>JAUTXW010000400.1:0-1200000 GCA_030620095.1 Kuschelorhynchus macadamiae
TCGAATGCTTTGAATATGTCTAGGGCAATAATTTGGGCTGACCCATGGGCTCCGAAGGACTTAATGCAGTTGTGACTTACGAAGGCAAAATGACTGCTGGGTCTATAGTATTACCTTTCATTTCTAAAATTATAAAATGAATCCGAAGAAAACATTGAATATCAAAAGAATAATTGTCTTGGTAATTGACTCATTTTACATTATTTTTTTATAAAAATTCAATCCTAAAGAATACGTAAGTTGCTAACTTGTGAAATCCAAAATGCAAAGGTTGGCGTAGAAATGTAGCGGGTAGTGCTGCAGACGCAAAGAGGCCTAGTTGATATTGTTTCGGTGATATATATTTTAAATCAGACTTTCTAATTAGTTGATAATATAGTTATTTAACAAATTATTTAATATAAGGGTCACAAAAAGAAGAAAGAGCAAATATTCCTTACTTTCGAGATATAAAAATACTATCATGGTTCTTGGGATTCGACCGTGTCAAATTGGAACCAATTGCATTCGATTGCATGAAGCATGTTCAGGAACCCTTTTTCTATGAGATCTGAATACTAAATATTATATGTAGATCTTATGGAATGAAGGTCCCTGAAGATGCCTCGTGCAAGCAAAGGCGAAACGTCAAATACCAATTCCATTTTAAGACGACCTATTCCCAAGAACCAATTTATAAATTGACCAAAGCCGAGAAAGCTTCCGTTTTATGTTATAAAACATGTAAATTGGTATACACACCAATTAGTGTTGCAGATTTAGTAAACTATTACTACGTATTTTTCTCATATTACGTTGAACATCACGATTATTCTAAATATACAACTGGCCAACTAATTCAAACGAGTTTAGCAAATATGGTCGATAAATAAAGATTAATGACGACAAATGCATTATCATTGTAATAAAGGCAGTATTAAAGTTAAAGCCGAACAGTAATAAAAAATCAACTTACTCTCCGGTATGTCGTTTATTGTTATTATTTTTATATTTTTATACAACATTACCCAATAAAAAAATTATAGCAATTATTATTGCAGTTTACGGTACCATTAATGACTGTATGGATATTCTATGTGTAATCAGCTTGAATGAGGTAAACCATAACAAAATTAAGACAATCAATTTAAAAGAATAATGTTTTTTGAAAAACGGTAATTTTTAAAAAAGGGATTTAAGGGCGTAGCTAAACCAGGGTTTTGGGATGTAAACAAAAATATATTTTGTTAATTTCTATGGCCAGTTTCTGATAAAAAAATGAAAGAAGAAAATATGACAATAACAAAAAAACGATCTCCTAAAGTCATTATCTAAAAAAAAGTCCCTATCTTTTGCATAGCCATTTTTCTGATTTTATTTCTTCCCGCAGTAAGAATAAAAGAAACACTATTTATTAAATTAACTCTATAATCCCTCTATTGAATATGCCTAGATAATGTGATGTGGCATATTTGCAAAATAAATTCTATTCAAAAACACAAAGGGGTTTCATATGCTATCGAACTTTTATCTAACTCACTAAACACAGTGACAATGTGCTTCAAACACATAATTTTTGATTTATAGAATTTTGAATACGAGTACTCTAAAGCGTGCTCTATTTACACAACTCTATTTAGACAGACATACAATTTTACGCCCCCTTCCCCTTTTCTTGTTTACGCACTCAAGAGACTTTAATATTTCCGATCCTCCAAGTTAAACACCGAGGTGTCAAAACAATAAGGAATACACTATTCACACAACTTGTATATTTATGGTGACTTTATAAGCGAGATACGTCAAATAATTTTATAAATAAATAATGAAAAACATAATATTTCCTTCAAAATCACTGAACTGTAAATAACATCATAAGTTTTCATTTCATCCGAAAAACGGAAAATACAGCTAAAGTAAACAGTTTATTTTTTTTAAAAGAGTAACTCCTGTATTGTATCTAAAGATGCTTCAAATGCAGCAATACTTTCTACTAGATTACAATATTGTATATCATCGAGATATAGCCATAAAATATACCGAATTTAATTAAAAACACGAACATGTTTTACTAAATTAAAAGTAATATGAAAACTAGAAGTTAGTCGCATTTTGAAAACTTAAAAAATTTTAATCATCCAAAGACATTTTGAAGAGAGTTTTTCTTGTAAGTGACCACATTTAGCAGTAAATTGTAAATATAAAAAAAATCATAAGTACAAAACTAACTACTAGGTCTACGGTGGTTGGTTCTAGGTAGGTGTTTTCTTTTTATAAAGGACGTTTTGTTTTCAACTTCAAAAAAATATGTATAGGGCCCTATCTTTGTTCATTTATTAAATTTATAGAATTACTGAAAAAAGGTTTAATAAGGCCCAAAAGCAGAATTTTTGTCTTTCAATGTTGTTTTATTAATGTCTAATAATCCGATACTATTTAGCTTGTAAATTTGCTATTTTGATTAATTTATAAAAAAATTACAATGAATATATTTGAAATAAAAAACATATTTTAGTTATATTGACTCTTAGAGTATAATATAAATTATTGTCTTTATAGATGGCACTGATGAAGGCTGATAGCAGAAACGTCTGAATCAAATATAGTAAAAAATACTCTCTAGAAGTTTTACATTAATTTTTAAGTAGCATATTTATAAAAATACATTATCGAAAATATAAACAATTCGGTGTTTATTTAAATTAGGTATATTTTTGTGCAAAAGTCTCAAGATAGGAATGTTTGAATCATGCCAAAACTAAAGTTTTAAAAATACGGTTTGGCTGAGTGCTTACCAAAGTTTTCATTTTTGTTGATGTGTTTAAGTCACTGAGGAAGTTGAACTGGATCATCTTAGGCCCGAAACGACTTTATATGTACACCATAAGTGGTAGGGTGAAGAAATGAGGTAATTTTTTTTAAGCGAAAATACGTTCGGGTTCCGCATGGCGAAAGGTTATGCAACAAATGGCATAGAACGCCGGTTATATGGTGTATTTGGTTCCTAAGATTAGTGCGAGCGTACATGATAGCGGTTCTGTTACTGCTATAGATTTAACTACATCGTTCAAATAACAGATTCTGACAAAGGTATGTGTAATTTATACTAATAATTTTGCTAGTTTGAGTTATTATTTTATACTAATTTTATAGTTAACACAAATGATAAAGACAAATTATTACTTAAAGAGTTGAGGCTTCAAATTAAAATAGGTAAAAATTAAATTGGAAGTAATGGTACTTAAATAATAATATACAGAATGATTCATATTTAAATGCAAACAAGTTATGATATGATTTTTTAAGTAGTTAGGTATAAAACTATATAAATGTATGTCAAAAACGCCTATTTTTAAAGCTACGTGGAGGTTAAAGTTTTTTGGTTTTTAGTTTTTTAAATATAGATATAATCTACATTTTTAAAGATAATTTAATGAAATTTGGTACACATATTACTTTTCGTAGGGCCCATGAAACAGTATTACTGGTATTTAAATAATCTACAAAGTTATATTTTTTTCGGGTCAAGAACAATTTTAACTCCATAATAACGTCACCCGATGAGTAAAACTTCTTGCTTCTTATTGATTTTATATGTGATATTGGTTAGGAGTTATTTAGCAAAATATTCTTCTGTACAGATGAGATTTTATTACAACAACCTTTAAAACGAAGATCTAAAATATTACATATTAGGCTTTTTTCGCTTCAAATTGCCATGAACGGTGGATATTTTGCTAAATAGCTTTCAAATATTGCCGAATTCCGAACAAAAGGCACAAACATAAACTTTTCTAAATTGAGCGGATAATTTGTCACTTTTCTTGATAAGGGCGAAATTTCATTATGAGAAAAGTTCTGTTAAAAGGGATTACCTATTTTTGTATCCAATCTGTTTTAGTTACATACCTAACAATAATTCAGACTGAAACAAATGTACGTTTTTAGTCTCAACAACTTTAATTGCCAGATCTGACATAAATACGTGGATAAATACGTACATAGAAACAATCATCCACTTACCATACCTATTTAAATAAAACCAACGCTTTGATACTCCACCAGTAAAACATTTTTTTTAATTTTAAATTTTGTTAGTTTCCTTGTAAAAGGGAAGTATGGTAATCGTGAAAGTCACCCCTCCAGATGTTTACAGATCTTCGCGTTTTAGGGTCTCTAAATGACAAAAAACATGTTTTCTCAATTCGGTCTATACGCGGCATAGCTCAAAAACTACTTATTCGGTAGACTTCAAATTTTGGTCAAAAATCAAGGGTCATAAGGGAATGAAATAACAATATGCTAATCCAATATAGCGAAACCACATGGCGGCCATCCAATTTACCTGAAATTTTGCACAAAAATCAAGTATACGTAGAATCATCTGATTAAAGTTTGGTACCAATCCAAGATGGTGAAAGAAAATGGCGGTCTGGTGGAATGTTAAAAAATTAAATAATCAATAGCGGATTAGTATAATATTTAAAAAATCAGTATGAAAAAACTAATTTTTAGATTGATTTCTATGGCGGCCAAATAAAATGTTGGTTATCGTGAAAAAAATCCCCGCCAAAATTTCACAAAAACCTGTTTTCTAAATTCCGTCGGTTTATCTGTCTGTCAAATTGGGGTATAACTCAAAAACTGCTTACCCGATTGACTTAAAGCTTTGGTCAAAAATTAAAAGTCTTATGGGGATAATCTGGTAACATTTTGATAAATATCCAATCCAAAATGCTGGCCTGGTGAAATGTTAGAAAAATTATCACTAAGAAACTAGTAGCCTGCCTGATGAGGGTAAAGGCCCAGAAATCATGATCGCAGGAGGGTACCCTATGACATAATCCAAAGCAATTCTTCTTGTAGGCTGTTTTGCACCTGCAGAAATTATATGTTTCTGCTATTATTCATATATCTTTTCCGGCTAAGAACTTTTGATAAAGATGTGTGAGAGCGCATTTTTATCGATTTTTAGTATCCACTAAGAAACTAATTATCTAAATTACTTCAAATTTGGCACAAAAAAGTGTTACATAGAAATAAACTGATAATATGTTGGCATGAATGTATGAATCCAAAGTGGCGGCCTAATATAATAGTTAAAAAATCAACCTGAAGAAACTTTTTATTAGATTAATTTCAAATTTTGTGCGAAAGTGTGATATAAAAATAAACTAGTAAAATTGTGGTACAAATTCAAAATAACGAAACTAAGATAAACGTAAAAAAATAATTTTTCAATTGACTTTAAATTTTCCACAAAAATTTAATATAATATAGAAATAAACTGGAACGAATGCAGCATGATCGAACAAAATGGCGGTCTTAAAAAATTTGAGTAAAAATTCCTTATTCAATTTATTTTAAATTAGGTCCAAAAGTCAAGTATGGCATAGATAGGAACTAGTAAAATATTATTACGAAGAAAATGCCCAAAAAAAAAAAAAAATAACTAGGGAAGTTCCGGCTAATGGAAATTTACCGATTTTTTTTTTTATTTATTATATTATTTTTATTTGAATATATATATATATATACATATTGTTTTTTTATTTTTTGTAAGTTTAATTACATAATCTATAAAAAAAAATCGTCTATGACTTTTATCGGTTCGGTAAGTCACACTTGATTTTTATGAAAAATTTGAGGTAAAAAACATTGTATTAAGCGGCAATTTTTTTGTCATATATGATTGACCCAATTTTATTAGTTCATCCTTTTTCACACTTGATTATTGTGCAAAGTTTCAACTCAACTCAACTGGATAAGATCATCAAGTTCCACCATATTGACCCCTCCTCATTCCACCATAATGACCCCTCCTCATCAAAATGTTGGCATTTTGTTTTTATATCACATTTGATTTTTGTGTAAATTAATTAAAATTAATTGAATAAGTAGTTTTTTCAGACCAATTTTATAAACTCAATTTTTTTACGCCATCTTGGATTCGTTCCAAAACTTTTAACAGTTTATATCTACGTATATAACACTTTATTTTTTAATAGTTTTTTACAGTGCTTTTTTTAACATTTTAATAATCCGCCATCTTGTTGCATCATTTTGGATTTGTTCCAAAATTTTTATCAGTTCATCTCCATATCACAACTAATTTTTATTCCGCTTTATTGGATTTTTACCAAAATGTTTTAAAACCAATCGGATAAGCAGTTTTTGAGCCTTGAAAGGTGATTTTTTTGCGATTACAATACTTTTTCAAGGAAAGTAAAATATGAAGGGCTAAAATCGGGGTCGAGATAACAAACAAATTATCACCCTGTAGATTGTTCCAAATACTAATGATAATATTTTACAGGTACTACAAAAATGAATATACGTTCTAATGTGTTGTTCAATTCCCTTTAAAAATGCATAGACTACATTAACAATAATGGAATTCAAACTAAATAACACTTTGCCATCCTGTATCTAAAAATTATACGCTTTTGGACATAAATAGGAAAACATTAACTTTTATTTTTAAAATTAGTCACAAATGAAATCATGAAACACCTAGTATATTTTTTATACATAAATACATGAAATATTAAATAATCTTTTATAGATTTGGCGGGTCACTTACTTTTCTTAATTTTTATATTTAATTAGGAACCAAATTTACACTATTTATGTATTAATATTACGAAACTTGCGTACGTCCAAGGAATACCAGCTTTTCTGTTAATGTAAGGTTAAGCTAATTTGAGAAAAACAATAAGTAATTTCAATTAAGTTGAAATATTTTTATAACTAAAAAAAAGATATAATTCAGATATATTCCAGTTTTAATCAAAACGAAACTTTTTGAATGCTTGAGTCAAATATCTAGGTTTCTTAGATATAGGTGCCAAAAATGATAATGAGACGAAACCTAAGTTTTTGTATTATATTATAATTTCAAAAATTATTTTGTAAAAAAATGTACAACTATATAAGACTTTGTATTATATATTCTTATACAATTTATTATTTTACAAAAGGATAATTGGGAATATTAAAGTAATAATTTGACTCAGTATTAAAAAAAATCCTTTTTTCAATACTGAGTACAATAGAATTCCCATTTTTTTATTTTAAAAATATGTTATGTTGTTTTTTGTTGTCTTAGCTGACAGTGCTCAATCAGAAAGCCTGTCGCAAACCTCGGGTTTGTCCTCGACTTTGGCAGTCTCCTTGCTGAGGTATGTTAGGATTACAATTTTTTGTAGAATATCTATTTCTGTGGGAGACTTTTACCAGAGCTTGATGACATTCCTATTTTGGCTTTTCTACAACTTTCCAGGGTATCTATGGTGGCTTGAGGTTCACGACTTTTGATTATTTGAGTATTTCTTTAAATTTTTTATTTTAAAAATAAATTATTATTGGTGTTAATCCTCAATTTTTGTCTATGAAAGAAAGGTTTTATATGGGTGAGAGATTTTGACCGATTTTTAAACATGTTGTACCAAAACTATTCTTTCCGATTTAAGTTTAATGGGTGAAGTATTTTCAACTATGTTACGAACATACTGATCGACAGACCGAAAAATCGACAAAGATGGAGTAACGGAAATGGGAAACATGTTAGTCGATTGTTAGGGTCCCTGGAATGCTTTACAATAATTGTCCAAAAACCTACTGGTTTTTACAGTTCGGTACTTATTGTCCTTACTATTTTAAATTTTAAAAATTACATGAAATTTCTTGGATATGCTCCATGTACTAAAACTGAACTATCCACACCCAAAAACTTAAATTAATATTAAGCATAAATTGCAATCAAATGATTTTGACGATGACAATTATGGCTCTCGATTTACTAACCTCCGGAGTAACCCAATTATTAAGTTCTTGCAATAACTAGATACGAACGGAAGCTTTAATCGGTATCATGATTTAATTACTTTCTTCTGTTCGGCAATTTCGACAACCACATCGATCGTGTTCGAGTTGTTTTACATTTATTATAAGAAATCTTATACAACTATTTATAGTTTTTAATCTCACATTTTGTTAACATATTTCTTTTCTATTGGACGTATGGCATAATATTTCATACCTTCACCATAACGAATAACTGTTTTTTGGCAACAGAGTACTTAAATGGTTAAGAGGCAGTTACTTTTGAATGTAGTTTTTTAGTTTAGTTGTTGCGGCATACATAATTATTCCTTGAATTGTTACAAGAAAAAAACTTGTCTATATTTTTACATCATTTCACTTTGAATACATTTTAGGTGTGTCTGTTACTCACCACCCTTATACACATTTTTGTGGAAGCGAAGGTTTTTTCATATTTATTCACTGGTGAATACTTAAAATTACCAAAATAATTTTAGGGATAGATAGCCCAGGAGCCAGAAGAAATTTTTAGGCCGGACTTCAGGAAAATTAGGAAACATACCAACTTTCATTTTATTTTTAATGGTAGCTATTTAGAGCTCTTTTAAACTAATCAACGTTTACATTGATGACTATACGCAAAGAAAAAAAAATTGCAAATATTAATTTTTTGCCAATATCTTTCAAAATATTGAAGCTAAAGCAGTTATATAAATGTAAAAAATTAGGATATTCCGTGCATAAATTGTCTTGATGATTTCCCTGAACATGATAGTTTATGAGATAAATCGATTGATTTTTTTATTGTTTTAAAAGGGGAAATCCGTTGTAACAATATGTGACAATTAGTTTTTACCTGAAAACTGGATATAGCACACACACAATATTAAAAAAAAAACAAAACATTTCGAGCTTTCAAATGATACTAAGTCTGAACAATATGAGAATTATCAGTTCTATTTACGGGTATTCATGAGATTTTGAGTAAAAAATCGTACTAACAAGGTAATGATAAGCGAGGTTTACAATACAAATACAATTGTTGCAGGTCCTTTAAGGGAGATATTTTTAAGCATCAAAAAATAATAGTTTTTCGTGCAAATATAGTAAATTTAGTTCTCCGACGTGCATGCTTACAATTTTCGGAATTTTCTTTTGACAGGAGAGGTCAGCGGTAAAAGATTAAGTAAAGTTTTCCATCAATTTATCTAGTGATTGTGCGAAACGAGACGAGACGAAATTAAGCCTTCATGTCTTTTCGTCTCGGCTTTGGCTTATCTGGTCTCGCCTCGTTCTCGAAATTTTGGTCGAGACGAGTGCAGGATTTTGTTTCGTCTCGAACGATCTCGTCCAAGTCCGGTTAAATATACATATCCATTAGAAGAAAGTTGGTGTCCGGGTAGGAAAAACCAATCATTTTGTGGATATAAAAATACCAAAAATCTTTTGTATGGCCTAACTTCTGTGTTTAACTTTTTTTTTCTAAATAAACGGGCCACCTGGAATTTATTCTTTACTTTTTTGTTTTCACAATTGTAAAATTTTTTAGAAATATTTTAGTGTATTGAACCACTGTTAAACCAGACAACTCACCTCCGTTTAAAAAATACCGTCATATTTGTTTGACAAATAAAAAAAACCGGTAAATTTCGTTTACCCGGAACTTCCCTCGTCATAAGGAATGCGATCCAGTTAGTTCAGTAGATAGTCATTTAGTAACACATATATACAGTATTTATAATTATTTTTATTGGGCGCCATTTTGTTCCATCGTATTGGATTCCTACCAGCATTTCAGCAGTTTGTACCAATGCTTGATTTTTGAGCATAACTTCAAATAAATTGTTTTACATTGACACACGCCACCTTTTTGTTACGTCATGTTGAATTCATACGGTTTATTCCTATATCACATTTAATTTTTCTGCAAAATTTAAAGTTAGCTGAATATTTTTTTGATTATTGATTATTTTAAATTTTATTTGGCCACCATTTGGTTTCGCCATTTTGAATTCGTACCTCAACTTTACCAGTTTATCTCTATACCACACTTAATCTTGGAGAAAATTTAAAAATTATCTAATAAGTAGTTTTTTAGGATGAGTTTTTAAACATTTTATTAAGCCACCATTTTGTTTTGCTATCTTAAAATCATATCAAAACCAGTTCTTTCCTATGTAAAACTTCATTTTTGTGCAAAATTTGAGGTGAATTGGATAATTAGTTTTTAGTAATACATTTTTGAAAGTGTCACTAGGCCGCCATCTTGTTTCGGCATATTGTATTTTTAACATCATATTACCAGGTCACTCTCAAATGATTTATTTTTGACCAAAATTTCAAGTCAAAGTGGTATCTAGTTTTTAAGCTATGCCGCGAACTCTCAGACAGACACACTGACCGACTGAATTGATGAAATTTTTTTAGCGTCTAGGGATGCTAAAAGGCGAATATGTATAAAACCTGAGAGGGTGTTTTTTTTTACGATTACAAACATTTTATTTGACCGCCATTTTGTTCGGCCATCTTAAATTAGTACCACAATTTTACTAGTTTAACTCTATAACTATACCACAATTAGTTATGGCACAAAATTTGAAATCAGTCCAGTAAGAAGTTTTTTCGGGTTAAATTTTTAAATAATTTATCAAGCCCCCGTTTTGTTCCGCCATCTTGGATTCGTACCAAAATTTGATAAATGCCAATTCATTCCTACATGATGTTTGTGTAAAATTTGAGATAAATTGGTAAGTTCTTTTTGAGTAATAATTTTTTTAACATTTCACTAGGCCGCCATTTTGTTTCGCCTTGGATTTTTACCTTTAATTTTTAACCACAATTTGAAGTCAAAAAGTAGTTGTACGTGTTCGTTTTATATATTTTTTTCATGTCTTAGCTTTTTAAGTTAGGCTTTTTATTGCTTAATTTATTAAATAGATTACCATTAGCTTCTTAATGCCTTTTAAGTCTGATGATGCTTATTTGTTTGGCAAGACACGTGTAATCGTAACTTTTTCTTATATCAAACTATTTGACTGAGACCTGGACATTGTTTTTGTTTCTCCTAATTATTAAACCAGGTCTCTTAGAGATAATCTGGACGACTTACTTCTTCTTAATGAGGTCACGACCTCTTTAAATACTCAAAACTTTTTAGGTGATGACAATGAGTTTCTTGCACTTTCTTGATATATCGCATTGTCTAAGAGTTATTTAGCAAAATACCCTTTAAAATCAACAAAAACCTTAAAATACGAATAAAATGTAAAATTCTAGATATTATAGTGCAGGGATTCTAAACCTTTTTGTGTTGAACCTCCCTGGTTTATAAAAAATATATTTATGCCCTCCTTTAATTTTTTTTCATTATTTCCAGGCCCAGGCCCTTGTTGTTAGAGATGGCACGAAAGGAAATATCAATTTCAACAAAAAAAAAACAAGAATAGTCAGGTTTTTTTGTATTACAGTAATTCAAATAAATTGATGAGTAGATTTAAGACTTCAAATGAATTTTGTTGGAATGTCGGAATACATAGGGCTCTCCTTAAGATCTCTTCACACACCACTAGGGCGGCGCACCCCACGGGTTGTGAAGTCCTGGTCTAGATGAAAGAATACATTTTAAATGGGGCATCGTTTATACTAATTATTCAAAAATGCATCAATTGTTGTTTTGGGACTAGGCAACAACTCTTAAACAGAGTGTTCTAGAAGCTGTTGGATTAGGCCATGTAAAAATGAAATCACTTGCCGACGTTTCACCTTTAGACCATGAGGCATCTTCAGGAATCCTTACTTCAAGAGATCGGATCCCGAATGAGCTCGAAGAGATTCAGGCCAGCTATATATACCTCGCCTGGTTTCACCGAACCCAGGTCAGGTATAAACGATGTAACGATCAGGTATAAACGGTGTAACGATTGGTTTCGACGAGTGTAGTGTAGAGTGTAGCCTGCATCTCTATTAAAAGTATTAAGATGCTTATAAATGTTAATAGTTTTTCTTACTTTCCATTTAAAGAATCCCGAGACGTGTGCAAGAACTTTCGTTTATGACATGTCCAGTGGAATGTTCAGATACAAAATATTATACAATTTCAAATTCAAGTAAATTTTATTGAAAAATATAAATATTAGAATCTCAAAAGGACATGTCACAGCTGTGCTGATATTCCCTAAAAGGTCAAACACATATAAAATAATTAAAGCTACATAATAAACAAACACAATAGAAAAAAAAACGAAAAAAAATGTTATTAAAGTCCAGGTAGGTTTTCTGCATCGATAAGAAAACTTTAAAAAGCTTGACGTAGAAATTCTGGACTGATGGCAAGTTCATGTGTCGAGAACGTATTTGTTCTGGAACTTTGCTCCCATATAGTAAAAGCAGCTCTCAAATTGGTAACGCTTGAGTTTGGGATCTCAAAGATGTTTAGGTTTCTTAGGTTTCGGTTATTAGAATCAGATCTTCTCGAAAACAGATTATACAGGTATAACGGCCTTTAATTGCATTACAACGTGGCTGAGTTCAAATGCAGTAACAATATTCCACTTCATGTGGTTAGAGAATGATCTCTTAAATTTATATAATTATTTAAGTTTCGAAAAAATAAATCCAGTCTTTCTCAGAACGTGAGCCTCAAAGTTGAGGTTGGAATCCAAGAGCAATCCTAAGTTTATTTCGCGCTCGACCATACGTAGATCTATATCTCTCATGTTAAGTTTTAAAGAAGCATTTTTGCAGGCCGTCATGCGAACAGTTCGGTTGCCGAAACTGACCACCACATACTTGAAAGAGTTCAAGAGATGGTATGAATATTGATTAAGTACAAGTCAGTATGCTACCCTGAGCGACCTTCATGATAACGCTCGGAAAGCAATTCGTTGATCCTCACAGCCTGTGAGCAGTCCTCCAAGTAAGTCGAGAACCAGTTTAGGGAGCCCTGGTCAAAGCCCAAACCTCTGAATTTGGAGGGTGAAAGCCTGTGATTCACCCAGTCAAAAGCTTTAGTGGTATTCTAAGAATTGATCAGAGACTAACGTCAGAGGTTCGCGTAAATTCACTAAGCATTTTCAAAAGTGCAGTGGTGGAACTGTGGGTACTGTGATAGGTTCTAAAGCCCGACTGAGGTTTATGTTGTCACTGCCATAAGCAAGGGAATGCTCTTCAATGCCTGTTCCACCTCCTCCTCAGACACCAGGCGAAGCGAGCATGCATTTGTGATGTTTTTATTGCAAAGTTGATCAAACTTCTTCTCGATGACCTGTTGAGGACTCACTCATATATAATTTGTTTCTTTCTAATACATTGTTCATTTTCCTTAAGCCTAGTAGATATGGATTGTTCAGTTTCTCCAATATAGATATCACCACAGGATGTTGTGTAAAATTTATTTCACATTTATAAAGTGGTTACTTAAATCTTAGATTACGCAACTCTGTCAATAAACTGAAGACAATACACAGTACTTAGAAATTTATTAAACTTAAAAGTATTGAAAAAAATACTTATACTACTAAAATTTATTTATTAATAAACTTACATTTATTCATTACAATTTGCTGGGTATATAATTCCTGTCAGTGTCATTTAAACACCTATTCATAACGTATTGTTTATAAAATGTTTTGGAAAATTTTAATATAAATTAGCTTTTTATAATGATATTATGTAAAAACGACTATAGAGATACCTATTAATCACAATTTTTTTTAATAAATAGCATGATGATTGTTTAAACAATACAGAGTCTGTGTAATTTTAATTAACAAATGGAAATTTTTTTTAATTAATTTTAGCAAAAAAAGTTATTCTTCATAAAAAGTTTTGTTTATCTTAAAATTGCCATTGATTAAAAAATATGCATGATTCTATATATACATATAGGGTACGAAGCAAAAAATAAAAAAACGCTAATTTATAAAGCCTGTAAATACAAGACAAAAAATATTTAATCTCTTTTTGCAATAGACGTAGTTTTCGACAAAATTAATGGTGAATATTTAAAACGAATGCTTCATTTGACATGTTTAACTAATTGACTATTAAATTACCCAAAAACTACGCATTGTATAAACAAACTTCAAATTACTTTTTAATTCATATTTTTTCGCTCTTTAATTCGGCTATTTCAGAATTTTGTATTTCACACTTTTTGTGTTTTGCCTACTTGCGTGTACATATTTTCTACGCACCTTGTATATTATGTCAGATTTTTTTTTAACCAAACCTATAGCAAAACTTTTTATGAAGAATATTTATTTTTTTCAGAAGTGGAAAAAAAAGATTTCTATTTGTTATATATAGTTATGTGTATCCGCCAAACTGTTTCTGATTTTAAACAATATAAAAAAACATAAAAATAGGAACTGTTGGAGTTGTTACGGTCCAAATTTTCATTTACACATCTGGAATTAAAAGAGAAATTAAACTTTTTTTCCTGGTCTTACATTTTAAAAATAAATCTAACGTCAATATTTTGAGCATCTAACTTATTAACAGCTAAAATACATTTAAAAAGTAAACATTCTTCTTAGAAACCGACTGTTGTCTGCTGTGAGCACCTATGGAAATCTGGAAATAAAGAAATAACTTCTTGGACGTTTAAATGATGATTCTAGCTACTATTTAAGCAAATCGAGTATACTCAAAATTCTAAGAAAACAAATTTAAATATCAAATGAATAACAGCATCTCCAATTTGTTGATGCATCCTCTCCCAAATATTTATGTATAGATGTAAGTCCTTTTTTTGTTAAGATGTTGCATTGTCCGATGATTGTTGTAATAAGAATAATTTGATGTGCTAAATATCATTATCAACAATAATTTTGATGCACTTTCAAATTTATGTATTAAAATTCAATTTTTTTTTTGTAAAATATGTTCATTTTGATTCACTTTCAATAAGACAATACTTAGAAAATACTTTTGTATTTATAGAAAAATAATAACAAATAGTAAGTTAAGTTAATGTTTATAATAAATACCTGTAAAAATTTTTCTTTAACAATTTAACATTTTCTCTGAACAATTTCAAAAGAGATTAACAATTTTGATTTAAATTATTAGAATTTATTTTTAATTGTTTATAAAAGTTAAGTAAAATTTATGTCAAAGTATGGTAACTAAATTAGGAATTTCCTTAAATTTCGCGCTTTTAAGACTTAAAAAAATGACATCTTATGTACGAAATCATTGTGCCGTGTGGTTGGAAAGTGATTTCCTTGCCATTTTTGCCAGTTTTTCTAAAAGAAGTGTAGTTTTTCGCTTTTATACTTGGTTGCCAAATTTTTTTGAACCATAAGCATTGTGCATATATAAATAAAGTTATTTTTGGGAGTTTAAACTTGACTTTGGTTTAAAAGGCTAGTGAAATCTCATTGGTAAGTCCTATTTCTAATCATTTTAATGGTTTTTAAAGGAATATCTTGGATACTCCTGCAATTTTAAGTCACAAAGCTAAATTAAAATCATATATACCTTTAAATGTATCTGTAATTAGATGTGCTTAGGCTTCGGTTGTTATAGGCCTTTTTTTTCTATGGGACAACACACACTCTCACCATTAGTCTTTACTCTGGGAACTCTCTGGACAGGAACCCTAGCCCCCACTCACCTAAATGAGGCTTGCCGATGACACCAGCTGCCCCTGATCATCTTGCACCCTCTGAGCTATCAAGGACTTCTTTATCAATAATTGTCAATGGAGATAGTGGAGTGGAAACCGGGTTTTATTTGTGTAGATCTGTTGTTTTGGAAACCATCTTAATTGTCCAGCTTATTTTCATCATAATCACTATGCCTTAATTCTCAAACGAACTATGAATATATCCGACATATACAATTCGGGTGATTTTAGTTCTGAGGGACATACTAAATATTCTACTCGATATATAATTCAAGAATGAATAGGTTCTAGACTAGTAAAATTTAAGTCCTTTTTCACATTAGTTTTAATGTAAATTATGCATCACATTGTAATGGAAATGTTTACGGTACATGGAAATATTAAAAGCTGTTTTCTCTTGTTGATTTGTTGAACTTTAGCGAACTTTATATGAAAGTTTAGACTGTTAGACTTTAACGAACATTGTTTGAAATATTGTCTCATTTTGACGTTTTATTTACCGTAATATTTTCCTGTTTTTCGTTTATGAACGTTTGGGTATCCAGAATTTACTTTACCGCATACAAACAGGTGGCGCATTACCCACACCACTCTACGCTTGAAGAGCTAGTCGGCGCCCTATAAGTTCTGGTTCGTTGTAATAGAACATCAAGCAAATATCATGATCACTTTTTCTGTTAAATAGGTCCAAACTCAGCTGTAAAATTAACAAGGATTTAGGCGTCCCCTTTTCTACCTTCCTTTCCAAACTTAGTTGAAAGCACTCCATTTCTTCCCTGTCCTCTTTTTTTATCTCAATTTTAACATACATTATTCCTATACTTGAAATTCCTATACAACCCTAACCCCAAATATTTCCACTTCTTTTCTCAGCAATATTATTTTGCAACATCCATCCTGTCTTCTCTTTTTTTTTTATAACAGAGTTTTAAAAGAAATTTGTTTATTTCTTAAAAATTTGGTTTTATTATTGAAAGTGAAATATATTATTTGTATTCAATAATCTGGAGTAAAAAAAAGATGATACAATTTATAGATTAGGTTGATATAGTTAACCAATTAAATGTATATACAAACTATGTTATCTGAGTATATAGTGGAACTCGTTAGGAAAGGAGTTCCAGGTAGAGGCCATTTTTTTAAGTCTAATACATGTAATAAATTAAATTGGTTTCATTATTTGCCATTTTATGATAAAAAATAAACATAACGTGGCATATTTAGGTGAGGTATGGCTTTGGATAAATATTGAAAAACATATTACTATTCCTTCAAAATTAAATATATTGCCCATTATTTGTTATTTTCAACCGACTTTTATGCGATATTAGGATTTTTTATTTGCATTTAATAGCCGCATTTGACCATAAAATATTTATTGGTTTAGGGTTTTAGTCACGACTGCACTAAAGTATCGATAAAATATAAAATAGAAGATCTATTAATGCCTAAATATATGGGCTTTTTGCCAATTTTGTGTACAATAGGTAGCCCCTTTTTACTTTTCTTTAATATTTAAAAAATATATAATAAAATTTGTTAACATTTTTTTATTTAAATATTTATTTCGTTCCAAGTTAAAAAAATCGGTAAATTTCCTTCACGCGGAATTTTCTTCGTTATGGATCTGAAAGATAAAGTTAAACCTGAGAGGATGATTTTTTACGATTTCAAACATTTTATTTGGCAGCCATTTTGTTTCGCCGTCTTGAATTAGTACCACAGTTTTACTGGTTGATCCCTATACGACAGTTAGTTATGGTACACGATTTGAAGTTAATCTATTAAGTACTTTTTTCAGGATGAATTTTTACATATTTTAGTGAGCCGCTATTTTGTTCTCGCGTCTTGGATTCGTGCCAAAATTGTACTGGTTAATTCCAACATAATACTTATTTTTTTTATCCAATGTATTTCAAAATCAATTTTTTTAAAATTGATTTTGAAATACATTGGATAAGTAGTTTTTTAATAATCTTTTTTTAACATTTCATTAGGAGGCGCCATTTTGTTTCGCCATATTAGATTTTTACCAAAATGTTACCAGGTCATCCCCACATGACCCTTAATTTTTGACCAAAGTCAGACAGACAGACAGACCGACGGAATTTAGAAAATATGTTTTTCGGCATCTAAGGACCTTGAAACGTAATGATATAAAAAAAATCTCGGTGGGTGCCTTTTTTAAGATTACAATACTTCACTTTTACGAGGGAAGTGAAAATCGAAATACAAAGAACTAGATGTGTTGTTGGGCAAGAACGCCGCTGTGAAAATGCTAGAAACAATCAATAAACTTAAACTTTTATATGTCGACCAGAATATCACCATAAAAGTTCCTAAAGTATACACACGGCTTTTGTTATTTTAATAGATTTACATGGTGCTATTCTGGGTTCAAACGTGGAGTGTACTAAATTGAAACTAAACATGGTAGTATTTCATTCAGAGAAGCTCTTCAAATGTTTTTTCAGTTTGGAGAACAGAATTCCAAAAAATGTGGATGTGAACCAAGTAAACTTTAGTACTCAACAAAAAAAATTAAATTTTGCTTTAGAGCACACTTGAAATGTACCAGCAAGTGCCACCTAAGTTGACCATGGGTCAATAAACAAAAACATTGTTTAATTATTATTTTTCTTACTTAGCCCGCCTCACTATACTGCATGTTCTGTTAATATATTTTTTATTTTGAAAATAAAACCCTAGGAGTTCAATCTAATTATTTTTCTAAGATAAAACCTGGCGATTGGTATTAAGCATTTACTAAAAATGTTTAAGTTTCTGTTTAATATAAGCAGAAGTTGTAATAATATAATGGTTTTCCTTTCACCAATAACACTGCAAAATCCCTAGGTTACTAAAAGACGCCAGATGCCCAGAAAATAGAAATAAATTAATCTCTCCAAGACTTTATAAGACAAGAAAAAATGTATTTGTTGCGACATCCGTTCTGGTTTTGGTCGATAGAAAACTGACAGATTTTTTGACAGTGGTTAGAGATCCAAAATGTCACCTTAATCGTTTCACTTAAATGGAATATTTTTAAAACTAACTTCTTTTTCTGTTTTCAGATTGTTTGGTTTAACGGTAGCTTTTGTTAGTGTTATTTCTTTAACTGTTCCTTAATTAAATTTTGAGATTTAGAGTCCCAATTATAACCGCTTTGTATTTTTCACATTACAATAAATATAAACTGAAAAAGTTAAAAACAAATCTTAATTAAAGTTAAACATGGCCTTTTCAATTAGGTAATCAAATACTAACTTTTTTTGTTTTTGATAGTTTGCTATTTTTATAGAGTCTTTTGGAATTTCCTCTAGCCGTTCAATCCTCACGTATGTGGTTGTACAGTATATAATTTGTACGTATACAGTGGCGTATTGACGTGGGGGGTGGGGCAAATGCCCCCCTAGAGCTAATAACTAATGCAAGATGTTTGAAATTAAAAATTATTTTTTTATAAGGCATCATCACCATAATTATAAGTGTGAAACTTGTTTTTTTAAGTTATGGTCGTTTTCATGAGGTTATTATTAAGCTTATAATGTGTTAACAAATAAAAAGCAACCTTTTTTTAATTGCCAAAATTAAATACCCCCCCAAAAAGGCATTTTAAATACGCCACTGTACGTATAAAATATAAGTGAATATCTAACATATGTAAACGAATAATATTTTTTACAAGACCTTGTTATAAACCAAGTATGAGTATCGATAGTTTTGGCTTTATAAAGAAAAGACGCTTGGTGAATATTTATTCATATTTGACGTACTTATCTCCTGCAATTTAGGTGAAAATGTAATAACACATTTTGCAGAGTAAGCTAGTGACAAATACCGGAAAATTACAAAGCCATTAAAAAATAATTAGGGAATTAACAGCAGCATAGCAGTCTTTAGTTACGTCTCTTTATGGTTGAAGAATTTCATTTCTTTATGTGCAGTAATTCATATATCACGAGGAAATTAGATCTGATAGATAATTTTCAATTCGTATTAGGCCAATGACATTTACTTATCTGGTGCATACATTTTTGCCGTTTTTGGACCTTTAATTGATAAATACATCAATCAAATGGTAATAGGTTTTCATGAGATTTCTACATTTAAATGAATTCATTTCATCTAAAAATATACCATAAAAGTAAATTAAACATTATATGATGTTATTAGCGTTCATAGTTAATACTTAGAAATTCGTTGCAGCATTAGATATTTTGCATTGATGTGTTTTTAAGAACTGAAGATACACGTCAAATATCTTTTTTTTTATACACGGTGAACAGTGGAGTACAGGAAGTACATAAAATAAAACACATTTGAATTTTCATAAAAAGGTGCAATTAATGTATTATTTTTCAAAAAAGTTTGGTTTAAACCAGTAAATTTATTTTTAAGCATTTGGGTTTACAGTTTACACAGGGCTTCTGATCCTTTTTCTTTTTCTGTTATAATAGAGTCTCCAGATAAAACAACCAAAATTTACATATCCCTCAGCTTTTCATATGCTTCCTTAATGTCTCTAATATCCATAGTAACAATTTGTTGATCCTCATCACTGTCACTGTCAGATATTCTCGTTTCTGTCGTTTTGAAACTCACGAATATGCTCGTGTACACTTATGTCAGGATTTTCGCTTAGGACATTTTTTGGTCAATTTCAGTATGATGAATTGTCGGTAAAAATATCTATCTTCTTATATAATTCTGACCAAAGTTCATAATCTTCAGAGTCGTAACAAACATCTTCAGTATTATTAGAAACCCGGACCAAGTCTACAGCAGCTGCATCGACACAAATTGATTTAAAAAAATGTTCTGTTGTTTGTAGAACTTCTCTAGCCATCTACATGACTTTGATTTGAAATTCTAGCTCCAGTGCAACTGCTAGTAGCTTATCTTTTATTTTTATTGCACCGGATATTGGAATACTCCTGGACCGTACTTTGCAAAACCAGTCGTAAATATTTGGTCAAGACCCTCGGTTTTCGCGAAATTTTCTTTACAGTAATAGACTAATAAACCTCAACCTCTCAATAAGTACCCCTTTGTCCAATTGTATTTGTTGCTAAGATTCCACCAAGGACAGGTAGGATCGTCTAATATTGGAAAAACCTAAATTGATGGTTTTCGTCCTATCTTAATGCAATACAAATAAAATAGAAAGAGCATCTTACTGTCCATGTCCGTTGCTCAGAGTGTCTTCTGTGGAAATATTTCAATGCATGAAACGTAAATATTCGCAGTCCGTGTATTGCAAACTTCCCACTAACGAGAATTGTCGGTTGCTTAGATATACCCCTTAACGGGGAGTTCATTGTAAGTGATTTTTCTAAAATACAGAGGAATAGATGCATGGCACCGCACCCTAAAAAGATGTTTTTTTTTATTTAATATAAAACGGTTAGTAAAACAGAAACAGTAAAACACGTTAAATTTATTTTATTCCCCGGCGTGTCATAATCATTTTGATCGTCATTTTTATTGTCAAAATGAGACATTTTTTTTGGAATAAGTAAAGCAACATATGTATAGTAATAAAGCCAAAGTCTATAGAAAAGACACACCGTGAATATTTATTCATATTTTTAAGGAAGGAAGGAATAACACATTTTGCGGTTTAAGCTAGCCACAAATACTGAAAAAATTAAAATGGCATTAGAAAATAATAGGGAATTAAAAACAGCATAGCAGTTTCAATTTGTGTCTTTTTATGTGCAGTAATTCATATATCACAAGGCAATTAGATCTGGTTTCTAATTTTCTCTTCATATTAGGCCAATGGCATTTACTTATCTGAAGCAAACATTTTTGCAGTTTTCAGACCTTCAATTGATCAATACATCAGTCAAATGGTAATACGTTTAAATGATTTCATTTCATCTAAAAACATACGAATAAAGTAAATTAAACATTATGATGTTATTAGCTTTTATAGTTAATACTCAGAAATTCGTTGCAGCATTAGATATTTTGCGTTGATGTGTTTTTAAGAACTGAAGATACACGTCAAATATCTTTTTTTTTTGTATATACAGTGAACAGTAAACTCTCTCTTAACGGACAGTCGTCGTCCAACAGAAAGTGTCCGTTGTATAGAGGTATCCGTTGTAGAAAGTACATAAAATAAAACACGATGGTATTTTTATAAAATGATGTAATGAATGTATTATTTTTTAAAAAACGTGTCATGGTCAGATATTCTCGTTTCTGTCGTTTTCAAACACACGAATACTCTCGTGAACACTTATGTCAAGATTTTCGCTTGGGAAATTTTTTGGTCAATTTCAGTATGATGAAATGTCGGTAAAAAAATATCCATCTTCTTTGTAGTTTGTCGAATTTCTCCAGCCATCCACATGTGACTGTAAATTCAAATTCTAGCTGCAGTGCAACCGCTAGTAGCTTATCGTTTATTTTTATTGTACCGGATAGTGGAATATTCCTGGACCGTACTTTACAAAACCAGTCGTAAACATTTTAGTCTAATGCTCGATCTAACCCTCGGATTCAGCAAGACTTTTATGCAGATCGCACTCGAATTTAAAAAAAATACCACCAACTTGAGTTTTCCCACACAAAATTATTTCTTTAATTGTCTAACGCTAAATTTATATTTCTTGACGAGCTGAAGTATTTCGACCATTTCTTTAAGGCCCAAATAATGTTCTCTTCTTTGAAGACATGTTAATAGCACACACAATTTCAAAACTAAAATATTTTACAGGCCGATTTTTTTTAATACAGTAATAGTCTAATAAACTTCAACATCTCAGTAAGTACCTCTTTCTCCAATTGTATTTTTTGTTAAGATAACACTAAGGACAGGTAGGACCGTATAATATTGGGAACACCTAAATTGATGGTTGTTGTCCTATTTTGATACAATACAAATAAAACAAGAAAATAAAAATAACAATTCATCTGTCCCTCGGAGTAATTTCAATTTCAATTTTTTATCTAAAGTCACTGTCCGGGTCTGTTGCTCAGAGTGTCCGCTGGAAGAGATTTAAATGCATAGAAATGTAGATATTGGCCATCAGTTTAATGAAAAAGGGAAATTGCCCGTAGCTCAGATTTTTTTTCCGCTAATCGAGAATTTTATAGATCAATCATAAGAACATCGGGATTTTTGTTTCAAAAATCGGGACACTACAAAAATTATATAAATACATTTTTTTTAAATATAATTTTCCCATAATGTATCATCGGCAAACAAGACTATTTAATTTATAAATATTATAAATAATATGCCAAACAAAATTTACGGCAAACAATAAAAAATATACAAGAGTTACTTATTCATTTCGAAATACTTGGAATACAAAAGTAAAAAATACAGATTGCAACATTATTTAGATCAAATGTTTAAAAATTCATAGAACGTCCATTATTTTAAATAATTTTTATCAATAATAATTTGTCCATTCTATCTGATTCTGAACTTACACTACTTAACCTGTCGCTCATGTTTATATATAATTATAAAATATTAAAGTGGCATCTCACGGATTGAAAATTTCTAGACCTATATCCGATTTCCAAAAGTATCACAAAAAAGCTTAAAATTTCTCATAGTTTGTTAGAAAATTCCATAAGAGCTATATCCGATTTCCAAAATTATCACAAAAAAACTTAAAATGTCTCATAATTTGTTAGAAAATTTTATACCGCCATTTTGTAACCAATCGGATATTGTTATACATCGTTACCATCGCAACCAACAAAATTTCTGGAAATTTTTGTCGACCTGACTGAAAGTAGTGGAAATTTTTTGACATATAATCAAATGTCGACGCCTTGCGACACGACTTTTTTTAGTAATAATAATTGTGAGAATATATCACATACCTTATAACAAATTATTACATTTATCTCCTATTTATTTATTTTAAGCATATTTTCAAAATAACAAAAAGATATACTTATGTAGGTAGGCTTAAATTTTATTTAAGTAGGTACTTAAGAAATAATACTTTGTACAAGCGGATTGAAATATTCCATGAACTCCTCGACATCTTCTCTTTGAAATGATGAATAATTAAGACTTGAACTGGCCCTTAATAGGTATCGGTGATTTATGAAGTAGATATAATATTTTTTCACCAAGTTATTTACCTTTCGCTTAGACATCCTGGAGAACTTCGGCGAAATCATCATGAACACGTTCTGTATTCTTCTAAACAAATTGTCTTTTATGATTTGAATGCGACAATTTTCAATTAGATCAGTAAGATATTTCGGATAACGATAGTTCAACTTAATATGGCCCACTTATTTGCAATATTATATAAAATCGGAATTTTATCTTTTCTTTCCAAAACCAACTTTTACCGGTAGATTAACGAGTTTAACATAATTTTCCACTACTTTTATTGATTTGAAATCCCCTATATATAAACAAATATAGCTTCCTTGAAATATGTTATTATTGTACTAAAGTTGGTAGTAGTAACTTTTAATAATAATAGTTAATTATAGTCATTTGCCACTTTATAATTTACATGTTTGGAAAGATTAGGACCTAATAGGACGGTCCATCATTTTTAGTGGGTTAGAATTAGCTTAGAATGATGAAATAAATTTTATTATATACATGTATTACTATTTAATTATACTAAACTCAGTACTTGATTCATTGATGTACTGCCAAAACGTCATTTTTAATGCTTTTTTTCTGGTATAAAATGTTCTTGCCAAATCTCTCATGCACTCGAATTAATACCTGAAATTTTTTTCTCACTCACGAATTTCTGCTGAAAATTTTCGAAAAAAATTCATGATATCGAAAAAATTTTCGATAATAATTTAAGCACTAGGGAGAATATAAGTGATAATTTCTAAATAATTAGCTAAAATTTACCAACATTTCTGATAATTTCTGAATATGTTTGGATATTTTCCTACAATTTTCGAACATTTCCGATGATTTCGTATGATTTCTGAACATTACTTATTATTCTGCTCTCACCAAAGGCTTGGGGAAAGTAATTGAGAAACTGGGAATGTTATCTGCACCTGTTTTTTCGTGCTAGAAAAGGATTTGTGTAAAAACTACAATATATACATTATATATATACAACTTTTTTAAAAATCTGGACTTTTATCGCCCGCGCGGGACATTTTCTTAGATCAAAAATCGGGATGTCCCGCAAAAATCGCGATGTATGGCAACGCTGCTCAGATATGTCCGTTAAGAGAGAGTTCACTGTCAATACATATTTTTTTAAAATAAAAGGGTATAGATACATGCCCCCCCCCAAAATAAAATCTTTTGTTATATTTAAAATGATTCATTTAAAACAGAAATATTAAAACAGGATACATTTATTTTATCTTTTGGCCTTTGATCGGTATTTTTATTGTCAAAAAGGCACATTTTTTCGGAATGAGTACTCTAATATAGTAGAATTATATACGTTTTTCAAAAGCAACTAATGTATACTAATAAAACCAAAGCTTATAGAAAAACTCACAGTAAATATTTATTAATATATATCACAATTGCTGCAATTTTGGCGAAAACTGAATAACACATTTTGGGGATTATGCTAGCGACAAATACTGGAAAAATTACAAAGGCATCCATAGTGAATTAAAAACTGCATAGCAATTTTTACTTATATCTGTTTATGGTTGAAGAATTTTATTTCTTTATGTGCAGTAATTCATATATCACGAGGCAATTAGATTTGGTTTTTAATTTCCTATTCGTATTAGGTCACTGGCATTTAACTATATGGTGCAAACATTTTTGCGGTTTTTAGATCATTAATTGATCAATACATCAATCAAATGGTAATACGTTCCCATGTGATTTCGACATTTAAATGAATTGATCTAAAAATACACTCTAAAAGTAAATTAAACATTATACAGGGTCCTGCAGCTCACCTCCCGTCTTTTATTATACCTTAACCATTTATTTTAGAAAAAATATTTAAAAGCCACTATATGCTGTTGATTAGAGAGCACATTTTAAAAATATTCTTGATTATACAGGGTGTTACAAAAAATAGTGGCGCATAAGAGTTGTATTTTTTTAAACGGAACACCCTATATTTTTTTACATTTTTGAAACACTCTTTACCTAGTCTACAGACTCCTAGAATAGTATCTCTCTTTTTTTAATAGTTTCGGAGAAAAAAGGTAAAATCGAAGAAAAAAAAATTATAGTCTACATTTAAAATATTTATAAAAATTAGATAAAACATCTTAAAAGCTAAGGTAACCTAGTAGCTTACTGCAAAAGGTTTATAGTTATTCTGCTATGAGTATTATAAGTCTTATTTATACAGGGTGACTCAAATTCCACGTCAAACGTTGCAAAATAAAAAATAATTTTTCTCCATTTTTTCAAATGGAACACCCTATATATTTTTTTTCTGTCCGGTACAGAATTAACAGATCAACATTTTTCATTATTACACTTATCTCAAAATTCCTGAAGGTTTTTGAAATATTCTTAAAAAACTAATGTTGTACTTTGTTTTTCAGTACGGTAATTGAATAACCTCACTAGTAATGTTCATAAGTAAGCACCTTCGCGATTTTGAATAATAAATAGGTCAGCGTAGTTATAGCTATGGGAAAAAACCTAAAATCCCAACATTTTTTGTAATTACGTTTACCGCATAAAATTTGAATTACTGCCAAGAGTTAAGCCGTAAAGACGTTTTACATGCTGCAGGTCTTCCTACAAGTTGCAAGAGACTTGCACAAAGGCATACGCTGACACTTGCAATTGAAATACAACTGCCGCTTTACAGTCTGCAAGACACATTGCGCGCAATATCTTGCAGGTGCAACCCCTTGCTGCAAGAAACTTGCAGCATGTAAAACGGCCTTAACCTTTATTTAATATTATTGACAAGTGTTGCCCAAATTATTAACTAGAATTTAAGTAGGCCATGAAAAACAAATTGTCTAGAAACTGTCAAACAACTAATTCGTTTTTTAAGTTTTACAAATTGAAATAATTATCGGATTTTTCATATAGTGGTCTTTACCTTCTACGTAGTTCATTTTTCGTTTGTTTGCGTCACTGTTTAGAAGTTTTATTTGAACGTTCTATCGTCATGGAGTACACCCGCGAAGAACTGGTTGATATGGTTTTTGTGTTAGGAGAATCGCATAGAAATGCCTTTTTGGCCAGTAGGATTTATGCGCAAAATTATCCAGAACGAAGGCACCCAGACAGAAGGAGCATGACGAACTTATTAGAGAGATTTATGGCAACGGGAAATGTAAATTATACAAGACCAGTTAGAAATAGGCCCGTTCGAACGGAAGAAAATGAATTAGCTGTGCTATTAGCTGTCACGGAAAATCCTTCTGTTAGCCAAAAAGCAGTCGGGGATGCCGTAGGAGTAAGCAAAAGAACTGTTCAGCGAATTTTAAAGAGCCATAAATTTCATGCATATCATATTCAGTTGCATCAAGAACTCCTTCCAGCAGATTTTGAGAAACGTGTTGACTTTTGTAATTGGGCACAAGCTAAAATTAGGTTAAGCTTTGATTTTTTTGATAAAGTTTTATTCTCTGATGAGGCCACATTTCATAAGAATGGATTTGTAAATCGTCATAACTACCATTACTACGCCGACCATAATCCAAGAATTTTTAGGCAGCTTGATCTACAACACAGATGGTCAGTTAATGTGTGGGGAGGAATTATTGGTGAACATGTTATTGGTCCCCATTTTTTTAATGGACATTTAACTGGAGCCATGTATCTCGACTTCCTAGAAAATCATTTGCCAAATTTGTACGAAAATTTGCCGGTTAATCTGAGAAATACAATGTGGTTGCAACAAGATGGTGCTCCAGCACATTTTTCGTTGCCAGTTAGGGATCATTTAAATAATAATTTTCCAGATCGATGGATTGGAAGACAGGGAGCAAGTGCGTGGCCGCCCCGGTCGCCTGATCTAACGAAATTAGATTTTTTTCTATGGGGCTACGTTAAGGAAATTGTTTACAACAAACCTCCAACAACTCCCGAAAATATGCAGCAACGGATTAGAACCGCATTTCAAAGTATTACGCCCGAAGTATTAAGAATAGTAGGAAGATTTTTTCATACCCGTCTTCGTTTATCCTCGAAGAGAATGGAAGACATATCGAACATATGTTCTAAGTAAAAATTAATTTTAGCAATAATTAGATATTTGTTAATAATGTTAAATAAAGCTGTTACACCTTAAGTCGAGCCTTAACTCTTGGCAGTAATTTAAATTTTATGCAGCAAACGTAATTAGAAAAAATGTTAGGATTTTAGGTTTTTCCCCATAGCTAGAACTACGCTGACCTATCTAATATTTAAAATCGCGAAGGTATGAACATTACTAGTGAGGTTATTCAATTATCGTACTGAAAAACAAAGTACAACATTAGTTTTTTAAGAATATTTCAAAAACCTTCAGGAATTTTGAGATAAGTAATAATAATAAATGTTGATCTGTTAATTCTGTATCGGACAGAAAAAAAATATATATAGGGTGTTCCATTTTTCCACATGACTAGTGAGTTTATTCAATTATCGTACTGAAAAACAAAGTACAACATTAGTTTTTTAAGAATATTTCAAAAACCTTCAGGAATTTTGAGATAAGTGTAATAATAAAAAATGTTGATCTGTTAATTCTGTACCTGACAGAAAAAAAATATATAGGGTGTTCCATTTGAAAAAATGGAGAAAAATAATTTTTTATTTTGCAACGTTTGACATGGAATTTGGGTCACCCTGTATAAGTAAGACTTCTAAATACTCGTAGCAGAATAACTATAAACCTTTTGCAGTAAGCTACTAGGTTACCTTAGCTTTTAAGATGTTTTATCTAATTTTTATGAATATTTTAAATGTAGACTATAATTTTTTTTTTCTTCGATTTTACCTTTTTTCTCCGAAACTATTAAAAAAAGAGAGATAATATTCTAGGAGTCTGTAGACTAGGCAAAGAGTGTTCCAAAAATGTAAAAAAATATAGGGTGTTCCATTTTAAAAAATTCAACTTTTATGCGCCACTATTTTTTGTAACATCCTGTATAATCAAGAATATTTTTAAAATGTGCTCTCTAATCAACAGCATATAGTGGCTTTTAAATATTTTTTCTAAAATAAATGGTTTAGGTATAATAAAAGACGGGAGGTGAGCTGCAGGACCCTGTATAGATGCAATTTTATTCAATGATTTCGTTATTAGGTAAGTTTTGGAAGCTAGTACTTACAATTTCGTTGCGGCATTAGATATTTTGACTTGGAGTGTTTTAAGAAGCAAAGGGCCATATCAAATAACTTTGAGATTCAGGCGGGCTTTTATGACCGACCTGTGCTCGGCGAACCGTGACCCTGTGTTAAGATCGGTTTCCACGTGTGATGTAGACCGTAACTCGTATCTCTATTGGAATTTTTTGTATGTTTACATAATTCAATAGATCCTCTAATTTTTCGTTTATACGATGCTACAACCTTGGTTTCCTTTACATTTATAATATGGTCAGTGGTCTGCTGGTCTTCAGCTACAGCAGATTGAACAATTTATTTTTTTTTCATATATGATACATGTTCCTTAAATCTAGTTGATATTGGGCATCTTGTTTCTCCTATATTCACTTTTCCACAGGAGCAAGGGATTTTGTATACTCCTTCTGTTTGAAAAGGTACAATATTTTTCGGCGATCACAAGCATTGTCCAATCTTTTTATGTATTGAAGATTGTGGCTCTTTATCATTCTTCTTTCGCGGAGGTTAATTACTATAATATCTTTTAATTAAACGCGTAATATCTTCAGTTTAATAGCCATTCCTTCTCACAGCTTTGATCTGTTTCGATGTTTCCGATGCTACAGAATCTTGATCTAAAAATCAAAATAGCTCTAAATACTAATAGGTTAATAACTGATATCTTTTGTGCTGGATGATGGTGGGAATTTGCATTTAAGGTAAATGTCCCAGTATTCGTCATGTTAAGAGCAAGACAGCCATTTGAAATTTAATATCTATGTTAAAAAATTTTTTTTGGGGACAAAAATTTTTTTTATGGCTAGTTGAATGTATTTTCTTAGTATTTCTGGTTTCAGATATGCAGTATTTATACTAAAATAATTTTTTTATTAATATTAAGTTTTTTTGGAAAAATGTACCAGTATTCGTCAGGCAAAAACTAAGGATGTCCCAGTTATCGTCACCATAATGCATTAGTATTCGTCACGTAGAAAAGGACGTTAACAAATTTTTTAAAAACATATTTATTTATTATTTTTACAAATTTCACAAGTGAACCTTTTTGTTTTTTTTGTAACCTTCGCACATTTCTCGTGCATCCACTTGAGGCACGTCTGACATTTTATCATGTCTTCTTGGCACTCTTCTTCGCATATATGGCAGAACCAAGAATTATTGTTTGGATCTGATATATGAGGTTTTTCCTCATTTATTATTTGTAGCGGTTTTCTCATAATTTTTTTAACCTTCTGCGTCTTTTTCTTTAATTCTTGCATTTCCGATCTTTTCCTTTTTCTTTCTTGAACCTGTTTCTCGATTTCCAGTTTTTTATTTTGTTTTTTCCTATAGTATTCTTGCCAGTTTTTGGAAGTAGCCACAGACGGTATTTTCTCCTTCATTTTGACAGCCACCTTTGGTGTCTCTGGCCAAAACCGGCTATTTTTAAATGGAGATGGTATGTCGGATGGAATATCCTTTGTTTCACATGAGTTTTTGTTTTCTGCAGTCAGCACTTTGCTTTCATCTTTCTTCAAAGCGTTTATGGGGCATTGAGTTGATTCCTTAGATTCAGACATCGAAATATTCATTTGAAGATCTAAAACATAATTAAATTTTCATTACCAAATAAAGTTAAACCACATATAAAATGTGTTAAAGTAAAAAGTATTAAGTAATATTTTCGCAATTACCACTTAGAGTTGATGGAGTCAAAGGCGAAACCACTGAAATGTTTTCCTCAGAATTTTTGTCTACTTCACCCTCGGCTTTATTTGTGTTTTGTTGGACTGGTGTTGCCGATAAAATAGGTCTCCGAAAATTTACATTGTCTTGATCTTCTATTTTGAATAAGGTTGGACAATCTCTAGAGCTAGGTTCGTTAGATTCAGACAGTGATGCATCAAACGGGTGCACTATAAAATATTTGACAAAATACCATGTAAATAATATATGATACCAGTAAGAAATTGTTTTTTTTTTTGTAAAGAACTACCTACCTGGTAAAGAGCCTATCTCGGATGGGACTACTGTAAACTTTCCCTCAGAACCTGCAGTGCATCCTGACATTGATATATCTAATATATCAGAGTTTTTCTCATCGTCATTCATTTTTTGGTCACGGATTGCTAACGAAAAAATTTGTTTTGATTTAGGGCTATCATTTTCTATTTCTGGATCGCTTAGACATTTTCTAGGACTGTCCAACGGAAGAACTAAAAGCAGAATACCTTTATAATGTCATATTAATTTGTATAAAATATAAGTATACCACTCTGAAAAAGATCATTTGAATCATTAATTACTGCTGATTCGCACAGAATATCAGAATGTTCTGTGGACGAAAATGCTTCATGCGAAGCAGACCCTTGAACTAGTCCTGGAATTGTCTGATCTGCTTTAAAAGCTTTTTGGATAACTTCATTGCTTATAATATGTATTTTAGAACTGCTACTTGGAATATCTCCGATAAATATGAAAGATAAAATTACTTCTGTATACTTAAAAGACAATCATTATTTTACCTCTTTGGTCACTCTCATTGTATGGTTCGTTAATTGTCGCATCGGTTTGACTAAGTTCAGGATCTGAAAATGAATTAGGATTTATGAATATAAAGCAAAGATTGACCAAACAAAAAAAGTATACTATACCGTCATTGTTGACTGCCAATAATATACCTCCATCGCCTACAACAAAGTCAAGTGTTTCGTTTTCCGGTATTAAGTCTTCAATTATATCGTCAATTATTATTTCATTGTCGATTAAAGATTCTGCTTCTACTCTTTGTGGTAAGGTTTCTGCTTCTATTTGATAAATGTTCTCTTTAATCTGATGCCAAAGCTTAAACAATTCAGTAAACTCTACCTCGTGCAACCATATTGGTTCAGACTCTTTAAATAAATTGAGCTTCTCCTCTGGTATTAAAGATTCAATAAACTTTAAATGATTCTTTGTTGCCTCTAGATTGCTTTCGCCATCAGTAGTTTTTAGGGCATCATTATCTACTTTAGAATTTATTTTAAAATATTCTATAGCATCGGGATTCAATGGAAGGAGCCCACATGCTCTAAAACCATTTTTTAACATATCTGGTTTAACGCTGTTTTCCAAAACTTTGTGAAGAAGTAAGGCGAAGTTATCACGATTCAAGCGAACACCGGCGTTTTCTATACGCCATTTATAAACTTCTTTTTTCCAGGCAACCTTTAGTGGATGGAAGACTGCTACATCCATGGGTTGTAGAAAATGAGTAGAGTTTGGGTATAATGCAACAATTTCTATCCCGTTTTCCGTACAAAATTGACTTAGCGGTAATGTTAAATGGGAGGCGTGACCATCGAGATAGAGAATTACGGGTAAGTTTACGTTATTCTGTACCAACCACGGATGGAAAACATTAGCTATATATTCAAAGAATGTTTGTCCGGTCATCCATCCGTTATCTGACCGACCGATAGCCCAAGATGGAGGCATGGAAGATACCAGGGACTTAGGAATTCTCTTGAGATTAACCACTACCATTGCTGGAGCGAGGTCACCTTTTGCATTTCCCATAACAAGTGTCGTTATATTTTCTTTTTCATCTGAATTTGTAACAACATAAACTGATTTTTGACCCTTCTTTATCAAAACACGATTGTTGCCAGGCTCAAGAAAAATGCGGTTTCGGCGCAGTTAAACACACGTGATGGATCGTTGCAGACATCTAATAAATTATTGTCGATAAAATACTCCGTGATCTCCCCAAACCACCGCCTTACAGCTATTTCCGAGACAGACGCCCGAGTTTTTGTTAAATTTTGTGAAACCCTCAAACTTATTTCAGGATGTCTTTTTTGAAAGGCTTCTAGCCAATGCCGCCCTGGTCGATTATTAACAAAAGGAGTTTCCTTTTTGTCTGCTTTAAGTAGCATTTGTACACTATCCAGCAGCTGAGTGCAGGTAACAGGAAATCCTCTGCTACCTAAATGACAAATCCATTTGACCAAAACTAACTCCTCACTTTCAGAAAGAATGGACGATGGACCCATTTTCCTTTTAAGGGGAGTTTTACCTTTGCATTTATCTGAAAGCGTCATCCGTGGTACCTTAAAAAGTTTAGCTGCTGTGGCAATAGGTGACCCACTTTTAACGGCCTCAATGGCCTTTTCCATTTCTTTTTCTGAATAATTGAAACGACTCATCTATAATATAAAATACCCAGTTATCGTCACCTTTAGGACCAGTAATCGTCACTATATTGAAAGGCCCCCCAACAGGTTAAACTACCTAATTCTGATATGACGGTCACTGGTACACGGATTCTTTTATATAAAATGAATGCATATAAACGTTTAACAAATAAAAACAATTGCCAAATGAAAATATACAAACGGTTTTTAAACAGTAGTGCCAGTCCCAGTGTTCGTCACACATGACGAATACTGGTGCACATCGGCTTTTTATTGTACCAGTAATCGTCACTACAAAAATTTTAATTTCTAACACTTTCTAACCTATAAATGGCTCTAAACAATAAAAATTAAACATATATGAACCTCCTAAAACACTTAACTTAGATGTACCACAGTATACTACCAAAGTAGAAAGATTTAAAATAATTCACTTACCTTAATGTTTATCTTAAAGACAGTATAAAACGAGGTTTGTTGGAAACACGTGCACAATAAAGTTCCCGCGATTGCGTTAGATGTCACTACATTTATAAGTATTAAAACACATTGGCGTTTTGTTGCCAAAAGCTTAATTTTTAATAAAAACCAGCCAAACTGACGATCACTGGGACAGTGCCGAAAACTGGGTCATTTACCTTAAGTATCTATTTGTCTGTCACATTTATCTAGAAAGGGAATTGTTCCACCAGATTCAATTTCCATTGTGAACTTGATATTATGATGTTGTTGATTAAGGTGCTCCAGAAATGAAAGCGAGATTATCCTGTCCATGCGACGAAACCACAAAAGTATCATCTACATATCTGAAAAATGAAATAAGTAGATATAAGACAAGATTCCACTAGGTCTATTAAGTTCTTATCAAGGTTATTATGATCCAACATGTTTAGATGTAATGGAAATTAAATCATTGACAGGAACATTTGTGTATAGTGATTCTACATCGAAACTGATTAAAATATCTTCGGGATCCAACTGGATTGTTTAAGTTTTTCCATGAACTGTGCAGAGTTTTTTTTGTATAAAAGAATCTATTTTTCCAGTAAATGTAATTAACAAAATTTGAAAGATATTTACCTAGTTTGTATGTGGGAGGGTCTATTGCACTAAGATCGGTCGAAGTGGTACATTGTTCTTGTGTATCTTGGGAAGACCGTAGAACCTGGGAATCTTGGAGCTGCTTGGTTTGGAGTGAATGCGTTAATCGGATTGGTGACGCGTCTTTCTATAGATGTTTTTGTCCAAAAGTTGACTTAACATTTCCATGTATTCTGTTCTATTCACGTCGACTGATCTGCTTAAAGGACCAGAATGTTTGCATCTTCATTTTAGGTCTTTATCGTTGTCTGTTTGGCTGCGGAGAGATTCGACTTCGGCGATTTTGATTTCTTAATGATCTTCGCTGTCTCATATCTGACATCATCGGCTTGTTCCACTGGTAATCTTCTGATTGCTGCTTCAAAGGAGGATACTAGGTCTTCAAGGGGAATGCTACTTGGTGCTATTACGAAATTCTGATGTTTGGAAAAGACCGAATGCTCTGGTTCGGTTAACGTCTTCGATGACAAGCTGATAACTGTACTCTACGGAGGTTTCACTGGATTTTTTCTGTTCAGGAGTGCTTAAAACTTCTTTTGTTGCTTAAGTGTAACTTCTTGATGTTGAAAATATTGTTCTTTCTAAAATCACGACGTACTGCCTAAGCTGTTGATAGGAATATTTGTGTATAGTGATTCTACATCGAAACTGACCAAAATATCTCCGGGATCTATTTGGATTGCCTTAAGTTTTCCAGAAAATGTACAAGACGGGTACTTCGGCGGTGTTCGTATATACACTGAACTCTTTTTGCAACGGAAAGTTGCAGAGATTCTCCAGACAGAAAAAAGTTTTCGATATCCCTCAGCTTTTTATATGCCTTCTTAATATCTGTAATATTCATAGTAATAATTTGTTCATTCTCATCACTGCCAAATATTTACGTATGTGTCCATTTTGAAATCACAAATACAATAGGACACATTTATGTCAGGATTTTCGGTTAGTAAACTTTCGTCAATTTCAGCATGATAAATGTCGATAGAAAAAATATCAATCTTTTTATATAGTTCTAACAATGGTACATCATCTTCGTAGTTGTACTTTGCCTCAAATTGATTTCAATGCAGAACTTATCCAATCATCCATATGAGGCTTTGCCACCGCTAGTGCCTTATCTTTTATTAATATAGTACCGGATACTAAAATATTTTTCGACGGTACTTTCCAAAACCAGTCGTAAAGAGTTTGGCCTAATGCAAAATCTTCGATTTTGGCGAAATTTTTCGGATTCATCAAGGCCATTATTTAGATCGTCTTTGTTTTTTTTTAAATATCAGCGACATTTAATTACAATTTTATACTAATAAACTTCTTTTTTCTTATCCAAATTTACAGTTTGTGTTCGATTCCCGGAGTATCTGCTGTGAAAAGATTTAAATAAATAGAAAGGTAGATATTAGCGGTCAGTGTATTGAAAACTGTCCAGTAACGGGAATTGTTCGTTGCTCAGAGATGTCTGTTGTTAAGGGAGAGGTCACTGTAGTTACATATTTTTCTAAAATATACGGGATAGATACAAGACACCGCCCACAAGGAGAAACATTTTTTTCATATTTAAAACGGTTAGTTTAAAACAGAAGTTATTACAATACTTCCCATTTAAAAGGGAAGTAAAAAAAACTGATATTACCGAACAAGTGATTTTACCAGAAAAAATCTTAGAACTTTTTTGTACAGAATGTTATAGGCTACAATTTTAAACTATTTATTTCTCTTGAAAAATTAATAGTTTTTAAGGTAATTGTAAAAAAAACTGGAATTCGCCCCTTTTTAGCCCCCATCCCACGGCTGAAGTATTTTTTAGAATATGCTTAGAACACTAAAATAATGATCGTCACAAAAATCCAGCTCGGTAGAAATATTTTCGAAGTTTTACCCTTATTGTGACTATTTTTGTTGGGCTAATAGGGTTAATATTAGGGGATGAAACAAACCTTAAGACAATTAATTTTTTATTTTTTTTTAACGGTGCAAGACGCCATATTTGTTTTTTTGTATATTGCATATCAAAAGGAAGAACTCTGTTTGTCGAAACATTTTTAATTATTTTACAAATAAGGGGCAATTACAGATTTACAATTACTAATTTCTGAAACAGAAATTTATTAATTATATGAATATTGTTTTTTCTTCGAAATCTTTATTTACATTATTTTCATCTGAACCACTTTAAAAATTGCAGTTACGTGGAAACTGTATATTATTATTATTTGATAGATGTAGTGATAATGTACGTAATTTTCGTGTTTGTAATAAAAATCGTTGGTATGGAACTGCAGAATTATTTGCACTAATTAGTTAATGGACGGTGGCATAAAACCATTTTGAGGCAAAAACTAAAAAACCAAATCTAATTGCTAACTAATATGAGAATTTCAGCATGTGAAGAAATATAATTTTTTAACAGTTGTGAAATATGAGATGTAGATAATTCTTAAGCCGTTTCCAATTTCTTAATGATTTTGTGACTTGGTAATGGTTCACCTACATATAAAAAAGTCGCTTTACTCGGAACTTTTCTCGTAACGGATTCCACCACATACATAACATAAATATATGTATATATATATATATATATATATATATATATATATATATATTGTGTTTGTCCGGATCTGACATATTATACATATACACGTACATACAAACATTCATTCACTTACCTAATTATATAAAACCGCTAGGTACTTCACTATACCATTTTCTAAATTTTGCTTTTATTTGTTATTAATTTATATATATATATATATATATATATATATATATATATATATATAATTAAAAAATAATTTTGTTTTTTCCGCCATTGTTATCAAATTAAGCATTGTGAAATTTTCTTAACAAAATATGGCGTTTTAATGATTGTGCCGAAATGAACAAAAGTTTCCTATAATAGCCCCTTTTGTCGAAAAATAACCTAACTGGACACATAAAAACTGGGAGCAATGTTTAAAACCCATGTTTCCGATATTTGATCAAAATTCTACTTAAATATCTCTGTTTAACCGTAAAGGATTTATTTGCCGTTTGTGTAGATAAAGTACCTAAAATGAGTCTGCTTCATTCCTACTACATGAATTTTTTAATCTAGAAATTCTGTTTTTTGCCGCCTTAAATTAGTAAAAACCTTAGGGTAAGATAAAAATGGAGTTCATTATTTACATATTTAGCAACTGCCAAGATTACCTCACAGTATAAGGTCGATCGTAGGATGATGCCAAGCCTAGCCAGGAACGCCAATGTTTATACAAATTTATATACCGGTGAATATGGTTAAACATGATGCATTAAACTTTTTATACAAAGAATAGTAATGTGTTTCCAGTATTAGTTTCTAAGAAGTATAAAGAAATTACTTTTATTGAAAAATAGTAAAATACAAACTAAAATACCCAAAGCCTCAGATCAGATTACACCACTAACAAGAGTTTTAGTTAGATATGGCAAACCCGATCGACAACTCCACGTATTAGACCATCCCAATGTGGTATTAGACCTTCCCACTTTCATTGACCAGGGATCCTTATAGTAAAAAAGTATAATAGCCTACATTAAATATTGTTACAGGGTCACGTGACTGGCCTGGCTTAAAAACCAATAGCGGGTCGTGGAACTACAATAAATTTTAACATTAAGGAAATTAATTTGCTAAAAAATATTTTATTAGATACCAAGCTTTTCTTAGCGTCACTACTGCATGTGTTTTAATGTATTATCGTGTATTTGTTGATATGGTTTAAATCTTCTAATTATATGTTGCTTTACTTCAAGAAACAGCGTTCTAAAGGTGCGGTGACATTAGAAGAACATTGATTTTTTAAATATTTAATAAATAAGTTTTATTTACTTTATCTTGGACATTGCGAAACTAGGAGCTTTAGTTGACCTAACTATGGTGTGGCAATGTGAAATGGCCGTTTAAGTTTGGAATTTTTTTTAATCACTAAGTAAACAGCAAGATTTCCTTTTCCAGGAGACTTGTCTAATGGAAAACACCTTATTAACTTATTTTGGGTCACATGACGAATTGACCAATCCGGTTCAATCCTCAGAAGATACAAGAAAGACTCTGAGGTGATTTTTTTGACGATATACAGTAGTTTTTGCTATCAGAGAATTAAAATAATTATAGAATACATCTATACTATATTAAAATAGTCAAAGGGCGTGTCACGCTCAAAAAAACGTACTGCGGTTTCGAAAATCACTAGATTCTGGGGAAATAATAAAGTTTCGGATGATTTCGCGCCTTTTTTAATTTTTACTTGAGTTGGGCCAATTTTTTATGTAAGTGTTGTCAGGTAAATGAATTTAAATGGTGATACTTTGGGTAATTAAAAGTAAAAATGTGTTCGTAAACATGTTCTAAACTGGTAAGAATTTAAGATGACGTGGTAACATTTTGGAAAAATTCAATATGGCTGAACAAATTGGCGGTCTATTGAAATGTTAAAAAAATATTACTAAAAAAATGCTTATCCAATTTACACAAATTTTGCAGAAAAATTAGGTGTGACATGACCTTCATCTGATAAGTTTTACTACAAATCGAAAATGGCTGCCTAACAATGCAGAAAACTACTGCATCGATTATATTCAAATTTTGCTCAAAAATCAAATATTATATAGAGATGAACTGGTGTAAAAATATTGAGGCACATTCAAAATGGAACAAAACCTGGCCTAATTAAATATTTAAATATATCTGAAAAAGGTACTTATCGGACTGATTGATTGATTGATGAAATCCCCATTTTGAATATTAATTACTAAAAATGTATTAGTTTTACACTTAATAATGATTTTTAATCAAATCTGTATAAATGTTAAAATTCGCTAGCAATCTAGGCATTTCTACTCTCATTTTTTAAATATTTACTAAAAATGTATGATATGTATTCTAAAATCTGTACAAATGTTAAAATTCCGCCGCCAATTTGGCATTACAATCTTGAATTTTTAAAATGTTGACAAAAATTCATGATGTGCGGTCTTAAATACCCCTAATTGCCGAATTTTAATCAGATCTGCAAACATTTTAAAATTAGTCTGCTATGTTGGTGCTGCCATTTTTAATTCTTAGTTATTGACTAAAATTTCATAACTTTCATTCTTAAATACTTCTAGATACTGATATTTCAGCCGAATCTGTCCAAATGACAAAATTCGTTCGCTATATTGACGCCACCATTTTGATTTTTGTTGTGCATTCTTAAATAATCCCACAAATGTTAAAATCATTCGTCGGACCTGTTCACATTGTCATTTTGGCACAGCTATTTTGAATTTTTAAATGCGTCAATTTACAAAATTTTGATGTGAAATGATTTCTGCCTTAGGTAAATAATAACAAAAATTGTATATTTCCTCTTTGTGGTTAATATTATCATATTTCATATAATGTTAGTCCATGATTCTGACCACTTGTTTCACGTTTTTATTCATTTTTTAGTGTACACATGATCATTGATAAAGACTAAAAAATAGTCGAAACGTTTGAATTAAAAAAAAAACAAGGATATGAAATAATTTTATTTTATTCATTGTATGAACCTCACTCCGGGAAATTTGTTTTTCAAAAAAAAAAAAATATATATATATATATATATATATATATATATATATATATATATATATATTTATATATATATATATATATATATATATATATATATATATATATATATATATATATATATATATATATATATATATATATATATATATATATATATATATATATATATATATATAAATAAATTAATTTTTTTTATACGTATAAAAATTAACAAAAAAACCCAAATTTCATAATCTAGTCTTTAAACATTTCAAAAATATTTTGGAAAAACCATCTTCAGAGGCACTAATTCTCGGGGTTGTAGCCCCTTAACGAAGCAATTTTCGATATATGTTTACATGACATTTTAGTCTTTTGTTATGGCATAGATTACTTTGTAAAAATATTGACTATTAACTTCGGGACACTCTGTATATGTACAGGGTCTTCCATTCAAAATAGCCAATCGATCTGTTTTAGCTCGGAGAATTCGAAAATCGTAATAAAAAAACACCACATATATTAATTCATTTTTGGATTCTATTGGTCAATTCTAAGTGTTTTTTTTAATAAGGGTACTATATGTCTATCGTCAACTGTTTTTCATTTATTGATGTTTAAAAATTGACATGTTTGAGCCGTCAAAGCCCCTGAACGGTTCGACCTAGAGCAAAATAACTCTCACATTCTTATCTTAGTTTTTGATAAGCTTCCTGATGACAGTTAAACAAAAATTTTGAAGTAAGGTTATCACCTGCATTTTATATGAATATATTAAATTAAATAGGTAGCAAATTAATTTCGGGCAGGAGGGTATTAGGGATTTTGAAATACGAGGTGTTCCAGGAATGATATTAAAAAATTAAATCTAGATTCTATTAAAATTTAAATGAGACTTCTTTGTATCATGAACATATGTTCTGAAGTGCCTCCTTTCAATTTCAGCCCTTTAAAGTAAAAAAAAAATCAACTTTCTTATCTTCAGTAACACGTACAATTCATTATTTGAGGTTTGAGGTACAATACATATACAAATTATGATATATTTCCCAATAAATGGAAGAATACAATAAGAGGGAAATTGCGGGTAATTGAGTTGAGGAAGTTCCCTCGAAATAAATATGTTTATTTATTAAGAGAATAAGATATTATATAATTTGGATATGTATTGTACGTATTATTAAATAATTTAACTTTCCTTGATAAAATGAAGCATTCATAATGAGGGAAGATCCGGGTAAAGCCAATTTATCGATTTCTTACTTTCCTCATTGCGGAAAGTATTGTAATCATGAAAAAATCACCACAGATGCTGCAAAACATGTTTGCTCAAATATGTCGGTCTGTGTGTCGGTCGGTCTGTCTGTCTGCGTTATAGATGGAAAACTACTTCTCCGAATGACTTTAAATTTTGGCCAAAATTAAGGGTCATATGGGGATGATATGTTAACATTTTGGTGAAATCCAATATCCATCACCTGCATTTCATATGAATATATTCAATTAAATAGGTAGCAAATTAATTTCCATTTTTTTTGTTTGACTGGCATCATAAGATAGCTTATCAAAACTAAGATAGTAATGTGAAAGTTATTTTGCTCTAGGTCCAACCGTTCAGGTGCTATAACAGCTCAAAGAAGCAAATAAGTCAATTTTCAAACATCAATAAATCAAAAACAGTTGAAGATAGACATAGAGTACCCATATTAAAAAACACTTAGAATTGACCATAGAATCCAACACCCCTGGCGTAAGTTTTTTGTTACTCATTCAATTGTTTTTTTGTTACGATTTTCGAATTCTTCGAGCTAAAATACATCGATTGGCTATTCTGAATATCTTGAGAAATACGTGAGAAGTCAAAAAAATCCGTTTTTCATCCTCAATGGAAGACCCTGTACATTATTAAGTAAGAAAGTAAAAGATCTATGTGATTTAGATTTACCTGTACCAATTTGATTCTTATAGTTTGGTTAGTACCGCAGATGAGGAGATATCAGAATCAAAATAAAGATGATTTACGTTTTAATACTGATGTTTATCTTCAGACCGATTTACATTTAAACAAATTTAGGATTATGTTATTATCTATCTGTAACAGAGCAAAAGTAGGCACATATTTGTGTACTTTGTGTCTACTAACGTTTAATACGTGAATGATAATAGTGATTAAACCACCTATAAATAGCTAAAATATGTAAATTGTGGGATTCTATTCAAACTCATAGTTCTAACATGCATGAGTTAACAGTCCACTGTAACATTGGACAATGCCAAGGTCGAGCGGATTCAGGACTTCAACATGCTTACAGCGATACGCCCACCTCCTACGTCAAATATCGACGTGTTATCTTTTATATAGAGTGTGAAGGGAAGGAACTCTGCGTTGCGAACAGAATCGTAGGCGAAAACCATTTAGTATAAACTAAGTAAACACTTTTTCCTTGTAGTTTTTTATTATTGTTATTTGATAAGGCAAAAATTTCATTGTTGTGGCCTAAGGTAATACAATAAAAAAAAATAACTAAAGAAAGATTGAATGTCTGTAACCAGAACTTATCATGGGATGAACATTTCTTTTTGTCAAAGAGATAAAATCAGATATTTTTATGTTAAATATTAAATATCTTACATCAGATTCTTAATTGTTCGCATATTCACATATAGACAAAAGACATATTTACCCTTAGTATAGAGACGTAGAAATTGTTTTAGGATGCTTTAAGGACATTCATTGTTAATTAAGTAAGGTTTATATGTCCATGTTAAAATTTGTCATAAAATTCCAGTGAAATAAGTTTTTCGAAAACTGACAGTCATTACTTATACCCAATGAGAGGGGCGCACTGGCCCTTGAAAGCTGGCCGGGTGGTGTAGATACGTACTAGCCCATCTATGCTAATATAGAATCATTATATTTATTTGTTTTGTCTATTTATTTGATATACTATAGATAAATCTACACTGACCAGTGATGGGCGGTGAGTATATACCCAACGGGTAGGTAAATAAAATTTGGGTATATATCGATCCAAAAGGTGTAGGGTATATATCCACTGAGAAATTTGCTGTAGTTATATACCTGGTATATACCCGGTATATACCCGGTATATTCCTGGTATTATATCTAGGGTTGCCACATCTGCAACTAGGTATTATTTATTTTAGATTTTAAACGTAGTTTTCTTACTTTTTGCATTATGTTTTTGTTTCATTACACTCTTATTTTATTCAGAATTAAAAAATGTGTTTAATAGTTGTTCATTTTTTAGATTTTAAACGTGTTTTTCTTACTCTGTGCATTATGTTTTAGTTTCGTTATACTATTTTCATTTTTAATAGCATTATTTTGTGAATTTTATTTTGATTTATTCAACCACTTTTTTAAATATCCTAATTTAACAACAAAACGTTAAAATTTGTAAGATTACCTTAAATTAACCAAGTAAGTACACACACACTATACCCGGTATATACCCAACTATATGGCGATATATACCCACTTGGGTATATACCGGGTACATACCCCAATTTAAATATATCCGGTATTTGCCCATCACTGACACTGACGTTTTTAGAATTCCGCACATATTTTACCCAAGCTAATGATACGAAAATTAATTTTCTAGAGTGAAATGTTTCGGAGGCAAAATATCTAAATATCTCTGCTTTCGTACTTCAGGGTGAGGAGTCCTCGCGCGAGTAGTTCCTTGTTGTGGCTTGGCAAATACCTTAGCTATGTTTACTATTATCTCCAACTCGAAAAAATGCCAGCAATCAGTTTTAGTTTCCTGCTTATAAATTTTCATTTCGTCTGTACCGTAATATGCATGCCGTAGTATTATATCCTGTAATTCTTGTACAAAATTTCCTTACCTGGAACGTAACAGATCCGATTTCCTTCGATCACGAAATGTATTTGTGGAATCTACCGCTCTCACTTAGAAAACTCTTAGAACAAGCTGTTCTTTCCACTCGTCATAGCGCACAATCAAAATGCTTTTTATATTTTGCTTGCCAACCATCCAGAGTTTTATATTATTATATAAGATTCGACAAAAATCTAATCTGAATAGAGCTCGTACACTGCAGGCTCTTAAAAGGGGTTATTTTAATATATAATATTATAATAAAATTTTAATAAAATTTTCGGATAAAAATAGAACTAATAAAAATGAAAAAAAGGTAAGCAGGAAGCGCCTGCTTTACGAAATCCTGAACTAGTGCAGATGGGCAATCTGAGCAACGTGAAGGTATCTGATAATTCCAGCCAATTTTACTTTTATCTTTTAAATTTTGCGGTTATCTGACCGGCGCGAATGGCGTCTATAAAAATAGAAAAGCATTATGATACTATCAACAAAATCACTTCACTAAAAAAATGTTTCTTGGAGTGCCTTAATTTCTTCATTTTTTTTTTAAATTGGGTCATTGCATCAATGTATTCTACCTTTCTAATTTTAGTTACTGTATCATCATACCACGTATTTGTAAAATCATTGCACATTTCCTTTTTTCCACGACTTTCGATTTTACCTTACAAAATGCACGAAATTACCTTCGGACAGATTCTTGGGAATCATAAAATATTTAACGAAAAAGTCATCTCTGGCCTCGACAGTATACCTGTCTTTAAAAAGTTTGGGCTCTATCCTTATGCCCTTACTACAAGTATCCTATCACAAAGGCATTATTCCATAGTGGTTATTGATAAGTCATTTGATGTACAGGGTTTTCCGTATATTTTGGAGCACCACTAAAGCCTTTATTTTGAAAGATAGAAAAAAGTTTAAATTATGAAAGTTGATTATACCTTCGTTTTTTTTTATTTTATGTACTACCTTTAATTTCAATAAAATAGTGTTAAATAAAAATTACTTTTTTTAGATATATTTAATCAACAGCAAAAGTTATGGTACGAGCGGGGATCGAACCCGCACCTCTGGATCTCTAGCCCATTGCTCTAACCAACTGGGCTGTCGTACCACTAATAAGCAATTCGTTAGAACTTGTACCGGGTGTACAACTAAGAATGGAGGCCCGCTGTATCTCGGAAACCGTTTATCCCATGATATTGGAAAAAAAATTCTTAAAGTAAAAGTGGCCAAGAAAAAACGCTGGAAATTCTTTTTAAGTTTCCAAGTCGGCCGCTAGAGGGCGTAATACGCGTAGTCAATTAGAAGAGGCAGATTTTCTTAGAAATTTACCTAGTGAAGGTATATCAAAATTTATTTTATATTAATTTCTGCTAAATTACGAATAATTTTTGTTAGGAGTTTTTTTCTCTAGCTGTTCAAATAGAGAGTGGGGAAAGGCCAAATGTTTGTTTTTTAAAATGGACATAACTTAGGTAATAATTAACGGATTTTGATGATTTTGGTCTTGTTGAAAAGGGCATTTATTAGACTTTCACATGACGTAAGAATATTTAAGTTATTTTAAGTTTCGTTCCGATCGCCAGATGACGCTTTCTGGCAATTTTTTATTTTTAACGTGTTTTCTTAAAAATTTCAAATAGATTGATATATTTATTAAAGGCCAGTGTTAAGGAGCACAAAAAAATCAAGAAAATGGCGCAACAAGCAAGTTGATATCTTTTTTTTTCAAAAGAGATATTTAAAAAATTGTAATTTTTTTAGTTGAATTTCGGAGTAGGTTGTTAAAAGACGCATTGAATAAGTGTAGATTATCAAAAGATGTGGCATATAATTTTTTCATTTTGCCATTGTAGGTTGTTAAAAGACGCATTGAATAAGTGTAGATTAACAAAAGATGTGGCATATAATTTTTTCATTTTGCCATTAGATAACTAATGGAGGAACCAGAATAGCTATTTGCAAAAAACTAACAAATGAAAATATAACAAGGAGTTTTTGTGAGAAATAATATGAAGCGGAAAAGGTTATAAAAAAATAGCGAAAACTGATCAAAAGTATTATGCTAACAAATAATTAGTGTGAGTGAACTGCTCAAAGTGTCTGTCGTCATTTTGAATGCATAAACTGAGCCTGTCTGCGGTAGATTAAACTGCAGCTTCTATTTCCATCGCAAAAATAATATCGATAGCGTTTTGAATTCGGTTGATAAGGTTCTCCCTCGTTGTTGATCTGATATTAAACACCATATCCTTTAGTCGTCCCACAAATAAAAAGTTTAATTTGGGGAACGAGGGGGCCAGGGGAATAAACTACCTCTACCTATTCACCTTCCTGGAAACCGATCGTCTAGGAACTGTCTGACATTGACAGAGAAATGAGCCATACAGCCATCATGGTGATAAATCATGCTCTGTCTCCTCTGTATATCAATGTCTTCCAGTAAATCTGGTAGCTGATTTTGGAGAAAGTTTAAATAAATTCTCCCATTTAAAGTTCATCGAAAATTATTGGACCTAAAATTCTACCACTTATTATGACACACCACACATTGATGCTCCAACGGTCTTGAATTGCACATTTCCATGAGCTATACCTAAATCTCTAGATGTAGCTCTAATACTGACATGTGGGTTAATTACAATATACGCCAGCACATTTATAATGTTTGCTTTTGCACGGCCTCTTCTTTGCCTTCGATGGAGGAGGCGATGAAAACTACCAGTAGCACGAAGACGTCTTGATAATCGCGTAAAAACCCTTTGATTATATATACGTCTACCGGGGTATCTAGTAATATATTCTTGCTGCAATGATAGCATTTTGAAAGCATTCAAAGTAAACTGCAAACATATCATACCTTCTTCATTAGAAATGGGCATTTTGCTTTCGTAATACACACTTACTACAAACATTAAACTTAATAATAATTTAACAACTCATTTTGTGATCGTGTTTTATTTTGACGCTCGCACTTAATTTTTGTCAAAGCGTACTATTCTTTTAGCACGTCGCGTAATTAAATAGTAACGCATTTGAGATACATTCTTTATGAAAGGGGTGTGTTAATTAAAGCAAATAAGTTAAAAATGAATTAAAGAAGTTGAAGAATACTTAAAGTATTTGTAGTATAAAAATAAGATTAGTGTTAAAAATTGATAATTAGAGATACCACGTAAAAATTCGTTTAGAAATGCTTGAGTTTCTTATAAGAGTGTCAAGTAATATTTTCTTTTGCTTATATCTCCGTAAATAAAAAAGATATCAACATGCAGTTTGCGCTATCTTCTTGCTTTTTTCATGCTCCGTAACACTGGCCTATAATAAATATATCAATCCATTTGAAATTTTTAAGAAAACACGTTAAATTTAAGAAATTGCCAGAAAGCGCCATCTGGCGATCGGAACGAAATTTAAAATAATATAATTCATTCGTCATTTGAAAGCCTAATAAATACCCTTTTCAACAAGACCAAAATCGTCAAGATCCGTTAGTTATTACTTAAGTTATGTCTGTTTTAAAAATCAAACATTTACCCTTTCTCCCACCCTTGATTTCAACAGCTAGAGAAAAAACCCTTAATAAAAATTATTCGTAATTTAGCAGAGATTAATATAAAATCAATTTTGATATACCTTCACTGGGTGAATTTCTGAGAAAATCTGCCTCTTCTAATTGACTACGCGTGTTACGCCCTCTAGCGGCCGACTTAGAAATTTAAAAAAAATTTCCAGAGTTTTATCTTGGCAACTTTTACTATAAGGATATATATATATATATATATATATATATATATATATATATATATATATATATATATATATATATATATATATATATATATATATATATATATATATATATATATATATGTCGTAACATGGATCAAAAACTAAGAGGTAAGTCTCATTAATTAAAATAACAAATAAGCTGACCCAAAACTTAACAAATCTGTAACTAGTGCCAAACTTGCAACATGATCAAACATTTCCGGTTTCTTGGTCCTTCTTGGATTGTATAACCAAACTTTTCCACCCACTGTACATCGAGTGGGAGGGCTCGCAGATCATAACGTGACTTCGCCATTTTTAATTGCTTTAATCTTCTTTGGACCAGTTTTTACCCCATATTCTATAATTACATCTCCTAGATATTATATATATATATATATATATATATATATATATATATATATATATATATATATATATATATATATAATATCTAGGAGATGTAATTATAGAATATGGGGTAAAAACTGGTCCAAAGAAGATTAAAGCAATTAAAAATGGCGAAGTCACGTTATGATCTGCGAGCCCCTCCCACTCGATGTACAGTGGGTGGAAAAGTTTGGTTATACAATCCAAGAAGGACCAAGAAACCGGAAATGTTTGATCATGACGACCAACCCTAGAAAGGGGAAATGTTGCAAGTTTGGCACTAGTTACAGATTTGTTAAGTTTTAGGTCAATTTATTTGTTATTTTAATTAATTAGACTCACCTTAGTTTTTGATCCATGTTACGACAATGTTTATGTCATAAATCCTTCCTGAAAGCTCTAGTAGGCCTACTTTTTTTCACCCTGTAGCCTATAGAATCTTAGGTCAGTCTATCTATTTCAAAAGACTATATAAGCCCGCCGAAAAGCATCTTTTTGATTCAGTTGTAATTGAGATTTCGAAGTATAAACTGCAGACCACTGACATATTTCCGTGTACTTTGGTATAAACAAGTTGACAATGACAAGTCTAAGTCTTACCATTTTTAGTTATAACTGGTCTTTACCTGTGCTACCTGTAAGCTGTATTTTGAATAAAAGGAGTGTATTCAGAAGCTACGTGTTTCTGAACGGGCCAATCCAGATCAATATTTATATCTTTGACAACAAACATTTTTTAAATGTATTTTTGTTATATAAATTTAGTAATTAGACATACAATTTGTTTTCTGGGCCATTTTGATGTCTTGAAAACTAAAAAGGTGAGGAGCAGATTAAAATTTGGGCAAGTTAAAAAGACCACGAGGTACGTAGAGATGTTGGAGTTTACGGGGCCGTTTGTTATGAAAAGAATTAGTTCGCAGGACTAATTGAAAGTTTGCGTGATGAAGGAGCTAGAATTAATGCAATGAGAAAAGAGGCATAATCGTGGACATTGATGGTGAAATACATATTCCAAAAAAATTAGTAATCGAGGATTTTGTAATATTTCTCTCTTTCAGTTCATGTTTCAAAAAAATTATCTTATATAAGTATAGGTAAATGTAAAAAATATAAGTAATTTTAGAGTTATAATACATGTTTCACAAAGTCTTTTACTTATTTCCTAAACAAAATCTTCAATGCTTAGGGCATGTTTTTTGATGACAATCAAAAATCATAGTTAAGGTTCTATTAAATAAAACCCTTCATTGGCAATTAAAACTGTGTTATACGTGATATCCCAAACAACTTTCGTCCCAAACTTTTTTTCTTGTTTTAAATAGTTTAAGGGCCCTCCTTCGGATATAGGGCATACTTCTTCTAATGCTCTTACAATTCCTCGTAAAATTTAAAAACGTAATAAAACATATTATATAGGTTCCTTGTTCAAAACTACGTTTGATAGGCGTCTAAGATTGACTCACCCTGTATAATGGATAAGATCTGCAAAGTACAGTTTATTATTAACCCAAAACTTTTGGTCCGTTTTTTTCTATCTTATATAGTTCAGACGAAAGTTTCCCTGACTATACATTTATATATGTAAGTCATAAATTGAATTCAGGCAGGTTGAAGTGTACCCAAGGCAATTCGAGGATGCAGCAAGAAGAAGAAATCAATCCGGACGTCGGCCGGCCCGCCCAACGCCGATGAGCCCGGAGCCGAGCAGGTCGGGCTGCAGTACTCGAAGTAGGTTGACCGTCGATCAGTGGCAGGTGGCAAGTCATAGTGGTCGAGAGAGAACTGCTTTTCCGGCACACGACGAGAGCAAGCGTATTACGATAGGAAGTATTTTTGTAAGTACAGTTTTCCTTATTAATTCTTCAACCGCATAACTGGCGTAACTTCAGTATACTATGTAGTGTAAAAGAAGGCTATAACCACTTTAGGATACCAACGATTACCATCTTATTTGTCATAGGCAAGAGATAATTGAGACTAATTTGTTGTGACAGCACTGTTAATTCGTAGCGGTATGTCATAATAAGTAGCGATACTTTTAACACATTTTTTTCATTCAACTTTGTTCTGAGTGATCCTGTGATCCAGTTTATTATTGAAAATGAATAAATATTTCTATAGGCAGTTTTTACCTGATTTAATCGACCTTTTTTATCTAATTTCGTATGCCTGAATGTATCACACTACAAGGTATAGGTATATAAATATTCGTAATGAAAACAACTAATCGTTTTTATCTCATGCGTCAACTGGCAAGTTCGAACCTTTTGTCAAATCTTAAAAAAGTTCACAAAGAATACTTACCAACCATCAAACAAGTGAAGTGGATTTTTATCAACCTGCCTCTAATTTAATGCATGCGGTTACCTGCAGAGCACTTATTATTATGTGAATACTGATACAATGTGCCGATACACTTTACCTTGGTATTCCCGTAAAACTCTCGAGCCCATTGAGAAGTGGGACATTTTAAAATCCCCAGGTTATGTAAAACCATAAAAAAAACATGGTTTAAAACGCAACAATACCCTAGTACTAGATGATATTTTCAAGAGGCTAATTTGGGACTAAAAGAGTCATTAGAATCTATGAATCGTACACAATCTGCGCTTTTCTGATTTGTGTTGAGAAACAAAAAGCAAGACAAAAATGTTTAACATGTGTATACTACCAGACAGTCTCCCAAGGTGCAAAGAAAAAACCTAGTAAGTCAGCTTTTGGTCAAATTTAGATTTAGATATTTTGAATTTGCTAGGTACTACCCTTCATTTCAAAATCTTTTATCATTCAATAAATTTTATTTTTGGATAAGAGTTGCGTTACTGTTACTTGCTTCCCTGAAAAATTGTAAAAAAAGTCGTTAAAATGTAAGGTAAAACGCGAGAGAACTAACTATATACGTAGACTAGAAATAATGTCAAAACAAACTAGATGCAAGTCATCTGAAAGTAATGTAGCGACTTGTGAAAAGAAGTAAACTCGGAATCACCAGTGCTTAAGAGATTGGGTACAAAGCAAGGAAAAAAAAGGATACTCGAAAAATTGACAGTATCAAAAAATTGACAGAAAAAATTATGCACTAGACATCATGTAAAGCAGAGAGATGCTGATTTGGGGTATGGTGGGCTGGCGAACTCTGCAAGATCTCTGGAAAACCATGGCTTCATATAGCTCAAAGTAGGGAAGAAGAGAAAAAGTTGTGAGAAGCTTATGTCTAGGAGTAGACTGCAGAGGGATGAGAAAAAAAATAAATGAGTTAATTAAATTGTCTTTATTTTGTTCAATTCAGTCTGTACCACAACAATACAGATCAACTGACCATTGTGGAATATTTTTTCTTATTATTTTTTTGTTTTGTATTTTGTGCAAGATTCGAATCTTTAGCTCCTTAATGTCGTAATTGGCCAGCAAGACATTAAATGAAGACTAAAAAATTAATAATATTATGTGTAAAAATTTCAATAATTGTTATAATACCTACTAATTATAATATACATCAAACTGCTGTTGCTTAATATTTAAAATCAATCAACGGAATATTATGATGTAAAAATATTTAACAATTTCATTTTTTTTCGGTTCCGTTTTCACTCAATATTGTGGTTGCTGGCCTGGATAAATATTTATACACATATTTTGATAATATAAGAAAGTCTTTCTTGTTATGTTTCCAGTTTCCACTACGAATAGTGACAGTCTTTTCTTTTAATTAGTGGTATTTCTAAGAATTTCTTAACTTTGGCGTTGATACTGACAGTCTCCCCTGAAGAACAAGAAGTAGAAGCAACTCTTGCTACCATATCGCAGGCAGACATAGACGATTGAGGTTTTTTTAACGCGACTAAGTAGTTCATCATTGGAATCCGAGCTTACAGTAGACTCAATAGCAATAGTGAACGCTGCTGCAATGTCTGTCCCCGTTTCTGATTTTATTATTCTGATAAATTTAGATTTTATGTGATCTTTGTGGTCAAAGAAACTGCACTTATAACTTGAATCTAAAATGGTGGCAAAATTAAAGCTATCATTTAGTGCTATATCTGAAAACCTGTTCTTTAAATTAACTTTTAATGTTTCTCGAGTTATATACAAGCATGGTTCTTTTGTTTCTAAAAGCAGGCTATTTAATTAAAATATTGTTGGAATAATCGTTGAACTTCCACACACTGATGAACTGAAAACTGAAATGTTTAGTAACTTCCTCGAATGAATTAAGCAAGCTCAGCAAATGTTGAACTAAAAACCACTGATTTGATGAAAGGGACGGTATATTAGTATTTTCAGCTGCTAATAAGGTAAGAGACCTTTTTAGCTCACTCAGTCTGTCTAGCATATAATATGAAGAATTCCATCAGGTTGGAACATTCTGGTCAATTTTTTGACCTTTGCTAGTTTTTCTCTCGAAGGTGTTAATGATGAACGATGTAAATGTATTGCAATATTTCTGCTATCAGCAATTGTCTTAATCATAGTCTTCTGAGATTTTGTAAATACTAATACAACCAACTCTAGGGAATGAATAAAAGAAGATCCATGATTCAAGTTTGTAATTATCGTGTTTTTTGTAACGTTAGATCCCGAATCTCAAAGCAACAAGTGTTTATTACTAAGAGTTATTTCAGTGCCTTGAAGTAACTCAGTTAACATATTGCTTATATTTTCCCCTGAATGACTTTCAAGTTAATCTACCTATAATATGTAATGTATTCTACCATTATCTTCAACCACTGTAAATGGCTGATTATCTAAGGCAATCATTACCCATCAAACCCTTTGTCTTATGAATTTCTAAGGATTTTTGATTGCTTATATCTCATTTTTTGGCAAATTGGCTTGATATCGCCACCTGCTTCAATACTTTATGTCCGCTCTGCTTACTCTCTTCAATTTCTGTTTGCACTAAACGTAAATGTTTATATTTAATATGATTCCATAAACTTGTAGTAGTTACTTTCTTTATTGTACTGTTTTCATATTGCTTTGCTTTCATCGGTAACCCGTTACCCGCCACCGAGAGAAGTCGTTCACAGAATATTGTGGTTGCCAGCGCGGATAAATATGTATACACATATTTTGGTAATATAATTGATAATATTCGAGCGAATATCGACCAGACCGGATATTACTTTTTCACTATTCGGATTGGCCGAATAGTGAAAAGTACTATTCGTGACATGCGTGGGGCACCAAACATTTTTGATGTATCTATTATTAACATCCAATAATGTCATATAAAATTGATGTAACTTCTGATTATGTTTTAAAGAAAACACATGTCAAAAATGGTGTTTATATTATTTTTTACATTCTTATTGTTTCTGTTTCATTTGTGTTTTTTTTTATGAATCGAAATTTATAAAATAATAGCCACCCTTCAAAATAATGTATTTGTGAGTTTTAGGACTATAATATAAATACTTTACAGATGCTTGCTTTGATTTTGCATAAAAAACCAATACCAATAATATTTTAGTAAAAAGAATAATTAAGTTTATAATTATTTTGCAAATATATACATAATTAAAACAGAGGGCGCCAAAATATATAAATATTTCTTGCACGCGGACGGCAACTACTCCAGGTACGATCCTGTGTACACCCTGTATACCGTATAACGATATCGATACTGTAAACAATAGAATTGCCGGTAACACGCTACATTTGTATCAACTGTTAGTAATCAATATCAACCGGAAAATTCCACTTGCTTATGGTTAACAATATAGGAATAGGTGATTCATTTATTCATGGCTTAACAAATTGAAATCAAATATGATGATTTTTTAAACTTATATTGTAACAAAGGCTATTGAATAAATATTATTCTGTAAACTTTGATTCTAATGTAGGTTTATCAGATTTCTTTCGGCAAAAAAGAAGACGAAACAGTTATGCCTTCTATATTATACTAGAATACCATAGTGAAAGAAGATGTTAACTCATATTTTATAGTTTTGAGTAAACTCTGCTTGAATTTAAGCAACTGGGACTTTTTACCTAAATATATTTTGGTATTTTTTTAACTTTGTACTTTTATACAATATATTATTATGAGATATAATTTATAATTTTTCCAGGGCACCTTTTTTCGCTAATTCACGTCCACTTCTGAAATACAAGAAAAACTTTAAATTAATTAAAAATAATCTTAATAATTAACTAATAAGCTTCTTCCTTTTTAAATTTAAAATCTCCACTAAAAATAGTAGAAAACACAAAAAATACTTCACATAAACGTGTTAAAGTAAGCTAAAAAAGAAGTTAAATTAGAAGTATCTCTTGAGTTGTCACTTATATTTCTAATTTTGTAAATTAACACCATTTTACAAGTGCTGAGTTTTAATTTTGGGACAGATAACACTTTAATGATTTTCGTAACTTGGAACGGAGAGCCATCTACTTTCAAAGTCTTTACTACTAGATAGAAACTTAAGTTAAAACTAAAAAGCGCCGAAAATTTAGAATTTGTATTAACACTTTTTTCCACTAAGGGCTTTAAATGTCTTATTAGTAATCTTTTATCCCCTGATATAAACACAAACAATACTTATATGATTTTTTATGTAATTGCTCAAAAAGAAGACAATTTGTTTAAATTACAAAACATAAATCATTTATTTATTTATTTATTTAATGCTATTATTGTTGCACAGTACAATTACAGAAGTAAGAAGTATAAATTATAACTAATAAAAAAGCAAAAGCAGAACCTTACAACAAAATGCAGAGTTTGCGTCCGACCGGAAAAACGAGGGCAGCGTTCTTCCACTCGACTAATAAAAATAATATAAAAAGACCACATCTGGTAACCCTTTACTAGCATAAAGAAATAGTAAACTGTGACCCGATTTAGTTACGTACATAGTCACTTAGTAACCCGCCTATACTGTTTTTCAAACGTAATTATTGGGCGCCAATTTGTTCCATCATAATGGAATCGTACCACTTCTTTACTAATTTCTACCTATGCCACACTTGACTTTTGGGCAAAATTTGAAACAAACAGAATAAGTAGTTTTTACTTGCCATTTTGTTTCGTCATGCTGAATTGGTACTCAATTGACCATTTTATTTCTATATTACATTCAATGCTTGCAGAAAATTTGAAATTAATAAGTAGTTTCTTCAGGTAAATTTTCTAAATATTTTATTATGCGTCATTTCTATGTGACACTTGATTTTTGTTCAAAATCTGAGGCAAATTGGATAATTAGTTTTTAGTAATATTTTTTAACGTTTCACTAAGCCTCCATCTTGTTCCGCCATGTATTTTTACTAAAATATTATCAGGTCATCCCGATGTGACAATTTATTTTTGACCAAAATTTGGAAGTCAATCGGGTATGTGTTTTAAACTATGCCGCGAATTGACAAAAGTGACAGACAGGCAGACAGGCCGACGGAAATGCTTAAACGTGAAGATATGTATAACCTAGGAAAGCGATTTTTTTCATTATTAAATTTTATTTGACGCCATCTTCAATTCGTACCACAATTTTCCCAGTTCATAACTATACCACAATAAAATTCATTATTGCAAAAAAATTTAAATCAGTCTCCTAGGTAGTTTTTCAGGTTGAATTTTAAAATATTTTATTCAGTCGCCATTTTGTTTCACCATCTTGGAATCGTACTAACATTTTGCCTGTTGATTCTTACATAATAGTTGAGTTTTGTGCAAAGTTTGAGGTGAATTAGATAAGTAGTTTTTTAGTAATATTTTTTAAATATTTCACTAGGCCGGCATTTTGTTTCGCCATATTGGATTTTCATCAAAATTTGTATTTTAGACCAAAATTTCAATCCAATCAGGTAAGTCGGTCTTAGGTATGCCGCGAATATACAGACGGACCGACGGACTTGAGAAAACATGTTTTTCAACATCTAGAGACCCTGAAACGTAAAGATCTGTAAAAATATGCGAGGGTGATTTTTTCACGATTACAATACTTCCCTTCCGATGAGGGAAGTAAAAATCACACAAACAAGGGAATACCTATGTTTATATGTTATTTCGAATATTCGGATTGAAATTCTAAAAAATAAATTCTCTGTTCAAGCTGCCACTTGGAAAGTGGAGGAGGAGCCATTTTGTGCAGTATGAATAATGGGTTGTAAAATAAAGAGCTTTCTTTATATCTTAACTGAAAACATATATAATTTTTAAAAATCCCTGAATGAGAAGCTAATTAGAGTCAGACAGCGCTTGGAGAGGGTGGAAACTTTATTCAAACTTATCCTATAAAAGTTATAAGAATGCTTTATATAAAAGTTGTTATTACGTAGTTATTAATGGGCTGTATATTTGTAAAATGATTTTTGAAATACAGGGTTGCTCAGAAAGGTAAGAATAAAGCAAATGATCTTTTTAATGGGGTGTTTTATATAAAGTACCTTAGATTTAAATTTAAATTAAATTGATTTATAGCAAAATTTATTGATTGCACATTTAATTGAAGTAAGTTAAAAAATTTATCAAAATCGTGAATGAATTTCTTTCATCCTGTTGTAAACCAAGCAAAGGTAGTTTTTCTTTTTCTTTTTAATCCATTTCGAGCATTTATTACAGCAACTTAACAAATTTGTGTTAATCTTGTTGGAGGATTCAGTTTTGATAATAATAAATGACGCCTCTACGCTTAAATATCCAAATGATTTTAATAATGACTAAAACAAATAAAATAATTTGCTATTAAAAAAATCCGGCTGTGGAAGTCATCCTGGTTAGCTAAATAAAAAGAAGAAAACAAAATAGAATATTATTCTAAATAACTAAAACATTCTTATAAAATAATTTAATTCAAAAAGAGTCTATAAACAGGTAGGCTCTAATTTAAAGATATTTGTATGTATGAGGTTTCAGTTAAAAAGAATACTAAATATACTAACCAGCAGTGGCGTTTTTAGGTGGGTCCAGGAGGTTTGGCCATTCTACAAAAGCTCTTGATATATTAAGGAAGTGTTTAATTAATACGGACATGTTATGATGACATTCTCAGGCTTGGCCAACAACAAAAATAATGGACTTGAGGCCTTCCCAGAACAAGATCCTAAATACGCCACTCGGGTTATGCGTCTAATTTTAATAAATTATTTTTTCAATGACAATGAGACAACTATTTCGAATTATAAGGACCTCGGTCCCTATATAAAGATTTTTTTAACATTTGGATCCAGTTTATATTTTAGATTGATAACTAATTTAAATTAATCCAGATTTAAATGAATTCATCTATATCATCGCTGGTTGAAAATGAATCATGGGATTCAGTTAAATATTACTTTTACAATGATCGGTAACTTTTATGGAGAATATGCTTTTATGTACAGGGTGGTTTTTACATTTTGACATCAATTTTTGTCCCTTTTGTGTGGGATATCTTTTAGCATGTGTTTTTAGTGTACAGATTTCAAATATATATAGAAATACTCAGCGTTAAAAATTGGTAAAAAGTAATATAATAGAAATCGAAGTAGCTATAGAAAACGTTAAAAAAAATAAAACTCGATTTTTATTGTTATACGATTCAAACGTTTCGGCTATTTTTTAGCCTTTATCAATGATCTTGTGTACACTCAAAAAATGAATAAAAACATGAAACAAGTGGTAAGAATCATGGACTAACATTATATAAAATATGATATTATTAACCACAAAGAGGAAATATGCAATTTTTTTTTATTACTTAGCTAAGGCAGAAATCATTTCACGTCAAATTTACAAAACTTTGAGTAAAAAAATATAAAACGAAATAATCATTCTACAAACTTAATTTTGACCTACATGAAGAGTATAATGTTATTGTCTGTTTGTGTCTTAGCATGTATTTCGTATTACATTTTTTACTCAAAGTTTTGTAAACGTTACGTCAAATGATTTCTGCCTTAGGTAAATAATAAAAAAAAATATTGCATATTTCCTCTTTCTGGTTAATAATATCATATTTTATATTATGTTAGTCCGTTATTCTTACCACTTTTAAACAGGAATAGAATTGTGTACACAAGATCATTGATAAAGACTAAAAAATAGCCGAAACGTTTGAGTTTAAAAAAAAAGAAGGATATGAAATAATTTTATTTTATTCCTTGTATGAACCTCATCCCAAGAAACTTGTTTTTCAAAAAAAAAAAAAATATATATATATATATATATATATATATATATATATATATATATATATATATATATATATATATATATATATATATATATATATATATATATATATATATATATATATATATATATATATATATATATATATAGATATGACCCAAGCAACCATATACTCCTACAACAGAGTCATTCCAAAGTAACTTGAAATTGAACTAGATATTTTAACCACGTTACCTTGATAATAACTTGATACTATTAAAAGGTAACTAGTTACTTCTTAAGTAACTGGTTACTTTAAAAGTAAATAGTTACTAGTAACTAGTTATTTTTCAAAAGAAATTAGTTATATTTAAACTAACTAGTTACTGTCAAAAATATGAGTGAAATATTTAGTTGATAGTTGATAGTTGATTTAGTAGAGTAACAAAGAACTTGTTACTATTATTCATAAAATGACTAGTATCTTCGAGCATAGTTACATTTTCGGTAAGTAACTTTAAAAGTTACTAGATACTTTTTTGAAGTAACTTTTACAGCTCTGTCAGATTATTATATATTTGAAATCAGGATTAGAAGACATTTTAACCGCCATAAAAATATAGGATATCCCATTAAAAAAAACATATGTCGTGTAATTTTAGCAACTTTTTAATGCTGTATCGTTTTTTCTAAAAGATTTCTCACATCAAAATCTTGAAGATTTACACTTTTTTTGTATTTCAAAAAATAAAATGCGATAACACATGTCAAAATATAAAAACCACCCAGACAGTTAATTTTAAAATTACAGTATTGCGAGTAGTATACTTCGTTGTAAGTGATTCACACAACTGTAACTCCTATCAGTCTTTTAATACTTAGAGAGCCCTGAACAAGCAAAGAGGAGAACTAGTGGAAAATTCTATTACATAAAGCCGCGCCCTCAATGTACACGTATGTGCGCATATAAATAGAATGCAATTTTATTTTCATCGCATCACAATACACAAATCGAATGATTATATTTTATAGCAACGCCAACATGCACGCGCTATTGAGATTTACATTTAAATGTATTATTTGTTGTTTTTGAAACATGAGGGGAAGTAATAAATAAAATAATAACAAAAGTACCATTTAAAATATATTTACCCACAATCTGATAAAATATTGTTCAAATTTAGCCACAGAGCTAATAAATACTTTATAAAAGTATTGTGTTCAAAAAGTGAATCGAGCAAGTACAGTAAGTAAGGGTAATCAGATTCTTGTTACCTCGATTTTTTTTATAAGAGAGCAATTTTTCTATATATATATATATATATATATATACGTATATCTATATATATATATATATATATATATATCTATATATATATATATATATATATATATATATATATATATATAAAAGAGAAACAGAAATTTCAATTTCTGTGCGGTTCTTGGTCGTAAAAAGTTATACAAAACGAAACCAGTAACGGTAAGGATTACTCTTTCACCATTTTGTCGAGAATCGACCAAAACATGACGCTATGTTTGTTTCCAGGGCCAAGGTGCCACTGCTACCGTGGTATCTGCCTTGGCAAGGCTTATCAGGCAGTTTCCTTGGGGTATTTCGGTTTTAATACCGATACCCCCCAAAGAAACTGCCTGATGAGCCTTGCCAAGGCAGACACCACGGTAGCAGATGGCACCTTGGCCCCTCGACAAAATGGTGAAGGAGTAATCCTTACCGTTACTGGTTTCGTGTTATGTATATATATATATATATATAGATATATATATATATATATACATATAAATATATATTTTTTTTGGGGGAGGGAAAATCTTGCATAAGACCCCGTCGGTAACCACCGGTAGTGTCAGATTCCTACTGACAAAAAAACCCTCCTCAGCTTCTCGTTTTACCAACCGGAAACCACTCTCGCATTACTTCAGTTGGGAGCCGTCTTTGCACTATTCTACCGACTTTCTCTTTCCTTTGTTTCAATTATTTTACGAATGGTTGAGTAAGCTAGCTTCCATGTAGCTTCGTTAGGATGCATCTTGTCCATCATATTGTCTGCATTAAAACGTAAACTCGTTTGCAGATTGTAGCTCATCCTAATTTCTTCCCATCTAGGACATCTAAATAAAGTATGTTCCACATCTTCGACATCGTCGCAGTACATGCATCGTTTTGAATCAGCCCTTTTACGCTCATGTAAGTATTTTCTGAAACAGCCATGCTTAGATAGAGCCTTGTCAGGAAGCCATGCGCTTGTATATCTGGTATGAGTTGATACGTCCATCTGCCATTTCTTGAATTATTACATATGTCCTGCTATTTTATATGGATGTTTTGCCTTATTGCGCCTATTGCCTCCACACCATTATACTTGTCGTTTCTCTCAGATATCATGAGCTCTACTGGCGGGACCCCTGCTATGACTCCTGCACCCTCGGTTGATACGGTCCGATATGCACTGCATATTCTGATGCACATCAGTATCTGTTGACCCGCGAGCATTTTTATCACATTTTTGTTCATTGTTACAATGTGCCAGGCTGGTGCTGCGTATATCATTTGTGAATGTATAACTCTTGCCATTACCCTTCTCTTTGAGGCTGTCGGACCTCCATTGTTTGGCATGAGACTTGGCAGTGCAAGTAAATCAAGTAAAATTTTACTTGATTTACTTGTTTTACTGTTTTCTCCCAGCAAATCAAGGGAACCAAAACCAATAAGCAAGACAACAATATCTGATACCGATACCTCGAGTACTAGTCTCATTTCAGTCACAAGTACACTAACCAGTATATCTGAACTTAAACAGAGTCAAGGTGTGACTGTAACACCCACAATTACTTCAAGTTTTGTAACTCCATCAGTACATACAACTCCATTTTCTACAAGTCTTAGGAGGAGTAGAACACAACTCAGTTTCACACAAAGTGTCCAAGATATTTTGGCTTACTCAGAAAACGTGACCAAATCTACTAATTGATCAGTGCCATTCTATTTATGATTTCTAAAGACTTTCAACCCATTACTATGGTTGAAAATGAAGGTTTTAGTCACCTACTAAAAACTGGAGTACCTCAGTATAAAATACCATCTAGAAAAAAATTTCAGAGTTACTTGACCAAAAGTATGAAGGAATTGTGAACATGTTTAAATCAGAATTAGTAAATATATAAAGTTTTACATTAACCACCGATATATGGACATATATATCTACAAGAAGTTATTTAGTGGTAACGATCCATTTCTGCCGAGACACAGAATTATTGTCTAGATTGCTAGGAATCATCGAATTACGTGAAAAGCACCCAGCAGATTACATATCACGAGTACTATTAACCATTTGTAATGAATGGGATATACCAAAACAAAAAATTACTGCTGTGGTTACAGATGGAGCTGTAAATATTTCAAAGGCTATCGAGCTTTCATTTGATAAAAAAACATTTACACTGTTTTGCCCATCAGTTGAATTTGATTGTTGAAAAGTCAATTAAATGCAGTGGTGGCTTACACTGTTAAAAAGAAATAGTGATTTTACATAAAAAAACGTTGTAATCATGTTACAAACGTAATTTTAGGTATTTTTACTTTTAAAACTCAAAAATACATTTCTAGAGGTAAAATTACAGTTGAAAATGCCGTCATATTTACAGTAAAAATACAATTATGTTTATTTTTAAAACTGTAAAAATGAGCAAGTAATTGTAATACATTTATAGAGGTAAAATTACAGTTGAAATTTCAGTCATATTTATAGTAAAAATTCAATTATTGAAACCGTATTTTTTGGAGTACTATCTCTAATATATAAAATTCTCGTGTCACGGTGTTTGTTACCAAACTCCTCCGAAACGGCTAAACCGATTTTCATAAAATTTTCTGTGCTTATTGGGTAGGTCTGAGAATCGGCCAACATCTATTTTTCACACCCCTAAAAATTAAGGGTGGTTCACCCCAAAAATTTGTTTTTTAATTTTTGGACAAAATTGTTTGTTTTTATTTTTTCACGATTCAGCATTAAAAAATACATACAACCCTAAATTTTCACCCTTCTACCATCAACCCCTATTTTTTAATAGCTATTTTTGTATTATTCACGTTATTTACAATTTTTTCGAGTCCCGTTGTAAACTACTTTTTTTTTTATTTTCTACCACATTTTTTTTATATTTCCTTAAAAATCGGGTATTACATATTTAGTTTCAGGTTTTTTTTTAAAGAAAATTATTTTTGTTCTTTTATGTTATTAAAAATATTTATTGATTTAGCTGGCGGTCCCGCATAAATAAATCATTTTGAATTGAATTTCCCGTACAGCAACGCAACCGCAACCCCACATACACGGGTTATACGCGCCTGCGCAAGTATCAAATCAACTCTACGGAGTACTCAGACAAGATGAAACCTGTATTGTTTTGTTTTTAATATAGTTTTTTTGTTTTAATTGTGTCTCGACTGATACGCCTCTCAAGTTAATTTACTTCAGTTCAGTTAATAAATTAATAATAGACATTTATTTTGTGCCAACAACGCCCTTACTTTAAAGGTATGTAATTTATTATACTTTAACATTTTGTGGAAATAAAGTGATGGACAGTTGTTTTGCTAAATAAAATTTATCCAAATTATCTGTTTTAAACGTTAACTTTTGAAGGAGTTGAGTTACCAAATTGAAAGAGAGGGTTGAAATAAATATATTCTAACAGCGAAAAAAATGAGTAATATATTTTATGAGAGTGTTAATTTCAATTTTAGGACTCACTTTGCAATTGAACAAAAAATTCAAGACATTTAATAAATTTATTTTATGAAGGGGTTTTATGATGTTGAAGTAGCTATTCCATCGACAGCGGTTTTTAGGGTTCCGTACCCAAAGGGTAAAAACGGGAACCCTATTACTAAGAGTCTGCTGTCCGTCCGTCCGTCTGTCACCAGGCTATATCTCATGAACCGTAATAGACGGACTGACCAAAAATATTGTACACTCCATTGCGCTGAGGGAATAATCTTTGTTTATTTTTTAAATGCCATAATAATTAGTAGTAGTGTCAAGCTATCAAAATCTGTAATTTAATATATTTGGTATTTTAATAAAGATTACTATATTAACTTAAATAAAGTATGCTTCAATTGTCTACAACGCTTCATTACTCTTTCAAATTCCCACACACTTATAGTGTCAGATACTTTTAAAAACATTTCCTATTGTGTATGGCAAAACAACGTTTGCCGGGTCAGCTAGTTTTAGTATATTTTTTGGTATATACCTGCTTTCTCAGGTAAAATGACGGAAAAGAACATTACTTTATATATGTTATGATGAGATTTGCAAAATTAAAAATAATAAACCTTACGTTAAAGTCACGTTAACTTAAAATGTTATTAAAAATCTCATTCTCCATTCATTTTTTTAATGATAGAAATAGAGATCGGTGACGGCGTTATAACGTAAGCGTTTTAGTTCTATGTCTGAAGCTATTGCTAAAATATGCTGCTATATGTTTGGTTTCAGTTCTAATTTTCCGTTTGTAACAAATTTATAACAAATATGCCAAATATACTACTTGAAAATGAGGATGGCTTTTAAGCAAACATAAAAGAGCATGCTGTTAGCAACAAAAGTAGGTAGGTATGGTTTATTCGAAAAAAAAACACACACAATTAGTTTTAAAAAATGTATTTTATGATATAAAACTAAAAAAAGACAGATTATAACTTATAGTACAGTGAATAATGCATCTAATCTTAAAATAAACACGTAACAATTTTCTAAATTCTTACCTAATTTTCACACAAAATACTTCACTTAAATATTACTATCACCGCCGATTATTATTTAAGACATCTAGTTTTACATGATATATTGTTTTTTACACTAAAACGGGCACTGAAACACTTTAAATCTAAAAATAGCCATGCACTGCCAAACAATTAATGAATAAGGATAATAAAAATGTGAGGTTGGATGTTAAAATTTCTTCTTGTTTTATTTTTCTCTTGCTTCTGACCAGCGTTACGTGCCACGTAGGGTAAAATTATGACAACTCATGAAACATACACCAACCTTTTTAGTAAAATTTGGATACATAATGAATTTTCACGGATGTTTGGTAAATTCGCGAAGTACTTTCACAGATCTTTGATAAATTCGCGAAGTACTTATACTTTAACATTATTAAAATGTTTTATTTACATGTAATAGTGTACAAAACGCATTTTAATAGTAAAACATTGATAACAATTAAGTGAAATATTTACTAAGGTAGAATAACAGAACCCATTTATTATTTTTACAGTTAAAATTATGTAATTTTAATCCAATTTTTAACAGTGTATTAGAATTGTTAAGAAGAGTCAAAGACATTGTAACATGGTTTAAACATAGTGTCATCGCCGCAGATGGCCAAAGACGTGGATCAGAAAAAAATTGATACAAGTGCCAACAAGATGGAATTCTACATACTACGTGGTAGAAAGGTTTTTAGAGTTGCGAGAGGTTAACATAATTATCAATAGACATCCTACTGACCCGATTATGATTAATGCATTGAAAATCCAACAACTACAGGCAGTCAAATTGTCACAATGCTTTTACAGCCATTTGAAAGTGCAACAACTCAACTTTCTGGACAAACATATTCAACAAGCAGTATTATTATCCCCTTAATTTCAAACATGGAATATACCATATCATCGGTTGACACTACAGACACCCCAAAAATTGCTTTAGTTTGAAAAAAATGCCTGTCATCTACAATAATAAGTAAATTTCATCCTGCAGAACAAGTTTACTTATCAGCAAAATCAACTATCTTGGATTCAAGGTTTAAAAAGCTGTACTTAAAAAATCCATTAAAGTTTGCTAAATTTATAGAGCTCTTAAATGAGGAAGTATGCAAGACAAGTCAAGTGTCAGTTCCTGTAACATCTAGTGAATCTCAGAATGTTCAAATGGGTAAGTAATATATTTTGAGGTAGAAAACATTAATATGCAATTTTCCATAATATTACCTAATGTGTTTTATTTCGTATAAATAATGTAAAATACACCTGCTATCCTTAGACTCCAGGGTTTATGACTTTGCAAAAAATATATATTTTTTATTTTTATATATTTATTTCAGAATCGTCTTAAATCGTTTCAGTGTCTAGGAGAACTCTAAAATATATAATGTGAACGAAAATGTAAATACTTTTTATAATGCTGATGTATGGAAACTGTCTTATATGACACTTGTTTTTAAAAATGGAAAGCAAAAACTAAGCCCCATTTTCAACACATTTTAATGATGATCTCAAAATCTGTAGATGTAATGAATCGTTGGATGACTAATGCATTGCAGGTAGATTCAAAAAGTTTGTGACTAAGTGTAACAAGTTGAATAGAATGGGAATTGAATGTAGATAAGTGTAAAGTTATGCAATTTTGTAAAAGTAAACTTATTTTTAATAACGATTACAAAATAGACAAACTTGTAACTTATTAATTACATCACAAATAAACTTTTAAATATATAAGGATTTTGTAAAAAGGTCGTTGTCCTGTGAAGTCTTCGTATATTTGCAAAACTATATAAGGTTTTAATCAATTTTTTTCAATTGTCCCGAATTATCAAAAGGAACTTGTTCGCACATACCTCGAAGAGTTACGAATCAATTATAGTCAGTCAGTACCCAGATTGATTTTTTAATCATGATCTTTATAAATTAAAAAGAAAATTAAAACAATTTATTCTAATACATTTTATTTATTATGGAAATTTATTCTCTTTAACTTATATATAAACTATAGGTAAACCTGTGTGTGATGTATCTTTAATAATATACTAAAATGATTGGTCCCAAAAAAATATTTTATTTATATGCAAACTTAAACATCGAATGATAGCCTATATAAGAAATATTAAATATTCGTCCTATATTTCGTGAATCGATTGTGAATATCGATGTTAGTCAGTCGATATCCCAACCCTAGAATAAAGTGACTAAAACCAGCATAGAAAATCCAAGCATGAAATGCAAATCTTGCCCATTCATGTGGTTTAAATCAGCTTTGTTGCGTGGGAAGATTCTGATTTATCGATTTAAGCTAGTTAGATGCAGCACCTGGTGGATTTAAATAGCATTAATATTCGAGTACCTAATTTTACGATAAAAATTATTTTAAAATCCTCCCGTTTCAAGTAAAGTCTAGCAAATGTGCTAAATAGACATAAAATAAGTTGTGTAATATTGGCAAATTAATTTCCTAAACATATCAGGTACTTGCTGGAAAGCTTACAAATTAAAAATGTTTTCGTATTAGCTGTAACTGAGACGCCATCTTACCTTTTCATGCGCTGTGACTTCAGGTGTTATATATTGTATGACATTGAAATGCAACACTTTGATTTTTCTTATAATAATAAATGCTCTACAAACATATTGTGTTATAGAACGAGCTATTTTCTATAAGAAAAATGAAATAAAAGTGATTAAAAAATAGAATGGAGAACAGGGTAAGTAATCACCTCTACAGGGTGTTAAAATAAAAAAAAAAGTTGTTTCATTTACTTAACATTGGGAGACTTACATCAACATTTCTGATTGCGCTGTAACGATTGCCGGTTACAATATCACATTCCAGTTGCAACACACGGGTAGGCTCATACTCTGCTGATATTCTGTTTTTTTGTTAAATCAGTTTCATTCTTTGCTTTGTAAGTAAGTAATATCTCGATCTGTAGCACAATAAGTTTGTATTGCATCTTGAGAGAGTAATCAAAATTTTGCATTCAATGTCACACAGTATATGTAGGTCGTTCGGAAATTAGTTAAAGCACTTTAGCGGGTTATCTTTCTTATATTTAAAGATAGAAGGTTGTGGTTTTCGAGACATATGGTATTTCTTGTGAAATTAAAGATGGCGTCAGCAGAATTTTCACAGCCCTTTTGTTTTTGTCGGACCCTACTTTATTTTTTTAAATTTGACACTTTGTATAATATTCTTTATATTTATTAGGAATAATGTGGGCCATCTAAAAATATATACATGTATGCAGTTATTTTGAGAAATAAGCTCAAAATTCGAGATGTTCTAAAATTTGTGTCCAATTAGTAAATATTAGGCTATGGCTATTTTGTTTTGAAAGCAAAATGCGGTTTTGTCAGTTTTTGATTAGTAATGAAAATGTTTGTTGTTTTGGTGTTTCTATTTAACTATATAATATATATGTAATTTACTTTTTCTACAATAATGGCAATCTACGAAAATTATAAAAGGTATGACATGTTGATTTGTTTCATACAGTCTAATGAAAATCCCCAAGAAACTTCGGAATTATATTATGTTTTGAGCATTATGGTTGGGATAATATCTTAGGAGAACTTTTTGTTCATATATATCCAGAGAGAAGAAAACCTTATTTGCACACCTTAAATCAAATTTAGTAGAACACGGATGATATATGCATCCCATCCTAAAGTATACACCAAACTATACCTAGAGAGAGAAAAGATATAAACGTATTGGGTTATGTAGAAGCGACGCCTTCATCTTCTTGCCAGCGAATAGAGGAAGCAAGTGGTGTACCCAAGTCTAATGCTCAAAGAATTTTGTGAAAATATAGGCATCACACATATAAATTTCACATAGTTCCACATTTACACCCCGGTGATGCCGAGTGCCGAATGCCGAAATCCATACTGATGAATCTTTTGGCAAACTCGTTTTCTAGTCCGATGAATCTTATTTTTCAAGTTCGGGAATTTTCAATCGTCATAATACCACAAATGTGTCCGCAGAAAATCACCATTTAATTTTTGAGAAAGCACAACAAGGACGCCTTCGCGTTGGCGTCTCAGGTTTCATTTTTGGAAGACGCATAGTTTATAGAATTTTTTGATGAAGGTCTCACAATGCGTCGGTATCTAGAAATCTTTGAGAAAGTTACTCTACAACTGATGGAAAATGTTCCATTGTCACTTTATAATACCATTTATCTTCAACAAGACGGTGGCCCCAAGCCACAGCAACGACACAAGGGCATTTTTAGACGATTACTTTCCTTAAAGATGGATTAGTAGACATGGACCGGTAAGATGCCCCCTCCGGATCTTTCCATTTTAGATTTTTTCTTGTGAGGTTTCATGCAAAATAAAATATATAAAACAAGACATCAGTCTGTAGCAAAGCTTCGTGCGGCAATCGATTTAACTTTTCAAAATTGGCAAAGAAGGCCTGTGATTCTTTTGAACGTTATTAGAAGAATAACGAAAATTTTCCAATTTTGCATACGGAAATATGGCCGTCATTTTGAAAACCACAAAACTCTTTGCTTGCTCAAAATTTTGTTTGGTTTTTGTTGTTAGTTGTGTTAAGTGGGCATTAGTTTCATTAACTGGCATAATAGCACTTCATTTCCACGGTTTCCATAGACTATTGGGTTTTGGGTTAGCCACAATGTCTTATATTCTTCGTTCACATATTCAAATATGTGTCTTATAACTTGTCTTATGTTTTAATTAAATCGATTAAATGTGGTAACGTGCGTCACAACGTTTCGATCAACAACACAAAAACAAACGAGATTTTTATCAACTTACCTCACCTGTCGCAGCACGGCTTAGTTTGCTTTGTATCGCACTGGCATTGTCTGGCAAATAGAAATAACTATTAGCAAAACCCAGAGCATCTCAGAGTATATCGCGCTTTGTACTGTATGGAAATTTGGCTTTACGTGATCTGAGTTTGTTTCAGTATTGCAGCAAACAAAACACTATGATACAGCGGTGTATTCTGCTGGAAAACGAAAATTTTAATAGTTTCTTTTGTCAAAAGACCCTACGAAATATATAAACACATACATCGGTGCAAAACGATATAAAGTACATCACACAGATCTAAAACATACAAAAAGGGAAGTTTCCATGGATATACAGAACTGTAGCCAACCGCAAATGATCATTGCACCGTTTCCATAGCTACTCACATTCTTTTCATAGACTCAGATTCGTGTGCCAAACTTTACTTGGTAGCGATCATGTTGTTGATCGAAACGTTGTGAATAACTTAAAAAATAAAGTCATTGCAAGCTTAACAATTGAATTTTACACAAATAATTTTTTTTATTGGTAATCTATTTTCTTATTTAAAGTACGCCTCAGAGTGTTTAAATCCAACTTTTCCATCCAACACGCGCATGTTCTAAAATTACCATGACAACACCAAGAACCCAAGAAACATAAAGTCTAAATGACAACTTTCTAATTATTGATCTGACAGGAGTACCTTGTAACGTTAAATAAAATATTACTAACAAATGTTTCAAAAGCTGTATTCAAATATTCAACAATCTTAATTTTTTATATAAATGTGAAAAGTACAGTTGGTATTGTTTGAGATATTAATACTACGGTTTTTTAAGTCGGAGGAACTGCTGTTCAAATTAATACTCCCAACATTCTCGGAAGTCAGTAAGATAGCACTTCCAGTTATGGCACTCCCAATAATGTTTGAAACATTCTTCTTATTGCTAATATTCTTTTCAACTTAACCTGTCGGTACAGCTGCCGATTCCCATCCTACTTGCAGCGTTACTACATTTAGTAGATTTCTGCTTTTTTGGTAGAGTTTTGCCTTTTTTCAGATAATTTTAGTAGGCAGATTTTTCTTAGTAGATTTTGGTAGATTTTAATATATAACATTCTGAATTATGTTAACATGCCATTAACAACTTTAATCAAGCATTTGCTTTAATTTCTATGGCCGTAGGCGTGTAAGTAATTTGGTAATTTAATTGCTTCGCCCGCTTTTTTTGCCGGTGATTCCTTTAAACGTTTATGGGATTCACCGTAGTATTTTCCCGACAACCGACTTTGGAATTTATTTTATATCCGACGGTTCATGGAACACGCAGTGCAAGTGTTCTACAATTGCTATTGTAAAAGAATGGCTTCCTTAACCTTTCAGTAGTCGCGCGCGGACTCCTAGTCCGCACTAACATTTATTCCCCAATTGTGTTAACCCCCTCCACCCGTGCTCATCGCGCTCTTTGGTACCTTTCGGCGATAGCCTTCGGCAGTATACGCTTGAGCAATTAGGTGAAAAGGTTGTCAATTTTTTAATTTATTCTGGATCGCGGACTGACAGTCCGCAGCGACTAGTGACGTGCCTAAAACTTTTAGTCATTGACTAGTGTTTATTTGCTAAATTAATGCTTAATTTTTTTAAAGAATGGCGTCATATGAAGAGGAGCAAGCGCGTTTATCGCGTTTGATACAAGAGTGTTTGGAGTCATCGGATGAGGAGGAACCACCTTTTGACCAGTGCGAAGAAGGGGAAGAAGATGCCATAGAAGTACAAGGGCATGAAACCGATAGTAAGCAGGAGATTTCAGACTGTGAGGGCGACGATGAAAATAATTTATCAGAACCTGTTGGTCCATTTTTCCTCGGTAAGGACCAAGTTACTAAATGGCGAAAACACTGTCCCCCAAAAAATGTTAGAACACGCTCTGAAAATATAGTTACCCACTTACCTGGCCCAAAAGGCATTGCTAAATCGCTGAAAACTCCTTTGTCAATATGGCAATGCTTTTTTCCTGCCAACATGCTACAAATCATTGTGGAAAATACAAATAAACACATTCAGGCCTCTCAACACCGATATTCGCGTGAACGTGATGCTCGCACAACTGATGTCACCGAAATTAAAGCGTTGATAGGACTATTATATATGGCTGGAATATTGAAAAGCGGTCGCTTGAATGTTGAGGATTTATGGGGAGTTGATGGCACTGGGGTGGAGATTTTCAGACTTACTATTCGATTTCTACTACAACATTTGAGATTTGACGATCTTCAAACCCGCGAAGCAAGAAGGGCTTTAGACAGATTGGCACCTATTAGAGATTTGTTTGACATGTTTGTGCAAAATTGTGAAGCAGCATTTACTCCCTTCCAATATGTTACTATTGATGAAAAATTAGAAGCATTTAGGGGCAGATGTGTTTTTCGACAATACATTCCAAATAAACCAAATAAATATGGTATTAAAATCTTTGCTCTTTGTGACCCAAAAGTATTTTATACCTGTAAGATGGAAGTATATGTTGGGAAGCAACCACCAGGTCCATGGGAAGTGAACAACTCTCCAGAAGCTGTTGTGGAAAGGATGTGTGAACCTATAAGGGGAACTGGTAGAAACGTGACTACGGATAACTGGTTCACTAGCTTCAAACTGATAGAAAATCTAAAGAAGAATTTCAACTTAACTCTTTTGGGAACGGTCAGGAAGAACAAAAGGGAACTTTCTATTGAATTTTCTCGCCCCATAAATCGTCCTGAAAAATCTTCTATGTTTGCCTTTCATGAGAATTGCACGCTTTTGTCATATGTTCCAAAAAAGGGCAAAAATGTTTTGCTTATGTCAAGTTTGCACCGTGATGACATTATTGATAGTGAAACGGGAAAGCCAGATATGATAGTAAATTATAATCAAACAAAGGGTGGAGTAGACACAGTTGATAAACTCTGTGCTGCATATAACTGCGCCCGTGGAACTCGGAGGTGGCCAATGGTTATTTTTTATTCCATGCTAAATGTAGCGGGCATAAATTCCTTGGTAATTTTCAAGGCAAATAATATAGATGCAAATCTTCTACGAAGAGATTTTTTACGCAAACTAGCCTTTGAACTACTGAACGACCAGTTGAGAATTCGCTCCACTTTATCAAATTTACCAAGGTCGCTGAAATTCAGGATTAGGGAGATTATAGGAATAGAACCTGTTGAACAGGCTCCAGAACCCCCAGCAAATCAAAGAGGTCGGTGTGCTATGTGCGACCGAAAAAAGAATCGTCCTTCTCGTTATTTTTGTAAAAAATGTCACATTTATGTATGTTTAGAACACGCTCTCATGATTTGTCCAGAATGTTTTGAGACAGCGAATTGGGAATAGTAATTTATAAATGAATATTTTTGTAATCCTTTTAAGCCATTTTTAAATTAATGTGCGAACCGAATTTATATTTAATTCAATTTTTTTTAGTTGAAATGATTTTGATTTTGTTTAATATTTTTGACTTATTTGTTTAGAATTTTTGTTTGTAAAACCATTAAATAATCTAATTATTACTTATTAGTTGTTTTATTACACATACTTTACTATAATAATAATATAAGTTAATTACTATGACAAAAAACTGGTTATTTTGTTAATGCGGACTGGCAGTCCGCAGCGACCACGTGTGTTCTAATTTTCAATGCGACTACTGAAAGGTTAAAAGAACATAATACATCCGCTAAACATAAAAATAATATTATCGGATCTACTGGAAGCTCTAAGGTTTGTCAATTTCTATCATTTTCTAATTAATATAGTAGAATAATTTTTTATTTTTTAGATTGATAAATTCTTCAAAACAGCTCAGTTTGAGTTTATTCCTTGATGGATCATCTAAGCTATGTCATCAACGATGCTTTTCTTGACTCAGAAATAGCAAAAAAAAATTCCTGTAAGAGAATTTAATCGAATTAAAACCGACGATCGAAACAAATTTTTATATAAAATCGTTTCTGCTTTAATACACGCTGAAGAGGGTTTAAAGATGTTGGGTCTTGCACAAATTTTCAACCCGATATAACAATGATTAAGTTAATGGACGATAATACATCATTGTATAAAAATATAAAGTATGACAGTGAGGAAATTTAAGAAAATGTTAGTTTAATTCTTTTAGTTCTAGTTTTAAGAAAAACCAATTTTATGTTTAAAAAGTAGAATAGGATTCAGTTCCTTTTTCTTTGCTGTGCTATTTTTAAGATTTATACACACAATATATGGTTAGTGAATAATTAAATAATAATAAATTATCTGTATTGGCACAAAATAATGATTAATTAATCTCCAACATCCAGCTCCCTCCTACATTTTCAACTTTTTTTTTGTAAAAAATATATATCTAAATATTATATATATTATGTAATATATATTACACATAAAAATTACACTATGGGATAGAAAGTAGATTTTCGGTATTTTTTAAAATTATTTTAATAGATTCAGCCAAAAGTGTTAGTAGATTCGCCAGAATAAATGTTGCAACGCTGCCTACTTGTCGTTGGATTTGATCTATTTTCATGCCACGTTAAGATATCGTGCAATTGCAAGGGACATGATCCAAATGTATTAATACCAACCACTTAATTGGTGCACTTCCCCTTATCAGATCGTAAAACGTATGTACTTACACTTTGGGGGCGCAGTGATAAATGCTGCTGCAGCAAACGCACAAACCTAATTCCATCACTGTCGGCAATAGTAAAACTTCGAGCCTTCACTGTCTTAGATGGTCGGGTAGTAATAAACAATATGCTTGTATCTATGAAAACCTTCCGCAAATCGTCTTCCTTGAATTTGCCTTCTTGGCTACGTTATTCTTGCTAATTGCTTTCATGCACTTTCACAAATGATTTCATATAGACCCTTTTATTTTTCCTTAACGTAATTTGCAGTTACAAATGGATAGCCCACATAGTCGACGCCTTGTGTTGATCGGATATTTTCTGAAGATACGCAAGTACAACTCGTTTCTATTACCTTTTGCTATTCCATTCATTTGATGAACTTGTCGCATTCTTTTTTATTAGCGTGTTCCGATTTTTGCGGTGTCAATTCCGATTCTGCTTTACTATTTAAATAATCAATGTTAAAACTAATTTTTAAGCGAAATCGTATTATTTTGGCGGAAAAAAATTCTGTCTTTTAGTGTACGCGATAATTTTTTAAAGAACTAAGCCATCAAGTTGAAATTTGGTATACAGGGAGTGGTTCATGCGAGAACGGTTCAGATTGTTTTCAGACAAAATCGGCTGAGGGCAAGGGGTTGAAACGGGGGTAAAAAATAGATATTTTTTATAAATGATCGTGTATTATATCGTTTCATGGGTCGTTGGTGGTGTAGATTTAATATTAATAGAATAATAAAACATCTTTGATACTTCTGTCAAAGTAAGAGGTTAGGGAGTAAAGAAATGGGGATGCAAATTAAGAAGTTGAAAAATTGGGTAATATATCGTTTTATAGGTTCCCGGATATACAGATCCCAAATTAAGAACCTATTTGATAGTTAATAGTAACTTTAATAATGTTGAAAGGGAGGGTTGAAATTTACCCTTTCTTAAAAGAATGCAATATAAGGCACAAACTAGGCCGTTTTTCCGCTTTTATTCTGGACCTTATTTCACTGTTGTTCCAACTGTTATCTCTGTTATAATATACAGTGGTTAAGGTTTTCAGGAATGACACATGATTTTTAAGATTTGTGTTAGTAATGCCATAAACATTAGCTCATAATTTAGACAGCTTTTTAATAAATATATCCCTATGTATTTAAGCACTTATAGTTGTAATTTTCAGTTTATTTGCCTAGAATAATATTGCATCAATAATAAATATTTGTTTCATTTACCAATAAACCAATTATTTTTGCTACAATTTTACAAACTTAACACGATTTAAATAGAACTGCATTGGTGCGGGAAATTTAAATGTACGCTGCAATAGCTGTAAAGACATGTTGGTGCAGATCACTTAAATCTGACGCGTCAAGGTTATTGAAACTAAACGATAAATTTGATTGTCTTTCGCATTTGTTCTGGTTTTATCGGGGGTATTAATATCAGTACCTATTTATGATGTCAAAGTGTACCAATAAAAAAAATATCGTAAAGTATTCGTGGATTACTGGTCTTTAAAACGCTTGCTCTATTCGGGCATGTTTTATAGACCTTAATATCCACTTATACTCTAATATACAATTTTAACATGCCTACTTACACGAATTAAAAATTAAAGATTTTTTTGGCAAGTTGTTTGTCATCACTGAAGGTAATATATCTGCAGATTTTTATATAAAAACTTTATGACACATATCAAAAATAGAATAATTTAAAAATAATTGCTCAGACTTTTTTCATTTTATTATGGTCCTTGTTCTAATTCACTTTGTGTGTATATAGCAGAATCGCATGATAAAATAAATTATATCATTTTCCTTAGAAATGTTTTGCACGAAATATATATTGTTCCTTATTTTACGAGGTTATAAAAATGTTTCGCCGTAAAATCGCGGAAAATATCCAGAAATAGGCCGTTATAAAAAGTTAAAAAAATAATCTATTGCTTGTATAGTTCATTGCTTAAAAACAGAATAGGTTAAAGGTTCTAATGGAAAAGAACAAAGGTTAATGACTATTGCATAAACTTGTTAATAACGTAATTTTAACCTAATTTTTTTATATATAAATCTTATCTGATTAATTTAGCTTTACTTGATTGTCTGTTTTTCTTGGTTCATGTAAGTGTATATAAAAAGGATTTACTTCTGCATTGTTATTAGAGATGTCAATCCTGGGATTCAGACGCTGGGATCTCTGAGGATAAGCCTGTCTTAAAAATGCCAGGATTAGAACGATTGATTTTGTTTTTTTATAAACGGGGAATTCTCCGTTGTTTAATTCTCGTATTAATACAGATTTTGCTCGCGTCTAACGAGTTGAGGTGTGTATTATTGTGCCATTATGCCATTATGCGGCTCTGAACAAATTTGAAATTTATGTTATTATTATCCAAAATTAAAAGACTACTTAACATTGATGTGCAAGAGCCATTAAGAAGGAGAATCAAGCAAAGCAGAACCATTTATTCTGAACTTCTCTGCTGATCTCACAAATCCGGACTTTATTAACTCTGAACAAGGTGATGGCTTTAAAACATTAAGTATTTATCTTATTAAATCTGAATTAGAAAAACTTTAAACAGGCTAGGCAACGAAAATGAAAACTAATCAATATAAAATAGAGATCAGGGGCACAGGCGCCGATTCCATAGCAGTGGCGGCTCGTGGTGAATTATATTGGGAGGTCAATAACAAATTTAAAAATAAGCATACTTAAAACAAAAATAAATATCTAACCTTTAAATTGAGTTTTAAATTCTCTTGAAGTTCAGGTCCACTCTTCGTTCTTTAGTATTGGAAAAATGCTGAATGATACGTTCGTTAAAATTGGATATTCCTTTTATAAACGATTACTCGATACTAAACGTTGCTAAAGCGGGTAGTCTATCTTGGCCCACGGTGTTGCGTAGAAAAGTTTTTATTCTTTAATTTAAGATCGAAAAACAACGCTCGATTTCTACAGTTGTCATTGGCAAAGTGCACAGAAAAGTTAATATTTTGACGATTTCAGAAAACGTATCACTTATAAAAAAGTTGAAGCATTGAAACAGCTCCAAACTTACACGAAAATCACCACTTGAAGGTTCAGTTTTTAGTTTTAAGTAATTTATACTAGGAATGTCTTTTTTAACTAAATTTAAAATATTATCTGGAAAATTGTTGTAATTTTCAAATTGATCACTATAAAATAGTTGGTGTATTTCTGAAATTATTGTCACAGACCTCCAAAGCCACTCGACGTTTAGAATCTTTATTTTTACGTAGCCGTTTACTAGCATTAGATGAAATTGAAGGCATTTCATAGGTCGTTTACAATTTTATCGCGAACCGCTTGGATGGATTGTTTAAAGGAGTATATATACTTTTTTAATGATAAACCATCGATAACACGTGTTTGAAGTTCATTAAAAAGTATTTCACAAGAGGGCATTATAAGATGGAAGAAGTTGAACCAAAATAAAAAATCTTCATTTTGTAAAAAGCCTTTTAAACCAAAGGCTTGGTTAATTGTGTTAGCATCTTCTTCCGTTTCAGTTATTTTTTCTGAACATAATAGAATGTCTGCCTGATAAACAAACGCAATTTCTACACAACGTACATTGAAGTACCACGTCGTTGGAGCAGCTTCAGGTAAGCGAACTTTAACTAACTCAATCAATGTTGTGAAACCGTGTAAATTTTTGCAAAGAAAACCTTTACTTTTTTATCTTGACCTGCTGCTTTCTGTAATATTAAATTGAATTGGTAGGCATAACAACGTATAAAATTAGCGGCGGGATAATACTCGTTAATTTTTTTGTACGCCTTCCAGTTTTCTACTCAAAGTGGCCGCCCCATTGTAACTTTGCCCAATTAATTTCCCGGGGGTATTATTAATGCCTAGATTTTCTAATTCAAAAAGAGTTATGTCTGTAAGGTGTGAAGCTGTGATCCCTGACGGATTAACAAATTTAACAAATCATTCATGAACAATGCCAGACAAAATATAACGTATTAGAATAACCATTTGGGTTTTGGTGAAACTGTCAGTTGTTTCGTCTACTTGCACAGCAGCATACTTAGCTGACTAAATGTCTTGCTTAATTTGTCACTGAGCCATAGCCAGTTCAAGTAGGTCGTTTTGAATGGATTTAGATGTCCTTTTAAAGACAGTTGCATTCTGCATATATTCTTTAAAAATTGGGTCCAACTCCTCAACAAAATTAATAGCTGAGTGCGAATATCAACACTTCTGACCGTAGCATAGTTTACCAAACATTTTATGTGATCTGCAGAAAACGGATGTTTTTTTATTTTTTCTTTGAAGTGTTTTAAGTCTTTAACACCGGTTTTGCACTATAATGAGTCCGACGAGTCCTAAAAAACAACAAACATAACAGTTACAGACTTCACAGCCACATATCCATTTACCTAAATTGTACATACTTTTGCGAAAGTTTCGATGAACCTCTTTATTTTTGTGTTTACTACTTTGTCTATACTAAGTTCTGGCAAAGGGCGACCACTTACCTTGAATTCGGTTATTTTCTCAAAATTAAGTTCGTTAGCACTCTTAAGTTGTTTAATTTTTTGCTCTACCGACATTTTATTTCCTCTAAATTCACAACTCAAATAAAGATCACCTTGAAATTGGTTGTTTTTGCAAAATTAAGCTCGTAAGCACATTTTAGTTGTTTATTTTTTTGCACTAGTCACTACCAACATTTTATTTCCTGTATATCTCCAACCCACATATCGACCATAAAAATAAAAAAAATATATATTACAAAAAACAGTATATAAATCAATATTCATCGATTAAAAACGTCCGAAACAATATTTAGTTAGAAAATCAACCTCGCGAACTCTAAACGATTGAACTTACCACTGGGGCATGCCGACGTGATGCCACGACCGATGGATCGAGTTATGAGAAGCGGAAGCGACCGGCTGATGACTCAAATCCCGATTTCATATTCCATTTGCTTTCACGTTCAGCTGCCGCTCGGAAGCTGTGAAATCTTCGGGTACTTTCGTCAAGCTTTAAGGCGATCATGGCAATTCGCACTGCCCAGCTTAGCTTAGTATAGCCTATTTTATTATGCGTAAGGAACGCAACGAGATCATTCGAACCGCCGCGGCACCGAGCGCGGCTGTAATAGTGTAGCGTATTTAATTTTTCCCAGGGTTCGCGTTTTATTACAACTATTAGGAGAGACGGACAAACGAAAAGTGTGCGAGCACTCAGAGCAATTTATAGGACACTTTGTGAAATTTGTTTTTTTAAATAACCAATGTTATAAAAATATTTCTTTAGAGGATTTTTTTCCCATTATTTTTATAATTTTTATTACCTAAAATGATTGTATTTAAATCATTAAATTAATTTTATAAATAATAAAGAATCGTTTGTAAAGAAAACTTACAGAATGTATGGGGTCAATCACGGTTTGTAATGTAATAGAATATTAATAATAATTCTGTGTTTTTCTAAATTAAGTGAAAATTGCTATACTTTAATTACCAAAGATTTTTTTTTAAACAAATTAAAATATTAAAAGTACTCTTAACACAAGAAACGTTATACAGGGTTTATCATTAATTGTTTACAAATGCTGAAATATTATGTGATTATTTCTGAACATATTTAAATTAAGCCATTAGGGACCAGAGGTATTTAAATGTACCTGTAATTTAAATTCATACAACTAGGTGTAAAGTGTAATGTAAAAAATATTGAATAATGTTAGAGTATATTATAAGATATAAAACATTCTATTACCATACTTTTTTTTCAAAAACTCAATGAAAGAAAGAAGTGTCGTTACAAGGATTTGCGCAGAGAAATTCTAAATTATTGTATTAATTAGGCATGGTTTAAGAGTGGGACTATGGTGGCTATAGCCCCAGACCCCGTCGTAGATAGAAGCCCCAGCGCAGAGCTGGCGAGACGTTTTGCGGGAACGTAACGTTAAATTGCTGTAGGTCCCCCATGCAGCGGGGGCCCCGCAAGGTATCGGCAAAAGGAGGAATAGTAGCTTATCAGTTTTTGAAGTCATTATTTATGGGATTTTTTTAGTCTCATCAGTTATTTGCAATAGACGTCTCGAAGAACATCGCACGGCTTAGAAGCCCCCAATGACTTCTGAATCTTTAGGTTTTGAAAACAGTTGTTGAGATTATTTTCACTAAAAAAAATAACTTGTACAAGATATGATATATACAATTTTTCGAAAATACCAATTAACTGCTAAAAGATATACAAATAATGGCCGCTAAAGTCCGGATGCCATAGTGACTTGGAACATATCGAAGCGCATTTTCTTTTTGTAGTTTAAAGTAAATATATAGTTAAGTTGTTTTCTCTTTCAAAAATTTTATCTTTTTGGTAATTGAATAACTAACTGCCTTCTTTTTTTCGCGAAACACGTTTAACAAAAGTTCAGTTTTCAAAGACAAACGCCATATTTAATTTTTGTCTAAATTTCCAAGTTGACTACTATAATAATGTGATGTGTGCCGGTTTAATCTATAAAAGCATATAGAATACATACAGTGAGTCAGTGACGGAAAACTAATTGGAAACGAGACCCTACGAAACTCTGAACCATTGCTAGTAAGAAATTGGTTTAAGATATTGAATATTATAATCATTGTTGCTATTGTTAGGGTGTATATCTATTATTATCGCATTAAATAATATAATATATGTTTAAAAAATAATTTATTAATTACAAAATTCTAAGAACACTACATTTTTAAGCGGCAAACTAATTGGAAACGTATTTCTGAATCAAGATTTTCTAACAAAGTTTTTGTCTCAATCGAGTACCTAGTATTTAGTTGGATATCCATTGACTTCAATTACTTTTAAAAACATGCTAGGCGTGGACTGTATTAAACGTTTACAAGTCTCTACTGGAATACTGGTCCAAGCTTCTCTCATACCCTCGAATACTTTGTCAAAATTTTGGAAAGTTTTTGAACGTAATTTCCTTTTAACTATCATCTAAAGATTTTCTATTGGGTTAAGATCTGAACTAAAAGATGGCCATTGTAAAACATCTACATGAATACTCTGAAGCCAGAAAGTGACCCCCTTAGCAAAGTGCTTTGGATCATTATCTTGTTGGAATTTCCAAAGTACTGATAAATTTTCTTCTACATATGGTTGCATCACGTTTTCCAGTATGTTAATGCATTAACTATAGTACCAGTTATTCTATAAAGAGGGCCAACACCATTCCAAGAGAAGCAGTCACATACAATGATACAACAACCACCAAATTTCACTGCTTTTATTTGGTGGACGCCAAACAAAATGTTTTCCATCAGAACCAAATTTATTTACCTTGGCTTCATGTGACCATAGTATCTGCTTCTATTGTTGGACGGTCCAAGGAAGGTGATTTCTAGCAAATTCCAAATGGCACCTTCGATTCACTTCACAGAAAGGTGAGGCTTCTTTCTTGGTACCCTGCCAAAAAGTTGTGTCTCGTTCAAACGATTACGAATACCGAACACTAAATTCCCTTGGATGTTCAACAAAAATTTCTTTCCAAATATCAGCTGCTGAGTTGTCAGGATCTGTCTTAAAATGCGAACAATTCGACGATCTGTATCTGTAGACATATTAATAATTATTACCTTCTCTTACGACTATTTCCTGAGTATGAACAAAAGAAAGAGAGAGAGAGAGTCTATAAAATATAGGAAGAGGTCGTAAGACGAGATGTAACCTAACCTAGGATTCTTCCAAATAGTTTTGCATGTTACACTTAAATTTTTATATATTTAATAATAAGTGGTACGAGAGAAAGATCATCAAAATTTAACTATGTTAAGTATCTCAGAAAGAAAGTAGTGTGAGTTTTATACCAATTTAACTTAAATCAAAAGGCCACAAAACTTACATCATTCAAGTTTTAAGTACAGTACTTGTTAGTGATTCAATTACTTTCGAAATAGGCCTATTTAACCCAGTTTACAAATAAATGTGCAAATTCATAAAACAACAGTGCGGTGTACTGAGTGCTATTCGTTAAAAGTTAAAAACTAGACATGATTTAAAGTGTTTCGTTAAAGTTCATAATATATTAATTCTCTTATCGAAATGGAATTAGCTCTATTTGACACATAATAACACTAACAGACAGTCAAGTATGTTCTCCAGACAACACACACAGATCAAACCTGAAGTTGATTATATTTGATACGTAGAAGAGTCTGTCGAAGATCTCACAACAGCATCAAGGATGTACATCTAGTTTGCAGTCCTAGTTTCATACAGCTTGAAACATGACTCCTGAGGGACTGCAAGCAAGTTTCAGAGTGACTGTGCTACTGCTAAATTTCATCAGCACACAAGAACATTGGGCCAAAACACCAAATAAAAAAAAGGCCTACAAGGAACAAATCAAGCAATAGAAGAAAGTTCTAGAAACCAAGGTAGGTAAATTATACATTTTAGTTTTAATAATAAATACTTGTGAGAGAATGATGAAAATGAGACTTACCAATGATACATTGGCCTTTTCAAAGAGTCAAGAACATGTGACTTAGAATGAAAAATGGGTTTCTTCCACTAAAATTCTAATTTTAACTCAGCTAGCATAGCTATAGGACACTTAAATAATAAGTCACCCAAAATAATTAGAATGGACCCATTTTTGGAAGAAAAATCGGCAAAAATGCCCTAAAGACCAAAAGTTCTAGAATATGGTCTGTCTTTTTTTTTAACTCCTTCTGTCACTTTTTCTTTCTCCTGTTGGAGAAAAACCTAGAGATTTTTGATACAAACCTGATGTTGGTACTACTACTTGTCAATGAAGTTGACCGATATTTCAAAATTAATTTAAATTTAGATAAATTTTATTTTTCTTTTGAGATAATTAGGATATACCAAAATGTTATTTAAAATTATAAAGGTAATTCCTAAACTTATTGTTTGTTATTGTTTTTACTAAAGTTTATGTAATGTGCTTTCTCTTAATTTCAGAAAAATATCAGCTTTATTTCTACAAAGGGGCTTGATCCTACTGAAAAACGACAAATACAGTAAGAGCTAATGAGAGCTATCACCAAAATACAAGGTAAACTTTGATTTCTATTACTTAACTTAGCCTAAAATTGTCAACTCCATAATCATGTAACAAATTTGTACCTAAAATTGCTAATTTTAATAATTTGTTTCAGAATGAGAAGAATGTGCCTATGGAGGTCTCCACCACTTGGTTTATTGTTATAAAGTTAACCTAGGATTACTGAGATTGTGATTTTAAATTTTGAATTAAACGATAAAAAAGCATTAAATAAGTGCCTTATTTCAACTATGAAGATTATAGGAACTGGTAAGCATATTTTATAGATATTATCTTAAATAAAAATATAGCAAAATTCTAAATATCTGTTAGGAAAATATAACCCGTTACAATAGTCAGCATCGCCTTTCGTGTTCGTGGAAAAAAGAAATCGGGAAAATTTCCTCACGCTGTAAATATTTTGACATACGCTCAATATATAGTGTATAAAGGGGCGCCACTAACTTGAGCACTTGGGTAAGTTACGGTTGAATTGGCTATTCGTTGTCAAAGACCTATTTACAAATAAGCAAAACAGTCTTGCGGATACAAGTTCCAATCCTCTAAGGATGCCGAGATTACTGTAATACAAATTACACAATCTTTTATAGCAATCGTTGATAATAGTTGTTGTTGGTATTCTCATTATAAATGTAGGGACTCTTTGCTCCAAAATTTGAACATATTTATGCAATATAAAAAAATATTTACAACAATATTTGAATATACGTAAGTATTGGTGTATTTATAGTAACTAGATTTATTAAGTAAAGTAATAAGAGTATATTACATTGCACCCTGCTGCAGCTATAGGTCACAAATCCAGAAAACCTAAAAGCTAATATTCCAAATCAATTTTCACGTTTCAATAAACTAATCATCAAGTTAATTGAGGTCATAAACATGTCACCTAATTGCTTTAATTGTCATTTTTGACGTATAAATGGTATATTTCCCGGGATATTAATACAAATTAGAATGCAGGAGTTTTGATGGTAAAAATCAATTAATTTAATCTTAAAATGGTATTCTTTTATATCTACATTTCCGCGAAAACTTATATTCGATTTTTCATTTAACTTTTTGTGATATTCGCCAAGAACGAATTTTTGCAAATTTGAATCGATTTTTTGTAGAGACCCGTGTGTGTCTCGTTATAAACATTTAATATTGTCAACATAAAACGAAAACTTTCACGGTTGTGGTCAATTAAGAAATGATGGTTCTTGGGATTAGACCATGTCAAAACGGAATTACTTCCCAGCAGTTACCATTAAGCAGAATAAAAAGTTCGAAGGACTTCTGGACAACCAAAGACCAGTAAAACCCTCACAGAATAAACCTATCTCCATACTCTACAAAGTCCAAAACTTCGCCATAACAGCAAGGGACAGACCCGTAGAAGACATAGAGTGACATCCATTTAAGTCACAATTAGAAGATTTCCAGCAAAAGAAGCTGACGTAATAAGGTATAAGACAGCAAAGATAATCAAAAATTCTAATAAAAAGAAGAACACAAAGGAAATGCCACTATCGTCATGTACATGAAACAGAATACCTACATGGAAAAATACAACTACTTTTGAACGACATCACCTACAGGGTAATCCAAGCAGACCCGACCAAATATCGAGAGACGGATAAACAACCTTATATACTCATCCAACAGAGGAAAAGAAGACGTTAATGCCAAGGAACTCAAAGATCCCGCGATTCTACGGACTACCTAAAATACACAAGGCTAATGTACCACTTCGACCAATCGTCAGTGCAATAGGATCGCTAACTTACAAAATCGGTAAATATCTTTCAAATACTCTTAATAATTTTATAGGAAAAACACATTCATAAATTAGAAACTCTGCGTACTTAGTAGAGAAATTAAAAGCAATCCAATTAGATCCGAAAGATATCTTAGTCAGTTTCGATGTAGAATCGCTATATACAAATGATTTAATTTCTATAATGTCAGACTAACTTCACCATAATAATATTGATAGCTCACTTCTAGATCTAATTGAAGCATGTCTCACATCAAGTTATTTTGTTTTTCAAGGAAGTTTGTATGAACAAACCTCAGGAGCAGCTGCGGATTTTTTTTTGGAGGAGGAAGCCTTACAGTCGTCTCCTATAAAGTCAAAATCATGGTTCAGATATGCAAACTATACTTAATATGGCCGCATGGTCCTCCGTGTTTCTAGAATATCTGAATCAGCAACATTCTAATATAAAATTTACAATGGAAATTGAATCAGAAGCCACAATTCCCTTTCTAGATGTTCTTGTACCAAGGAAAGTGGACAGTTCCTTATGACACTCTTTATGTAGAAAAGCAATGCATAGGGACAGATATCTAGATGCAAATTCTCAACACCATCTAGAACAAAAGCAATCAGTTATTAATTCTTTGGTTTACAGAGCCCTCGCGATTTGTGACCAAAATTCTTTACAATAGAAAAGAGAGAAACTAGCTCAAGCTTTAAGAGGGAATGGATATTGCAGATGATATTAGACGATCAGTTAGAAAATATAACATTCCTACTCCACGAAATGAAACTAATAAGGAGTTACTGATGGGAAGTGAAGTTCATCCATTTATACACGGAACCACAGATAAAATTGCAAGATTACTTTGCCGGTCCAATACCATCAACACATACAAGAAAATTGGACAATTTTGGCGATCGCCAAAGGACATTATTCCTTTCCAAACGGAAGGAGTATACGCAATTCGTTGTTTCTATAGCGATGTCTATATTGGAGAAACTGGACGATCCATATCGAATAGACTAGGGAATATGAACAATGTATTAGGAAAAAACAAATTTTACAATCTGCTGTATCTGAGTATATGAGAGTTCTTGTATCGGTCTCGTGATTCTGTAAACGGAAAATTAGAGAATCTATTAAAATTTATAAGCATCCTAACAATTTTAATAGAGATACGGACTTCAGTCTACACCATATGTGAGAACCGATCATTACATCAGGTCCCTGTTCGGTGAGTACAGGTCGACTATAAATAGCCGGCCTAAATCTCTCCGAGCTCATTCAGTGTTTGGGTCTCGTGAAGTAAAGATCCATGAAGATGTCTCGAACAATCGAAGACGAAACGTCGGAAAGTGATTCCATTTGACACGGTCTAATCCCAAGAACCATGCTTTCTTAATTTTAATATTGTCATGGATATTATATATAAAAGATAATAACTTTTTGTGAGGGATCCTAATTCCCTCTAGAGTTATTGGACTATAAGTTTAGAAGAAACATCTCAAAGCAGTAATTTCCAGTTATTTAATGATGTCACAATCTAAGATTAAAGAAAAAATTGTTTAGTGACAATAACCGAAATAAATTAATCTTCATTTAAAGTTAGTCTGTTAGGAATTAAATAAAAGCTGCGTTAAGTCCTGCTTGTTAATAATGATTAACCGCGGGATTAATAAACAAGTGCAAACTGGTTATACATTTCATCTATATGACAGACTAATTCAAATATTCGACAATACATTTTTTTAGAACATGCTATAGGGATTTAAACTTTTTTCTTTTTACCATTGGGTTATATATGGCGTGATTGAAATGGAAAGAGCGGAAGTTTATTGATGCGTATTTATTAGTTGCAATGTCCTTCCTGAGGACACTGGGAATAAATGAAACAATTAAAATAGGAAATCCTTGGATATTACGGTTGAATTAAGCAACTAGAAATACAACATATTTGTCTCTCGAATGGTTTTCGAGTCTTGCTTCGTTTTCGAGAAAAAAAATAGAAACCAATTTATTGCTTCTCGGTCCACTTCCAATTCACACCACTCCTTGCCATTGCTTATACAACTGTACCATTCGAACTTAATTCAAAGATCAAACCAGGAAAATGTTCTTCCTCATATATTAATTACAATGACATGCTTTAACTCGCTATCAGTCTCATTTGTCTTATTATTTGTGTCATTATTATTTATCATTATATTTGGTTTAGAATTGTCAGCTTTTCTCACTTTTTTCGTTTGTTTCTTTGGTTGTTCTTTTTCTCTATTTTTCCTTTTTTTCGCCCTCTGATTTTTCTTATTCTTTCTTTTTGTCTCCGCATCTATCTTTTTCTGGTGCTCTATATATTCTTCGGATGTAGCAACTGTAGGTGTTATTTTTTTGTGTTGGAAGGTTCAAGAGCTTTTGGAGTTTTTAAATTGGTTTCTTCTTTAATGCTTGATATAGATATTTTTTCAAGGGCATTAGTTGTCTCTCTAATGCGTTTGCCTTCATGGTTGACATACAGGCATCAAGAATTTCATTGTCAATAAACTTGCATTTAAAAGTAAAGTATAATAAATTAATGAAAACAATTCATTTCATATATTTTGGGACATGAGTGACACATAACACTTACTAATTATAAGTACTTACCATTACATTGGTAATCGCTAACAGTATTGCCTTTAACAGATAATTCTTTTGGATTCAGAGACAAATCTTTGTTAGCAAGGTTTGGAGAAACGGTAACTGGAGAATTAAGGGCCGTATAGATATAATTATCACTTTTTTTACGGGGTCTTGTAGCTAAAAAGTAAATGTAATATAAGTAAAAATATTACGTTTCTATAAAATATTACTTGATTCAGCGGGATTATGAACCTATACTTTAGCACACGGTTGGCCTACGGGTTCGATACACAAAATTTCAAATTTGCCGTGATTTTGTGCGTTATGATGCCGTTAGATCAGGATTGTTGGATTGTTATAATTGTCAATATTATTTGGTTCAAACATGAACCGCTAGTCCGAAACCCCATTAATTTTTAAGAGAGCTATACATTGGCCAAAATTTGGCGCCTAATTTCGACCGACCGGTCGATAATAAAGACAGCCAAAATCTTGGGCGTACGTTTTACCGACCGTTGTCGGTCATAGGAAACCAATAAGAATTTAGGACCTTTTTTTAAACGATTTAAAATAAAATTGAGTTAGACTGGGCAAATATGTTTATCGTATAACGATAATGTCACATAAGCTGTGTTAGAAAACGTCTAATAACATAAGAATTTTGAATTTGAATGTTTATACTGGCAACACCTGACTGTTTTAAAGTGAAAAATATGTGATGGTCAGTAAAAAGTACTAGGTCGGTGATACGTTTACCTTAAATGCCAATATTTGATTAAATTTCAATAATTGAGATATGTTCAAAATATAAGTACAGTATATATTTACTTGGTAGTTATGAAGGGCATTGAACAGTTAAATAAAAATCCAGGTCCGTATTTAAATTAAGAAAGTTAATAATGGTCTCTCGAATCCGAAATGTCGGATTGGAAAATTTACCATGCCGTTTTGTAGAGGAAAAAACTGACAATGGCAAAGTGGAAATTGTTTATTTCAATTAATCCTACAATTTTATAAAAACCAGTTTAGGCAAAAAGATTAAGCCAAAAAATTAACAACAAAAAAATATATTTAAATTTACTTAAGGTAAAAAGATTTAATCCATGCGACTCGACCTACTATAAGAAACAGTATGGTGGATCCTCGGGTGGACTGTACTAGGAATGCAATCCAAATTATCTCTATAGCAAAAGTGGGGGCTGCAGTTCAGTCGCCCCAGGAAAGATTGCAAGTTTGTATTGACAATGACGGCCGTCATTTTGAACATTTGCGAAAGCAGTTTTCAGTAATTCTAAATATATTTGTTGTTAGTTTATCGTCAGTTGTTAATTCTTTTCGTCGTTTTTTTTTGTTGTTTCACTAACACAAGGTAGAACTCGGTTTAATCTTTTTGCCCAAACCGAGTCCTGCCCTCCCTCGTCCTAGCTATTTTATTGCAAAGTTTATGTGATTATGAGACTGAGTTTTAGTGTTTTTTTATTTTGTTCCTTTGTTAAATTTTGTTTGTTACAGTTATGGAATATTACTAAAGTTTCTATTGGAGCCTTGTTTTTTTCCAGATTTCTGGTTTTCCTCAAATTTTAGGATTAATTGAAATGATTGATTTGAATTTGAAAGTAAAAATGTTCGACCTTCCTCCACCACTTTATTTTTAAAAATAGACGAAAATTGTTTCAAGAAAGAAAGTGGGCAATTAGTTAAAGAATAGAATGCTGAAATTAAAAAAAAAATGGCATTTATACTTTTATGTTGCTGTTACGCCCCCTAGCGGCCAACTTTCGAACTTGTAAATAGTTTTCAGCGATTTTTCTTGGCCGATTTACCTATAAATATTTTTTTCCTTGAGTTGTTAGATTATATCACGAAGCCTTTCCAAATCGTCGACTTCTTTCTGATAAATTATTTGCACTGAAAGATTAAGAGAAATTGGTGCTTTAACGCCAAAGAATAGTGATTGTGGAAGAAATCTTACCACATGGACTATGTAAGCAGAAGAAAGGATTCTTCAGACGGTTGAAGTAAATTCCTATATCAGCACTGGAAGAATTTCTTTACAAGAAGATATTCCTAAAACCCCTGTATGGAAAATTTTGCATGAACAACTATATCAATATCAAATTACAAAAAGTTCAAGCAATGAAACCTCAAGACTTTGAACGTACAGTACAATTTTGCCAATGGATTATTAAAGTGTTGTTCATAGACAAAGCAGGATTTACGCGCGAAAGCGTTATTAATTTCCATAATAACCATGTGTGAGCCGACGAAAATTGCTATGAGATTTTTGCAAGTCGGTTTCAAGATAAGTTTTCCATTAACGTTTGGGCAGGTATTTTGGGAGATAGATTAATAGGGCCGTATGTTATACCCCAGCGTTTAAACTGGCCGGTAAATTTTTTGATACATATTTTGCCGGTATTTTTTATTTATAATGGTGCTTCAGCCCATTCCAGTGCGTTAGTTCATGAGTATTTAAATGCAACTTATCTAGACCGAAGCAGCGGGGTGAGCCTATTGCGTGGCCACCTCGTTCGCAGGATTTAAATCAATTGGACTATTTTCTTTGGGGCTGTTTAAAGCAACTGGTTTATTCGGTTCCTGTTGACAGCCTACAGCAACTAGAACATTGGATCATAAACCGTTGCCAAGAAATACGGAATAAATAAGGGGTTTTCCAGCGAGTTAAAAGATCAACGAGGCGCCGTTTAAAGAACTTTTGTTGTAACCTTTTTTCATTTTTATTAATACGTTTTTGTCTGTTATCTAATATCAAAGAATTTAATTAAATTATTTTAACTTAGTGCCGCTATAAAGTTTTCTGTGATGTTTTTATTTAAATACCTACATATTGCTTCGATTTCGAGAAAAAATTAAAAATCATTTTAATGCATGCCCCAGGATAAAAAAAATAGAAAAAATTATTTTTTTACAAGCAGTAATTTCTATGATTTGTTGCCTAGAAACATCCAATATTTACTTTTTTTGTCTCGAACACGAAGCAAGATACGAAAACAATTCAAGAGACAAAAATATTTTTCTTGTGAATAATCGGTAGTGTCTACCGGAACGCCAATGGACTTAATAATTTTAATCTAATTAAGGCTAAATCAACCTCTTGTTACTATAAACAATACTGCCACATTTCAACAAAATCGGTTATAGAATATTTAAGATATTTTTTATATCCCTATGCATTTCCGGACCCAAATTCATATGGAAATATTTTCATGTTTTTTGAAACGGTATTTCAGGACCGGTATTTTGATTTTGTAAACATTTGATAATAATTATCATTTCTAAAACATATATTATGAGCAAAAATTCAGGGATATCTGGTTAAAGGATCCAAATTAAAGAGAGTGGCTATAAGTAGTTGGAAGCATTCAGAGCGAAAAGCCAACTGCAAAGTAGGTGGTAGATACTTAAAAATTCGTTATGAGGACCTGATAGGCCTTACGAAATAAACACAAAGATAATTCAAATATTATATTTGGAAAAACTCAAACCAAAATTCCATTCAACAAAGAATTACAAATAAGCCAGCAACAAGAAACTGAAACTCAAATATCGTTGTATATAGCATGCCACACATCGGTTAATATTTCCGTCCATTTATGTATGTAGAAAATAATTTAAAGGACACAATGCAATTGACGAAATGAGACTACGTCACACAAAATGTACTAATATTATTAAAGATGTATTGGCACTAGATTTTGTTTAGACATAATACTAATTTATTCTATAAAACACAAACGAATTTTTCGGAACCTTCTTAGATACGCATTCATTTGTAAATGTTGATGCTGATGGAATTGTAGAGACTGCCAAGAGAACACTAGAGAAGTTTAAATCTGCAAATTCTAAAAGGAATAGGCAATGCCCCTGTTATGGTTGGGATAAATAATGGAGTTTATACAAATTAATATTGGTAAGTTTAGTTAAAGTAATAACTAATTTCATGTTTGTAGGTGTATATCATTCATTGTAGCTAGCTATTAGTTCAGCTGCAACAAAATACTTATCCCGGCATCCTGTGTTTAATCAGGTAAACTTACAACTAGTTGGCCAGGTCAGCTTCTAGACAAGAGCAATAAAAGATATTGTTTCAAACAATGAATGATCGCCAGGGATCCAGACAAATTGTCCAAACTTGCCCAACACGACGACTTTCTATAGCACACTCGACCAACGTTTTGAATTAAAAACATTTTTTGCATGGTAAGAAATAAAGAAAGATCGCAAAAACTGAAACACTTTTTGCAATTTATGACGGTGACAAGAACTGTGCTCTGATGGGTTTTTTGCTGAGCTCAGTGATCTCTTGGACATACTTGTTTCCGAAACTAAAGAACCCAATGTTATAATAGATATTTAAAAAAATGAGGATTTAGTAGATAAAAAAACGCTATCTAAATGAAAAAAAAACTGAGATTTCTGAAAATTAGGAATTTAAAGACTTTAAGAGAAAGGTGTATTAATTTTAATATATTATATAATTTCAATAGTTAACGAAATAAAGCAAAGACTACCAAGCAATTTCGAAATCTTGAAAAAAAATGCTACGTTTGAGTGCATGAAATGCACTTAAGCATGACAAAGAAACACTTTTTTTCTATGAAGATTTTAATTTTAAGGTTGCAAATGATGAAAGTCCTTTTAAAAATGTAGCAAAGCTTGCATTAGAACTATCCAGAACTGCCACACTCGAATTCTGAAATAGAAAGGCTATTTAGTAAATTAAACTTAATAAAAAATAAATTAAGATCTACTACACACAGAACGAGGGCATTGTTTTCTTTTATATATAAACAATGTGGACTTAAAAGCTTGGGGCAAAAATGGGGTGATTTTCTAATCCACCAGATATATAAAGTAAAAACGAATGAAACATACGAGAACAAGGAGTTGGTTCGAGACCTTTTTACTAAGTGATCATTAAGATCCTAAAGAATTATTTTAAAAATATAATGCATGAATATTTTTTATATTTTAAAAACGTATTGTTAAAGCTAGGTTACTCCGTTATTTATTTTGTAATAAAATGGCAATTCTTAGAATTTTTTGTTTATTTAATAGTAACTGCGGTAGAAAAATTAAAGTTTGAATCTCTTTTTATTGGGCTTAAATTTTCCAGTAAACCGGAGTTTTGAACTTATGACATCATTATAGTTATTATATTTATCCATAGATGGCATCTGTGGTTTTCTAGATAAATAAATGTAATTCTGTCTTAATCCCTTCAAACTGGAACATATTTTTTGCTTTCAATTCTACGATTTTTTGGATGTCCTTGGTTGAAATACATTTATTATTCTATTCTATTCGACCTATTATCCACTTCAATTTTGGAAACCAATTTCAAAAGTTGGAGTAAAAAGTACTTCTGTCAGCATTACTTATTGCAGAAAGTCCCACAAATAAAAAAAAATGTTAACTTGCATCTCTAAAAAATAACTGGAAATGAAAATTTTGGAATTGTTTTTTTTTTATTCAAGCACTATTTTTAATGACGAATTCTATTATTATTTACTAAATAATTTCGCACGACTCAGATTGGGTTATCATTAGTCACTTGGTCAGATTCTGTGTGAATAATAAAGCCTACCTACTTTATATTTCGTTCATACATCTAAACATGGTTATGTTTTCTCCGGTCCGTTTGTATTCTGTTAATAAATTTTAATATGTCAGAGGTATTTAAAGTAAAGCTTATTTTTGTGCTGTTGAAGATTAACCTTGTGTGTATAAAATAAAGATTGGCAGAGATTTTTAGTGTATATTCTAAATACAGTTGTAGAAAAAGACTTCTTAAGGCCCATGGCTTTTCAGGATATAGGCACATAGAGGTATCTTTAACCTAGCTGAGTTATTAACAGAAATGACGCGAATATATTCAAAAATATCTATACTAATATAATACGAGATCATAAACGACTTGTTTAAAGTGTTTCTGTTTAATTAGATACATAATTTTCTACACATATGAGAGTTAATTTGGCCAATCTTCCTTAAAGCATTGTATTTCTAAGTTCGTTTTTTATTTTTTTGAATTTTCAGATGAAGTTTCCAACTGCGTTTAGTTACCATCATTCTTAAAAAGGTTTACAAGATAACACGCTTTTTTTGCATTTTTGAATATACAAAAGGTATCATAGTCTTGGAGTGCCAGTCAACTAAAGTGCTCAACAAATGAAGTTTAGATAGTCTACTGGAATTCCAAGATTTTTTTTAACAATTATTGGTATAAAAACAACTGATGATCATAATATGTTATTCTTGTCTAGCATAGCCTGGAATGGTCTGTGAAGCCTGATAACAATTCTGAAAATATCCTTTCTTAACTCGTGGGCAAGATCTCCCGCAGAAAATGAAAATATTGTATATTAGATATTAAATTAAATATGTGTATTAAGAAAACATGGTTCTTGGCATTAGAGCGTGTCAAAATGAAATTACTTTCCGACGTTTCGCCTTCGATTGCACGAGGCATCTTCAGGGATTGTTACTTCACGAAATCGGAACACTGAATGAGCTCGGAAAGACCTGGACCGGCTATTTATGGTCGACCTGTGTTTACCGAACCGTGGCTCGGTACAACGATTGGTTTCCACGTGACATGACATGTCCAGTGGAATGTTGGTGTTCAGATACAGCAGATTGTACAATTGGTTTGTCTTTGATACATCGTTCATATTCCTTAAGCCTAGTCAATCCAGTTTCTCCAATATAGCCATCACCACAGAAACAAGGAATTACATATACTCCTTCGGTTTGGAAAGGAATAATGTTTTCTTGTGTATGTTGAAGATTCTACTTATTTTGGACCGGCGAAATAATCTTGCAATCTTGTCTGTAGTTCCGTGTATAAATGGAAGAACTACACTTCCATTTATACACCATTCACCATAATATCATTGATCACTTACTTTAAGATCTGATTGAAGCATGTTTCACATCAACATATTTTCTGTTTCAAGGAACTTTTTGTGAACAAACCTCAAGGAGCAGCCATGGGATTTCCGCTGTCATCAGTGGTAGCCAATATCTTCATGGAAGCTTTTGAGAAGGAAGCCTTGGAATCGTCTCCATTAAAGCCAAAATCATGGTTCAGATATGTAGATAACAGTTTTGTAATATGGCTGTATGGTCCAGAAAGTCTTCCTGGGTTTTTTGATCAATTGAATCAGAAGGCACTATTTCCTTTCTAGATGTTCTTGTACAAAGGAAAGGGGATGGTTCCTTAGGACACTCTGTATATAGAAAACCAACGCATATGAACAGGTACCTATACGCAAATTCCTATCATCATCCAGCACAAAAGCAACCAGTTATCAATTGATTGGTTTGCAGAGCCCTCGGGATTTGAGAGCAAGATTCTTTACAATCGGAAACAGAGAAACTGACTCAAGCTTTAAAAGGGAATGGATATTGCACAGAGGATATTAGACGGTCAGTTAGAAACTATAATAATGGTACTCCACGAAATGATACTAACAAGGAATTACTTGTAGAAAGAGTAGTTCTTCCATTTATACACAGAACCACAGACAAGATTGCAAGGTTACTTCGACTTTCCAAAATACGTACAACCCTCAACATACACAAGAAAATTGGACAATGTTTGGGATCGCCAAAGGACATTATTCCTTTCCAAACGAAAGGAGTATATATGCATTTTCTTGTTACTGTGGTGATGTCTATATTGGAGAAACTGGACGAGCCATAACGAATAGGCTTATGGAACATGAACGATGTATCAAAAAGAAACAAACTGTACAATCTATTGTATCTCAAGACACAAGAAACGAAAGTTCCTGTATCGGTCTCGGGATTCTGTAAACGGAAAATTAGAGAATTTATTGAAATCCACATGCTTCAGTCTACATCATACGTGGAAACCGATCGTTAGACCGAGCACAGTTCGGCAAATACAGGCCAACTATAAAGAGCTGTTCTAGATCTCCCCGAGCTCATTCAGTGTTCCTATCTCGTGAAGTAAAGATCCCTGAAGATGCCTCGTGCAATCGAAGGCGAAATGTCGGAAAGTTATTTCATTGACAACAGCCGTGAAAGCTTTCGTTCTATGTACATATTGACATTATCATAATAAAGCTATTAAAAGAGGTTTTATTTGTTTTGCCCATCACTGATGATCCTCTTTTGCCGGTCATGGCACCAAACTTTTACGTTCGTATGAAAAATGCTATTTTCGTACGAAAATAATCATATTACCTCCGACTTTTTATTTCACTAATTTCCACAACCCATTTTTTTTTAATTTGGACTAAAAGCATAAACAATATGTCCAATTTTTGTCATTTTCAGTTAGAAAATTGCGTGTCAGTCAGATATATTACCCTTATTAGCTTGAATAACGTAGATTAAGTCTTAATACAGCACGTAAACAAACGGAAAGTCCGGATCCGTGTCTGTTGATATGCTAAACGCATATGTGATCAACACGTAATATTTTCACGTTGTTTTCCATTTTCGACCTTCAGTCTTTATTTCTTATTTACATACCAAAAATAACAAAATAACTGTTTTCATTGCAAACTGATTGAATTACTTACTTTGTACATTTTCGGTAATTACATATATAAAAAAAGTTTTTATTTTGGGGTTTGGATTCTAATTTTCCTCATATTTAGTTTCACTTATACGAAATATCATTAAAATAATCGACCGGTAATTTTTTATCAAAGTTGTAAAATTGTAATGCAGAAATCTGTTTTCATCCTCATATAGCAAAAATATATTTTTTACCTTTTTCCGGAGATCGACATAAAGAAAAATTATATTTCTAATTACGCACATTTTTCTAGTTCACAACCAATGATTAAAATATTTTTATGGTAAATATACAGGACACTAGTGGATGGAATATAACATAAAAGTGCGTACTCATATTTAATTTATTTCGTTGCCTTGATGTATCTATTTATGCTAGTCAATTTCTATCTATCCTGTTTCTTTTTTGCTTCATACTCCTTAAAATATTAATAATATGAAAAAAGTTTTCTATAGTTAACGATTAACTAATTATAAAAAACTCGTTAAGTTGCTATTCGTTTAAATTTGTCGATAGCTTTCTAATTTGAAAAGGGGACACTCAGTTTGTTAACCTTTGAAGGTCGCAGACAGTGTATGATAATATATTATTCTATTACAGACTTTCATGAATATTCTTACCATCGGTGTTTGTTCCATCCAGCACAGGTGTGGGTTCTTGCAAATTTGCCTCATTATAGAAATAAATTCTTTCTGTGGCAGACGCAACCGTCCTTTTACAAACGGAAGCGTAAAATCATAAAGGCCAATATTTTCCAATGTTTTACAAGTTTAAAGAATTTTCTACATGGTATTAATTTAGTATGTAGATAAACAGTGGCGTGCCAAAGTCTTCGAGCCCCCCTCCGCAATTTTTTACGGGGCCCCCCACTCTACTAAGCAAATTATTGTACTGGGTGAAAACGAAACTACTGTTTACGGTGACAGTTCAGATCGGTTTATATATGGAAGAAATTTGGTACGTTAATATGTTTAAATGCAGTGAATACTTTCAACATAAAGACAATTGACAAGTGAAATTCGGTTTCTATTTAACCAGAAGTGACTGCAACTTCGTTATTTTAAATGAAACACCCTATATATTTTGCTTTTCTGGACTTTCGACTTTCTGAAGAATTCTAAGTAAATTTCACGTCATCCTATACATCTTATGTATGTTTACTAAATTCAACCATATTAACGTATCAAATTTCATCTATCTGTCGTTAACAGTTCTAAAATGCCGCCTTGGATAGGTAGTTTCGTTGTCACGCAGTATTATTATATGGGCACTAGGTTTTATGTTTACAAAACTACAGAACGTAAGACGCAACTTTAATCAATAAACATATATAAGTAACACAAAAATATGAAAATCAGGAGTAACAAAAATAAATAAATAAAACCCTGCAACTTTGCTATTAAATACGTAGTGATAAGACAAAATATATTTGATTTTGGAAAATTATGGGGTATAAGCAAATTCTGCCGCTATAGAATTTAGTATATTATATTTATTATTATGTAAGAAGCTTGCTCGAGGTCGAGGGGTCCCTGCACCTCCGGGCCCTTACGCAACGTGAGCCCAACAAACTTTAGCAGTTAACTCTACTTCATTTTAAGACAAGAAGTTAATATAAACATTTGTCCGCAACGGTTCTGTTTTGAAGCTATAGAGTTTGAAAGATATGATAAAACTATTTACTTACGATTTTACACTTTCTAACATATATTTAAGAGCTATTTTTGCAAATGTTGTTGTATATATTAACTCAACCATAGATACGGTGACCATGTGTATTAATTTTAATGGGACAGTACTTACTTTTAGACTTTATCCTTTCCTTTAATGTTTTTATACGTACATACAACTGAATTTGTCCTTAAAACCAAGTTTCTTAGTTTTTAATATTTTCTACTGTTCATTCATTAATTATATAAGTTTTAACATATTTTGGCGATTTTATCGGAACCTCAGACCACTGTGTAGACGGGCCCGCCACGTTTTGTCGACAAAGAAAGATACATATATTAAAAAAATCGGTAAATTTCCTTTACCCGGAACTTCCCTCGTTATGAATCTTTCCTTTTGTTAGAAATAGTGAAGTATGACCCAATTTAGTTCAGTACATAGTCGTTTAGTAACACATATATACTGCCTTTTCGAACATTTTTATTGGGCACCATTTTCTCCCATCATATTGGATTCCTACCAATATTTTACCAGTTTTGTACCTATGCCATTTTTTTTGGCATAATTTAAAATAATTGTAATAAGTAGTTTTAACATTGACACACATCGAAATTTTGTTTTGTCATGTTGAATTAGTACCAGTTTGTCCCGTTTAATTTTTCTGCAAAATTTAAGTCAATTAAATAACGTTTGTTTACGTTCATTTTTTAAAAATTTTATTTAGTTCTTTCTGCATCTTGAATTCATACCACAACTTTACCAGTTTATCTCTGTATCACACATGATGCTTGCACAAAATTTGAAATTAATCTGATAAGAAGTTTTCTCAAGCTGATTTTTAAGTAATTAGGCCGCCATTTTGTATCGCTGTCTTGGACTCATACCAAAATGTTACCAGTTCATTCCTATGTAATACTTGATTTCTATTTTTAGTAATAATTATTTTAACATTTCACTAGGCCGCCTTCTTGTTCCGGCATATTGGACTTTTACGAAAATATGTTCGACCCTTAATTTTGTTCTAAATTTTCAGTTCAATCAGTTAAAGTCAATCTGATAAGTAGTCTTTAAGCTATGTCACGAACTGACAGACAAACAGACTGACCGACCGAACTGATAAAACATACTTGACATCTAGGGACGCTAAAACGTGAAGATATGTAAAATTTGTTATAGTGATTTTTTCACTATTACAAACATTTTATTTGGTCGCCATTATGTTCCGCCATCTCGGATTCGTACCAAAATTTTACTATATTTTTCATTCATGTTACTTGATTTTTGTGCACAATTTGAGAAAAATTGGATAAATAGCTTTTTAGTAATAATTTTTTTAACATTTCTCTAGACCGCCATTTTGGATTTTTATTAAAATGTTACCAGGTCATCCCCCATATGAACCTTAATTCTTGACCAAAATTTGAAGTCAATCTGGTGAGTCGTTTTTTTAGCTATGCCGCAAACAGACTGATAGATAACCGGAATTCAGAAAACATGTTTTTCGACATCTAGGGACCCTGAAACGTATCTGAAACAATGTCGGAGGGTGATTTTTACACGATTATAATACTTCCCTTCGACGACAGAATTAAAAATGAAAGTTTATGGCATATAGAACACTGAAAAATGGAAAATTGTTATGTTAATACATTATGACCTTAAAATTAGGCATCAGTGCTAGGGTCCATACTTATAATTTCTAAACGGTATAAAATATCAAAAAAATCTAAGATACCAAAAAGTTACCGAACAGAATTGAAATTTGTTGTAAAAATGGCCAGTGGCGTCACTGCAAAACAAAGGCTTTGTGGGGACATGTTCAAATAAACTTTTAGTCCTTAGATTCAGCTGAAAAATGATATCTTGCATTTTTAGCTATCGATTAAATAACACCCTGTATAACTCTTTTGGAATTAAAAAGAACTATCCTATGTATCAAGCCTAATAAAACGGCTAGAGTAAAAATAGAAAAAAACTGTTTTAGCAAAAAAGTCTTTAGTTCACAAAAGTTTTATCCAGCTGGTATGATTATCTTACGTCTGACATAATTTCAGAAGATTATACTAAAATCTATAAAATATATTAAGTTCGTGTTAGCTAGTAGGAGTATTGGGGGGGACAAGCCCAGCATCTAGGCCTAAAAGCTTTTTTCGGTAACCCCGGTCACACCCACCTCATTCCTCAGTCAGGTGTTGTGATTCTTCGTTGGAGAAGGACATAACGCCGAAAGTATTCCAGCGTAGTCTTGCCCACCTTTTACACGTGCCAACAAGATGACAGGGATCCTCCTTCCTTACCCCACAGTTAGGTTAACAAGGGTTTTCTGCTAACCCCAGCTGGTACATGTGCCTGTTTAGTTTACAGTGTCTTGTCAAAATGCTTTCTCCTTGCCTTCGATACCACTTTGTCCAAAGACCCATTTTAATCTCACCACTTTTGTCGTTGCTAGCTCACTTAGTGCATTTCTGGTCTAGAACTGAGCTCATACTGGGCTTACCGGTAGCTTTAAGTGTCGCATGACTGCCTGAGTGAATGCGGGTATCTTTCTTCGCTCCCAGCCTAACTTCCTAGTTCGTTGCAACCTGCAATGTAGCATAGACCTTAGCCTGAAAAAGTGTATGTTTTCCCAGCGGAAACGCCTCTCTGACACCATTGTTCGAATGGTATATTCCGGCTCCGGCTGATCTGGAACTGGCCCTCCACAAGCCGTCTCTATACCACGATTGAACGTCAGCTTGATGGGGTGTCCTATTTTCCTTGCATTGATCCCTTGTTTGAATTTTTGTTTCAAAAGATCTAGTGAACCTAAAGCAGCTGTCTGGAAGAATCGACCTTATGGAGCGAAGACCAAGAAAACGTTAAGTCCGGTGCCTGGTGTAGTCCTCATTGCTCCAGCAATCCCTAAGCCAGCCAGTCTTTGAAGCTTTTATCACACCCTGAATCCGTACTTTTTAATACTAATGATATATATTGCAATCAAACCAAAATATCAAAAATCACTTGAAATTTCTTTTTTATATTTTGTCAAAGAATATTTCGTCAAAATGTAGGGGTTTTATTTCTAGCTCTAAGTACTATTTTTATGCGCATATGCAGTCGTGCTAGTAGAAGTACATACCCAACAGATCTGCACTTATAGAAGGGTAACTTCAACCTTAAAAACTAGCTGCCTTTTGCTCTCGAATATTTTTATTATTGACGAAAATATTTATATTGTGATTTAAGTCAGTTCTCTTTTGAAAACCAGAGACTGTCCTTGTTATTTCTCATTTTCTTGCAGTAAAAAACAAGCACCGTATACCATCCCTCGGATTGGTCGAAAATTCAGTTGCCAGTGTTAAGACAAGCCGATTGTGATTGGCTAAAGAGAGCGTCAGTAATGAATCTGGGGCAACTTAATTGGTGAGTAAAAAGTTTTTACTCACTGGTAGGAGTAATAGGATATTTCCCTTGATTAAAAACATATTGATAATATAGGTATTACTTATTGGTCGTTCAAAAAGTATAGTTTTATAGGAATTGCAGTATTTTAAGTTAAAAGACAAATAACAAAATATATTTATCTTTTTCACAACCGCCTATAATTATATTGAAGACTCAATAATATAAAACTGCAATGCACTCACTCTGAAGCGGCTACCGTTAAACATTCGAACACAGCCATGGTCGTGTCGGCCCTGAGGACAATTTATCTCTGCATTCGCGATGTTTTACATGTTATAATTTCAGTTATCACAATATAATAATTTCAATTTCATATATTTAATATTGATTTAAGGTTTCTTAAAAAGCACCCCATATAGTCCTGCAATCAATGATAGGTTAGATGTTTCTGAAGAACGGATAGACGGTTCATGCCCGATTTAAAAAAAATCGTTGATTGAAGGAATTGAGTCAATCAACGAAAAAACGTTGCCGCAATGTGTACACGTAACCACTTTATTCTTTTGGATGAAATATTTTTTCGTATCTGTTTAGTTATAAAAACAGAATTTTTAAACTTAGTTCAGAGTAAGGTTGCCAATGATTCTTATTTGATATTTTTAACCTTGTTAATATTATCTCAAAAATAATAATTTCTTATAATTTCTCTTGAAGAGCTACTAACTTAGTATAAGTTAAAACTCTTATTTGGAGTAGTTATTGATACACGTACTTAGCTGGTAGAACAAAGCTGTTACGCCTACAGAACATTCTGTAGATGCGCCAAGGTTGCTGAATATTATTGTTTCAATTTAACGTGCCACATTAAATCGATATAGCGAAAATTATGACAATAGCCTAAGCGATATTAAAGGAAATTAGTTATTAATTTGTATGAACCTGGAACTCCAGGTATTTACCTGTGTCAATAATTACTGTGGATAAGCTCCTAACTGGTATATTTTAAAGACATAATTTCCTTAAACTCGCATTTGTTACGCAACCAACTTAACCTGTATGAACATTTTATGCTCCACCCTGTACTAGAAAGCCTATGAAGGCATACATTACAATGCTCTAAATTCTAGACTTAATTGCCTACCAGCGAAAAAACTTGGAGGAATCGATTTACATTCAAGGAAATTACCTGTGTTTTAAATAGAAGAAGGTTGGAGAGGAATTTTATTCCTTGTCCGAGGAGGTACCTTTCCAAGGACTGGTGAAGTCTTTATTGGCGTCCTGTGTATATGAGTCGGTTTTCCTTCACTTTTCTTCCTTTGCCTTGATTTCTTTCTTCTTTCTTATTTTACCCAAGCCGAACAATGTTATATGAACAAATTATAATGGATGTTCCTTAAGTAAAATATTCCGGAGTCAAAATACCGCTCCGTTCGGATTTCTGAGTGAGAGGTACTTATGGCGCTCAACCATACAAATGTTATTTCTCTTTCATCAAACTAAACTCTGTGCATCAATATCTTTAATCCTGTAAGCCTCATATTAATTTCATAACCGAAACCAAAATAAGCCGCACAAAACACCTTTTCTTTCCTGGCTAGGGCTTCTTCCATCATTCCGCCTGAACGATGAAATTTGCGCTTACGTTCATAGTAATCTATCCTGTACAAGACTTCCGAATCTTGAATCGAACTTATCCGATATCGCTCTCCTTCAGACAATTTCTTTAACAAGCTCTTCAACTTTCTTTCTCTTAAAGCGGATTTCCTAATCTCTGAATTTTCTTCCTCTGAAATCATTATCCTTGGCGATTTTAACGTTCATAATAAAGAATAGTTAGGGTCTACTAAAACCGATCCTCAAGGGAGAGGAGCAGAGTCCTTTGCAATCAGCATTACCAACTTCATCAAAGAACCTACTTACATCCCTTGCATCGTCACACATAGCCAAAATCAACTGGACCTTTTTCTCACCACTCACCCAGAGCCTTATCAGTCTTCCATTTTCGCTCCTTTGGGTTCTTCTGACCTTAGCGTAATTACTGTTTCTTGTCCTATGCAACAGGGGGTTGTAGAAGCCATCTCGTACTATTTGGCACTATAATAATCTTCCTTCCCTTGGAATGAAGTTTGTTTTTCTACCAACGATCCTTCCGAAACGTGTTCACAAATGTGAACCAATTAGGTAAAGAAAACTTTATACCACATCCTATTACGATCTTAAAACCTTACAGAAATAAACCCTGGTTTCCGTACTCATAACAATTTTCTTAAGAACCCTACTTCAGAAAATTTACAATTACAAAACTTTTGCAAAAGCTCCTTTCTACCCTTAACTTTTGGCCACGAAATCATCTCCAGGTCTAGAACAAAAGCTGAGCGTGTTGCAAAACAACTCGCCGCAAATTCTACTTTAATCCCTCCTCTTCACTTCTCCCATCCATCACTACCACCTTTGCCATACAATATGCACGAAATTACCTCTAAAGTTAAAAAGATGTGAAGTATTCTCAAAAGACTTAATGCCAAAAAGTTCTCCGTCCATAGTCCTAAAAGAGTGCGCTTCTAAATTTGCCCCCATCCTCATCAGGTTATTCCAAATGTCCTGTGACAAGGGCATTTTTCCTAAAAGCTGAAAATCTGCTCGTGTACAGCCTGTCTCAAAAAGGGATCTAAGAATCTACCCTCTAACTACAGACCCACTTATCCCTCCTTCCAATTATGAGTAAGGCAATGGAGAAGTATATCAATAATGATCTTTTGAATTAACTTGAAAAGTATAACGTTATACACGACAGGCAATACGGCTTCCGTCACCAAAGATCTTCTTAACCCACAACGGGACTAAGTCCATCGAATTCCACGGAGAAGCCCAAATTATTGCCCTCGACGTATCTAAAGCATTTGATCAAGCCTGGCATAACGCAATTCTTAACAAACTTCCTGCCTATAGTCAAGCTCTAAAACTTTTTACTTGGATTACCAGTTTTCTTTCCCACAGATGTACTTCTGTACTAGTTGACGGCTATGCAACGCAGGCATTCCTCAGAGTTCAGTGTTGGCACCTACCTAATGCACATCAATGACCTTCTTTCTTCCACCAGTAATCCTATTTTCAGCTATGCTGACGATAGCACACTCCACTCCAATACACAATTTCCCAAATCTGTCTCCAGGCTTAAGTTGATGATAGGCGTAGAGTAATGACTGTCCCAAACCGAGGAACTCATTAAAGCGTAGAATGAGGAGCAAAGAACCTTGTCTAGTTTAACAGCACTAAGACCCAATCTTGTTTACTACCTCACAAATTATCTCCCAGTACCCACACCTTCAAATGCTTGAAGTCAAATATTCCTTTAGCCTAGTCTGTATCACTTTTCAGAAAGATCTTTGCTCGCATGATCACATCACCTCAATTGCCAGAGCAGCCGCGTAGAAATCGAGTTTTCTTTCCCAAGCTCGAAAATACTTTTCTTCTGCCATATATGATATACTTTTCACTTTGCAAATCAGACCTTGCCTTGGCACCTCTGATTCAGTTTTAGTTGAAGTCAAAATTGATACCGTAAATATCCGAAACCCATAATAACGCGATCTAACTAGTAAAAATGCGAAGTTTCTGTGTTAGTAATATCGGGTTCTTACTAGTAACATCGCGAAGTGTCTAACGCATTTAGTAAAATACCGACAAACCGACAAAATATTAAATATTACTGAACGTTTGAGTTAAAACCGGTTCTTACTGCATGGTAAGCAAAGTTTACTGAATATAAATATAAGTTGCCGCACTGGGCCATCGCCACTTTAAAAATCGCAGATAGATAAAAACCCGATCGACACTGGCTCCTGTTACCGAGCTGTTTAAAAGTAGTTTGGCTTCGCTCTACGAATTTTTATTTACCAGCAAATTTCAAAAGTATAAATAATAACTTTAGATAAAAATTATTGAGTTGAATTTTGTCGTCGGACTAGTTTAACATTTTACAATTACAGTTTTAAATGTTATTTTAATATAGTGAATTTAATATTAAATTGTTACTTTCCTGCTAGTCGAATTTAAGAACACAATATTTTTATTATATAAATTAAAAAATCGGTAAATGCCCTTTACCCGGAACTTCCCTCGTATGATTTTTTTCCATTTGTTACGTTTGTTAAATTCGTACCAGTTTATCCCATTTGCACATTTAATTTAATTAATTAAAGTCAATAGAGCAAAATTTTTTTACGCTGATTTTTAAAAAAAATTTATTTCACCACCATTTCGTTTCGCCATCTCAAATTGAGATATATTACCAATCTTTACGTACTCCGTTGGTCCTAACCCCAAATAAAACATTACTTTAACATAACAACAAGAAGACCCTTAAGGGAGAACTGCACGCGAAAAGTGAAACATCAGTGACGAGGTCTAGTCAAGTTCAAAGTAAGAAGAAATGGTACCTACGTATTAGAAAAAACGTCCTGCGCGTCCGACTTCAAAAAAATGTGTTATGTATAGGCAATTTAAACTACATTTCGATTAAAAATGGGTTCACAAGGGTTTACGCGCTGCAGAAATACAAAGACATGAGTGCGATTTATCATTTCAAATTTTGCAGTTACGTAGACAAAGGATTAATGCAAGGCGGTAAAGAGCTATTTTGTGGGAAAAAAAAATTATATGCTACGGCATTTGCGTCAAAAAGTGGTCGAAAAATGGTCGAAAATGGACAAATCTACTTCTATTTTATAATTCTAGATTAGATTTTTTCATAAAAAATCGCATTTAGCGCCCAACTATACATATTTCTCTATTGAAATCACAGTGAAGCTAATACATATCTCTTATAGTTTTAACATAATATTGCAGCGGCGGAAGGCTTGCAAATGATCCACTGCGTGCAGTTCCCTTTAAAAAAAAACCATTTAGAAACTTAATATCTGCGAACAACGGAGTAGGTAAAGACTGATAATATGGGTTTCATGCAGTATATAAAATCTATGTGCTGAGGATGTAACAATTAAATTGAGAAACGTAGACAGTTTAAAAAAGGCTGTTGTTTTTTTACTGGATCCCAACCCCAAATGATACACCACCCTAACATAACAACAAAAGGATCGTTAACGAAAACCATTTAGAAACTTAATAGCTGGGAGATATCTGCGGACCAGCGTAGTAGGTAAAGACTGATAATGGAGGTTTCATGCAGGATATAGAATTTATGTCTCCTGAGGATGCAACAATTAAATTGCGAAACGTCGACAGTTTAAAAAAGTCTGTTGTTTTTTTACTGGATCCCTACCCCAAATAATACACCACTGTAACATAACAACAAGAGGATCGTTAACGAAAACCATTTAGGAACTTAATATCTGGGAAATATCTGCAGACCAGCGTAGTAGGTAAAGACTGAAAATAAGGGTTCCATGCAGGATATAGAATTATGTATCCTGAAGATGCAATAATAAAATAGCGAAAGGTCGACAGTTTAAAAAAGCCTGTTGTTTCCTTTACTGGATGTCAACCCCAAATAATACACCACTCTAACATAACAAGAGGGGGAGTCAATCGGATAAGTAATATTTAAGCTCTGACACGATCTATTAGACAGACAGACAGACCGACAAACGGAAGGACGGAATTGATTAAACATGGTTTTTACAACCATCTACAGAGCAATATCTAATTGGCATATTTCATATGTATTATGAATTTTTTTTTGTCTCACTATATAGCACAATAACAAACTGGTGCGATCACGGAGCCTGACCAACTGTGTTTGTGCCGGAGACCCGAACGTTACCCAGAATGTACCAGCCGGGGCGGGAGGCGAGGAATAGGTAAATCTACTCACGTGTTCAAGTGCTGCAACTTGTATTTTTATTCAGTGACCTTTGATGGTAAGAATACGATCTAGTATATTCTGGAATACTTACAGCGTCTTTTGATATTTGTTGAAGTAGTTGTATTATGCCTTTTAAATAGTAGGCCGATTTTTTATGAAAACCGTAACCTGCAGTTTCTTACTGTAGTTAACAACGTTTAAGATATTTTTAAGTATATTTTCCAACTTTCACTCTGTATAATATTGTATTCGTATTTTTTTCTGTTTGTGTATCATTTCTACATTTACAAGTTTTTATATAATAGTGTTTATAGTAAGAAAAGGCTAAAGTCATTTGTTATAGACGTTGATTGAAAATATAGGGTAAACAGTGCAGGTATTTTCTAGTTTTCTGTTACAATATAGTGCGGTAGAAAAGTTTGTTAACAATATATTTCATTTGACTTGTTTTAGAATTTTATGAATATTACTGTTTTTTACTGATAAAAAACTTAGTTGGAAATATATCCTTTTTTTATAGATCGCATTTTTACTATTACATGCTTACTAAGAACGAGTTTTATCTAAAAAACTTAGTAAAATACCGCTAGCGAAAAGGGCCTTTCAGGCCTAGTCGCTGGGCTTGTCCCCCCCATCTACTACCACTACTAGTAAAATACCGAAATTATCTTTTTATTTGGCTATAACTAGTAAGAATCCGATATTACTAACACTCTTAGAAACTTGGCATTTTTATTAGTTAGATCGCGATATGACGGATTTTGCCTATTTACAATAATATATATATATATATATATATATATATATATATATATATATATATATATATATATATATATATATATATATATATATATATAGGCCAAACCTCTAGGGTCCTAAAAGACAGAATAACTTCGCATAAAAGCGACTGTAGATTAATGAAAAATACTTGTGCACTTTCAGAACACACAAATCAATCAGGGCACTTATTCAACTTTAATGATACCCAAATATTATGTAAGGAAACTAATTATGACAAGAGACTGTTTCTGGAAATGGTGGAAATATTTCTGAATCCTAATTCGTTAAATAAGAGAGCTGATATCGAAGACCTTAGTTCTATTTATTCAAATTTACTTAATCTGAACAATTATACGAACAACAATAATAGTTTAAATAACACAGAATTTTCCTTTTAAAAAATATAAGTATTTGTACGTATTATATCCATATACCTTTCTATAGTCAGTCTCTTCAATTCGAGTAGTTTGTCGTAGGCATAAATTCGACTTTTAATTCATACTTGTTCTGGTTTGATTAAGATATTTCTCAGCTACTGTTTTTTCTTTGTATCTGGATGTATATCGATGTGATTACATAGCTAAATCCTAGATCTGTGTTTCAATCATCCTGACAGAACGTACAGCTTTCTATGTTTTTTTCAAGCTTTTTCTGTGGCAGTAAAAGATCTCAAACAAACAAAATCACATCAAAATTTCCGCCATAAAAGTTTTATTAGATTTGTGGTACAATTATTATTAAGTAGTTACATATTTTTTTAGAGAATATTTTTAGTTATTTGTGTTTACTTCAGATTTTGTTAATTCTTATTTGTTGTGCGAAAAAGGAGTACATTCGGATGTTTTTTGAAAACTTTTTAAGGGCAATAAAGCACAATTTAAAAGTAAGTACTGTCTTACTTTAATAAGGACATATAGTCACTGTAAAAATATAAATTTTATTATTGTGCTGTAAGCTTGTTTGTAAACAGAGACTGTGTGTTACGTATCTATTTATTCATTAACCCCTTTTCATCTAAACTATTCAATCAGTTACAACCGAAAATATCAGATAAAAACATCCGACAAACAAGTAGATAAACAAAGTGTTAAAAACGGTCCTTCTGGCGTATTTCCAACTGGGGAGAGAAATCCAAAATAAAACTAAATGTGAAAATCAATATTCTGACGACACATGCTGCTAGAAGCGCCCCAAACGACTTTGCTACTCTGCTGCAAAAGCGAGGGTCAGGTTTGACGTCATACCAGCACCCCGTCTAGTCTTGACGTCACTAAAACAGGGGAAAGGATGCGGGCTATTCTTAAAGAACTTCAATCGAAACCCGGCTCACTAATAAACATTGCTCTGGTACTATTAATAAAACTACAATGTATCCTAAAATGGAACTACCTGACAAAATATTGTAGTTCTTGTAGTTAATTGTAGTCAATTGTAAATATTTTGATTATAAAAAATGTAACAAAATATCCGTTAAGCACAAATTGTTATATCGGTTCAACAGGCTCAATTTTTTTTTAATTTTCCTTTTACTTCACCTATATTTTATAGAAAACAATCAGGAATATAAAAATATATCACAGCCAAACCTAAAAATAAAAGACAAAAAAGTGGAAAAATTATCAAAATTATTGCGTAAATTGTAAAGATCAATATCATTATTGTGTAGTAATATTTCGGGATAAGTTACAATGAAACATATTTTTCAAATATTATGTTATAAGTATTTTCCGTTAGTTTTGGTGTTTTTATTATTAGTTTTGGTTTATTTCTGTTTGTTTTAGGATGTTATCTGTTCTTATAAAATTTAACGGAATTTGAAAAAAAATGTCTTTTATTTTTATGTATTTTCCGTAGGGCGAATAAAATTAAATACCTGAGTTATGCAAAGGTTCCGTACAGGACATAGAACACCCATGTAAAAAACCGGGTGTTTTGGCTTTAAATAAAAGTTAGTTATTTTGGCGAAAAACAGTTTATATAACAAATCATATACAACATTTCGAAATGCGCTGTAGATTCTAAAATTCAGGATCAATGTTTTCTTTCTTAACGTCATTTGTGTTTATGAATTCTGTAGAATGCTGTCAGGAGTTTACTTACTTTGTTCGGATTACGGACGATAATCGATAATCAAAAGTCAAAGTGAAGCTTCATCTAGCATGCACGGATGGTAAGTACTGTTATTGGTAAGGGCCTGCGAAGACCGATCACCGGCTTAGGTGATTTTTCTAGAAAAGAATTGTTTTTTTTTTGGTATTTTGGGGTAGTATTTCCGCGATTACTTAATTTTTTAACGATTGGGGCATGTTTTTTTCGACGTTTATTAAAATTAAAGGGAGTTGACCTAAAAAATACACCCAAAAACTTTTTTTTTATAGAATAATTTATTTTCATGAAAACAATTTAAAATACTTCCCTTCTAGGAGGGAAGCAAATGCTTTAAATAAAAAAAATAAGTTATCTACGGTTTAAACTAAATACATACCCTGTATCTAAATAATATAAATGTTAAATAGCAAACTAATTAATAATAATTGTCAGTATCAGGGTCGCCAGAACAGTCTAATTCACAAACTCAACATGGTACTAATTTTTTCCACTGACAGTAAAACTATTAATGAGGACTTATTGGATTCGGAATGACGTCTATAAAAATGTGCATAAGTTTCAAACCCGTAAATAAACAATTTCAAAAGTTATTAATAAAATAAGATTTAAAAAAAGGAATTTAGTTTTTTACAAATAACTCGGAATCTATTAACGTTTAAGAATAAAAAAAAAACGATTTTTAAAGAGGAGAATTTTTCAATAAAAAGATCTTGACTGCCGGAATGCAAAATAGGCACATTTTCCTTATTCTTCTAATAGCGTTCAAACGAATATGCCTTCTTTGCAAACTTCGAAATTTAAATCGATTGCCGCACGAAGCTGCGCTACAGATTGATATCGTGTTTTATATATTTTATTTATACTGAAACCCGATAAGAAAGAATCAAAAATTGAGAGATCCGTAGATCGAAGCACTGTCTTCTTGAAGACAAACGACATTATAAGGTGCCAATAAAACATTTTCCATCAGTTTTTCTAGGCGCCAACGCGCTGTGAGACCTCCTTCAAAAATTTTATAGATTATGCGTCTAAAAATGAAACATGAAATTCCAACCCCAAAGCGTCCTTGTTCTGCCCTCTCAATCTTATGGCGACTGAAATTCCCGCTCTTAAAAAATAAGGTTAACGAGTCTGCTAAAAGATTTAGCAGTTGTAAATACCATTGGCAAAACAACGGCATCACCGAACTGTAAATGTTAAACTGTGTGTATGTGGATGATACTTATATTTTTGCAAAATTCTTTGAGCATCAGACTTGGATACACCACTTGACTTTTCTATTTGCTGGCAAGAAGATGAAGGCGTCGCTTCTACATTACCCAATGCGTTTATTTCTTTTCTTTCTTTATTTTATTTGATGTATGCTTTAGCTCGGAAAGGTTGCCTTATCTCTGGATATCGAATATGAACAAAAAGGACTTCTAAGATATTATCCTAACCATAGCACTCAAAGGAGGTTACCTTTATAAATGGAATGGAAAGAAACCAACATATCATACTTTTCATAATTCTCGTAGACTGCCATTATTGTAAAAAAAAATAAATTAAATATAGTGTATAGATAAATAAAAACACCAAACAATAAAAATTAATTATCAAAAACTGACAAAACCGCAAAGTCCGCAAAATTTTTGTCATTTTGCTTTTTGTTCCAAACAAATTAGCCATAGCATACTATATACCTATACTATTTGGACACAGAAGACAATTTTAGAAAATGTCGAATTTTGAGCTTGTTTTTCTAAATAATGGCATACATGTATAGATTTTTGGAAAGCACGCATTATTCCAAATAAACATAAAGAATAATAGACATTTAAAATATAAAGTAGGGATAACTTTTTGACCTCTTTGATGGATAGCTGGGATACGAGATATGCTTGAAAATGCAACATATGCCGCAATATAAACATACTACAAAAAAAACTAAATTTTGCAGAACATCAATATAAAATACTAATAAACATAATTGCAATTTGGACGATGACAACGCAATTAAAACATTGGTGGACCAACTTGTTCTCAAGAGAAGCGCGCTCTTCGTGTGCACACATCCCAGAACGGCATTTTATCCACTTCCCTCCTGGCTTGTCTCCAAACTACTCTCCGCAAATTAAACACAAACATTCTTCTGTAGCTGATTCAGTGGGTTTCTTTCTTTTTGTCTTGCATTTTCCTTTTTCTTTTCCTACAAGAAAAAATGTACTTCTTCTTTTCTTGTTTTTATAGTCTTAGCCAACTGTTCTTATACTAAAGCCTCCTTTTCAGGGGTGTCTGTTGCGATCGCTGATTTTTTTTTGATGATTTTCCTTCCTTCCTTATGCCTGCTTTTGGTAAAGGCGAGATATTCTCCAACAAATTTACGTAACTACAAGAAGGTACAGCATCATCAGGTTTTCTATTCAAAATAACATGTAAAATATTTATCTTCACTGGTATCTCTTTATTATGGATTTTAATTATTCTAATAATTATTTGTTTATTATTTTTTTCCTTTTCATTATTTTCTTTTTCTTCATTCTCGTTCCCATAATTTTCATTTATTGTTTCCTCGGGTCTGTCAACTGAGTAACCGGCCAAAAACTCATGTTCCTGGAAAATACTGATACCACTTATCCTAAATTCAGACAACCCATTGTTAGGAGTAATCGACATCGGTCATGCAGTTTTTACAATTCCTGGAAGATCATATATGAAAACGTATCTACCAAGATTGCAGCTTGTGGAATACGTGCGGCTGAAAAGTCCGGTGAGTTATCCTATTATCCCTGCAAATGTTAACCACAGAGACTGATAAATGTGAAGACTGATTATCCATGATTCTCCTTTGAGCGTTTTGTCTGTTTAATAAAATGCTTTAAAAAGTCCACAAAATGCGTTTCTGTCATCCGAGAGGACGAATTAGCTGCTCCTTCACTACCTATGGGACTCGTGTTTACGCACGAAAATATAAAATCTGGAAAAATACTGTTGCTTATAGCGGAAACTGATATTTGTTTATGTCATTGTCATGTCGGAATAATGGTCCAAGATTTTTGAACCCTATACCTGAATAAGCTTATGAAAGGCAGAATTATTTGTCCGAATGGCCGTTAAACTTCCTACTAATCTATCTACGGACGTTATTTACTTTCTTGTTCTTATATAAGTATATATATATATATATATATATATATATATCTATCTATATGTATGTATATATATGTATATATATATATATATATATATATATATATATATATATATATATATATATATATATATATATATATATATATATATATATATATATATATATATATATATAATAAATAAAGCTTTACTTTGATTTCAGATATTTTGGCGGAAAGGAAACAGTTTTGCCAGACTGTTTTAAAGGTACCGAAATTGGTAGTGCGCCAACCAACCCATGCGCCAACCAGTCCCGGTTTCCCCTACTCTATAAAATTATAAATATTTAATTGTTATAATTTACTAGTTATTAATTAGTGAAGCTAACAAAAAACTAAAAAAATATCGTTTTTTTTGTTAGCTTCAATTGTTAATTACTAATAGATTATAACAATTAAAAACATCGGAATGTCATAATCTCAAATAGTATATTGTTGTGATAAGGTCTCCACGAAGCGAGTTAATTTTAGTGCCTTTTGTTTAACAATCATCCGGCTTGAAATAAAAATGAAAACTCTGAAAAAAAATTATTAATTAACAATAGACTTATTTTATGAAAAATCAGTGAATACATTTTTTTCGGCGAGATATTGTTCCTTCAAGTATCTGGATAATATCATAATTTTTTTAAAATGTTAAATTAATATTTAATAGTATAAATATTTTTTTTACTTGTGGCCGGTTTTGAGGAATCGTAACGGTTTAGCGCTGGCCGGTCGAAACTCTATTTTCAACATTAAAATTATTAATAATAGAGATCGGCTTTTGGGAATTGTGCCTTTTTTATTGGCAATTTCTTCCTCTTTCGGAACCTTTTTTTTAATTCATAAATGTGAATAGTGTCCGAGTTATCCGCAAAAAACTAAATACTGTTTTTTAAAATTTAATTTGTTAATAGCTTTTGAAATCGTTTGGTGGGTTTGAAACTTTTGGACAGCAGTAGCAGCAATTAACACCATTTTGAGTTTGTGAACTAGACTAGAATAATTTGTCATAAAGTAATTAAAGAGTAAGCCGTTAAAAGCAATATCATCAACAAGTCTTTATTTTGTGGCAGTACGAGAGAGTATTCTGGTGCTATGTTCTTGGAACTTACTGCTTTCTTTGTTCGGATCTTTGGACCTCATCAAAAAGATGGCCAGTTGGAATAAGCTTGCATGCAATACCAAGGAGACTTAAATAAAATTTCTTTTTTCAAGACACACAGCCAGAAGATAATGTTCTTAAAAGAGTATGAAAGTAGAACCCCGTAGTCTGAGCGCTTATTTCGGAGTTTACCCTTGAAAAAAATACGTCAGGCAATGTGTCCATCATTTGTAGAACTAAATGGGTTTGGTTTGCTCACAATGAGTGCTATTTTATTCTTGAATAGTTGCCTGATTTCGTTAGTTTGCCGTTACACATTAGCTGCTTATAGGAATGTGTTGCAGGCTTAGAGTATACATAATAAAGACTAGACTTTTAAAAACACTACTTTTTGCAACAGTTATTCTAGTTCTCTAACAATTCGCGACTCCTGCAGGAGCAATTTCTTTAGATGACGTAAGCTGGTTACGTAGGACATATGCGGAATTATGGAATTATCCTTTGTCAGCACTGAACCCTTCTACAGTTAGTTAAATTTAAATAAAATTATAAATATCACTTTCTGATCTAATTACGTAAATAACTATTATTTAATGATTTTAATTTTATTTTATACTTTTCATAAAGAGGAATATTACGTTCAAATATGTTTTGACCCTAAGTTGACCATATTCATTAATTAAACTGTATTTATATTCACTGAACTAATTATGATGTACTTTAAACTTTGTGATAACGATGTATTATAATTTTACCATTTATATGACCGTAAATAGATAAAAGGTTTACAAACTAACAGAAACATATAAAATGTTGTTTACGTATTGTATCTGGATTTCCTACGTATATAATAATTTGCGTCATTCAGAAACCACTGCCAAAAGTTCACGAAAACCTCAGGTTTTTGTTTTTTTTTAGAAATTGGCAATGAAGTAACAAATAATACGGTATAACGTGGACGTAGCCAAGAAGGGAAGTGGGGACACCGTTTCCTTTAATTGGGAGCTAATTATTTTCGAAATTCTTAAGGGCCATCACAGTGTTTCCCGTGCTGCGTCTCTGGCTCGAGGAATATAGGTCCATCGAAAGCGTTATTTCTTATAATTCCCGAGCTGCCCTCAATGTTTAATGTCCGACTAAGTAAAATAATTTTTTAATTGAGAAAAATTCAGTTTCAATAATCATTATTATGTTATGTTTAATTATTATTTCTAATACCCTAAGTCTGCCTAAGGTATTATTTTTTATTCTACTGATGTTGACATAATGTCATTATTTCTCAAATAATAAACTAGTCGGACAATAAATAAATCATTGATATGAATTCCTTGAACTTTTATGAACAAACCTCAGGAGGAGCCATGTGATTCCCGCTGTCACCAATGGTAGCCAAAATTTTCATGAAAGCTTTTGAAGAGGAAGCTTTAGAGTCGTCTCCATTAAAGCCAAAATCATGGTTCAGAGACTTTTGTAATATGGCCACATGGTCCAGACAACCTCCATGGGTTTCTTGATCATCTGAATCAACAACAACGGAATTGAATGAGAAGGCACGATTCCCTTTCTAGTTGTTCTTGTACAAAATAAGGGGAATGGTTCCTTAGGACACTCTGTATTTAGAAATTCAAGGCATACGAACAGATACCTAAATGCAAATTCCTATCATCATCCAGCACAAAAGCAATCAACTATTAATTCATTGGTTTACAGAGCCCTCGCAATTTGTGACCAAAATTCAAAAACAGAGAATCTGACTCAAACTTTAAGAGGGATGGATATTGCACTGAGGATATTAGACGGTCAATTAGAAAATATAATAATCCTACTCCACGTAGGATACTAATAAGGAATTACCATTAGGAAGTGTAGTTCTATCATTTATACACGGAACTACAGACAAGATTAAAATGTTACTTCGCCGGCTCAACATACGTACAATATCAAACACACAAAAGAAAATTAGACAATGTTTGCGATCTCCAAAGAACATTAAACAAACGGAAGGAGTATATGCAATTCCTTGTTCCTGTGGTAATGTCTATATTGGAGAAACTGGCCGATCCATATCGTCTAGACTAGAGAACATGAACGATGTATTAGAAAGAAACAAATTGTACAATCTGCTGTATCTGAACATCAATATTCCACTGGACATGTCATGAATGTACAAGAATCCAAAATTCTTACATCGTTTTCGTCATTCTATAAACGGAAAATTAGAGAATCTATGGAAACGTATAAGCATTCTGACAATTTTATAGAGATACGGGCTTCAGTCTACATCATATGCAAAAAGCCGGCCTAGGACTCTCCGAGCTCATTCAGTGTTCCGATCTCGTGAAGTAAAGATCGCTGAAGATGCCTCATGCAATCGAAAGCGAAACGTCGGAAAGTCACTCCATTTTGACACGGTCTAATCCCCGGAACACAAGAGAATGGTAGTAGATGAAACAAACATTTTTGCCAAGCAATGAAAACTGTTCACCAAACCTCACCGGTTCATTTTTGCATAGCACGGCTCTAATTCCTTTTTTTATGTGAGCGGAAGAAAGGCAACAAATCCTAGTAAGTATATAAGTACTAATATTACAAAGGTGTGGCTTAAAACCGGACAAGCGTACTAATAGGCCTATGCAGCAGTTTTAATACTTTAACGAATATTTTTAAAAATATTTTTGCAGAGATGTCAACGATGTTGTAGAAAATCCTTAACCATTAATTAAGTTGCCCTCCTTACTTCTAATCAAACTATATTACAATTGAAACCATAAATTTGTTTTCTTTATGTAGTCTTACAGTAAACCAGGTTTTTATGGGAAAAGGCATCCGTAGACCCCTTTATTGGTATTAAAAAGCTATTATCACTGATTACAAGAAAAGATAATGGTTTTTGTATTACAGTTGAATCGTGGATAACGGTTCTGCTTTCTTCTCTCGTAATTTGCCAACTAGTAGCCAAGTCAATATCAACTTAGCCAACTGCTCAAGGTATTGGAAGGGTAGAGGGGTCGCCAACCCCTGCCACCCCTAATAACGCTCGAGCTACAGGAAAAGTTTGAACAATTTTTTCAGATCTGCAGATAAAAAATACATTTTCTCATTACACGATATGTTGGATATGGCATTATAGTGTTTAGACTTACTTTAAGCCAGAAAATGTTTTGTGATCTGGTAATGTAATCTGAATCTGAAATGGAAGGCGAACATTATACTCAGTAATGTTTTTAAAATGCAAAAAAGATATAGTAGTCAATATTATCGTGTAAAATTTTAGCGGCTTAAGTTACATTTTAAAATAAAGAAAAGTTGTAGAGGATCGAATTTAGAAAAGTTTTGGGCAGTAGTGTGAAAAATCCATATTAAAGAAGAAATTTAAAACTCACTTTTATACTTTAGTTTCAATTATTTTTTTACACGGGAAGTAATAAAACTTTGCCACCCTGCATCTTAAAAAAAATATACGTTTTTGGACAAAAATATATATGAACATTTATACTGGAGAGAATCACACCGTGAACTTTCGGTACTTATTTCTGAATCATCCTGTATGGGTATATAATTATTTCTGTCTGGGAAAATGCAAATATACTGTTTCTCTCGTAAGATGAAAGTACTGTAATCCTGGAAAAATATTCCCTGGATCCTGAAAAACATGTTCTCCCATTTCCGTCGGTCTGTCTGTGTGTCTGTAGGTAGGTCGGTCTCACTGACTGTACGCGGCGTAGCTCAAAAACTACTTATTCGATTGATTTAAAATTTTGGTCAAAAGAGGATGAAATAGTTATATCTTGATAAAAATTCAATATCGGAGAACAAAATGGCGGCGTCACAAAATGTAAAAAAGTCATTATAAGGAAACTACTTATCGTATAAGCTTTAAAATTTGCGCAAAAATAAACTGATTAATTTTTTTGTGTAAATCCATTATGGCGGAACAAAATAGCGGCTTAACGAAATGTTAAAAACATGAATACCAAAAACTATTTATACAATTTTTAGTGCGAATCCTATATGGCAAAACAAAATGGAGGTCTAATTAAATTATTTTTACCGCAACATGCTTGGGAAATAGTATATCTATATATTTACGTAGCGAGGGTCGGGATAAAATTCTCGTATATAGATAAATTCCTTCCTTTTTTTTTAATAAATATGTTTATACAGAAAATCATCGAAGATTGGCCGTTCGTGTTTATAAATAGTGTGGCGTACCATGACTATGACTGTGGTACAATTATCGACGAATTTGAGTATATAATAGGTGTACATTTTCAATATTACGTTCATCTTTTTTTTTTGAAATTATTTAAATTATTTATCGGATGCGATTGAAAATTTACCACTAATTCGTTAAGTATTACATATGTTTTAATTGTTGCTTAGTGGTAGTATATATTATAGAAGTATTGAAAACTTTTCAATTCCGAAAAAAGAATTTAATTGACATTGTTTAAAAGTTATTGTCAAAATAATTTCTTAATTTTTCCTTTAATGAGGTGTTATTATTCATTTTTTCTCACTTTATTTGCATTTATTTTACTCCAGAAAATGGAATTTTACCAAATGGTTAAACATTGGATTTTGTCATATAGGGTTCGAATTATGATTTTATCACTTTTCACACTTGATTCTTGTGGAAAATTTCGAGTTAATTACATCATTAATGATTTTTTTATGATCTTGTGAGACCGCTATTTGATTTCATCATTTTAGATTTTAACAAAATATTACCATTCCATTCCCATATGACTCCCGATTTTTGAGTCGGGGGTCAGTCGGGTAGGTAGTTTTTGAGCTGTGCCGCGTACAGGCACACCGACAGAAAATGTAAAACATGTTTTTGGGTTTCTAGGGACCCTAAAACGAAAACATCTGTAAAAGAATCGGAGAGAGATTTTTACACGATTACAAAACTGCCGTCTTACGAGGGAAGTAAAAAGGATTCCTAAGTACCATATAAAAATAAAACAAAATGTATTAAATTTAAAAACGTTTTTGACATAAGGTAAATCTTCTACCTTTAGTCAATAGAAACATGTCTCTTTTCTACCTTTCAATCAATCAGTTAGATTAAAATTAAGTATAAGTAGTAGAAGATAAGACGTGTTTTTATTTTGACAAATTCCACTGAGCTTAATTACCTGCATACAATAATATGTACTATATTTGGACATCCCACGTACATTTCACATACGTCAAACACCATTTTATTGGCAAATACAAACATAACGGATATTTTAACTTGAGATTTTTATTTTCGTTTTAAAAATAGGTTCTGCCAATTTAATGAGGGTCATTAATGTAAGCAGAGTAAAATGTGTTGGCTGATGCCGGATCCCTTTTAGTTGTTTTTCAGATATCTGGCAAACATAAGGCATTTTTTCTTCACGGAACGGTTTACCGTTTTAAAATAGTTGTGATGGTGATGTAGCAATAGAAGGAGTGACTAAATCTTAAACATTTCTTACTGACTGTAGCGTCATATGCAGCGGTTTGCTTAAATTGGTGACGGTATTGAAAATACGAAAGTATAAACACAAAGTAAATTTCGCAAATTCTGATGGCTCGGAGATAGGTTATTAGAGTTGCATTGTAAAAGTCCTGATTTCTATTTCTGACGGTCCATGTTTTATTTTAGTAGTTTTTTTTTATCAAAACCTATAATTTTCTACGTAATTGTGCTTTAAATATTGGACTGTGTTCTTGATTAGCCCTGGTTAGGCCTTTTTTCGGTAATGTAAAAAAGTGTATTTATAATAAAACAATATTTAAGTTAATTCGTGTTTTAGATATTAGGCTGCGCTTTTGGTTAGCCCTGGTTGGACTTTTTTTTGATTGATGTAACAAAATGTATCTAAAATAAAAAAATCAAAATATATTTAAACAAATTGCCGCAAGCGGCGCTACAGTCAGCGAGTAGTGCTTGAGATTTAGCCGCTCCTAAAATACAGTCTTATCTCTCTGTCTCTCTTCAATTTGTAACGTACTATTTACAATCACAATATCCCAAATGCGTTGGGGTTCTCACTTAAAATTATAAAGTGGAACTACATCTGTCGTTAATGCCCATTGGTATTGCCGTATATAAATCGTTTATATAATTGCTCAAAATCGCCTCAATAGTTACAATATCTATTTAATTTTTGCTTATTTTGAATAATTTTTGAAGTCCGATAAGGGAAAGAAATGTAATAAGGGATTCGAAACTTCTAGTTATGTCACTACCAACAGTGATATTTTTATTTATTCATATGACAACATTTCCTTTCAGTGGCGTGCCGAGTTTTTAGCCCCACCCCGGCAAGACCTCTCTTGGGGGCCCACTGCATAATTTCTCCAAAAAAAAAATAAGTAAACAAAAAATGTCAAACATTTATTAACAAAAGCCATAACCTAAACCAAAAAATATCTCTAGTGAAAAAAAGGAATAAAAAATAAAAAAAAAGGAACGAACGAAATACATTTTGATATTAATTGGTATAGGTAAACTAATAAACACAAAACGAAAATTAACTAAACATTAAAAAATAATAATTATACTCTGATTCAAGCAAAACGATAAAAAATTATTAAAAAACAAAGTGTACAAGAATCGTTCTCTTTGGCGGTAGACAAGACTTTTTTGTTTTTGTATTGACTAGACTTATTAATTTATTAAATAGTTCATCAATATTTACTTCTTTAGCCCTTTCCAGATAAGACTTGAGAACTAAGACGACTTTGAGTCATGGTCGACCTAAGGACATTTTCAACTTTGAAAATGATTTTTCCAATTGAGCTGAGATTACATGAGGAACAAGAAATCATTTGAATGCAGAACACAGTTCTAGTATACTACCTAATAATAATTAATTTTTTTTTCGAAAATATAGTTTGCGAATTCACGAGTTATTAAGATTTTTAATGTTATACAATAATGATTTTACCTGAATTAGCTCACTTGCTAGTTGAGAAGTTAAATCATTCGAATATTTCTCCACTAATAACTGAGCTTATTCGAAAATTTCTGTGTCATTTAATTTAACCGATATCTAAAGATTTAGAATTGAAAATGTTGAATAAACTGTTTTAAATGCAGTAAATAAATTGGGGGCTTCCTACTGGCCTTTAGGCTGATTTTTTCCTTATATTATAGACATTGCAGCAAATCAACTTTTTAATTACTTAAACATGAAATGTTACCAAGAAAAACATAAAAAACTGGGCTTACATAACTATATATATACAACTATATATACATATATACAATCAATACCTAAAAACATAGGAGAAAGATCAGAAACAAATAGATTTTTGCAGCTATATAAATACATACGTTACATAAAAAAACCTACAAAGTGACACAAAAATATGGGGAAAAAGTAAATCTTCGACCACATATTTTTTAAAAAATGTATTCATACACGGGGCTAATGGGCTAAAAAAACGCAAACCGAAGTCAAATGACAATGAAGGCTTATTGAAAATAATCTGGAATCAAATATAAACCTTTTTTACTAGAAACGTTTTTAGTTTAGCTTAAATAAAATAAAATAATTACATTATGAAGGTCATTCTGGGACAAAGAGGACTAAGCATCTATTTTGTTAAAGATACACGGAGACTGAAATTTTAAGCATACGCGAGTCTGACCTCAGGTCATGAGATCCTGCCCTCTTTTAACAAACAGAGGTGCTAGCTCAGAGATACTGCCTATTTAAACATCAGTTTCGGCAAGTGCAAAATCATTGGAACCGACAGCATCTATTTTTTGTTTGTATTCTTGATATCTTTCTTCCTTTTACTCTTATCAACTCTTATTCACACTAATAACGCCGCTTAAAATAGCTTCAAATATCTTATTTGATTTTTTATCAGATCCTTCAGTTCTCCTCTATTATTGATGGTGTTTGTTTGACGAGACGAACTCCATTTTCTTCGCTTCTCCGTGCTCTCGGTTTTGTTCTGCTGATTTGAAGATTATAAAATTACAGGTTGTGCTTGAACAGGAATACGTAAAAAGTACACATATACGTATAGGAAGACGTTAATTTACCAGTACACTAGTAACATATAATCCATAAAAGACCGACTTGAGTGCGTTTCAGTAAATTTAAGTGCTAATTAAAATAAGTTATAGAGTGTATTAATGGGAAATAAGCCACCATGACAAGTATTGGTACATATTATACAACTCATGTTATTATAGTTCCACATGACTCAGTAATCTGCAGTAAATACCAGCAGCCACTTCCCAAAATATGTTATGAAAGCCCATATATACCAACAGGGGCGTATTTGGGATTTTTTCGCTGGCAGCTAGAAATACGCCTTCATTGAGCTCTATGTTTTTTTTTAATTGGACGGCAAGGAGAATCCGCTTTTTTGTATTAAGGAATTACACTTTTACTAGAGCTTCGGATTAAAACAGTAGTTCTTGGCTATGAAACTTTATATATACAAAAAATATAATATAAAAACATTGTATATACAAATAACGGACTGCTAACTAAACTGCTGGAACTTCGAAGTGCACCAAATTTTTACTGGAAATTTGAAAATAAAATATTTTCAATACGGTTGAAGATTTGGGTTGGGGGTTCTCGAAGTTTGTTTGATCAATATCCATAGTATGAAGCACGATAAGGGCCTCAGAACACTATAGCAACCGTCTTATACAGGGGGTTATATAAGACTCCATCTTTTTTTTTTAGTTTCTTCGACCAGAATTCTTAATAGAAGATTTCTCTTTCTCTTTGTGCAACCAAAATAATATAGATCTAGGTACGAAAAAATTTTTGCTATGAAATAAAGACATTATTTATTATTTATTTATTTATTTAAAAAACAATTTCTAGCGATTTTGAAATTTTTTCTTCCTTTCCGACATTCGGGGTTTTTCCGAAAAATTTAATTTTTAAAAATAATCCCCTGAACAAAGCCCACTTGTGGTAATCAAAAGTATATCTATCAGGTTATGAACAAGGTTGACACCCTTAAATTTTCCAACATGTATATTGTATACAGGGTCCACCAAAAACTTGTTGATGTTGCTCCTAATGCCAGTTTTAGTAAACATGGACATTTTTCTGAAACAGTTTTTTTACATTTCAAATTTGCTCTAGTTCTTTTAGATATTGAAATGTGAAATCGCCTTTTATCATTGATATAATTCTCTTTTTCTCAATAAAATACAGTTTCAAATGTTATTTTTATTAATACAGGCTTACTTAAACTATTTACCCATCATTTCGAATTAACTGTATTCCTAATAATATAGTGGGTGACAAAGATTTGGGATACTACCTACCTTGCGAAGCAGAAATTCAACATTGTTAAAGTTTAGAGTCGGTAGAGTTTTTGGTGAACTCTGTATACAATATTCATGGTGAAATTCTTAAGGGTGCCTGTGCCAACCCTGTTCATAATCTGATAGACCATACTGAATCTGATCGCTATAAGTGGACTTTGTACAGCAGACCAGTTTTAAAAAATGTGAGTGTGTGGGATTCTCCCAGAGTTAATAGTGATATCTCAGATTTTGTAGTTAACAAAATTTTCCACAGAAAATATATTTTTTATACAATAAAATATATGTTTGGGACTCCTGGAGGGGAGGATCTAGACCTCCTGGACCCCTCCTAATTACGCCACTGTAAACTATTGAGGACAGATCCTAACCCCCCCATGCCATATACGTTATTTGAGGTGATTCCAGATCCTGAAGTTGACAAAAATCTCTACAGAGAACTACAAATAGCCGAAAGACGTGATTTTAAACAAAGTCGAATTCATACTCCATTATTCCGGTTATTTAGGATTTTATTTGTTTAAAAAGTTGTATGAAGACGTTCATAACGTCTGGAATATAATGCAAATTCCGTAATTGTATACCGTAAAAACTAACCAACAAAAACGATACTTAAAAAGGAAATACATTGTGGTACAAAAATTGGTAGAACATTTTTGACGTTCAAACTATATATAACCTATATTTCAAAATGTATCTAACAAAACACCGAAAATCACATAAAAGGAAATAACACTTGACGTAATTTGCATTATGTTCCAGGGTTTAACTATTCGTATTTTTTGTTTCTTAAAAAAAATAAAAAGTTGTACTGGATTTTGTATGGCGTTATTTGCAATTTGTATTACGTTTTAATTTTTATCAAACTACAATTCATACGTTATTGTTCAGGCTATTTACGATTTTATTAGTTTAGACAGTTCAATGAAGACGTTTGCAATGCCTGGAACACAATGCAAATCCAGTAAACATATAACGAAAAAACTAACTAATACAAAGTTAAATCTAACCAACTAACAACATTTAACACGAAAGTACACATTGTGGAATAAGAGAGGTTGACATTTTTTGACGTTGGAACAAAACATCGAAAAACAGACAAAGAAAAATAACGTTTGACATAATTTGCATTGTGTTTCAGAATTTAACCATTCTTATTGGTTGTTTTTTTAAAATATAAGAGGTTTCATATTCTTTTTCAATTTTACATCTTTTGTACGTCGTGGCAGTTCCTTCGGGATGCAGCTTGAGGAGCGGCTCAATCCACAAAATTACTGTATACGATTCTGTAAGGCTAACAAGCAACAATAAATGCTCTTTGAGACTCTACCACTAAAATAATTCATTCGTAAAATAAAATGGATGGACATCCAAATATATCTAAAAATAGCTAAAAGAGAACGCGCATATGTAACGTAACGATTCAGAGATTAGTAGCCATGAGTAATCTATAATCTACAAAGGATTAAAGCCAGTACATACATTACGATGGTGATATAAATAATAACTGAATTTAACGTATCATTGCGTAGCTTTAACGTAATTTATAACTATGTCAAGGTAATTTTTGTATCTGTATCTGTATTATGCGCAGCCAGCGCACAGGTTTCCCGAAATTAAGGGATCAATAATGCAACAATTTCGTGGAATTGCTACTATTACACTAACGGCCGGTTGCAGAGAGCTCAATTTAAAGTTTAGATGTTTACCAGAATGTCAAATTTGACAGCGAGTTCCTAGATTTCTATAAGCAGCTTGTCAAATCCGAAAACTCGGTTACATATTCTAAATAACAATTAAGTTTTGTGCAACCGCTGTAAGAGGTTTACAAAAATGATGATATATATCACGATATATATATATCATAATATTTATAGTTTGTAATATATCGATAATTTTATTTATTAACTTAATGATGTTTAAAACATCAAAAAATTCCTTAATACGCCTCTGTATAAACCTTTTGTGACTGTATCGCAGACCCGTACCAGAGTACATCAAACCGACGTCGGTTTGATGTACTCTGCCCGTACTCTAAAGTACTTAGCCTCCGAATAGGCAGATATTTCTACGCAACTAAAACACCTTTTCTGCATGATAATCACAATGAGTTTAAGAAAATGATAAATGTATTACGACCCGGATATAATGATCTTACTTGATATCAGATTAGAGGACCTATTCGAAATGAAGTGTATGATGATTTTTTTGGAAGAGTGTAGGAATATATTAAAGGAAGAAACAGTTTGCATGTCAACGCGTCTGAGCCTCTGGTATGTTGCAGTATTATTACCCATAATGGTGAGTCGTTCTTGGTGAATACTAGTGAAACGGGAGCACGATCACATACTGCGAAGTCCCTTAAAACATGGCACTTAAGGCAATAAGAAAAACTGAAAACTAGTTGCAAGTTAAAGTAAGGAGTTTCGTCACAGATAATATAGGAAATGTTCAAAAAATGCGTTCCGAACTAGAAAAACAAATCGGCATAATACAATATAGCTGTTCAGCTCACATTTTCAATTTACTGCCAAAAGATTTGTAAATTCCTTCAGCAAGTTCAAACATTGTAAAAGGTATAAAATATTTCCGGAATAAACATGTACCATCTGGACTCTACACAAAAGCTGGAGCCAAAAAGATTGGTTATGCCTCTGGAAACAAAGTGACACACAATAAGCAATGACTTAAGTCATTTTTAGACAAGAGGGGAGTATTGGTTCAGTTCTGTCAGGACTATAAAGATGTTATCGAAAGCGACATTTTAAAAATTGTCAATGATGCTCAGATTGCATTAAATGCCACAGAATTAATAATATATAGAGTTCAAAGAGACTATACAACTATATCTGGGTGTGTAGTGGTGTGGCATAAATTAGAATTAGATTTGTCACAACCACTTCCAGCAAAAAAAGTTTCTATAAAAGGAAAAATTTGGCACTTGGACCATTAAATTATCTAACAAATATTATGGATCGCCGATTTTTGGGATGACATTTAACAACTACTCAGGGGAGGCTTTTGAGTATTTAAACAACATTAACAGTTCTTTTGTTCCATTTGTTATATCTCTTATATCAAAATTAACCCCATTTCCAAAGTATTTTTTGAGGATCATTGTAGGCTTACTCCACCGATAACGTGGTGGAAATCGATTCCTGTTTGAACTCAGACTGGCCAGACAAGAATATATTTTTAGATTTGTGTGAACAGTTACACACTGCAGTGTCATCTACAGTAAGAATTGAAAGGGAATTTTCTTCTTTTGGTTTCGTACAGTCTGATTTACGAAATCGCTTAGGAAACCAAAAAGCCAGATAAGGATATTCCAATATTCATGTTAATAAAATAAAGAAAAAAAATCTGTTAGAAGGCTGTTTAGAATATAACTTTTTGTTAATGTGTTTGTTCAAATATAGTTTATGCATACAGCAATGTCGTTTTTAATTAAATAATAATTTTTTTAAAGTTGATATATATTATGTGATACGATATTTATATAAATATCATGATATTTTCGAAGCCTGATTGTAGGTAAGCATGTCTAAACCTAGAAATATAACTGCTTTCCGCATTTGTAGAGATTTAAGCAGATTTTGTTTTTGAAACACAAATTCTATATATGTAGGTTGCTTCAACGAATGGGTTTATACGAATTACAAAAAAAATTATTTTAAAAGTAACATGAAACACTAAAATGTCATCACTTTTAAATGGCATAGACCATAAATTCTTTAATATTTTTTTAAGATAAAGTAACATCTCAAACATACCACACTATTCCCTGTAGGGTTTTGCAGTAGGTATTAAATTTAAAAAGAATAAACACTTTTTCACTTTTTTTTGGAATTGCATTGCTGTTTATAATTTTTAATTGAGCCATACTGTATCATGTATAGTACACAGTGACTCACAACTTAAATAATACAATTGCACTTGTATCTAAAATAAGAAATGAGTAATGTGGAAATTCGACCTCTATGGTTATTTGTTACAATTCGCGCGGAAGCATCTGAATAAAATTTTAGAATTCTGGGAATCAGTTATTTTTGCTTATGAAGCAACAATAAAATGATCTGGCTCTGATGGAAAGACTTCCGTGTGAAACCAAATAAAGAATTTAAATTAAAAAATGTCAAAGCTATAATAAAACACGGTGGATATAGTGTCATGTTATTAGGGATGTATGTTGTCTTCCTGAGTGGATATTATACATTTAAATAAAAGGAAATAGAAATCAATACATGCATTTAGGTGCTCTAAGGCAGCATCTAATGCGTAGTCCAGAAAATTTTGATTTAAGTAACAATATCCGTTTTTATTATGATAATGAATCGTTACATACATGGTACTGTGTTTTGTTCACTTTTCCGGTACCCGCCCATTTTTGCACATTTGGACGAATCAGAGCAAAGTTAGATTTTCGAGACTCTCCGAAAATGGTCAGTCGTGTTCTCACTTTCAGACATGTAGAAGCAGAAACAAAAATTTGAGCTCCCGAAAAATTAATTTTTATATTTTCTTAACTTATTTTGTTGTTTTATGGACCTGTAATTATTTTTCCCGTATTCTATCTATCTTCGAAAATCTACGCCTCTGATTTTTTCTGGATTTTGTCCATAAATTTGATTTTCTAAATTCTGTTAAAAATCACTAGGTATATTTAGTCTACGGATAATATTTAATCGGGTTTTACGTAGACTTGATGTGGACCGAGGCTTTAAAGCTTTTATTTTTCGTTTTCTTGTTGAGATACTGAATTTGATCAAAATCAGGTTTTCTGTTGTGAATTTGGAAAATTGTTGCTCTAGATAAAATAGAGCCCTTTCTTTTGATGCCAGAACGAAAGCGCTAAGTTAAAAATTGTAGAAGTTTTGGTCGATCAGGTGTTTATCTCGAAATTTCCTTATGAAAATCAAAAATATTTTTCTAAAGTGGGGAATGTGTTTAGTTCGAAAGAGAATGTTGAAATATTCATTTAATCTTAATAAATTTTATTTTTATCATTTTTTTGTTTAGAGGTAATGAGCGAAATTAAGAAGATAATTTAAAACAATTCACTTAAAAATTAAAAGTTGTTCAAAAAGGTCATGCTAGGATTCAAAATGATGCTTAGGTGAAATTATACCTTTCTGTTTGGAATTTGTTCGGTTATTGACTTTAATTTAGGTTTTATAGAGGGTTTTAGGTTTAGGTCAAAATGGGCCTATTTTGGGCTGTAAAAAATGTTCTTTCTATTTGTCTGATTGGACTCAAACTTTTAGAAACAGTGTATTTTAACTTTATCTTTCATATTCTGAAGGAATTTTAAAAATTCCTCCATAAACAAAATTATTCATTTTCGAGTTACCCCTGTCTTGTAGTTCTCTATATATGAGATTCTAAATTCAAATGAGGTTTTTTAGTGTCATCTGTTATTCTCGCACCTGAATACAAACAATGAACTCATATAAGTTGCCGATAGGCTTATATTTTATCCTATTATTATTGCAGTGTTTTGAAAAAATTCGATTCAACTTGACCTTAGTTTATTTGCCTGAAGGGCGTATGGTATTTGGGTAAATTGTTCATTGACCTTAGAATCTCTATTAACTTTATTTATTTCGATACAGGCTAGATCTTTCTGCGCACGTTGGTAAAATGTATTCTGGCCGTATACGCCATTTAAAACTCGACGTTTTATCATTAACATGTAAAAACATAGAAAAAGTAGTTTTCGATACGGACTTAGTTATTAGACTGAAGTTTCGTGTTTTGTTTAATGATTGTGTGGACAACATTAGATTACGTTTTATTAATGTTATTAAATGGTATTTAGCATTAGATCCTTAAATTGGGACTGAAGGGATTTTATATTTGTGTTTAATTAGCCGTTGCGATGTTCTTTATGTGTGGACACATTTTGGTGCAATAAACATTTTTTTTGCGATGTCCGGTTAGTGTAACAGCTGTTGGACTGTTATCAGTCGTACGAACCGAAGCATAATATGCAAAGGTCAATGTGTAAAGCTGTATCAACTTAAATGCGTCAAATAACCGGCTGCTCTAGGTGATTTGCCGTCGGACGATATTGCAAAGATGCTATAGTAGCAGAGAAGAATAGCGAAAATTTAATTATTCCGTGATTTAAAAAATTCACTTCAGTTTAAGCTGTATTATTAGTGATGGAAATATTAGGGGTGACAGAGTGGCGCGTTTCGACAATGTATTTACTGGAAACTTACCAAACAAATTGTGGTCATATTTACATCTGTTGGAAAAAAGATCGATTTTCTCAACGTTAATAAAAAGCAAAAAAATCCCAGCTAAAACTCAAGGCACCTGGGTTTTGGACAATATAGTAAAATATTCGTAAACGAACATCTTTCCCCATTTTATAAATTGCTTTATAAAAGAGCCCGAGAAGGTTGTAACTAAACGAATTACAATTACTGGATCAAGGAAATGAAAATGTTTGTGAAAAAGGACGACTCTTCTAGAGGTATATATAAATATTTAAAATGAAGACACTTTATTTAAATTTCAAATTTAAACTATACAACAATATATTTTTCTTAGAATTTCCCTATGCTAACAAAGAACAGTTTCTCAGTTTATTACCAAATCACAAAAGCCTTAAGAACAAAAACAGATTTTTACCAAAATGTGCATTGCAATATTATTGATTGTATATGTATTCCTGAATCGTCGATAAAGCCTGAAATTCTGTCAGATGAGATTTTCTTTTCTCAATATAATGTGTTTCACCTAGACCAAGATCCCTTTTTAAATGTAATGGTGGTGGTGTATTGATTGCCCATCACAATTGCTTACCCGCTGGGATAATCCTAAAATGGTGTAATGTTAACAGTTCTATTGAGGATTTATCGATAGCTGTGGTACTTGAGAGAGGTAAGAAATTAATTGTGGGAGTGGTGTATATTCCTGCTTACGCTTCATTAAACAATTACTTAGCATATAGCACTTTTTATTAACACAAGGAAAGAAAAATATTGCAAACAACAACAAAAATATTACCTTTAACTATAATTAGTTCTATATAGGACAACTAAATATTTTTTAAAGGCATGTAAAAAAAAAGATAGTGAACTTAAGTCAGAATGCTTCGTTTCAAAATAAAAAAACACATTGTTAAATATGAAATACATTTTACTATTTTTCCTAAATAATATTATGAAACTTATTTCAACTTATTTTTCTGTCCTTTGATACCGTTTTGTAATTATTTACTAATGAACTATTAACGGTTAAAACCATTTTTAGAAATCTTTACTATTAATTTGGGTTGTGGTCAAAATGGAATATAGATATTCCTACTATCCTATATTTTATAACTTATAATACATTGTTGTATTAGAAAAAATATATACTGTGCACTTAGAAATGCATTCTTTTTTAAATTTTACTAAACTAAATATTAAACTTTAAAAATAGTACGCTGTAATACAAACTGATTATAAACTGTAATAATTATTGAAAAAAAATGAAAGGGGTGGTAGTCAATTAGATGCTGTTAGAGGTGAGATAGCAAGACAATTTATATAATACATCTCTCTCGTAACTCTGCTGCACGTTCCAAGACAATCTTCATATCAAAAACAGAAAATATAATTTTCGTACACATGAAAACAATGAATTATTTCTTTTCTTGGTTATAGTTATATTGAAATACAACTTCGACATTCACGCCACTCAGATATATACTATACACTTATAAGTAATATATCTACATTGTTCCTTTCCCTCACTACGGTCGTTTAGAAAGGGCAACTTTCGCTCTGGTATTTTGTGGTCAAAAAGTGAACTTTCTGAGCAAGTATGACAAAAAACTTATCCAACCCCCTTTTCAATGGTGATTTTGCCTCCCATTAAGTAAAAATTTTTGGCCTTGAATAACTGTATAAAATTTAAAGGTATCGGGGAACAGAATAAACTTTCTATTTCCATTTTCTAGAACTTCATAAGCCTTTAGTGACAAAATAATTCTAATCCTTTTAGCCAAACAGATATAGGTTAGGTTAGATTAGTGAACTTAGTGGAAAGTACTTTCACTACTCAAACTGTGGAGATAAAATAAAGTATATTCTATCTTCTTCTAACACCATTGTTATCCCCAGATGATTTCTCTGTATTTTTTTATAATTAACTCGATAACTAACGAATCCTGGCTAAATACCAAGAAAATTAAAATTTAAATTAATAACATAACTTGCTCAATTTTGCCTCCAAAATCCATGATATTACTGATAAAATACAAAAGCTTACATACAGTTAGTAAATCACCTAACCCCTATTTTTTTAATATGTCACCTATATTCTCTTCTTCCGCATGATTATATTTTTTAGACAACTATCCAAAATTAACCAAAACTATATTAATATACATAATATATAGACAAAGAATAGTTTTAATCACATCACATCACGAAGCAAACAACGAAACACAGTCTTCATGAAAAAAAAAATTTCGTTCCTGGTCTTCATAAATAAACACAAGGAAATCAACAGAAAAATCTCACAAATGCGGTGTGTTTAACAACAGCACCGGGGCGCTCTCTACCATAGTTATGTTAATTATAATTTTTCATAAGAAGTTTTTACTAAAAATAATCGGTAATAGGAAGCAAAGTGTTTTATATATAGTGCCATATTTTATTGAAAAAATACAAATTTTACTAAATTATTTCGATTACAATATATTATATAATTTTTTCCGTGTATGGTGAAATCTTTTCCGCTCGCACTATATATGTATAAAGCTCAAATTTGATAACAGTTGATAAGACGTGTCATCGAAACGTTGTGCTAAAGTTAAAAAAGGAAGGATATTGTAAAGGGTCTATGTTAACAAAAGCTAAGCTAAGCTTAAGTCGTACTTAGGCCGTCCTTTGCGTGGAATTGTTAATATGAAAAAAGACATATGGGTAAATAGGTCAAATATTTGGGGGCTTATATGTAACTTTTATATATAACAAATTTTTGGAAGAAGTCGTTATGCTAACATCGGAGACCTAAGATGATAATTGGCCTTTTTTTCCCAAATATAATTTCAGTCAGGCTCCTTTTACCGCAGTAAGCACTTAAAATACTGCCATAAGACCTTTCTCATTTTTACATATATGAGGGACCTAAGAAATGAAAACTGCCAATAACTGGCCATACAATATCAAAAACTATCGATACTTATCGGTATGCCGATGACTATCAACATATCGATAAACAAAATGTATCGATAGGTGATGTGCTATCGATACGGAAAATCTAATATCGCCCGTCTCTAAATAGAACATTCATTATCAGATCGCTCAAATAATGTATTCTAAACCTGTATAGCAATAGGAAAAATTAATCAAATTTCGTCTGCTTATATAGAAGTAATTATGTGAGTTGATTTTTAATTTCAAGTGCATTCTGAACACATAAAGAAATTTGTGGTTCTCTTTTAAGTTTTAGACGGCAATTTTTATTCAAGGCACACGTTATTAAAGCGCATTTATGCGCGATGACCGATGGGCTGGTTAGCTCATCACCACAGCGTAAATTTTGTATAAAAAATTAAAACTACTATTCTTATAATAGAAGTCGTTAGTTAGAAAATTAACAAAATTAGGTATGCAAATCTGAAAAATACAACAAAAAGTTCTAAAAGAATACAAAAATCTATACCTTAGATATTTTGCCAAATATATAGTGCCCTTACATTTAATCTATACCTTAGATTTTTGACAAATATGTAGTGCCCTTACCTTTAATCCTTCCTGCCTAAAAATGGTAAATACTAATGCTGTAGTATACCTTTCATGTAGTTCTAACGCATTATTTTCTTATGTATAAAGGGTGACTTTTTCAGATTTGGTAACTAACTTTTAAAAAAACAATCGAGATAATTCAAACCGCTTTTAATGATACATTTATTGAACTTAAGATATTTTATAATAAATGAGAAGACCTATTTGATAGTCAAAATATATTATTATTTGTCATCAGATATTTTATGATAAATGAGAAGGCCTATTTGATTTATTATGTACGACATTATAGGGCATAGGGTATTTGACTAAAAAAATTAATAATTTATCGAGTTAGCAGTTACTTGATGGAAATTCATTATCAAACAAACTATATTTTATAAACGTATCAAAGAACACAAAACATCATATATTAAACAAAAAACTAATTCTAATTATGCAAAACATTTATTAAAAACAAATCATAGTTTTAATAATGAATTTAATACGTTGCATTCAACCAATAAACGTTACAAGTTAAATTACTTGGAAAGTCTAAAAATTAATAAGAGGAAAAAACCTTAATATTTTATGGAACGATCAAATCGACCTAAACGGTTCCCCACTGTCAAATCTTTATAGTGAAAATGTGCTAGGGTTAGGTAGGTAGATTCTTTTATTACTGTTAACAAATCTTGTTTTAGTATTAGTCTTAAGTTGGTTTTTAAAAAAGACACAGTGTGTCGAAACAGCTGTCAAACGGAAATAAATTAGTGGAAATTACTAAACAAATATAGTTTGGTTATTTATTATACCCGTGAAAAAATGTAATTGTTGACTTTAATCTACTATACGTTTAAAATAGTTCATTAATTATATCAGAATGTATATTAAAATTACAAATAGATTTGTACAATATTAATAATGAAATGTTATATTATTCGACGTTTTAGGTTAATTAGGTTTAATTAGGTTACCAAATCTGAAAAGTACAACAAAAAATTCTAAAAGAATACAAAAATCTATACCTTAGATATTTTGACAAATATGTAGTACCCTTACCTTTAATCCATACCTTAGATTTTTGACAAATATATAGTGCCCTTACCGTTAATCCTTCGTGCCTAAAAATAGTAAATGCTAATGCTGCAGTATACCTTTCATGTAGTTTTTTACGCATTATTTTCTTATGTATAAGGGGTGACTTTTTTAGATTTGGTAACTTTCTTTTGAAAAAAACAATCGAGATAATTCAAAACACCTTGTGTTATGAAGCAATTGACTGTTTCTTTTAGGATTTTTGTCAATTTTCTCGGTTGCTTTTAATGATACAATTATTGAACTTAAGATATTTTATAATAAATGAGAAAACCTATTTGATGGTCAAAGTATATTATATACAATATCGTAGAGCATAGGGTATTTGCCTAAAAAATTTAATTGTTGACTTTAATCTACTATACCTGCAAAATAGCTCATTAATTATAAATAAAGAAAGAACTTTTTGATTTTTTCTAGTCAACAATATCTAGTTTTTATATTTGTGCATTTATTTTAAAAATATAAAGTCTCTTTTTGAAAACGAAAAGAAAGCACGATCCTAACGTAGTAATAGTATATATATATATATATATATATATATATATATATATATATATATATATTATATATATATATATATATATATATATATATATATATATATATATTTATGTATATATATATATATATATATATATATATATTTATGTATATATATATATATATATATATATATATATATATTTATGTATATATATATATATATATATATTTATGTATATATATATATATATATATATATATATATATATTTATGTATATATATATATATATATATATATATTTTTCCTTATGTATTTCATTTGACATGAACAGTAAATTAACATTACAAACCCTCACCTTGTCACCTTGACCTCAGGTTTCAATCACGCCAAATAATTATGTGTATTAACGTAGTAAAATTCAAATTAAATTCTCATAATAAATGAAGATATTGATCGATCTAAAAACGGCCTTGTTTGTCTACGTGACTGGAGGCATGAAGTGTAATATTTTTCTGGGACCCGTTTTCTTTGGGTTAATGCGTCGTTGTGAATTTTGTTGTCAATTTTATTCAATAGCGAGTAAATATTTTGAATACTTTCACCGATTATTTGAACAAGAACATAATCTAAGCCACTTTGCGTGCTGAAAAACATGCAATTCCGCTTAAAAAAATGCATAGAAAACTAATTACTTAATTAAAAAAAGAAATTCAATCATCCGGAATGTTGCAAGGACAATAAAAAAGGTGAGGGGCTAATACGTTTAATTTGGTTAGTTTTAAGAAAAAAGTTAACAGTTTAAGTAAGAATTAAAAACAGTAGTTTGAAGATATATTTAAACTTATGATATTAACAGGCTTACAAAACTATCTTTGTTCATATGTTCAATTTATTAACGAAATCATTTTTATACCTCGGGATACAGTTTTTATAGTATACAATTCAAATAAGGATTTATTGGAATTTTATAATTATGTTTGGAATTTAACAAAAATAATTATAGGTAAAATCATCGGAAATGAGGGAATGAACTGTCTATCCATTTTGAGTGCTTCCTTATGTATATAAGGATGTATAAGGAATTTAATTCCTTATAAATATGTTTCCATTATTTTTTTAAACAACCGCCTGCCTAGCTTTTTAGACCAAAAGGGCTAATTCCCCAGTTTTTTATAGTTTTTATTTTTTGCTGCTTTTCTTACTTCCCTCGCAAAAGTATTGTTATCGTGTAAAAATCACCCTCCCAGATTTAATCAGATTTTTACGTTTCAGGGTAGCCAAATACCGAAAAACATGTTTTCTCAATTCCGTAGGTCTGTCTGTCTCTTCGCGGCATAGTTAAAAAACTACTTACCCGATTGACTTCAAATTTTAATCAAAATTAGGGGTCATATGGTGAAATAAAATAGCGGCCTAGTGAAATGTTAAAAAAATTAATACTAAAAAACTACTTATCTAGTTTATCTCAAAGTTTACCCAACAACCAATTATTTTGCAGGGATTAACTGATTTCATATTATGTGTCATAATAAACATTGGTATAGAGATGAACTGGTAAAATTATGGTAATAATTCAAAATGGTGACCAAATAAAATGTTTGCAATTGAAAAAATCACCATCCCTAGATTCCAATCTGTCGGTTCGTGGCACAGCTGAAAAATTACTTATCAGATTGACTTCAAATTTTAGCCAAAAATTAAGGATTATATGGGAATAACCTGGTAGTATTTTGCTAAAAATCCAATGCGCAGGAACAAGATAGGGGCGTAGTGAAATCTTAAAAAAATTAATACTAGGAAACTAATTATCCAATTTTGCATAAAAATCAAGGGTTACGTATAAATGAACTGGTAACATCTTGGTATGAATATAAGATAGAAAAACAAAATGGCGGCTTAATAAAATATTTAAAAAAATCAGCCTGAAAAAACTACTTGTCAGATTAATTTCAGATTTTGTGCAAGCATTCAGTGTGACATAGAGAGAGAGAGAATTTAAAGGTTTTAGGGCGCATCGGCAACTACGGCCATTTAGCGCACTTATTTCGTTTTGGTTTAGACTTTATTTAACAAGTTTAATTCTTTAAGGAAGTTGCATATATTAATATAAGCGGATGTTGTTAGAATTTATAGAATGTTTGTTTCTGATGTTTTCAAGGTAAAGGCAGTCTAGGAAGAGATGTTTTACAGACATTTGTTCGTTACAGAAAGGACAAATGGGGGAGGGCTCAGAGTTCATAAGATGTTCATGAGCGAATTTAGTGTGTCCAATCATTAATCTGTTCATGATGATAGATTGCTTTCTATTGACTGAGGAGCTGATCAGTGGCGAATAAAAATTTGGTTTAATTTCGGTTAGTTTGTTGTTGCCATCATAAAGGTCCCATTCTAATTGGCATACGTTTTTTATGGTGGTTTGTATAAGAGGAAGTACCTCGTTGGCAAGATATATGTTAGAATGTGAAAGTGGGGAAGTTGGAGGAGTCTTAGCAAGGCGATCAGCATATTCGTTGCCCTTTATACCAATATGACTCGGAATCCAAATAAAGGAAATGTTTGAGTGGTATGTTTCAGCTCTGATAATCAAGTTGTGGATGTCATATAAGAGCGGATAAGTAGAAAAAAAATTATTCATAGACTTCAGGGAACTGAGAGAGTCGGTGGCAATTACCCAATTATCCTTACGATAGCTTATTATATGTTCAATGGATGATTTGATGGCGTATAATTCAGCGGTGAAAATGCTGCAATGTCTGTTAAGGTTAAAGTTTCAGGATATGTCATTTGAGTAAAATGCTGCACCAAGATAAATTGATAAAGTTGAGATATGAATTCAAAATGGCGGAAGAAAATAGCGACCAAATATATTTTTAAAAAATCAGCGTAAAAAATTGTATTCACCTGATCTTAAATTTTGGAGATAAATTAAATGTGAAATGGCGGTGTATGTCAATGTAAAAACTACTTATTGAATTTATTTCAAATTATGCCCAAAAATCAAGTGTGGCATCAAGTGTAGGAACTGGTAAAATATATTCCGGGTAAACGAAATTTACCGTTTTTTTAACATTTTTTTAATTTTCATATTCTATGCATGTTTTTAAAACAAACGACATATTTTTCAGTCCGTTGAAGTTTAAAGAATTTTACCCGCCGTCTTGTCTAGCTTAAAAATGAACTTGCAAGTATATATTAGACAAAATTATTTTTATTTTGGTGTTTGTATTTATTTGTAACCTGAGAGTGAATGTTCTTGAATGCTTTTCGTTTATGGTATTTTCCACTACAAGCAGATTAATTTGTAGTGTCTCTATAGTGCATAAACATAATGCGTAAAGTGAAGTCTATAAACTTTCTTCGTTACTATTAATAAACGCCTTATGATATAAAACTCTCACATATTCATGTGATAAATAACTTTTTCTAACTTCGCTGAAAAGGTGTAGATAATTCCGTGAGGGTATTGACATGCAGAGTTAGTGGCACTACTGTCTTACACTAGCAAAAAGAGATATTTTTATTTTGAGCCCTTGGATCTTTGATTTAACTGGCAATATTTGGAGGATGATGTGCAAAAAATTGGCCTTCAGAACAGAACTCTTTTGCTTTAGGAGGCTTTTAGAAGTTCTCAGGAGGAATGCTGCCAACTCCTTTTGCTGCACTCAACGTCATAATTACTAGGGCTACCTCACTTAGATAAATATTCAGTGGAGGCAAGGGTAAAATGTCTTCCATGATTGTGATACGCATGCAGTACGCATTGGTCCAGTTAAACCCTTTGGTGTCCACGAAAAAGTCGAGGATTCATTTTTTTATATATTTCTGAAACTTATTTTTCTCCAAACAAAATTTTAACTGGATTTGTTTTTACATTAAATTTCTAGGTCAACGTCATAATTGTTTGTTAATATTATCCAAGAGTATCATTATATTACCCTTTTACGAAAATATCAGTTGGTATTCTTGGTTGGTTTTATATAATGTGTAATTGTTCTATATTTATCTCATAACTTAATGCTTTGAGCTTGAAAAAGACACAATTATGTGTCGAAATGTCGCTTTTTCAATAAAGATATTTCAAATAAAAAGGTTTTCCTATGTCCACGATCCAAGCCCAAATATAAACTACTGGAACACGATAATCGTACCTATTATTAATACTATAGATCTTTGAGCTGCTTGGCGTCTTCTTTTCCTCTGCTGGCAGGTTGGATGGGTTTATAAGGTTGGTTCTCCGTCTCTCGATGTTGGTTCTTGTGTTTGCGCATTGATGATGTCATCGAGATCTCATCTAAATATTTGATGTTCAAGTTTAAAAGTTAATTTTAAATGAATATTTAATACCTTTTAGCGAGCGTTTATATCCAAATAACGATGAGTAGCTTTTACCCTTTCTCTTACTAATGCCATAATGTTTCGTTTATAGATGTTCCTTGCACTTCTTGATGTAATGTAGTGTTTTATTTGTAGAGATTTTGGTATTACGTCTTCATCTCGGCATCTAAGGAGACAGGCTATTTGGCTAAGTAGCTTCTTCTTCTTGTTCCTGATATCTTTCTGCCTTCCTTCTTGATTTCCTCCCCATAGAGGTTAGCTGACATAGAACGGAAGCTTTCACGGCTGCGGTCAATTAGGAAATCATGCTTCTTGGGATTAGACCGTGACAAAATGGAATCACTTTCCGTCGTTTCGCCTTCGATTATACGAAGCATCTTTAAGGATAAAATTCACATCATCATCCGGTACAAAAGCAATCAGTTATTACTTCTTGGGTTTACAGAGACTTCGCGATTGGTGACCAAAATTCTTTACAATCGAAAACAGAGAAACTGACTCAAGCTCTAAGAGGGAATGGATATTGCACTGAGGATATTAGACGATCAATTAGAAAATATAACTATCCTGCTCCACAAAATGAAGCTAATAAGGAGTTACAAGTGTAGTTCTTCCATTCATACACAGAACCACAGATAAAATTGCAAGGTTACTTATCTTCACACACACACACACAAGAAAATTGGACAATGTTTGCGATTTCTAAACGACATTATTATTTTCCAAACGGAAGGAGTATATGCAATTCCTTGTTCCTATGGCGATGTCCACATTGGAGAAACTGGACGATCAATATGAACTAGGCTTAAGGAACATGAATAATGTATTTGGAACATTCCACTGCACATGTCATAAATGTAAATGAAACCAAAGTTCTTGCAGAGGTTTCGGAATTCTGTAAACAGAAAATTAGAGAATCTATTGAAATTTATAAGCATCCTCACAATTTTAATAAAGATAGGGGTTCAGTCTACATCATACCTGGAAAACGATCATTATACCGAATCACGGTTCGGTGAATGTTATCGTCGACCTGATAAATAGCCGCCCTAGATTTCCCCAAGTTCATTCAATGTTTCGATCTGGTGAAATAAAGATCCCTAAAGATGTCTCGTGCAATCGGAGGCAAAACGTTGGAGTTTCTTAATTAACCACAGCCGTGAAAACTTTCGTTCTACATATTATTATATTCGATCAACTGACTTGGAACCAATAGAAACGTGACACGTATTTTGGAATCTATAGGCATTACTGTTTGTAATAAATTATAACTTATCGTTTCCTTTCAGATGAAAAAAAAATTCTTAGAAAACGGTTCCTTGAATACATTTTTTAAGGAAGAATTACAACATCTCGACTGCGGCAAAGTGCTCTCCTTCATTAGAAGAACGGGCCACCTTCGTAGAGAAGTGTAGTGAGGTGGGTGGGACCGAGGTTAGCGAAAAGGGTCTTTTAGGCCTAGTTCCCGGGCTTGTTCGCCCATCTTACTACTACTACTACCACAGATGTATCTGACAATATTAATTCTACAATTCAATTCTGTCAACATTTTCAAAATTTCTAAGCTCGTTCCTTCAGCTTTTAAAAACCATAAGTTATTGAAAGTTAATTTGAAGGTGGTAAACAATGTAGAATGTTCACTAAACTCATTCTGTCGGACTTGCATTGGTTTCACAACGTTTCGAATGGTAACTATCTCCAGGCGTCTTCAAGTGTAAACTAAATGGTAACTAAATCGGGGTCTTCTTGCTTTTTTGCTCAGCTGACTGCTATAACGACATTTATTTCTTCGATTGACTTCTCTTGTAGTAAGTATTTGAAGATAATTTCATGGAATCCTGAGGGAAGGAGGAGAGGATTAGGTATATTAGGTTTTATTATATTTCGGGTAAGAGGCAATCCCTTGGGAGTTTATATTTACATCTAATGTTTGAGTGGATATGTGATAACTCTAAAGTTACCGGCTTATATAGTAGCTGTGTACAGAGATGGGTGTCTCCGCCTCCTAGTTCCCTGAACCGTGAAGTTTTAGGATGTCAGTTTGAGCTAGAATATGTTTTGATTCTTTTCTATAAACTTTCGTTTTTGTCAGTGCTGCTGCCTATGGAGCCTCCGCTCAGCTTTGGTTTGACCAAACGTGTTCCGTTATTCCTGATTTTGAGGTCTCTCTTTTGAGTATGATTAAAATGCTCTTTGACTCTTATACTAAGAGGGCGTTTTATGTCTCCAATACACCACATTCATACTGGATGTGGTAAATACATTCTTTTTTTTATCGATATCCTTTGGCTTAGTTTTTGTCAGAAGGCTTCTTAAGATATTTCTCGATTTAAAATCGGAATGTGTCGTAGTATTATGATCACTTTTCAATTTTGATATTGTTTTACGTATTAATCTTGCTGAGTAACATTCTACAGCAGATTTTTTATGCTCTCAATTTCTGCCTCAAGCTCCATCGTATTATTACAAGTTGTCAGCGGCGGCTCGTGGTGAATTATATTCGTAAGTCAATAACAAATTTAAAAATAGGCATACTTAAAATAAAAATAAATATCTTATCTTTAAATGAAGCTTTAAATTCTCTTGAAGTTCAGGTCTACTCTTCGTTCTTTAAAATTGTAAAAATGCTATATAACACAAAATGTTACACAATCTATAATTATGTTTAAAATATAACGATTTTTGGATACATTTTCACTAGAATCTCTAAGGGACTTTCTATAAGCTGTGTCTTGCTGAGTGCGAATATCAACACTTCCGACTGTAGCATAATTAACCGAACATTGCATGTGATCTACAGAAAACGCATGTTTTTTATTTTTGTTTTAAGTGTTTTAAGTCTTTAACACCGGTTTTGCACCATAATGAATCCGACGAGTCCTTAGAAAACAACAAAAAAACATAACAGTAAAATGAGTTAGAGACTTCATAACCACATATCCAGTTAGCTAAATCGTACATACTTTTGCGGAAGTTTCGATGAACCTCTTTATTTTTGTCTTTACTAGTTTGTCGTATACTAAGTTCTAGCAAATTGCGACCACTTAACTCGAATTCGGTTATTTTCTCAAAATTAAGTTCGTTAGCACTCTTTAGTTGTTAAATTTTTTGCACTACCGGCATTTTATTTCATCTACATTCACAACTCAAACAGAGACCACCTTGAAGTTGGTTATTTTTAGGTTTTTTTAGTCACTACAAAATTTTATTTCTGGTATATTTTAAACTCACACATGGATAATAAAAATAAAAAATATATGTTACAAAAAACAGTATATAAATCAATTTTCATCGATTAAAAACGTCCGAAACAACATCGAGTTAGAATATCGACCGCGCAATCTCTAAACAACTGAACTTCCGCACACCGACGTGATGCCGCGACCGTTCGATTGAATTATGAGAAGAGATCGGCTGATGACCCAAATAGCGATTTCATATTCCATTTGCTATCACGTTTGAATCTTCGGGTACTTTCGTCAAGCTTTAAGGTAATCAGGGCAATTCGGACTGCCCAGCCTAGCTTAGTATAGCGTTTATATAGTATTTTATTATGGCTAAGGAACGCAATGAGACCATTCGTACTGCCGCGCGCGGCTAATAGTGTAGCATATTTAACTTTTCCCAAGGTTCGCGTTTTATTACAACTATTAGGAGGGACGGTAAAACGAATAATTTATTTTCTGAAATATTTTTGGGGGGTCACTGACCAAATGACCGTATGGAAGAGCCGCCATTGCAAGTTGTTACAGCCTGTTGTAAAGTGTTCCTATGACGCCTTCTTTTGTTTTTGAAGAATGGTTAGAACCCTGGTTGAGATATTGTCCAGTATGTGTGGGTTTTCGGTACACTATAGTTCTGATGCCCTCTGCAGAAGGCTAGGTGTAAAAAAATTAAACAGGCTTCCTTTTTTGTCAACTTGTCACCTCCTTTGTCTCGACAATCTTTTTTTAAGCCCACTACTCACTATTCCGTTCGATTCGTCCATTCATATGAATAAACGAATGGGCGAATCACTAAATTGACGAATATTTCATCCACACTATTCATCAACTTTTATTTCAATATTTTAAAATATAAAAAAAACAGAAAATTAGTTTCCGACGAATATAGATCAAAGCCTACTTGTTTATTCGTATTCGCTCAAAATACGGTATCGCCGAGCAAATAATTGAACGGATGAATCGGACTCTCCACACTATGCCGACGAATAGACGAATGGACGAATCAACGAAGAATGAGTAGCTGGCTTAGAAGAGACATTTGCCAATTTCCCTTATTTCGTAGACTTCGCCAAGTGTCTCCACACTCTTTGTTTGGCTCTGCAGCATGTCAAGTAGAGGCAAGTCAAAAGAATTTTATGGTTGTAGTTGGCATAGTACGCATGGGTCCGGTTGCTTCCAACCCTTTAAATGTCCGATGAAAAAGTCTTGGGTTCAGAGAACTGAAACATAAGATTTTCTTTAAATTAAAATTTCTTAAAAATATATTATTTTTAATGGTAATTTCAATTCTGATTTTATATTTTAACTGCTCTTTGAAATTTATAGGGTTTAGAAGACAAGGTTAATTTAAAATTAAAGTAAGTTAATTTTTGCCAGAATTTTGTAATCGTTACAGGTTTTAGTTTATTGATCCTTTCAACCTTCTGATCACCAGAAAACGATTTATTTTGGATTAACAGGGCGATTTTTTAAAGTCAATAAAATGTCCCGAAAAACGAGAGATTTTTTGTATTTCTACCAATTTGTATACCATCAACAAGCTGTATGTTTCCGTACATATTTGCATTCGCTTACTCATATATCATACACCTACAGCCTAAATGACATCAATTAATTGGTCCGTGCCAATTTTATCATCTGATGGAATAAAGTTCCGGATAATATCGGTTTTTATGAAAATGTAAAGAAAATATCGCGAGATAAAGTCTGAACGTAAAACCTTTTAGTATCAGATTAAATTAGCCGCACTGCATTTAACTGACAAGATGGGATGTAAACAGTGGCGCCAGTAAGTCGCTTCGTTTTTCTTGGCATATAATCAATTTAAATTGGCAGTAAACGTGTTGCACTCTGGGATTAGATTAGATATATCTACGTCTATTATTATTGTTTTCGATGCGTCTCTTATAGTCTGTATTAACAATTTTAATTTATGAATAATAGTATATAACAAGTGCAATTAAAATTGAGGATTGTTTCTGGGAAATTTGTCCGAATATATATAAATTTTAAAAAATCTCTAAATTTGCTTTAACCGGAACTTCCTTTATTATAAATCTTTCGTTTTATTAGTATTAGCAAAGTTTACCGAATATTCAGTATTCGGCATTAGTTAAGTGTGACCCAATTTAGTTCCGTACATAGCAATGTATATTTTTTATTGGCCGCCATTTTGTTCTACCATATTGGATTAGTACCAGTATTTTAGCAGTTTCTATCTAGGCCACACTTGATTTTTGAGCTAATTTAAAATAAATTGAATAAGAAGTTTTAACACTGATTTTTTTTGAAATTTAATTAGATTGCCATTTTGTTCCGTCATGTTGAAATCGAACCTACATTTTAATAGTTTAAACCTACTGTAGGAAATAGGTTTCTTTTTATCATAATTTTGGACTCTGTTATACAGGGTGTACCAAATTAAGTGCGCACTGTTGCTAACTGGTTTATTACGGGAGCTGCAGAGTCGGTTAAATTAGCAAACTAGTAGCATTTTGTAATGTGATTAAAATAGTAATAAGGGAAAAAACAATCGAACATCGCGTTTCTGAATCAATTTTAAAAATGGTATTTTTTTAAATTGGACCTCCTGTATATTTTTTACTGTTTCGATTACAAATCTTCTGCTGAACAAAAAGGTTTATATGCATTACTGGCCTAAAGTTAGAGATAACCTAGTTATTCATGTATTTTGCTTTTAGATAAAAAAGGGTATGTATTTTTAAAATAAAATTTTATTTTACGTTTTTTTTACGTAGTATTTTATTTAAATTAGAAATAAGAACAATTTAAATTTATCCGTTTTCTTCAATATATTTTTATTGCCTTCAAAACTGTTGTACCATCAAGAGATGTTACAATCCGCCTAATATTATGTTGAAGTTCGTCTAATGTCAAATTTTTTTTTTTATATATCTCTTCTTTGACATAACCCCAAAAGTAGAAGTCTAATGAAGTTATGTCAGGGGATCTTGGTGGCCACAGACTCTGCTGTTATATATATATATATATATATATATATAGACATATACATGTATATATATATATATATATATATATATATATATATATGTATATATATATATATATATATATATAGACATATACATGTATATATATATATATATATATATATATATACATATATATATATATATATATATATATATATATATATATATATATATATATATATATATATATATATATATATATATATATATATATATATATATATATATATATATATATATATATATATATATATATATATATATATATATATATATATATATATATATATATATATATATATATATATATATACATATACATGTATATATATATATATATATATATATATATGTATATATATATGTATATATATACAATATATATATATATATATATATATATATATATATATATATATATATATATATATATATATATATATATATATATATATATATATATATATATATATATATATATATATATATATATATATATATATATATATATATATATATATATATATATATATATATATATATATATATATATTTATATATATATATATTAAATATATATATATTTTTATAAATATACATATATATATATATATATATATATATATATATATATATATATATATATATATATATATATATATATATATATATATATATATATATATATATATATATATATATATATATATATATTCAACGGAGCCCTGGCTCTGGGAATGTCGAGGTTTACCGCGGACTTATTTGTTAGCGGACCAACGTGCTGCAAATTTTTCAATGACCTGAAAGTTACTTAAATGAAGCAAAATCTTTTGCCAAAGCTATTACACTTACTTGATTGCAGAATTCTCTTCCATTGTCACTATGCAATAGGTTTGGTGCTCCAAACAAACAAAAGATATCAAGAATAACATCTGCTACCTTGTCTGCTGTTTTTGTCTTAAGTGGTCGCAGTATCACAAATTTAGTTAGATGATCTTGGTAATTGAGAATAAATATATATTCTACATCAGGCTCACTTTGCATGTCGATAAGATCAACCTGTAAAAAAAATGTGAACTTATAATGTGTACGTGGTGATTCACGCTGATTGTGTGGTATACCCTCTTAAACGATATACAGTTTATCCTAAATTAGAAGGGAATGAATAAATATAAAAATTTTATTTTTTGCTCTTTCCATAACAAGTGAATGTGTTAGAAAGAGACAGACAAACTATTTTCTGTCTCGTTCTAAGACATTGAGTTCTTATGAAAAATACAAAAAAAAATTCTTAAATAACTGGTTTAGCGTATTGGCTTTAGGACTAAAAAATAAAGTTGACAATGGTATCATAAAACCAAAGCGTCAGATTTTAAAACCAAAGAAAGAAATGTATCAACCGCAAAAATCTGTCCCAATATTTTTTATAGATTTTAACAATATTTTAAATTAAAAAATGTCAGCACTTTTTCGACAATTTATATTTTTAGTTTTTTCAAAATAAAAAAGATACAATCATTATCGAGGCGACATTGAACTAATAATCAAGAAGGCTACAATTTAATCCCCTTTCAATTTTGGACACACTGTATATGCTGTATAATGGAGAAACAATATTACCTGGCAACGTGAATTCATTTTATTCATAATTATAGGTTTCACAACTAATCCTTTATTTTGGCTTTTTTCTTCCAAGCACATGATTGACACAGGTTTAAATATATATCACCTCTCTAGTAATATTGCAGTATTTCTTTTTTAATTCATTTTCCATTGCCTTTTCTCTTTTATGTCCTAATTGTAAATGGGATGTATGTATTATATCATACATTTCACTTGCTGTACAGTAAAAAATTAAGCCTGTTTGCTTTCCTGAGCATTTTTGCTGACTAGTTTATCTTTTTCACCAACTGTTAATAAATCATATAGTTTTAATCGACGATACTTCTTTGATAATATTTCAAGCCCATCCAGCTTTCTTTGTAGGGCCTCTTTGGTTTCATGTATAATTTCTAAATAACGACGTGAGCAAAAGCAGTGTTCCACAATGCAAAACAAAAACGCGCGAACAATTATTTCGTGTCGTGGGTTGCATAGTTTACCCATAACGCGTTCTGGCTAATAAGCGTTACTCATTTCTATGAGAAACCGCCTCTAAACGCACCATAAGAAAACTACCATAATCGGAACGCGTTATGTACAAAAAAATCGGCCAGTGGCATATATATATATATATATATATATATATATATATATATATATATATATATATATATATATATGTATATTTATAAAAATATATATATATTTAAATATATATATATATAATATTTATATATATATATATATATATATATATATATATATATATATATATATATATATATATATATATATATATATATATATATATATATATATATATATATATATATATACATATATACATATATATTTAAATTTGGCCAACTAAAGACACGTGTTTCTGACTTAAGATACGTAAATTTTGAAATAAGTTTATCTTTCGATTTGGAGGTGGCTAATTTTTCATCATTTCTTGTGGTGCCAACAGGCAGCCTTGAGAAACTCTCTTTTGGTCTCTTGACAATTTGGCGAACGATTGTTTGAAATGCGACATACTTTATGGTTTTCTTTTCCACAGAATATATAATAGCTTTGCTATAAAGAATTAAATCATACAAAAAAAAACAGTTTCTGATTTGGTATTAATTTTAGCAAAAAATTTGATTGGTTATCCATTGGCACAACATTTAATGTTTATAATTATTTTATTAAAATATTGGAAATATATCTAGAATAAATCTAGACTATATTCAGTATTGTAACTAAATAAACATTGTAAACTTTAATGATACGGAGGAAGATAGGAAATTCTGTTTAGATTGTGACGGGTGATGATAGGCGTGAATAGTCAAGGTCGTAAAACTCGCGACTTATACAACAGTCAGTTTAAAATGCATAATAACTGTAGTTTAAATATTTGTGTTGTTCCGAAAATAATTACAAATAGGAGAGATAACTAGAATAGTAGCAAGTAAGTTTTTAATCTATGTAAATTTTTTATATACTTAATAGTAATTTGGGCGTGTTAACAGCACGCATCTCTCATACTGCATTTAGTTTATGTTAAACTTTATCATCATAATTATGTAGAAAAAATTAAAGAAGCATGTCATTCATTTCAAGAGTTTCACAATTCCATTATTCATGTTGCAGCGAATTATCTGTGTTCTATTATTCAGCTTATTAAACAATGGATTATTTGGAATGTCGATTTTTATTTACTCTATTTTCTATGACATACGAATTTTTGTGTAATGTTGTAATTCCATGACAGGGAAATATTTATCTGCACGTGTCGCAGATGAAAAGCAACCGGAAACGGGGTACTTAGAAAAACCGAAATGTTTTAAAAAAGGTGATTTCTTTTAAACACATGAAGCTATTTTATAAAGAATCATTTAATTAAGAACTGAATCCCCTGAGTTAGAGTCAGCCAAAAATATTTACAATACTTTATATACAATATTCTTCAGTTAATAACGAAGAAAATAAATTACGTAAAACAACTCTCAAAATCAGTAATAAAAAAAGTTAATGTTCAATATATCTTCCCTTATTCACCACTACCTTTCTGTTACAAAATAGCAGTCTTTTTGGTTCCATCGAAATAAGCCTTATTTCTTCAAAATCCTCACAAAAATATATCCAGTGGCTTTAAGTCGGAGCTGTTTTGCAGTCTATACGAAATTTTTACGTTTGATAATCTACACAGGGTCTATTTTTCCAATAGGCCAGGTAGGCCCGGGTTTGGGGCTCCATAGTCAAACGGTCCTATCATATTTCATCTAAAAATGCCAATTTAACGTGTAATTTCCAGATTACTTACCTGTATGACTTTTTTTAGTCATCAGTTATTTCCGACCCTCTTTATGCTGTTTATTTTCTCATTTACATACATATTAAAATGTATGTATTTTAACTTAAAAAATATTTCCTGAAGGAGCCCTAGATTGAGGTAAGGATCCAAGGCCTACCGTAAACAAAAACAGATATATTTGTTGTTTAAATCGTAAATCCACCAGTTATATTTGTTGTTTAAAAAATCAGTAACAGGATTACCATTGTGTGGTGGTACTTCATTGTTGTCATATTATATTATTATAACATCTCATTGATAATTCCTCTTAAAATTCTTAATTTCGATTTCAAATAATTGTAAATATGTTAGAAGTAACTGCATTGCAGTCCTAATAAAACTAATGGCGATTCGCGAAAAAGGTGAGAAATGCATCGCATTCCAAACACTTGTAGCGACTATCCCTATGAACTTAGAAGACTGTGTAGTAAAATTGTGCTTTGCCACAACGATAGATAATTAATTGATGTACTGGACTGCCAGCAAACCCACAAATAAATGACTTAAATAAACTAATCTTACATAAACGAATACTTAATAATCTGAGTTCAAAAGTTCTATCAATCTTGGAACTTGAATAATTTAACAATTATTGTAATTTTTTTCCGAGCATCTTAAGCTAACTTATGATATATACAGGATTGTTGAAAAAACGCACACAAAGTGGTTTAAATGGTTGTGCGTCTTTTTTAATATTTCCAGCTCCCTCCCAGGTCATGTGGGGGCTCTCTGAGAAGGTTTTTGAAAACTGAATTCGATACTAGCAACAAATTAGGTGTATGCTCATTTCGTCTCTGTAAAAGGAGCCCACATATGTTTTTAATTAAAATGAACTATCAAAGTATGGTGAAATGCAAAACAGCCTTGGTTACCATCAATTATTAGATCCCATCCAGTGACTTTCAATGAATTAACTAAATTGGTATTTATTATATCCCCATACTTCCTAATATCATAAAATTTTGCATCGCAAAATGCAGGTAAAAAGATACCCAAATTCTTGAAATTCTAGAACAGTTTTTTCCAACATCTGGTTATTTATTTGGCAAATATGTATCTACACATACAAAATAATAAATTCAGTTAATCTTTCAGTTTGATCATTGAATTGTAAGCAGGTGTTAGTATCTTGGAACTTCAAATTTTTTGAATGATGGTGCTCTCAGAAAGGCAGCTTATTGAAATTTTGATATGATTGGGTTGTGGAGATAAAGTAGGGAGCCAGGATGAAGTTTGTATGTTGTTCAATGAAAAGCATCCCGAGAATTACAATTACGCGGACAAGTGTGAATTAAATATTTAACAATTTGAAGAACAAGGGGCAGTTAGGGATTTAACTAAACTGGCCGACTACCCGCTTTAACTGGGGACAAAAAACTTGATATACTCCTATCAGTACAAGAAAATCCACATTCTTCAACTAATATCTAGGCGCTAAATAACTATGTCAGTAGAGCTTCTCTACAGCGATTATTAAAGAGCCAGAAGTATCACCCATGTAAAGTGCATGTTGAACAGGAACTACTTGAAGATGACTACGATAGGAGATTACAATTCTGTGAAGAAATAATGGGGAGTAATGATGAAAATAACAAATTATTTAAAAATATTGTTTTCTCAGTTGAGGATACATTTTATTTAAATAGTATCATCAATAGACATAATTATCGATTCTGGTGTGATCAAAATTCACGGTGGATACATGAGGGACATACACAACATTCTTAAAAAGTCAATGTATGGGCTGAAATAATAAATAACCGAATTTTAGGACCATATTTCTTTGAAGAAAATCTTACTGTTGAGCGTTACTTAGATTACCTCTCATTTGATTTAATAACTGCATTCGCAATAATGTTTCCTAAAGAGGGTGATCCAGATATTCCTCATGGAAGAATATGGTTTCAATAAGATGGCATACCACCGCATTTCGGTCGGTGGAACTATTTCTCCATTGGGTAGGGCTACATCTTCAATAATTACTTTGCCTTTTTTGATGTTTAAGGCTTTACATTTTTCCATTCCAAATTCCATATGGATGTCTTTCGAGAAGGTGTATATCACGTCAATAAGCTTTTTTAGTTGGTTATGGTTTACACCATAGAGCTTAATATTATCCATATACAGAAGGTGGGATATGGTTTGGGAATTGTCATTATTGGCTTTGATGTTGAAGCCATGTCCTGTATCGTTGAGCAACGTGGAAAGAGGGTTCATCGCTAAGCAGAACCAAAGTGGACTTTGTAAATTCTCCTATCGATGTGTATTCCACCGGTGGTAAGAGATTGATCGTCATTATAAATCCTCAGGTTCGTTCTCCACTGGTGCTTGATAGTTACTAGGAAATTGATGATCATAGGGTGAAAGTACGTCTATGAGCCAGGAATGTGGTACACTGTCAAACGCCTTTTTGTAGTCTATAAAAGCAGTGTATATGTTGCGAGGTTTTTCTGTGCCTACTACCACAGAGTCGATGATAAGTTGTTCTTTGCATCCTTGATGATGTCGACTGCATCCTTTCTATTCCTCGGCTCTAGTTTTTGTTGATGGTTGAGATAGGTGGATTTTGTATCTATCTTCTTAAAGATCTTCTTAATGCGCATCTTAAGTCTGCTGGGGGGAGGTGTTTATTCTTCCAAAATTCTGTGAGTCTTTCTAGTTCCTGTCTCAAATCGTCAATTGTCTTCTCACGTCTTTTCTGACATATGAGTTTTTGTTGGTGTGCAGCTTTGCTTGTTTTCTTCTGAGAATGCACTTGTTGTTTATGGCATCTAAGATGAGTGTGTGGAGCTTCTCAGGGGTGTCATACTCCAAACTAAACTCTGCTAGTATTCATTTCGTACTTCGTCTTTGGGTTCCTCTGTTGTAGGCGAAGCTATGGGCTTAACGCATTCGTTCTCAAGCTCAAGCTGTACCTCTCCTTTAATTTGTTCCAAGATTGGTTCAGCCATAAGTTTATTCTACCATTACCATTACTCGCTGTTGGTCAGCAATGCGTTGCTCGGTGATGTTCTGAAGATCCCGGTATTTCTGAAGGAAAGCACTATGAAGGTGGTTATTATTATTATTATTATTATTACTATTATTATTGTTACTTATTTTTCATAACAGCATTTACGTGGTCTACAAAAAATAAATTATGTCCTTCCAGGGAATGAAATTTTACCGAATAATTAAATATTTTACTAAGCCGCCATTTTTTTCTGCCATAATGGATTTAAACAACCTGTCCATTCTTATACCATGTTCTATTTTTATGCAAATTCTGAAGGCTATTCGACAATTCCTAATAATGCTTTTTTTTACACTTGTTCATATCATTTTGTTCCGCCATATACGATATTTACCAGAATGTAACCATTTCGTCCTCATATGAACCTTGATTTTTGACCAAAATTTCAAGTCAGTCGGATGCCGCGTACAGACAGACCGACAAACAGATGAAAAAGAGAGATCTTGTTTTCCGGAGTGCAGGGACCCGAAAATGTTCGAAGGCCTTACTTGGGCGAAATCTTTCCAAATCGGTGGATAGGTCGACGGGGTCCCATTATATGGCCACTAAGGTCCTCGGACCTTACACGATTGGGTTTCTTTCTGTGGGCGTATTTGAAGGAGAGTGTCTAAAAATAGACCAAATAGCGTTGGGAGCCTACAAGCTTAAGGATGGATGTTACTTATTTACCGGGCGAAAGTATTCGTTAGTATTTATCAGAGACTAAGTGCATGTTAAGTAGAAGGTGGAGATCACTTTCAGCATTTGTTAGATTATGCGAATATTAATTTCAATTAAAAAACTTATGTGGACTAGTTTTATTGTAATGAAATGAGCAGACCCTTAATTTGTTGCCAGCATTGGATTCAGTTTTAGAAGACCTTCTCATAGAGCCTCCACATGACCTAGGTTGCTATATGAAAAAAGAAGTTGGGTTCCCTACAAATTAAAGGGTGGCAGGGAGAGGGCTGAACATACTAGAAAGAGGCGAACAACTATTTAAGACTCACACAGAAGATATGAATTTTGTGCGTTTTTTTTTAAACACATCTATATGTAAATATATGATGAATGAATAAATAAATATTTAAAAACAAAGTCATACTATTCAGTGATTAATATCTAATCACGTTTCAAAAAGTCGGCTCTGATAACATTTCCGTAAACACTTTCATCTTGAGAGATATTATTTAAGTGGTTTAATATTTAATTCTCATTTCAGATTTAACGATTTCAGTTACATCCAAAATGGCTAGTAGTGATTACGAGATAAAAGATGTTGAGAAAATTGTTAAAGGAATCGATGGAAAAATAAATAAGACTCATATAACTAGGCTAACAGCACCAGGTGAAAACTTCCTAAGTTTAGTATTTCGGGTTGATTTTGAAGTTGAGAAAGATGGAGAAACAGAAACGATCAGTACTGTAGCAAAATGCTTACCACTTGGCGGAAAAAAACCTGAATTAAATATAGCTGCTATGAAAAATGAAATTAGATGGTATGAAGAAATGGTGCCCTTAATAAAGCAATGTGGCAACGAATATGGTATTGATACTAGCTTCTATCCAAAATATTTAGGAGGGAGATTGAGCTTGGACCCATCTAAAAATTTAGCTGACCAAGATTCCGTCTTGCTCTTAGAGAATTTAATCCCTCAAGGTAAAGATTGAATGTATTTTGCATTCTTACTTTAATTTTAAGTTTAATTTTAGTACTATAATATGCAATTATTATATTTCCGTAGATATTAAAGAAAATATTCTCATGACATGTTTCGCAAACGCTAAGGCTACTGCGATACAATTAATATGAAAAAGAAACAAAACCTTTAATAGGTACCTGATTTAAAATGGGTTTTTCATATTTACCTGAATATATGATAACAAAAATTATTTATTAATTAAGGTTAATCGTTAAGTAAATAGGCCTGTGTGTTTAAATTTTGTTTATTTCTAAAGATTCCGTTAAATTTAATGCACTTTTGTTCTGTTTGTAAAACTTTAAAATTTTCATTAAAATGGTGTTTTTGATTTATTATTTTCAATGAAGTTGTCTAAGGAGTTATTGGTTTTATATGCAAAATTTATATTTGGTATTTTTAGAAGATTGCCGATTTTTTTTATGGATTTTCCATAATACGTAATACTTTTATAGTTAGTGGAAGGATCTTTTAAATTGGAGTAAACGGAACAAATAGCTTTTTTATAACTTTTAAAATATTATCAATCATATTAAAACTAACCATTATTTAATAAAACTTGTATAACTAAATTAATTTGGAAAGTTATGTTTATTTAGGGATAATGTGATTAATATATAGATCAGGCTATGAAAGACTGCTAACTTATGTTGTATTCGAAGTATAATCTATATATTTAAAATACTAACCCAAATTTTTCAGCAAGTTTGTGGGAGAGTTATATTGCACTAATTTATATGGTTCTTTTTTAAATGATCGTCTGGTTAACGAGACCTTTCAACACTATTTTTAGTAATGTTTTATTGCGTATTTTTTTTACAAAATAATATATTTTCCTTCAATAACATTTCTGGACGGTGTGGTGAATGCGCCCCATATTCTTATAACAACTTAAAAACCCAATGGTATGCCAAAAAAACTTGGTCGGGTTGATATCTAAATTTAAATTCCAACCATTCAAATGACCAAAAAAATATTGTGAATAGGATTAAGTGACCGCGCAGTCGCACTAACGTCTCCAGAATACCGAACATAAACTCTAGAAAAAATTAAACAAAAGTTGGTACTAAACCATTATCCAGAAAAAATATTCTAAGAATTATTAAACAAAGAATTTATCTGTATTATAATAAAGAGAAAGGACCAATTAAACACTGAAATCCTAAGTACGTACCTACCTTACACAAACGACATCAGAAAAATTGAAGTCCATTCATTCAAACCATAATATAACTGTTTGTAATAAAGTCAATAATTTATTAAAATCTTTTTATACCTCATTAAAAAGTAAAGTACCACAAAAAAAAATCAAACTTAGTTTATTCAATTCCGTGTTCGAATTGCTCTAAAAAATATATCGGAATGACGACTCAATGCTTAGAAAACAGAATTAGTAGGCCATAAATATACTAAAAATGCCTTTAGCGCCCTTCATAAGCACGAGCAAACAACAAAACATGAGTTCAATTTTAATGCAACCAAGATTTTGGCAAAGATAAGAAGAAAAAGATAAGAATTATCGTAAATTAACATTTGAAGCAGTTACTGATAAAAAGGATATTTTCTTTTCGATGTCTAATTTTTAAACAGAAAATTAACTTGACTGTATATATATATATATATATATATATATATATATATATATATATATATATATATATATATATATATATATATATATATATATATATGTATGTATTAATATGAAAATTTTATAATTCTTACATTTTTCTTTAATGTTTCCAGTATGTATGATAATGTTTGCGTCTTTGTGTATAATTGCCTGTTTTCTTTTTAATAAAAAAAAATTAGAAGTCAAGCAATCCCAAATAGAGTCTTGAAAAAACTCAACACTATGAGCGAAAAAAAAAAAAATATATATATATATATATATATATATATATATATATATATATATATTTATATATATTTATATATAGATACAGGAGGACTATATGATGGATGATATAAGGAACAGGAGATAACTAAATATATTTCTAGAATTCATAAATAATTTATATACCAATATAAAATTCTTTATAGAAAATGAAACAAATATAATAACCAAATTTTTTCTGCTTTTTCAAACCAACACGCTCTGATACAATAATACTTATATCATCCAATACAACATAAGTTTGCAGCCTTTCACGAGGCATAGAATAATCAAATAACCCTATAAATATGACTATTAAAATGAACTTAACTTAGTTAAACAAATTGCAGTAAATAATGGTTATAGTCCAAATGATCGATAATATTTTAAAGAGAAAAGGTTGTAAAATAGCTATCTGTTCAGTTTACCCCAATTTAAAACACTCTTCCACTAACTATTTTTAATATATCATGTACCATGGGGCATCCCGTAACACAATATACAATTGTCTAAGAAAGCTAAACGTAAATGTTTCATATAAAACCAATAACTCCTTAGGCAAATTCATTAAAAAAAATAAATCTGAAACAAATTTAAATAAATTAACTTGTAGAGATTGTCCAAAAACGTATATAGATCAGACAAGTAGAAGTTTCGACAAAAAGATAAATGAGCATTCAAAATATCAAGGAGGATGACACATCTAATTATGCTAGTCATTTAATTAACTACACACGTCACTTTAAAGAAAATTTGAAAGTTATTGACCTGAATAATTCCTCTGTAATACTTATTTTGTGTTAACATCGATTTAGGTAAATATGAAAAACCTCTTGCAAATCAGGTATTAAACGTTTTTTTCTTTCATTCTAATTGTATTATCCGAAGAAGCCACAGTGTTGGCAAAACATGTCATGAGAATATTTTCTTTAATATAGTGGAAGTTTTAAGTAAAAATTGCTTTTCACTTAGTACCATAAACCTTTGTGATGGAATTCTACCATGTATCGGTCGAATCAATCCGGTTTTTATTTCTCTCATTATTTGGCTTCTTGTGCCTAGTACCGAGCATAGCTTCCCATTTCCAGTTCTTCCTAAACTGCACTATTGCTATCAAGTTTAACTCCGCTTATCTTTTTTACATAATCATACCAGCCTATGATTGGCTATTTCTCTCTATCCTACCTATGGTCTCCAGCTGAAGAACTTGCTATCCCACCGAATGACCTTCATTCTCACAACGAGACTGGCATACATAAATACTGAATGTTTTGCATGCTAATCCAACGGTTTCGTTTCTGTCCCTCAAAGCCTTGTTTTGTTCTTCTTATCTGGTTATCGTTTGTGTTATTAATGCTCCGTAAGTTGTTACAAACAGTGCACACTGATCAGAGAGTTTGTATCTGCGATACTATGGGTATTTTTTGCATTTCAGTATGTGTTTTGTTGCCTATACGCTACCCATCCTAGACGTCTTTTGTGTTGATTTTGATGTTAGTTTTAGCTCTATGTTTTCCTATATTTCCGATGTCTATTCAGTGTTCTCTTTTCTATCATTCTTTTTTTTTACCTTCATCTTTAGATCTAGCTTCTTAGATTCCTTATCTTACCCCTTTAATATTTTTCAAAGCTTCTCTTTTTTGACAGCTAATACAGGGTTGAATAGAAAAACATGCTGTTCTCAATTTAAAATAAAACAAGTGCTTTAAAGATGTTTTAAACTCTAAGGTGAGGCTAATGTTTAAAACAAAAAAGCGTGATTAAAACACTTGTTTTAAACTCTGATATAGTTAATTATCATTTTCTTGACATATTTACTGCATAACGTTTTTTTTTGTATAGTTATTAACCAAAACGTTTAAAAAAAGTACTAGTGTTTAAAACACGCTAAAAACACTTGTTTTTATCCAAAATTTTAAAACGAAACTCTCAAAAGCGTCTGCAAAATTTTAGTTGTAAGAGTTTTCCTATAAGTTTCCTTAATTATTATTATTACAAAATTACTTGTAAAATCTTTTGATAATCACTCTCTGTTTGATGGGGCAAATTGTAATTATTTGCCACTAAAATATCAACGACGCCTTCCACATAACAGTCGCGCGCCAAGAAAAGACAAATGAATTGCAAGAATTTAAAAATACATCCATTATATTTATCAACCTGATTACCATACTGGTGACTGTGATATACAAGGATATTAAAATCTAGTAAAAAACTTTTAATTTAGATAAATATAACTATCAAGAATTGAAGCAAAGTCGACGCTGTCATCTAGAGAAATAAAACAAAACAATTGAGGAAATATTAACAATTTAAGATTTAAATATATGTCTGTACCGTAGACGAAAAATCATCATTACACTAAAATACCCGCTATATCTTAGAAATCATTATAGCAATCAATGTGTTGCAAATAACAAAGAAGTCTTAGAAATAAATGTAAACTTAGAAAGTTTTGAAGATTCTAATTGTCTTATTTTCATTTCTCTCGTAAAAGGAAATTCTTGCCTTTTACGAGAGAGTAGAGTTGAGTAGATACTGACTTATCTTACTGGGTGGGGCCATGTTGAACGTGCCCCTCCAGTTGACTAATTTTCAATTGCGAATCACCATATTAATTACTGAGTTCTGCACCGTTTTGCACCACACATTTTAAATTTTGCACCCCTTCTATAGGTACTGTACCAATACCCGTAACTTGAAACCTAGCCGTCCCCCCCCCTTAACAAATTTACTTTTGCGACCAGGCATATTATTCGATAAGTTTTGCATCGTTTTGTACCACAAAGTGTAAGCTTTGCACTCCTTCTATAGGCACTCTACAAATACCTGAAATTTGAAGCTTAGCCCGCCCACTTGATAAATTTACATTTGCGACCCAGCATATTATTCGGTGAGTTTTGCAAATTTTTTTTAGACACTTTACAGTTACCTAAAACTTCAAACCTAGACCCCCCACCCACCCCCATTTGACAAATTTATATTTGCGGCCCAGCATATTTTTCGGAGAGTTTTGCACCGTTTTGCACCAAAAATTTTAAGTTTTGCACCCCTTCTTTAGGCACTCTACAAATACCTGAAACTTACAACCTAGCCCATCCCACTTGACAAATTTACACTTGCGACCCAACTTATTATTTTAAGTATTTGTTTAGTGTCTAAAAAGAGGTGCAAAACTTTTAAAATTTTTGGTGTTAAACTCACCGTATAATAAGATGGGTCGCAAATGTAAATTTGTCAAGGGGGGAGGGGAGCTTGGTTTTAAATTTTAGATATTTGTAAAGTCTCTAAAGAAGGGGTGCAAGACTTAAAATTGGTGATGCAATTGTAAATATGTCAAGTGTGGGGTGTAGGATATTTCAGGTATTTGTTGAGTGCCTATAGAAGCGGTGCAAAACTCACAGAATAATATCATAGGTCGCAAATGTTAATTTGTCAAGTAGGGGGGGGCTAGGTTTCAAGTTACAGGTATTGGTTATAGTGCCTATAGAAGAGGTGCAAAACATAAAATTTGTGGTGCAAAACTCAGTAATTCGCAACTGAAAATTAGTCAACTGAGGGAGGCCACGGTCAATATGGCTCCACACAGCAAGACAAGTCAGTAATTAGTCAGGAGAAGGGGTGCAAAACGGTGCAAAAAGAGTGCAAAAGAACCTTAAAATTTTCATATAAAAATTCGTTATGGGGGGGGGCTAACTTGACCGACCTACCTATTAATCTGTATCTATGCGGCAAAGCTTAAAAACTATTCGATTGACTTCAAATTGTCAAAAATTAAGAGTCATAAGGGTATAAAACTTTTATATTTTGGTGAAAATCCAATATGGTGGAACAAAATGGCGACCTTACAAAACATAAAATAAATTATGATTAAGAGAGAATAATGGTGGCCTAATAAAATGTTTAAACTTTCAATACCAACAAAACCACTTATCCAATTGACTTGAAATTTTGCACAAAAATCATATGTTGAACAGAAATATAATAATAAATATGTAGTACGAATCCTGTGTAACAAAACAAAATGGTGACTTAATAACATATTTAAATATTCGGTCAAATTCCAATTTCCGCAATGAAACCTTTTTTTTTGTGGAGGAATATAATAAAGGACATAATGTATTTTTTTTTCAGACTAGGTAAATATTGTTATGAAAAATAAATAATAATTATTATTATAATAAATAAATTAAAAACACAAAAATTTAAATAAATTACAGTTTATATGAGTTGTAGAAAGTTACTACCAAATAATTATAGGCATATATAGATTGTGTATTGTAAATAGTTGAATTTTGTTCGACGGAAAGAGGGGTAGTGACTTTTGAGTAAAGGCGAATATATCGTTTTTTTTGGGTCACGACGTCTACACTGATGATCGCATCTGGTGTGTTTTAGCTCTTAATAATTACAATTTGCTTAATTAAAAAGTTAAGCAGAGAAATTTATATCTTAAAATACATAATCCCATCGAATTATTTATTTAATTTGCACATTTTTATGTAATGCCACTAAGTAGTTAAAAAAAGTATCAATGCAATTTTTATTGACATATTTAACATTTATTAAGTTGGGAGTAAACGAAAATATCACATTTTTATCCGTCATGTTATCTATTATATATGGCTCGAGATAAATTATAATAATAATAAATAGATAAAATCATTTGTAATCCGTAAAAACTCGATAACTGTTAGTCTAAGTCCATGTCTGCGAAACAGCCAAAGAATGCTATAAGAATTTCAAAGTCAGAAAAACCGTTGTGACACCTCTTGCGTGATGGTATAACAATTTTCAACCAGCATTTATTACTTCAAAATTAAGAAGTATCAAAAAGGTCCCGATTAAAGTTTTACACAACTTAACCTCAATACAACATAACTCATTTTTCTTTCAAGGTTACAAAAATGAAGACAGACACGTTGGATTTAATTTAAATGCCGCAAAAGCTCTCGTAAAAACGCTTGCTCGATTCCACGCAACACCTTTAGCGATGAAATTCAAAAATCCAGAACTTTTTCAAAAAGTCAAAAATTACCTCGAACAGGGAGGCCCACCTCAACCCCCACCAACCACCGAATCCGCACCTGTTCCTCCAATAATGTTGATACATGCAAAGGTATTAGAAAAAATGTTGGAATTGCCGGCGTGTCAACCTTATAAATCGAATTTAGAAGCACTAAGAAAACTACGGGGTGGTCCACAAACTTGGCACAAATCTGGACCAGAACCATGGAATACAGTTGTTCATTCCGATTTTTGGTTGAACAACGTGATGGTTAAACCCAGAGAAGGACAAGAACCTCTCGCAAAAATGGTAGATTTTCAAATGTGCGTTTATACATCATATGCCAAGGATTTAGCCTTCTTCATATTAACGAGTTTAAGTAGCGACGTACAGAAAAACAACGTGGAAGATATTCTTAGGTAAGAGTTACTCGAACAACATTGTAAAGAATTATTTTTTATATTGACGCCTCACCTTCAGGGGTTAATATTAATGACAGAAAAAACTTATAAGACAAGTTACATACTCTTCCCCACATTATTTTTAGAATTAGAACAGGATACGTGTATCGTCAAACAATCGAAATTCTCCCCTTAGTACAAAAATATACATATATTATGTCAGGATTTGAAATATTTTAGTTTAAAGTTGTGTTTAATTAAAATAATGGTGATCGAGTTGGCCAGACTTTTCCCATACATCAACCTGACATATAATGTGCCGCTTTACTTTAAATTGAAACATTCGTAGTACAAAAAATGCAGGCAAGGGCGCACCGAGGGGGGAGCTAGGAGGCTGCAAGACTCGATTTTTTTATTTGGAAATGTTTTTATAGATAGCAAAAATTACAAAAGATAAAAAATAAATATTTCACATTTAATTTTTTTTAATAAATGACCACCAAAACGCTGAAAAGATTCAGATCCCCTTCCCTCCCAAGTTCAATTTCTGAATGCGGTTTTAATTCAGAATTCGCAACAACATGATTGCAACAGATTAACAGCAAAATTTTGGACGATGGGTATAATAATAGATCAATATAGCTACGCGAACAAGACACGGCAACTTTCAGGCCCCCCTAAATCGATGCTGGCTTTGCGAGAAATTAACGCGGAATGTTGCCAAGTGCGCTGAGGAAGCCGGCAGACGAGAATAGCGTCCGCAGACTTTTGCCAAAGATAATTTGGCTATGTATATATTTTTCTATGGCGACTATATTAACCTTTATTAGTCTATATTAACCTCTGGAAAGGGCAAAGATTCGTCCCAAAAAAAAAAGATTATAGTTACTCGTTACAAAAATAACTACTTTGCTATTTATATTGTTTCCGCCAAATTTTGTTGATTATAAAAAACCTGCTTGTATTATTTAAGATGTGTTTAGTAAGAAGAAAGTATTTTGCTCCTTTTTGATTACCTGATCTAAAAAAGTGACAATTACTTTTTGACTTGTTTCGAAAATGTATAGCGTGAGTCATTATATTTGGCACCTACCTACAGGGTTTGGTTTATTAATGAAGATAGAGAAGAAGTGTATATATATATATATATATATATATATATATATATATATATATATATATATATATATATATAGTGTAACCAGTTTTTCAATTATTTTGGTTTAACTATAACAGGTTTTGCATTATATTATTTACCTTAGACTTATATGGCAACTAATGTTGCAGTGAAACTAAAATAATTAATAAACGCTTTGCGCCAATATAATCAAGATATATATTTTTGAAATCAGCAGAGAATGACCTTTTAAATTCAAAAATAAACAATAAAGAATACCCTCCATTAAAAAATCGTATTTCTTACCCTACACATTTTGTATTTACATTTTTCTCTGTCTTTGTTAATAAATAACCCTGTAGGTGGGTGTCATAATATAATAACTTACCCCGTACATACAAATATCTCAAAAAGCAAAAAATGTTCCTCTTCCTGTATAAGTTGATAGGTTTAAAACTGCTTTTTGATTAAAATAATATTTAGCGTTGTTTCTATGATTTAGTTATTCAGGTTTTTGTAGGAATAAGTCCGCTTTCAATTCTAGGAGTAAGGGTATGCCTACTCCTAGAACCTTTATTTCCAGCTAGTTCCCGTTCGCGAGTCGAGAGTTACCGCAGGAAGTGATATAGTTTCGGCGAGCATTGATGTCTTCGGACCGATTTAAGGCACCCCATTTAAATGAATTATCTATAGCATAAGCTATAATAGATCTTTGGTACTATCAGCTGACACAAACCAATGCATTATTAAATCATTAAAACAATTCACAAGCTTAAAATTAAAAAAAAAATTATGATATAAAGTAGCTGATATTATTAAGTTTTCTAAATATCCTCCACTATTTATGTGACATGATTCAAAATATTTTCTCTAATTTTGTGGTAAATCGCTAAAGACAATCTGGGTTTATCTCTATTGAAAATGAATGTTTCTTGTGCAGTCTTTTGTCTCATCATGCTTGTATTTTAATATGATATAATTAATTCGTTTAAATCTAAGAGAATATTTCTTACTCTAAGGTTTAAGTCAGGACTATTGGCCAGCCCTTCGAATGTGCGTTGCATGCCAATCCAAAGAAAATATCTGCCATCTAGTTGTCCGAAAAATGAACGATATTATAGGGTGGTAGGCCATCTTCAATAATATTTTAAACGATATCTCAGTATATGGGTTATCCGTTAGATACTTATTTAAAATAATTATTCTACTTCTTCGGTTGTGTACTATACAACACCATCTATGTTGCCAACCGGCGCTGGCCGGTAAAAATCCAATTTACGCATTTTTTAGAGATCGTCGGATATTTTTGGGATTTGAAAATATTCAGGATATTTTCAGGTAACATCAGACTCTGATATTTAGATCAATTTCAGATTTTCCTAGTTTATTGTGTTTAAAAATAAAATTTGATGTGGAGAGAGAGAACAGTACAGAACTACCGACGTCATCATATGGTACGATGAATCGAAAAATAAAAAACTGTTGGATTGGATTACTACCAACAGCATTTAAATTTCCATTTGACAATTGAAATATTCCAAATTATTCACTGTCGCAGGGTTGAATGTCTTTTTGTTTGCTTGTTCAACACAATATGTCTCTTGATAGTTGTCACTGCGTCTGGAACGAAAGTGTGTTAAGTTAATTAAGTTGTGGTTTTGTGTGGTAATGTGTAATGAGTTTGTCCTTAATTCATTTAATGACTCTATTGGTAAGTCTCCGTGTAAAAGTACATTTCTGTCCTAATACGAAACATCTACTATTAGACTTAAACATCTGTTTTGTATAAGTTGAAGAGTTTTTTGTCTGGTTGCTATAAAACGAGCCCAAGGACTTTGTGTTATATGATCAGTTTATAATTTTTTTAATTTTATAATTAGGACATCCCAGTCTGACTTAATGATTAGCACCTTGTGCTAGACTTTTTTAAAAGCTCTGCCCACATTGCGGAAAATTGTATCTGTATGTCTTAAAGTAAATAAGTACAGCTCTACAAGTTTGTTGTATTGTACCTAAACCTTTATTAAAACCAAATGATTGGATGAATGGATGTTGTGGTCTTTCACAAATATTTTTAAGATAATGTAGAATTCCTTTTTTTTATACAGGGTGCTCGAAGACAACGTCAGGAAACTTAAGGCCGTGATTCTACATGAAAAAATAATAGCAACAAGTCATTTCAGAAAATGTAAAAATCTCAATGGTTTCCTAGTAACGGCTGATCAAAGTTGCATTTCTTATGTTAAAATTTGGGAATATTTAATTTATTTCTGTACGGATCAACTTGATAATTGACACATAAGTTTAAGGTAATGGACGCTTTTATCCAAAGGTAAAAATGTTTATTTAAGTTGCCACCAGAGGGCACTTTACCTACAACTAAAAACTTATTTCAGTGACAACTGTTTGTGTGCTTCAAAAATTGTACTCTTACTTCAGATCGATAAATCATACCGTTTAGCCGCAAATCGATATTAAAGTTTTATTCAATTAGATTAATATGAAGGTACTTTTATTAATACCAGTAGAAATGAAATTTGACATTTAGTCTACTTTTCAGTTTGAAAAATGTATCTAAATGTTCAACATAAGTAATTTCTTATTTAAAAAGTGGCTTATCAAGATTCGAATGTAGAATATCCAGGAATACACTTTTGCTATGGGAAAGCAAATGGAAATGCAGAAGAAGCACGTCGGCTTTACATACAAGCACACTCTGACCGAAATGTTTCTCGTGTTCAAACCTTTGCGAGTGTTCATAGAAGACTTGGTGAACAAGGTTCATTTACGCATCGCAAATATGACACAGGAAGAGCCCAAAGTCCGTTAGAACGGTTGACGCAAAAGAAAGAATAATTCAAACGATAAAAGAAAACCCGGGTGTCAGTACTCAGCAAATTGCCATTGCAGAAAGAATGGCGAAATCTATAGCTTGTGAGGTAATCCATAAAGAACTTCTTTATCCTTTGAATTTGCAAAAGGTGCAACCTCTTTATGATGGTGATGAGGTATTACGCCTAAACATGTGTAATACTATTTTACATAAATATGAAAATGATAATACTTTCATAAATATCATATTATTTACTGATGAAGCTGGTTTTACACGCGATAGAATAGTGAATTTACATAACACACATCAGTGGTCGGTATAGGCGATTGTCCCGTAGGACCTCACTTTTTTGATGGGATGTTGAATAGAAATTTTTATTTAAGTTTTTTACACAATGATCTTCATGACATATTAGAACATGTTCCCTTTCGATCACGAATAAGGATGTGGCTCTTGCAAGAGGGCGCACCACCACATTACACCCTTAACGTCCGTGAATATATGAATGAGGTATTTCCCGATTGTTGGATAGGAGGCGGAGTACTTGGGGCACCCTCTTCCCCAGATCTTAACCCAATTGATTTTTGTCTCTGAGGATATTTAAAGACGTTGGGGTATAAAACTGCAGTCAATAACCTTGACGATTTATGAGTTTGAATAATAAATTGTTGTGAACATATTAGAAACACACCCGATGTTTTTCATCGTGTTCGGAGATATTTTCTACAAGCCGTTAGAAAATGTATCGAAGTTATGGTGGATATTTTCAGACTTTATTATAAAGTGCGTTAGTTGTGCTACGCTGTTATTTGTTGTATTATAATTTAATTGAATACTTTAATATCGATTTGCGGCCAAACGGTGTGATTTATCGATTTGAAGTAAAAGTACATTATTTGAAGAACATTACATAGGCTTAAAGATGGCAACTCAATTTTGACAATTTCTTCCAAAATAAAAAAGTTTTCACGGAAATAAGTTTTCAGTTATAGGTAAAGTGCCCTCTGGTGGCAACTTAAATAAACATTTTTAACTTTGGATAAGAGCGTCCACTACCTTAAACTTATGTGTCAATTATTAAGTTGATCCGCAAAGAAATAAATTAAATATTCCCAAAATTTAAAATTAAAAATGCAACTTTGATCACTTATTAGGAAAACATTGAAATTTTGACATTTTCTTAAATGACTTGCTACCATTATTTTTTCATGTAGAAACAGGCCTTAAGTTTCCTCACGTTGTTCCCGAACACTCAGTATTAGTGCGTTGTTAATCACATGCAAAAATAATTGGTCAGAAATCTTGTTTCAAAATTATGTAACTCTAAATTTTACCAAAAATATTGTTTTTCTATACTTATTTTGTCCGGGAGTTTATATCTTTTAAATTAGAAAAAAAATGTTACATTGGATTCTCTGTATTCCTAATGACCCTCTTAATAAATTTTATAATGACATACGATAAAATATGATTCCGTCTGCGCCATACCTAAACCTGACTAAAAATAAAAGAACTTAATATAAACATCGTACTTTGCACTATATGAAAACAGAGATAAACATATTTTATCCTTCTGGAAAAATCTTATCTTCTTGGTAATATAACCAGGCCCAACGTGAGAAGGCGGTAGGAATTCTCGAGGCCCGGGCTCGTGGGGAAATCCGGGAAGTGTCAACCGAACTATTTACTTTCGAAAAAAGTTAAAGGAAAAGAAAGGCGTTTTTAGACGAAACCTTATCAAATGATTCTTTAGAAGAACATAGTGGGGAGGAATATTTTAAAGTAAATGTATTTTATTCAATTTTAGATGCGGTTATTTTAGATGTATCCACAACATTTTAAGCAGCTAAAAAATGTGTGAATATGTTTAATGTGTTATAGAGATTTTTAAGTTTAAAAGTTATAGAAATTGAAGAGCATGGCAATTATCTTCAAAAACAGATATCAATTAAAGCACAACAAACATGTTATCCCATTTAATCTTTTAAATGAAATGCACACATTGAAATTAGATATCCTGTTTCCAAATAAATTTATAGCTTTAAGACTTTTCTGTACTCTCCCTGTAAACGTAGCCCAACCAGAAAGACCTTTTAATTACCTTTCCAGAATAAAAAATCTTTTAAGATCTACCATGGTTCAGGAACGCTTGAGAGCTCTTTGCATATTAGCAGTTGAGTCTAGATTAGCTAGAAACTTGTTTATTGAAGATTTCGCCTCTGCAAAATGTCGAAAAGCTCCTTTAAAATAATTTATACTTTGAGTTTTAATACGAGTAGTAGCTTTTAGCAGTCCTAGACGTGTTTTGTAAATTTCATTAGTTTATTTTGTTTTGTAATACTGTTTTTTAATAAATAACACAGAAAGGATTTAAAAAAGGTTTTCTTTAGAAATATGACTGTTTGTTTAATGGTAATTTTTTTGTGTGGTATTAAAATAATATGTGTATCTTCAACAATCTTGTATGTAGATAAATTCCCACCTACTTACTTAGTACATAATATGCACACTATTTGGGTGGGGTGAAGAATCTAATGAAAATCTGTTTTTAAATAAAATATTTTTGGGGAAATGCCTCATAAATTCAATATTGTAAGGGTTTGACTTTAAGCCCCAAAAAATTTTTTTAACATTGAGGGAGCCCGTGATTTTTTTTGTGTGTACCAAGGAGAATACGGCTCGGCAGTTCTGAATATAACGTCCAGCTCTGTTGATGATATTCAAGGAATAATAAAAAAAATGTGTTCTGGATACTTTAATTATACTTTTTCAGAGAAACGTAAACCGTCTAGAAAGCCTCCCATTATTGGTATTCTTTCTTTTTTGTAAAAATATTATATGTATACCTTAAAACTATAATTTCGGCTATATTAATGCACGAGTAGAGGATGCATTACAGGAAGAGCTTTAACTATTTTTTGAAAGCTGCGAAAAAAAGTAAACGTTTGCTTATTTCACGATATACTTAATGGATATGACATAACTAATATGACTATAATAGTTCGTTAAAATTTGTGAAATGTTAAATGGAAGACAAAAATTAAACTCAGTCATGTAACTTAAACGCAAAATAGATTTAATAACTATCAACATGTCAAATTTATAGTGACATGAATTAGAAGTTGAAAAAATTAACTTCCGTATTCACCAAAAAGGTTTAAGAATTAGATCATGGCAGGTTTTAGAATTGCCATGGTACTTAAAACTCTTAGTTCTGCAGTTAAGTTTCGCTTACGTAACTGTTATTTTGTAATTGTGACATTTAGAAAAATTATTTATTTAATTGTTAAAAATATCATCTTAAACCTATAACTGTCAAGTTAGACCTTGTTGCTGTGGTGCAGAAAGCGGAAAAGGCCATAGCAGACAAGTAGCGTTTTTTTTCGACATAGAAGGTGCCCTTGATAAAGCCAGGATATCAAGCATTTGCGGAGCCTTGCAGGCCAGAGGAGCAGCACATCATTTGGTAAGCTGGGTGAAATCTGCGCTTCTAATTCGTACGGTTAGTGATTCCATGGGAGACTGCCAAGTTAAGGCCGTGGTGCGTGGCGGCTGCCCTCAAGGTAGTTGCATCTTGCCACGCCTCTGGTATTTGGTAATGGATGGGCTTCTGAGGAAACTACAATTTGCAGGCTTTTATGCGCAGGCATACGCAGACGACAGGCTTATTATGGTGACAGATAAGTTCCTAACAACTGTCTGTGAACGAGTGAAAGTAGCGTGCAGGATAATTGAACAATGGTACATCGAGTCGGGACTCTCAGTCGATCTAGATAAAAATGAACTCATACTCTTTACCAGGAGAAAGAATTTAGTTGGATTTAGATCACCAACCCTGTACCAGAGAACTCTGCCCCTAACGCAGGAGCTCAAATACCTCGTGGTGGTTATAAATAGTAAACTGACGTCGAAAACGTAACCGATAAATTCATGGCAATAAAGTGACAACTACGCCGCGTGGTGGGCCGGAAGTGGGGTTTATCCCCACAGGTCCTACACTATCCGTGGTCTGGTGGCCGGCGGTGGAAAAGGTTACATATTGTCAAAAACTGGCCGGACTTCAAATACTTGTCTGCTTAGGGGATTGCTGGAGCAGTGAGGACGACACCAGGCGCCGCACTCAACGTTTTCTTGGGCATCCCAGAGCTTCAGATATGAATCAAAAAGGAAGCGATGGCCTCGTGCAAAAGAATGAACGGAATAAAAATCCAACAAGAGCCTCATGAAAATCGCCTCCGTAATGTACCAGGAGAGGTCCATCCTGTCTACGCGGGCGATTCTTCCAGACAGTCGTCTAAGTCTCACTATGCCTTTTGAAATAGAAATTCAAATAAGAAATCAATGCAATGAGAATAGGACACCTCATCGAGCTGAAGTTCAATTGGGGTATACAGACGGCTCGTAGATGGCGATTTCCGGGTTAGACAGCGCCGGAATATACCGGTCGGACAATGGTGTTGGAGAGACCTTTCCGCTGGGAAAACATATAACTGGTTTTCAGGCTGAGGTCTATGCTGTCTATTGTAGGTTGCAACAAAGGAGAAAGTCAGGCTGGAAGGGGAGAATGAAGTCCGCATTCACTCAGACTGTCAGGCGGTCCTTAAAGCCCTCGGTAAAGCCGAGATGAACTCAGCTCTAGTCCAGAAATGCAGAGATGCGCTAAGTGAGCTAGCAACGACAAAGGTGGTGAGATTAAAATGAGTCCTTGGGCATAGAGGTGTCGAAAGCAGCAGATGAGTTCGCGAGAAGCGGATCGACGCTACAATTCTCGGTCCGAGAACCCTGCTCGCAGGACCTGAATAGATGGGCCTACGAAAAGACAAAAGAGAATTGGTCAAGGATGAACTACTTGTCGACAGGCCAAAAAAACCCTACCCAACCCATGCGGATCTAAGGCAACTTGGTTGATGTCAAGGCGTCGACAGGTGTTTGGGGACTTAATTGGTATTTGGACGGAACACTGTAAACTAAACAGACCCATGTACCAGCTGGGGTTAGCGGACAACACTTATTATCTTAACTGTGAAGCAGAGGAATAGGACAATCCCTATCATCTTGCTGGCGAGTCTGAAAGGTGGGCAGGATTACGCTGGAATACTTTCGACGTTGAGTTCCTCTCCAAGGAAGAATTACAACATCTCGACTGGGGCAAGATGCTCTGCTTCATTAGAAGGACGCGTTGCCTTCGTAGAGAAGTGGAGTGAGGTGGTTGGGACCGGGGTCAGCGAAAAGGGCCTTTTAGGCCTAGTTGCTGGGTTTGTAAACCCTTAAAAGAAAAAATATATTATTCTTAAAAATCGATTTTTATAAGTTTTCTATAGTTTATTAAACATTGCATTAAACTATTAGGAGTTGTTTAATGTGCTGAAAATTTTATACTTGTATAACAATGAATAAATTTTTTGTTGGCAAATCTATTGGCAAAATTGCCAGCACAATTTCTTTTTGTTCGGTTTAGAAAATAATAAATTTCTTGAATTTGAATTGAAACTGGATTTATTAATATTTCAATTTTTATTAATTAAATATTTTATTTCCAGGTCCTACTATGATGAATTCACATCAATTCTTAATAAACTCGATATTCCAGAGCTAAAACTTAGTTACGAGTCCTTTTTAGAAGAATTAAGACGGGTAGTTCAAGAATCAGAATTCTTCCACGCACTTTTCTTTTCCACAATTATCTTCGGAGATAAAGGAAATGCTCCAGATGTTGCAGCTGGGGAAGTTGATAAGGATGACCACTTGCATAATATAATTAGAAACATGAGCGACCGTCAGAAGGAAAAATTAGGAATTATTACCGAATTAGCAGTCAAAAGAAAATGGATATAAATTTTATTGTTTTATTATTAAATATTATTAAACTTACTTTTTGCACGTAACACTTTGTATCATGATATTGAGAAATGGCAAGGGCGGCTTATTAGACTAATAGTATCTTAAGCCTCTTACTATCTCTTGTACATCCTCCTTGGGAAGTAACTTAGCCTTTAATAAAGTAGCCATGGTTTAGTCTAGAAAACGTAGACATGCATAGCACTGAACCACTTTTAAATGTTGTTGCTGGAAATTTTTATAAACACAAGGATATCAGTCGCTTATTGAACTCTAGTATAAGCGCCTAGCGCCACCCAACGTTCTTAATCAAAAAGGTTTAACTTAAGAATTATAAGTTTAAAAGAACATATTATGAAATAATGGAGCAAATACTTTTTTTATGTTACAATTACAAAAATGACACTGACAAACTTAATAACTTAATTGCCAATGAGACCTAGAGTGAATGTAGCTTCGTAAAGACGGATGTGATCTTCTGCTATATATGTTTTAACAAAGGAAAAATAAAAAGTGTAATTGCTTATTGTTTTTTGAAATATAATTTGGTATTTTTTGCAAATTTTCGGGATTTTGGAGGAAAAATGCATATTTTAAGAACTATTGCATAGCTAAGCATGTTTTGGATTTTCTATGCTATTTTGTAAGGTTTTCTTTCACATTTTATAGTTTACCAATATTATTGAGGCTGTGTTTGTTGTAGCCGTAGTTAGTTTGGTTCTCCCAAACCAAACGAAAGCGGAAGTGGTGGTTATGTCGAAAATACGATGCACTTCGTGGATTAAGCTTTATCCAGTCAACGTAGAATCAACTTTTGAGACTTGGCCAGTCAGAATTTAACGAAGATCTGTGTAAAGTGTTTTTATTTGCTCATATTTCCTTAAACAAGTTGACCAACCCGTAAGTTAAGCCTTTTCTGCAAAAATACTCAAAATTTAATGCTCCAGATGAATCAATATTAAGAAAAAACGTCGTTGGAAAGTGTTTGGTACCGTGCTAGATGATATAAAGAACGAAATTGAAGGTAACTATATGTATATTGTTGCCGACGAAACAACTGATTCGTGTGATCGTTACATAGCTAATTTAATGATCGGAAAACTCACAGAAGAAGAACCTGGAAAAGCTTACCTCGTAGCGGTAAAACAACTAGAAAAAAACAAACAACCTTACAGTTATCCGATTTATTCAAGAAACATTAACACATTTCGTTTTGCCGAATTCAGTTCCTACCGATAAAAGTCTTGTCGTGTTGTGGGATGCTGCGCCGTATATGATAAAGGCAGGACAGAATTAAGATAGGATTAAATAGGGTTGCGGAAACTATTAGAGTTTCCTTTGCGTTGGTCAATGATCTAATAGCAAATGTGAAAAAAATATTCATAAATTACCACTTGAGCCTGTCGTGACCAGATGGAGCGGCAATATTTTATGCAAATAATTTCAAAAAAATGAAAGAGTTAAGTTCACAAATATCTGATGATGATTCATAGTGGAACGACAGTTAATGTATATTAAGTGTAACTATGGATTTCCAGCAAAGAGTATTCTGCAACTAGACGAATCGTGTACAAGTCTATCTGAGTTGATGGATGTAATAGAAAGATGTGTAGAAAATTGCAAACAAATACGAGTTGAGGTAGGAAAAAAAGTAGTGGCAAAATTGGCAAGTTTAATAGAAAAAAACATTGGTTCTAAGGTTTTAAGGCAGGTCGTAAACATAATATCAGGGAAAACTGTAAATAATTTGGTTATTGAACCTGTTTAAGTTCCGAAATTAAAATTTGTCCTAAAAAAAATCGTTTTCTTGGTACAAATATATCACATATCTTTTAAAAATTTTTTTTATTAATTTAATTCAGAATGTCGAAATTTAGATGTTTTATTACTGCATATTCATTTGCATATTCATGCATGTGCGCACATTCTTAATAATCCGGTCTTTATATACATATTTATTCGGACGGAGCGACGTTCCTGTGTGCTCTAAAATTTAACGACACTTGAGTAAAAACAACCTTTTTTTATTACTAAAAGCATTAGATTACTTTCAAGATATGAATAGCTATTATTTTGAGAAGTGGTTTTCAGAAAAATTATTACCCAAACTGAAACATAACAATGTAATTGTCGTGGACAATGGTCTCATATTATTCATGAGTTTTAACAAAAATACCCACATCTAGTTCGATAAAAGAATATCTAAAAACATTTTTGTCTGAAAACAATATATGTGCTTTAAAAGAAAAAATCCATAATTAATTGTATTAATTGGTTTCTTTTTCAAGACGCTAACCCACAGGCTGATGCTATTGTTATATATCACCTAATATTTTAAAGTATTATTTCGTTCTGCGCTGTTCTATTACGGCGCTATTGTGTTACAACGTTGTTTCAGTGTAAGAGTATCTTGTTATAGTGCTGTTTTAATATAAGGTAGTGGGGGTATATATGGCCCACCTAAGCAAAATCATGATTTTTTTCAAAACTTTATTTAACAAAATATAAACTTAACTTACATATGTTGAGCATGTACTTTGTACTTCCAAGTTACATATTTGGTTTAAGTGTTTTGTGAATCAAACTATTTTTTTTTGTCAAACATAAAAATCCTTTCATCTGGCTATATTATCCGACTCTGGTGGTTAATATGGCCCATATTAAATCATCTTAAAACTAAGTGAATATATCATTCAAAACAAACTAAAATAAAATAACAACCCTTACTTAGTTGGTAGATATTTAAAAGTAAAGGAAAATATAAGAAAAACAAAGTGTGGCCATATTAGACTAATTACTAAATTGCCAAAAAAAAAAAAAACAATAAACAAAAACAAGTCTTTAGGAACAGTTTGGGCACTCAAAATCATCCTCATCATCTGCTGTTAGTCCGTCCATCTGTTGGTCGGTATCACAAATCGAACAATACCAGGACTCTACTGGCTTTGAAGGCAATGGTTTTGATTGTCGTGATGTGGAAGGCTGGCAATTGGATTCATTAAAAAGTTGTAGGGTTACCTTTTGAGCTTTATAGTTAAGAGCCTTACGGCGGTTAACTCTTTTAGTGACTCGTTTGGTACCGTCAGGTGTAGGTAAAAGTTCCTTAAACGAATCATCTAGATTTAATGGTTTTGATGGACTTTTCTGAGCCTCAGGGTTGTTTGGTTGTCGCTTATTAGTCTCAAGGATGTTTGAGAGAGTATTTTCTTCTTTCTTCCTTCTTCGCATTAGGCTGGCCAGTGGAATTTCATCCTCCGAAGTGTATTCGGAATTTTGAAGTTCGTTTAAGGTTACAGGGACATTTTGAGGTCGCTCTGATAGTTGTGCCGGAGCAAAAGCACAATCTGGTATCGCCGATGGGTTAAAAGGGTAAATACCAGTAGCTCTAAACCCATTTGAGATAAAATAATATTAAAACGTGCTTTCGTTAACGATCTATCAGGGTTCACATCCCAATATCTCAGCAACTCTGTATCCCAATGAGATTCGAATGATTTAAAAACTGATTTGTCTAGGGGCTGTAATTCGTGGGTTGTGTTAGAGGGAAGGCAGAATAAGGTAATATTTAAATCATCAGCAGCTTCTACAATACTTAAATCTAAGTGGCTTGAGGCACCATCAAATATTAACAAAACAGGGCCGGCTACTTTATGTTTTGCGAAATGATGTAGAAATTCAATAAAAAGGTCAGTTACCATACTGCCCTTTGGAGCCATTTTTACCAAGGTACCAGGAAGCACATTGTCACAATATTCCGGTTTCAGACGCTTGCCCTTAAATATGATCATTGGAGGTATTGTGTTTCCAATTGCGTTTGCACATCCAACCACTGTGACAATTTCAGCATGTTCTGGTGCTATGAGGTGAACCCGTTTACTTCCTTTAAGTGCAAGCACAGTTTGTTGGTGATGGATTGTGAGGCGACACCCTTTCTCATCCATATTATAAATGCTGTGCGGTTTGTTTTTCAAATTTAGTTCATCCGAAACTTGGCCAAGTTTTTGAAAGTAGTCTGCAACGATGGGCTTGTTCATCTTTTGAGCTCTGGCCGGATTCATTGATTGAGCCTTTCTCCTGGAAATTTCGGGATGTCTCCTCATAAAAAGAAGCAACCAATCTTTGCCCGCCATTTCATTATTTTTGCTAAAGTTATTAGCAATGTTAAAACGACTGCAGTATCTATAAGCTTGGTGACGAACTAAATTGGAAGTTAGAGGTAAACCTATTTCGCTGTATCTAATAATTCTTTGTACGAAGTCTCTTTCTTGTTCTGGGGACAAAATGCTTGGCCTTCCTAAGCGTTTTACTGAAGCACCACCTTCTCCTATGTATCTTCTGAGAGTTCGTCGTGGAATTCCAAATCTTGTTGATACTTCTCTTTGTGACTGATTGTTATTAATAACTGCTCGCAGCGCACTCTCCAAATTTTCTTGTGTCCACTGTTTTCTAATGTTTCTATTTTTATCCTTTATTTTCACCATGTTGACCGTATCTGTAAAAAAAAATGACCTTACTAAAACTTTCAAAAAGTCTTTCCTGGTAATATGGCCCAGCAACGGATAATATCGCCCATGCGGGCCATATTAACCAAATGCACTCAATTTACTTATCGGCAGGTAACAAAAAAAAATATGTGAAAAACATGCAATATTTTTATGAGAATATATTAACAACATCAGTACTTACAGTTTGTGCTATATCCACTATCACTAAGTCGTTTTAATTCTCAAAATATTTGTCTTTTAACCTTCAATTAATTTATAACAGAGCGACGAAATGCACACAGCAACACTTGACTGCAGAGTACACAATGCCGATGCGAAATTTTAACCTTGATCTAGGTTTCTTCGGCATTCCGATCCGTTTAGGAAGGAATCGGCGTTGCCAGATTTTAAAAAAATTGTTCGCTTGTAATTTTTTTTGCCCCTGGGCCATATAATCCGGCGGGCCATATATACCCCCACTACCTTACACTTTAATATTAATATGTGTAACCTCTAAAATTGGCGCTCATTTGTACAGCGCAGTTTTAATACGGAGTCATTTTTTTGTATCTACCTATTTATTTGATTTTTAGAATTGACTTACTTTTCACCTCGTCGTAGACAAATGTACGAAAAACCAATCAAACACCAAGTAGCCATGAGGCCTTTTCTATGGAAACGACATGCATTTATTTGTTTATTTCCAGATCTGTTAGGCATCTCACCGTTTTCACAATTTTTAAGATAATTTCATTCAGTTCGTTCTTTTTCTTTAATACCTAAGTCAACAATGCAAAGTATCGTGCATTGTTTAATTGATGATCGACGAAAAAATATTGTCGTAACACACAAAATTGTCTTTCCTGGACTCGCCAACTTCCAGACCTCGCTCGCCCTGGAATCTGTCTACTTGTGTATCACTTTCCGATCTTGTTACGTAAATAACTGTCTTTCACTCATGAGTAGCTATTTACATACTAAGCAAAAACAGCTTCAGATCGGCAATAGATTTGATTCCTTTATAATTTGTGTAACCGGTGTTTGAATCAAACAATGATATAACACTGGCCAAAAAGTAACCGCATTGGCTTTGTAGCCAAGGGTATCAATGACGAATTATTTAACGCAAAAGAAAAAACATAACTTCCCTTTTATTTTTCATGTTCATTTTTTCGTTGGATACTATGCTCAAATATATTTCCCTAGAATTTGTCAAAAAAAATCATATCTATTAAAACTGGGTATTTTATATATACTTTTTTTACCAATGTTTATTACAATATACAATCCATTCTCTATCTAATGTAATATCCTAGTTCTTGAAAATTAAACAGAAGTTGTCAAGGTAATGGTGCTTCAATAATTTTTAACATAAGGTGTAATAAAATTACTGTTGCATTTTTAAGCTGAACATGTTGTTTAGAACACTGCAGGTACATCCATGTCTATTTTAAAATCATTTTGATACAGAAATAAACATATTTTTCCTAAAAATATATACAGATGTTTTTCCCGAAAATATTGTGCCGGGTAGGTGGCAAGTCTTTCAAAATATTACTAAATTACATGTCAATGTAAACGGATGATATTGGGCGTAGTATTTATTTATGGAATATGTGACACATATGCTATATAACGCAATTTGTCATGGATGTTATTATTCCTTTTAAGCCAGGTCTGGAAGAAATATTATTTTTTATATAAGGTAAGGAAAATTTAGACCACCGGGCAATAGGCCTCATTTCTCAAAACATTTGATTTAAAATGACTTTGTAAAATCTAACAATGTTGCAAGAGAGCAGAAAGAAGTAATTATGTCCTAAAAAGTATTTTTTAAGAATAGTAGTTTAACACCCTTTTAACTAATTACTTGTTTTAAAGTCTCTTCAACTTCATACTTTCTTTACAATAATTTTTTTGTAATTACTTTGTAATATGGCCCACTTCAAAAGTGGGTAATATGGCCCATATTTCAAGTCGAAGGAAATATCAAAATGAAAAATAAATTATTAAATAAATGTTTTTCTTACGGAATTGTTATTTCTGCCAAACGCAGACTTATTTAAAATAAGTATTTTAGTCATTTTCATAATAATATAAGACGTGAACCAAATATGTTATTTTGTAAAGTCTTTTATATAATCTAGCATAAACATGTTGACAACATTTTCTCTTTAATAAATAAACATTCTTAAAAATTCATTTGTTAACTTCATTGCTCATTTTTTTGGATATTGGCATATTAAACTGTATATCGCAAGCTTGTTTTAAAATTTAGTTAGGTCTTACTGTAATAATCTAAGATAGTAACAAAATATTGAAGCACCGCTAACTCCGGTCTTATACAAAACTCATTATTTCCAGTTTAGCTGTGATCGTCTCTTAAATTATTATTTTATTTCCTACTTTGTATCCACCTTGGTATCCACTCGGAGTTCCTAAGAAGTTGACACAATTTTCTGAAAACACATGCTCATTAAATATGTCAATAAAACACCAATTTTATTGAAATAACTAAATATGAAAAATTTAAGTCAAAAATCTAAAATTGTTGTGTAAATAATCAAGTATAAAGTAACCTTAATTAGTTGTACTACTTAACCATGTTTTTACATATAATTCTTAGACAGTTCATATAAAAAATAGGGAGCTAATTAGGTCGGTTGGCTAAAATAAGTTTGGTATATTTATATTGCAAAAATAACAGCAAATACATTTTTTCTGTACGAGAAAAATCTATTAAACAAACAGCTCTAGCAGTCCTATCACATACAATTTATGCTTCTAACCTTAGCAGAGAATGAAAAATAATAATTCCAATTTCTAACTGTAGGACCATTTTATTATAATTGTAATTGCTACCCTCCTTCGGTGTCGTCCCAATTTTTCTATAATAGCTCCGAGACCCAAATAGGACAGTATTAATAAATATAGTTGAGCAGTCCAGAGCACATTGGCAAATAATGCGAATCAGTATCGACTATTACTGTGGAACAACCCATTGTATGGCTACCGTAATAATAATTTAAGGTTGACTGGCAATGGTCTCTGACATTTCCAGTCGAAAGCCAATTGGCCTAGAGTGAGAATTACTCTAACTACTGCAGTCGAACAGTAAACGTACTTTTCTTTTTCCAGCGAGTAAAATTAACCTCAGCGACTTCCATGATATATCTACAAAAATAATTCAACACAGTCTACTTTGTCAGAGCACAAAATTGTTACTCCTTATTTTATTCAAAGATTGCAATAAGGAGCTGAAAGGCACTTAAGCAATTTCCTTCTTTTATAAAATATACCTAAATAAAAGGAAATCTTAGAAGCGGCCTCGCCACAGTCCACATGAGTTATAAAAGATCTTTATTTAAATTTATTACCTATCCTTCCTTTAGTACCCAGAAGTTGCAGATAAATTTATAAACAAGAGAAATATATGTCCAATTGCTGTGACCAAATAAAATTAAATAAATAGTTTTTTTCTAATAAAATCGTTTTATAATAATCCTAACAATATTAATAAAAATTTCTCTGCCAATTTCTTTAGCTCCTTACTAACAGTTCTAACCAAAATAGAAAGTTGGATTTAAGATTTTTTTTTTTTTCTATAAATACTGCCACATTAAATAAAAAAAAATTAATATTGACCATTTTAAATTTCAGTATAATTTTTGAAGCCACGACCACAAAAAGGTTGGTATTTAGTTTTAACAATCCTGCCTGGTATGTGTAAGGTTTCAAGTGGTTTCGAGGTAAGGCCCTGTATTCCTGTACAAATTCCTTTCAAAACCAATTTTTAAAATCCTGATTATATTTAAACGTTTAAATTAATTATGAATTATTCAATATTATTTAAAACAAAAATTTTAATATTTTGAAAAGACAATCGATATGGTTGAAATTCGGTATATGGATATGAAATCAAAAAAGAAACATAATTTTCCTTAAACATTTTTTAAAATTTTGAGAAAACGGCAGTGTTTTGTCAGTTTTTGAGAAAACCCCTGTCATGATCTTCTCAACTTTTTCGGTTGTCTTTAAAAATAAAGGTATCAAATCTGATATTTTTATAATCAACAAGAAAATGCCCATTTATTGAAATAATATTATACAAGATTTTTCTTTAAAAAAAAACATATGTAGGTATATTTTGAGAAGTTTTCGATGTCTATTTGTTTAATCCGATGACAAATTTTGAAAGTTCAGAAAAAAATCTTCAATTTTCATACATTCTTCCAGCTCTTAAAATAAAGGCTCCAGTAGTGCTCCAAAATATACGGAAAACCCCTTACACAAATTCAACGCAAGGGCCTTGAGGGAAGCAGATAATAAAGAAGCTATAATAAATCTTCCAGATATACAATTTCGCAAACCTGTTTAAAAGAAGGTTTGTGCAAAATAAGAAAACCTCTTATGAATCAAATTATTCTAGAGCGTATGATTATTCACCAATCACTAAGAGAAGTCTCTTTTTTGATTTTTCAAATTAATTATATTGGTGAGATCGCAGGCAGCAGGCCATTATGCATGGTCAGGCCATCAGGCAAGGCTCGATCGCCCGATAAACCAGTCCACCGCTGGTCTATATTACTAAATAACTACGTGCTGTGCTAAACTGGATTATGTTTCACTTTCTTTGCCAAAAGGACGGCAATTTACCGATTTTTGTAAGAAGCCTGTCGGGGGAAGAAGGGTTTTTACATTAGCCCCACAACCGACGACTAGCGTTCAAAATTATTTTATTATAATTACACTTTGTTATTATTTATTATTGCTTTAATAATAGTTTTATCGACGAACATGGGATAATCTAGCGCCTAACGGAACACGAGAGGCCAGTCCGCCGCTGCTATATATTACTAGATTGCTACCTATGTGCTGTACAAAACTAGATCATGCTTCACTTTTTGGCATAAACACTGTTGACAACTCTTTGCTAATCGTTCTACTAAATCAGTTCAAAAATCCTACTAGAATCCTACTAAACCTCCAAAATTTTACCCACTAAAAAACCTCAATTTTATTAATTTAACAAAAAACAGAAAAACATATTTTAATAAAAAAAATTATTTTCAAATAATTTTCAAATCTAAATATCGTCTTGCTCCAAAACCTCATCATCATCATGTGATTAAATTCTTCGATGACTCTAGTTTCATCCGAGCTTGACGGCCTATATGCGGTGAGCGTGCCTACTTTTGAGAAAACTGCTGATGGGAACTAGTAGATTGAGCAACATTTGTTCAGCCTCGTTGGATCAGCGCAGATTGTAAAGATTGCTATTAAGGTTTCATCATGAAAACATTTTCTATGTGGTGACTTCACAATGTTCATTTGGCTACAAGATCTCTCTATTTTTCCGTTTGAACATGGAAGAGCAAAGCATTTTATTGCGAAATTAAACTGCTTTTGAAATGGATTTTAGCCTGAAGTATCCTTGTACTGCGTAACTACGGCCCAGAATGGAAGAGTCTTGTCAATGTTCGTTCATTTAATAAAATTAATTTTTAACCAGTGAAAATATATTTTTGTGATAATATGTGTAGGTATCTTCATCAGCTGAGCTAGATTTGTTATCGATGGTTTTATAGTACGTAGACACTTTTCTGGACATAATAGAGGTAGGCTCTCCAGCACTTTATCCACCACGTTATCAGAAAGACGTACCTGCAGTCCTTTGACCAGCGTTTTAACAAAATCGACGCACCTCCATCGAATTATCATTTCCTCATCAACACTAAGTTGTTTATCCTTACGCGCTTCCTTCATTTTTCCTCTAATGATTAGATTTGGGATGAAGATAATCTCTGATATTGATTGTCAGAAAGTTTTCCTTGCATCCCGAAGTTGCTATTCGCTTATCTAAACTCTGGCTAAGCATAGTTAAGCTATTTAAGAGCTTCACTGGATCGATTTCATTCATTCGGAAAAGTTTATTGATTTACAAAAAAAAGAAAAATGAATTAGGTATGTGTATTTAAAAATAAATTGAAAGTCATTTCTTTTAACTTCTTCCAGAAATGGTTGCAAAAAAAGCAAATAGAGCTCATTGTGCTCAAAATGTGTATGCAATTCTTACCACTGTTCCAGGATGCGATTAATTGCGACATAAATAGACAGCCAACGAACAGCAGCGACTTTTGGGATTTTTAAAGTATCTTTCCCATCGTTAAGCGTATTAAATAACATTTAAAAATGGCGTTGACGATCAGATGACCTAAAATTTAACATAAAGTGAAGTAGCATGACAAGGAAAATATAACATAATGCTTATGCATAAGTCAATACTTATTACCTAGAAAACCAATCAAAAATTCCAAATTTTTTGGCAGGCTTCTGAAACCGCCAACTGGACATAATGACACACACAACGAATAAGCATGAAGTTTAGTGAGGAATGTCCTCCTTAAGTTTTTGTTAGACACCCTTATTGACTCCCTTATCAAAATTTTATATTATACAATGTTATGTTATAAGATATGGTAGCACAAAGAGTTTTTAATTTAAAAGTTTAAAATACCTGCCATGACTGATGCATTATCAGTTCCACATATTTTTCAATTCCAAACCAAACTTCTGCAAGACTTCTTTTACAGCTTGAACTATTGAAATTGCCTTCCCTTTTTCCAAATTATGAGGTATTAGAAATGTCGAAACATTTTTAAATCTGGTTTTTGAAAAATATATGATGCCTACTGTAGGTGGTTTTGTGACATTTATGTCAGTCGATTTATCTATTAAGAGGCTATATATGGACTGAAATCTATATCTTCTTGTAAGTCCGATTTAAAGTGTGAACGGAGATTCAAACTCATGTGAGCCGCATCCCAATCCGGATTTCGTACCACAGACCTACGAAGCCCATGCTGAACAATCAACAAATCCTGCTTATACTCCGCGGAAATAAATCTGGCAAAAGACCGCCAGGGGCACTAATGTTGGAACCCTTCCTCCCGCCAGAATCTAATTTTTTCATATCATCGACATTTTGTTCAGTAATATTGGCTTTAAGCCATTATTTAACTAGTTTCTTCCTGTGTTATACTTGATAAATGTATTTTTTAAGAATTATTGGGCCGTCATGTTGAATTCGTGCCAAATAAGGTCTTTTTACGCAGATTTTGTTAAAAACATTTTTGCCAGCCATTTTGTTACGTTATACTATATTCATACAAAAATTATACCAGTGACTTCTGTGGAGTATTTGAAGTCATTCGAATAAGTGGTATTTCAATTTGATTTTTTATTAAGCTGCCATTTTATTGCTCCATATCAAATTCGTACTTAGATTTTGTCAGTTGATCTTTATACTACACTTGATTTTGGTTCAAAATTTTAAGTCAGTGAATAAGTAGATTTTTGCATTGCATTTGTACTATACTGCATTCATAAGAAACTCAGCAGTTCCTCCATATGTCACAGTTGATTTACTTTTGTGTTAAATTAGAAATCAATTCGATTAAGCAATTGATCACACAGATTTTTCGTACAATTTATTAGACCTTCATTTTGATCCTCCATATTGGATTCAGTTTCCGCTAAACATGAAACATTCCTGAAACGCTTCTACAGACATATTGCAAAAATGTATTATTCCACCAATAAGTTTAAGAAATATTACAGAAACATATATTGTAATATGTAGATCCTAACTATAACCAAAGAAAATATAGCCTATATTTTCTGTGCTATTTTCAAATAGAAAAATATCGATTATGAATATTTCTTTTCATTAGGAACAGTAGCGTGTTACCCAGTCTAGTTCCGCACATAATCATTTAATATACAGCCGATTCGCCTAAGTGTGAAATGGAGGTGAACGTGATACTTCCGTATTATTTCAAAATGACGCGCGAATTAGTTTCACCATACACTTCCCAATGTACCAACGGTGGAACCGATTGACCGGCAGTTGCTGAGAGGAGCCGATTTGCGACGGACAATCGGCAAATTTTGAATCTTCATTTTGTCGCCTTTTGTATATTAATCCGAGTGGCGTTTATAATTGTGGCAGGCAAGTACTTTTTCGTATTTGGAAATACTAACCATGAATAACTACATGTTGGTGTTAGAATGGAGATTGCTTATATTCATGGGGTTGTTGATTTCAGAATTACTTTTTATCTGATCGTGGGTAATTGTGATACTGTTTATTTTTGTATATTTGCAGTGTCACATTTACCAGTTAATATTATAAAATTACAAAATTGCTCATTTTAAGGGATAGTGGGGGATGGAACATAAAAAAAAGACTTTTTTTGGTGATGTTTTGACCACAATATTTTTGCTGTCCTCTTCCCACTATTTCCTTTAATGTTGTGTAATGCAGGAATGCTATTACAAAAGGGAGTTGCTCTTTTTTTTACAGATATGCTTCCCAAAAATAAGAATGCCAAGAAATACAATGCGCCTGACCTCGAAAAGATGAAAAATTTGGTCGAAAATGGCTGGAGATCAACTTTAACCTTGAACTTAAGGGATGGAAAAATAGGCAAAAGGCAAATCACTCCGTGGGTAGGCCAGTTGAATCACCTAAGCATGTTGAAGGCATCTTGAAAAGAAATATTGAAGTCATGGACAAATGGGGATTTGAGTTAATATGTAAAGAAATTTTAGACTTAGTTTCCAAGTGGCTGACAGAAAACAATATCCACAATCGCTTTAAGAACAACAGACCGCGAAAGGATTGTATTTTGGGATTCCGTAAACATTAGCACTTTTCCTGCAAGAAGCCTTTGAAAACCAGAACTCATCTATATTTTTTAACCTGCTTGAAAATAACATTGGCCAACTTAATTTTCTGAAGAACTTATGGGACGAGTAGAATGGATACATCTGTTCTCTTTTGTATCTCGGCTAGAGGTGAAAAATTACCTCAATACATACTATTTAAAGCGAAGCATTTGTGGGACTCCTGGATGCCAGAAGATGCTTATCCTGGAACAGGTTTTCATTCAACCCCAAATGGATGGGTGACAATAGGAAATAACGCTTCTGAAGCTCCCTTTGCACACCACATATCTACTTCAGCTTTTGGAGAATTCGGTTTTCAATGTCTTTAAGAAAAACTGGGGTGACATTTGATCGACATGCCAAAGAGAAAACTAACTAGCCTCGTGGAAAAGCTCAGTTCTCAACATTAATAGGTAAAGCATGGGGAGAAAGGACTCCTGCGTCACTAAGAAACCGGTTTTTATACTGTTAATAGAAATGTGATCAAAAATAATATATATGATCCAAGGGAACTGCTAGAATACAGAACAAGGTTGACACAGAATAATTATGCACCTATTCTTCAACAGAGCAACCACAATATCAAAAATACCCCAGGTAATAAGAGTGAATTGGTTATGAACCAACAAGCATCTATTCCCGAGACTTAATCATCCCTTGCTCCGAATAAATCTGTATTCACTTAACCATCCACTTCCCAAACCAGATACGTAAATGAACATACATATTCAAACAATGTACCATCAACAATAGAAAATCTCACTACACCTCTCCAGACTGCGGAGGATACTGAAGGCAACATTTTTCAACCTGAGGATCCCAACATAGACATCAGAACTGGTTCGTCTTTTTCATTTGAAACACTTATTTTGCGCAAGATTGGCACTAAGCCTCATGTAACTGCTAAAAGAATTATGGAAACTTCTAACAAAGCTGAAATTTTGACAAAAGAAGACTTCTTAACTGGGCTAAAATATAAAAAATGTCCATCGAAGCAGTCACTAAAATATCACCCCAAAACTTAAAAAGATAAACATTCCAACGAGTAGGAAAACCAGTTCAGATCGCAGTAGTGGCGATCCCGATCATTATTCTCTACTTGATAGCAAATCATTCATTGGAAGCATTGACTTGGAGTCCTTTGAAGAACCAATGCTTGTTGAAACTATAAAATTAGGATCTTGCGTATTAGTAGATTTCTCTTCTAATGAATACGGCACTGCGTCTGTAAAATTTTTAAAGAGGAAGGGAGATTTTTTTTTATAGCCAACTGAAGAAGATCGATTAAGATATTCAGCAAGATCGTGTTTTCAACATCTTATCGGCTCCAATTCCAGATAGACGTGAGAGCTTAAGTTTCTAAATTCCTTCGACTCCGCAGTCTGGTTGGGAAAGAAGACTCCGTTTCTAGTTTCCTTTTTGTGAGAAGAAATGATGTTTTAGTTTTGTTTGAAATATGTGTTATATATTGTTGTGTTCTTCGCATAACGAACATATTTATCACATTTCTCCTCACTTGCCTTACATTCATTTTCCAGTTAGGTATCAAATAAACTACGATGCTCAGAATTGTCATAATAAGTAGTTACCCAAGTTAATCACTGTTTCAAATATTGCCCAAGATCGCTCAAAAGCGGCGAGTATCATGGAAAGTGTTTTGGCTTCAAAATCCCTAGAAATCTTACTAGAAAATACAAGAAAGTCGATTTATTACTCCGTTGCATCCGATGCCTCAAATAGGGGAAACGAAAAACTATTTCCCTTATGTGTGCCATTATATCATTTTATGTTTATCCCTCGCGCCGTGCGGAAATGGGACACTTTCTGAACTAAAATTTGTTTTTTGATTGGAAAACTAACGTTTTGGGCGCGCTGGTAGAAAAAAATTTCGCCTGTCATGCTGTTTTTTCCATTTTTTTTTTGGAAGTTATCTACCATAATATTTATCCCGGAATGGAGAATGCTTAGATTGGGAACCCTATCCCTAGTATACACAGGCTTTGGTTTCTTGACAGTTTGGCGAACGATAGTAGTATAGATGTTTTAATGTTTTCTTTGCTAAAATATACATGTGGCTTTCTTAAAAAAAAATTGATTCATACTAAAGAAAACATTTTCTCATTTTTAGTATTAATTTTAACAAAAAAACAGATGTCATTATAAAAATTTAACTTTATTTTTTTTATTTAAAAGCAGAATTTGATTAGTTATCTAATCTCACAGAATTAATTGTATGCAGTTAAAGATACGGAGGAAGATATGAGGTCGCGAAAATTTTGTTTGGACTGTGACGGGTCAGAGACGTGAATTGTCAAGGTCGCAAAACTTGCGAATTAAACAGGAGTTAATTTAAAAGGCAACTAACAACAGCCTAAATATTGGTGCATATTCGACAATAATTACAATTAGGAGAAATAACTAGAATATTAGCAAGTAAGTTTTTAACCGAGGTAAATTTTCTATATATATATATATATATATATATATATATATATATATATATATATATATATATATATATATATATATATATATATATATATATATATATATATATATATATTTAACTTGGCTTTGGACTGGTTAACAGCAAATATAATTTATATTGCATTTAGCTTATGTTGAATTTTATCATCATAATTATGTAAAAAAAGAAGCATATGAGTCATATCAGTTGTTTCACAATTCTAATATTCATGTTTTGTAGCAAATTATCGGTATTCCATTAATCAGTTTATTGAACAATAGATTTTTTGGAATGTCGGTTTTTGTTTATTCTATTTTCAATGAGAAACGAATTTTTGTGTAATATTGTAATTCCTTGCCAAGGAAATACTTATCAGTACGTGCTGCAGATAAAAAGCAACCAGGAAATGGACACCTTAAACAAAATAAATATTTTCAAAAAATATGTAATATGGTTGGGCCAAAATAATGTTTTAATTTTTTTATATTTACTGCTAAATATATAAACATTTCATTGGTCTGACAAAATGAAAAATTTTAACCTTAAATCTTAAACTAAAGTCGATTCAATGATTTTTTTATCAAAGCAAGATTGCATTTGATATTGATAATTTCCTTTAATTAAATGAAACTATTTTTGTAAAAAACAATTTAATTAACAACTGAATCGACCCAGTTTGAGTCAACCAAAAATATTAACAATACTTTTTACACAATATTCTTTGATTATTAACGGAGAATACACATGAAGTAAAACACCGAAGGTATAGTAAAAAAGCATACCAAAAGAGCAGATTCAAATTTAGTTCAGGAAACAACTCTGAAAATTAGTCATAAAAACAAGTCAACTTTCAAATCCTCCGTTATTGACCCGTACTTTTCTGTTCTAAAATAGCGATATTTGTTTGGCATCGTAATAAATGCCATTTTTTAAAAGTCCCACAAAATATATCCAGTGGGTTTAAATCGGGGCTGTTTGCAGGCCCTATGATATTTTCACGTTTGCCAATCCACCCAGGGTTTTTTTCCAATAGGCCACCTAGGCCTGAGCTTTCTGTTTTTCCTGTTTATTTTCTCATATACAGACAAACTAATATGAATGTATTTTAGCTTAAAAATACACCCTGAGGGGGGCCCGGATTGTGTAATGTTGGCTGGAAAATTTTATAACACTATGTTTGGAGTAACTACGTTGCAGTACTTTATTATTATGGCTTTAATAAACTGGTCGCGCAAGAGGTAAGAATCTTATTATTCCTGGCATTCCAACGACTTGTAGTGACTATCCCTATAAATCTAGAAGACTGTACTTAGCAGTAAAAGTGTGTTTTGCTATAACAAAAATTTATGTATCCTGTCATTGAACTGAAACATATACACCTACCAGCAAATCTACAAATTAATGGCTGATATAAAGCAACCTTATATAAATGAATATTTAATAAACTGAGTTTAAAATTTCTATCAATCTTGCAATTGGAATATTTCAATAATTACTGTCATTTTATTTTTATTTGGGAAATCGGCTAAGAAATACCTTTATTAACTTTTTGCTTTTATTTGACCAAGTCCTTAAAATTTAAACAATTTATTTAGTTAATAAGAACCCATGATGAAGAAATAAAAATATTTCGGAAGCGTGGCCAAAAAAAAGTATAACGTCAATAATGAAATCTCCTGGCCGATTTGCCCGTGATTTTCTTGAGTTTTAAAGTTCCACGGTCGTTAATCAAAAAAAAAAAAAAATATATATATATATATATATATATATATATATATATATATATATATATATATCGTTATTTGTATTTTCCGGATGTTGCTGTTGTTGCGCTTGATTTTTTATGATTTTAGATTTGTCGATTATTGTCTTCTATACTGTTGGTAGTTTTGATAATTCGTCCCTTTTATTTAGATTACCTTGTTTTTCAATTTCTATGGCTTCTCTGATTATTCTGGTCTTATAATGATCTATATTGGCAATCTCCCTACACCCATCGAAATTTATTTTGTAGCCGGTTTCTTGATGATGTAGGAATAAAGCAGAGGTTGTTTGTTTGTTTCTGATGCTGAGTTTATGCTCTTCTACTCTTGCGGATATTCTCCTGTTAGTTTGCCCCACGTACATTTTTTCACAGTCCTGACACAGAATGCTGTATATATGCTGTATGTATGCTGAAATGTCCGTTAAGCAATTTTGTGACCAGAACATCTAAAAATGATTAAAAAGCTTTGAATGTTTTCTCTGATAGTTAACATTCATTTGTCAGGTATCATGAAAGGATCACTTCAAACTCAGTTTAAAAAATTGGTAAATTGGTCTCAAATTATTACCAAACAACTGTATAAATTTATAGAATGTATTATCTCTGTGTAGTGGAATTTTGTAGGCCCTATGTTGTAGGAAAAAGTGAACTTACCTGTTTTTTAATTTTTTTACATTTTTAAAATTATCTATATATTTGAAATACTAAGCCAGATTTTTCAGCAAGTTCGTGAGAGAGTTGTACTGCGCCTATTTACATGTTTTTTTTAATGATCGTTTGGTTACCGAGACCTTTCAACATTTTTTTTATTGTTTTAGTGCATATTTTTTTCTATAAAACCATGTTTTTCTTCAATAACATTTCTGGACGATATGGTGAATGCGCCCCATATTCTTGTAATGCCACTGGAAACTCATGGCGTCATCTAACGGAAAAGGCAGAACGAGGTCTGCTGGGCCAGCTAGTTATTATTAATTTTTTATAACTTTATTTACAGTCTGTAAGAAATAAATTGTGTTCTGGGATGCATTGAATTTACGTGAAAAGAGAAATTTTTCGAACTCTGTATGGCAATGTTTCTATATAATAAATATGCCATCCACATAACGGATCCATAATTGGGGCTTCAAACTTGCTTTCTCAAGAGCTTCTTTCTCGACTTATATCATAAATAGATTCGAGATTATTTGACCGTTAAATGAAAAATAAGTATTTTAAGGACAATGCTCCGAGAGTTGTATTATATGTGCCTGAAAATCCTCGTTGATAGTAATCTTGTCTAATGCTTCGTCGATGGTAATACTGGGATACAACGACTTGACATCTAGGCTTGCTATGATATCGTCTTTTTCAAGAACGATGTCTCGTATAATTTGAGTAAAATGATCCGAGTTTTTATACAAATGAATCGGTTTTTTCGACAGCTGGTTGCAAAAGTTCAGCAAGATATTTTTTCAGTTTTTGTAGTGGTGAATTAACAGCATTGACAATAGGTCTGATGGGCGTCCCTAGTTTCTATATTTTTGGTAAACCATTAAATCAAATCAACATCCGGAAAACACAAATAACGACCAGCGGCCGCTCAGAGTTATAACATGTGGCCCCCCGGGGGTGGTGGGGGGTATAAAGGAAGCGTCGCAGTCACAAAAACTTCAGTCTCTAAAGCTTCGAAAATGCCAAACTATTCTTTTCAGAACAACAGTAGTGAACGAATGTACACCCGGAATGAATACACATTGTATATTTCCATCTGCGAATATATATATATATATATATATATATATATATATATATATATATATATATAGAGTGAGTTTCTGGACCATTTAAAATATATTCGTAGGAAGATTTTCTTTGGTTTTTTTTGGCCTCAGGTTATTTTTTTGGAAAAATAAAACAATTTCATTTTTCGGCACTAATTTTCATTTTGTTTATTGCAAACGTTTCGGCTAAATGCCTTCATCAGTGCTGTTTGACTGAAACTAAAAACAGTACTATTTTATATTATGCGAAGTCAACATTTTTTTTTTTTTTAAATGTAAAGACAAAATGTTACATACATATACTTATAGACACATAATTAAAAATAACCTTTTTTTTTTTTTTTATATAATAATAATTCGTTACGCTAACTAAAATTCCTAGTAATTTATACTTTCAAACTCACCCAAGAAGGTAACTTCCTGCATTCAGCAAACCAAAACAGAATAAAATTTTTGTCACATCACATTTAGTATACAGTATTAGACGCCAACAAAACATGTAAAATTTTTATTTATAAAACTACGGTGGCATGTTAGTCTACCGATATATTTTGACTGGAATTGCACCTCGTTTTGAAGCAGTTGCTTGTCTTTCTGATTGTTTTTACTGAAACAAAAAATTGTATATTGTGTTGTTGTTGTTTTGGTGTATAGCATGAGGGCCTTTAATTATACTATTTGTTATTATAATCAATTGGTAATTACTGTATTTTTTTTCCGTTTCACTTAACTAAGTAAAAAAATTTTTTTTTTTTTTCTTATTTATTAATCAAGGAGAAAATTTCGGAACATGATAATTATTTTATTACGTTGTGATATATTTGGTTTAAATTTTTAATTTCAGTTCTATCATTTATTGAATTTTTATTTTGCTTAATATAGAGCATTTCTAAGAATTCCCTTTTTTTTTGGTTGGTTTCCGTTTTTAATATTTTTGTGTCTTCATATTTGAATTTATGGGATGTTTCATTTTCGTGCTTAGTTAATGAAGTTTTATTTTTTTTGTCATATTTATGTCCATTTAGGCGGTTTTTAAGGTATTGAGTAGTTTGTCCGATGTATACTCCTGGGCAATCATTACATGGTATTTGATATATAGTGTGTGTTTTTTGACTGGTTGGGGTTGGTGTTTTAAGACAAGTAAAAAATTTCTTTTGAAAAGTGTTGTAGCTTTTGTGGCATACGGTTATGTTTTGGTGTTTGAAAATAGTTTGGATACTTTCTGAAAGACCCTGGATGTAAGGAATAGAGAGGAATTTTTTATCTTTAGTTTTTTCGTTTGGTACGTTTTGATTGGGATTGTTCATTTGCTGTAATCTGGAGTTAAATATTGAATTTATTAATTTTTTTGGGTAACTATTTTGAATTAAGATGTTTTTTGCCTTTTGTATTGCCTGGGATTGATAAGTTAAATTACTCAATTTTATTGCTCTATCGGCAAGACTGATTATTACCGACTTTTTTTGGTTCATTGGGTGTTGCGAAAAGTAATTTATGTATCTGCCGGACCACGTTTTTTTTGTGTACCATTGTGTTTCAATAATATTGTTTTTATTATATAATGTCATATCTAGGAAATTTATTTTTGAGTTGTTTTCAGTCTCGATGGTGAATTTAAGTTTTTCATGGAAGTTGTTAAAGGCATTTAGGATATATTTACATTTATCTTTTGGAATTAGAGTTATGCAATCATCAACGTACCTGTAGAAAAATGGAAGTGATATGTCTAGTTGTCCGATTACATTGCTCTCTAGTTCCTCCATTACTAGTTGTGCAACTACACTTGATATTGGGGAACCCATTGCGCAACCTTCTATTTGTTTATAAAAATTATTGTTGTATGCAAAGAATGTGGATTTTAAAGTTAGTTCAATGGCTATTAGAAATTCATCCAGAGGTATATCCGTGAATTTTTTTATTTCGTTCCATTTATTTTTTATAAGTAGGAGGGCTAAATCAATTGGTACATTTGTGTATAGAGAGATGACATCCAGTGAGATTAAAATATGGTTTTGAGGTACTTGAAAATTATTTATTTTTTCTTTGAAATCCCATGAATCTTTAATGTAAGTGGTACTTTTGTTGACTATATTTTCTAGAATTTGTTTTAAAAATTTAGAAAGGTTATTTAATGGTGATTGTATACACTAAATAATTGGGCGCATTGGAATTCCATCTTTATGTAATTTTGGCAAACCGTAAATTTTTGGTGTTTGGGCATTATACATTTTTAGGTTCTTAGCACAATTAGGTGATATATAGTTTTTCTTTTCCCACCGTGTAACAAGTTCGTTGTTTCTTTTTTGAAAAATATTTGTTGGATCTGTATTTATTTTTTTGTATGTATCTGTGTCGTTCAGAAGTAATTGCATTTTATTATCATATTCTTTTGTATCCATGATAACCGTTTTATTTGATTTGTCTGGGCGTACGATTTTTAGATTTGGATGATTTTTCAGAAAAGTGTTTGTTTTTTTAATTTTTTTAATTAATTCTTGGTCTATATTATTATGTTTTGTTTTATATTGTTTAGATTTTATTTTATTTTGATATGTTTTGAGAGTGTTACAACAATTTGCCCTTATTGTATCTTTTTCATCATTAGTAAAGTTACTGATTGATGTTTCGACAGATGATATTATGTCAGGAACAGGGAGTTCATTGGCATTTGTAATTGGATACGCAAAATTAGAACCTAAACTTAGAATTTCTACTGCATATTCCGGAATTTCCGTCTCAGTCAGATTTTCTAGCCACTCTTTTTGTATATTAATTTTTTTTGGGTTTGTTTTATTTTTTTTTGTTTTTAACAAGTAAATTTTGTTTATGTTTCTTAATTTAATTTTTTCGAATAAAGCTTCATATTTTTTATTTTCGATATTTAAGAGTTCATTAAATTTATTTGCGGTGGTTGTTTCCTGTAATTGGTTTTTGATTTGAGATATTTTAGTTTCGATGTTTTTTATATTAATGATGGTGTCGCTAATTAGTAATTTTAGCGTATTGAGTTTAAAATTATTTACAATATTTTCATGAAATTTCCTTCTTAGGTTAGTTGATGAGAATTCTATGTGGTTAATTTTAATGTTTAAAAATGCTGGAAATATGTTTTCAGTTTTACATCTTAGTAAAAATTGTCTTCTATTCTTTAGGCTAGCTAGTTTACAATAGTTCTTAGAGAGGGTTTTAATATTGTCGTTGCTTAGAGTTATGTTAGTTTCATATTGTTCAGTCGGTGGCAGTATTTCATCCATTCTGCTTATATATTCTTAGAGTGAGTTTCTGGACCATTTAAAATATATTCGTAGGAAGATTTTCTTTGGTTTTTTTTGGCCTCAGGTTATTTTTTTGGAAAAATAAAACAATTTCATTTTTCGGCACTAATTTTCATTTTGTTTATTGCAAACGTTTCGGCTAAATGCCTTCATCAGTGCTGTTTGACTGAAACTAAAAACAGTACTATTTTATATTATGCGAAGTCAACATTTTTTTTTTTTTTAAATGTAAAGACAAAATGTTACATACATATACTTATAGACACATAATTAAAAATAACCTTTTTTTTTTTTTTTTTTTTTTTATATAATAATAATTCGTTACGCTAACTAAAATTCCTAGTAATTTATACTTTCAAACTCACCCAAGAAGGTAACTTCCTGCATTCAGCAAACCAAAACAGAATAAAATTTTTGTCACATCACATTTAGTATACAGTATTAGACGCCAACAAAACATGTAAAATTTTTATTTATAAAACTACGGTGGCATGTTAGTCTACCGATATATTTTGACTGGAATTGCACCTCGTTTTGAAGCAGTTGCTTGTCTTTCTGATTGTTTTTACTGAAACAAAAAATTGTATATTGTGTTGTTGTTGTTTTGGTGTATAGCATGAGGGCCTTTAATTATACTATTTGTTATTATAATCAATTGGTAATTACTGTATTTTTTTTTCCGTTTCATTTAACTAAGTAAAAAAATTTTTTTTTTTTTTCTTATTTATTAATCAAGGAGAAAATTTCGGAACATGATAATTATTTTATTACGTTGTGATATATTTGGTTTAAATTTTTAATTTCAGTTCTATCATTTATTGAATTTTTATTTTGCTTAATATAGAGCATTTCTAAGAATTCCCTTTTTTTTTGGTTGGTTTCCGTTTTTAATATTTTTGTGTCTTCATATTTGAATTTATGGGATGTTTCATTTTCGTGCTTAGTTAATGAAGTTTTATTTTTTTTGTCATATTTATGTCCATTTAGGCGGTTTTTAAGGTATTGAGTAGTTTGTCCGATGTATACTCCTGGGCAATCATTACATGGTATTTGATATATAGTGTGTGTTTTTTGACTGGTTGGGGTTGGTGTTTTAAGACAAGTAAAAAATTTCTTTTGAAAAGTGTTGTAGCTTTTGTGGCATACGGTTATGTTTTGGTGTTTGAAAATAGTTTGGATACTTTCTGAAAGACCCTGGATGTAAGGAATAGAGAGGAATTTTTTATCTTTAGTTTTTTCGTTTGGTACGTTTTGATTGGGATTGTTCATTTGCTGTAATCTGGAGTTAAATATTGAATTTATTAATTTTTTTGGGTAACTATTTTGAATTAAGATGTTTTTTGCCTTTTGTATTGCCTGGGATTGATAAGTTAAATTACTCAATTTTATTGCTCTATCGGCAAGACTGATTATTACCGACTTTTTTTGGTTCATTGGGTGTTGCGAAAAGTAATTTATGTATCTGCCGGACCACGTTTTTTTTGTGTACCATTGTGTTTCAATAATATTGTTTTTATTATATAATGTCATATCTAGGAAATTTATTTTTGAGTTGTTTTTAGTCTCGATGGTGAATTTAAGTTTTTCATGGAAGTTGTTAAAGGCATTTAGGATATATTTACATTTATCTTTTGGAATTAGAGTTATGCAATCATCAACGTACCTGTAGAAAAATGGAAGTGATATGTCTAGTTGTCCGATTACATTGCTCTCTAGTTCCTCCATTACTAGTTGTGCAACTACACTTGATATTGGGGAACCCATTGCGCAACCTTCTATTTGTTTATAAAAATTATTGTTGTATGCAAAAAATGTGGATTTTAAAGTTAGTTCAATGGCTATTAGAAATTCATCCAGAGGTATATCCGTGAATTTTTTTATTTCGTTCCATTTATTTTTTATAAGTAGGAGGGCTAAATCAATTGGTACATTTGTGTATAGAGAGATGACATCCAGTGAGATTAAAATATGGTTTTGAGGTACTTGAAAATTATTTATTTTTTCTTTGAAATCCCATGAATCTTTAATGTAAGTGGTACTTTTGTTGACTATATTTTCTAGAATTTGTTTTAAAAATTTAGAAAGGTTATTTAATGGTGATTGTATACACGAAATAATTGGGCGCATTGGAATTCCATCTTTATGTAATTTTGGCAAACCGTAAATTTTTGATGTTTGGGCATTATACATTTTTAGGTTCTTAGCACAATTAGGTGATATATAGTTTTTCTTTTCCCACCGTGTAACAAGTTCGTTGTTTCTTTTTTGAAAAATATTTGTTGGATCTGTATTTATTTTTTTGTATGTATCTGTGTCGTTCAGAAGTAATTGCATTTTATTATCATATTCTTTTGTATCCATGATAACCGTTTTATTTGATTTGTCTGGGCGTACGATTTTTAGATTTGGATGATTTTTCAGAAAAGTGTTTGTTTTTTTAATTTTTTTAATTAATTCTTGGTCTATATTATTATGTTTTGTTTTATATTGTTTAGATTTTATTTTATTTTGATATGTTTTGAGAGTGTTACAACAATTTGCCCTTATTGTATCTTTTTCATCATTAGTAAAGTTACTGATTGATGTTTCGACAGATGATATTATGTCAGGAACAGGGAGTTCATTGGCATTTGTAATTGGATACGCAAAATTAGAACCTAAACTTAGAATTTCTACTGCATATTCCGGAATTTCCGTCTCAGTTAGATTTTCTAGCCACTCTTTTTGTATATTAATTTTTTTTGGGTTTGTTTTATTTTTTTTTGTTTTTAACAAGTAAATTTTGTTTATGTTTCTTAATTTAATTTTAAAAACCGCCTAAATGGACATAAATATGACAAAAAAAATAAAACTTCATTAACTAAGCACGAAAATGAAACATCCCATAAATTCAAATATGAAGACACAAAAATATTAAAAACGGAAACCAACCAAAAAAAAAGGGAATTCTTAGAAATGCTCTATATTAAGCAAAATAAAAATTCAATAAATGCTAGAACTGAAATTAAAAATTTAAACCAAATATATCACAACGTAATAAAATAATTATCATGTTCCGAAATTTTCTCCTTGATTAATAAATAAGAAAAAAAAAAAAAAAAATTTTTTTACTTAGTTAAGTAAAACGGAAAAAAAATACAGTAATTACCAATTGATTATAATAACAAATAGTATAATTAAAGGCCCTCATGCTATACACCAAAACAACAACAACACAATATACAATTTTTTGTTTCAGTAAAAACAATCAGAAAGACAAGCAACTGCTTCAAAACGAGGTGCAATTCCAGTCAAAATATATCGGTAGACTAACATGCCACCGTAGTTTTATAAATAAAAATTTTACATGTTTTGTTGGCGTCTAATACTGTATACTAAATGTGATGTGACAAAAATTTTATTCTGTTTTGGTTTGCTGAATGCAGGAAGTTACCTTCTTGGGTGAGTTTGAAAGTATAAATTACTAGGAATTTTAGTTAGCGTAACGAATTATTATTATATAAAAAAAAAAAAAAAGGTTATTTTTAATTATGTGTCTATAAGTATATGTATGTAACATTTTGTCTTTACATTTAAAAAAAAAAAAAATGTTGACTTCGCATAATATAAAATAGTACTGTTTTTAGTTTCAGTCAAACAGCACTGATGAAGGCATTTAGCCGAAACGTTTGCAATAAACAAAATGAAAATTAGTGCCGAAAAATGAAATTGTTTTATTTTTCCAAAAAAATAACCTGAGGCCAAAAAAAACCAAAGAAAATCTTCCTACGAATATATTTTAAATGGTCCAGAAACTCACTCTAAGAATATATAAGCAGAATGGATGAAATACTGCCACCGACTGAACAATATGAAACTAACATAACTCTAAGCAACGACAATATTAAAACCCTCTCTAAGAACTATTGTAAACTAGCTAGCCTAAAGAATAGAAGACAATTTTTACTAAGATGTAAAACTGAAAACATATTTCCAGCATTTTTAAACATTAAAATTAACCACATAGAATTCTCATCAACTAACCTAAGAAGGAAATTTCATGAAAATATTGTAAATAATTTTAAACTCAATACGCTAAAATTACTAATTAGCGACACCATCATTAATATAAAAAACATCGAAACTAAAATATCTCAAATCAAAAACCAATTACAGGAAACAACCACCGCAAATAAATTTAATGAACTCTTAAATATCGAAAATAAAAAATATGAAGCTTTATTCGAAAAAATTAAATTAAGAAACATAAACAAAATTTACTTGTTAAAAACAAAAAAAAATAAAACAAACCCAAAAAAAATTAATATACAAAAAGAGTGGCTAGAAAATCTGACTGAGACGGAAATTCCGGAATATGCAGTAGAAATTCTAAGTTTAGGTTCTAATTTTGCGTATCCAATTACAAATGCCAATGAACTCCCTGTTCCTGACATAATATCATCTGTCGAAACATCAATCAGTAACTTTACTAATGATGAAAAAGATACAATAAGGGCAAATTGTTGTAACACTCTCAAAACATATCAAAATAAAATAAAATCTAAACAATATAAAACAAAACATAATAATATAGACCAAGAATTAATTAAAAAAATTAAAAAAACAAACACTTTTCTGAAAAATCATCCAAATCTAAAAATCGTACGCCCAGACAAATCAAATAAAACGGTTATCATGGATACAAAAGAATATGATAATAAAATGCAATTACTTCTGAACGACACAGATACATACAAAAAAATAAATACAGATCCAACAAATATTTTTCAAAAAAGAAACAACGAACTTGTTACACGGTGGGAAAAGAAAAACTATATATCACCTAATTGTGCTAAGAACCTAAAAATGTATAATGCCCAAACACCAAAAATTTACGGTTTGCCAAAATTACATAAAGATGGAATTCCAATGCGCCCAATTATTTCGTGTATACAATCACCATTAAATAACCTTTCTAAATTTTTAAAACAAATTCTAGAAAATATAGTCAACAAAAGTACCACTTACATTAAAGATTCATGGGATTTCAAAGAAAAAATAAATAATTTTCAAGTACCTCAAAACCATATTTTAATCTCACTGGATGTCATCTCTCTATACACAAATGTACCAATTGATTTAGCCCTCCTACTTATAAAAAATAAATGGAACGAAATAAAAAAATTCACGGATATACCTCTGGATGAATTTCTAATAGCCATTGAACTAACTTTAAAATCCACATTCTTTGCATACAACAATAATTTTTATAAACAAATAGAAGGTTGCGCAATGGGTTCCCCAATATCAAGTGTAGTTGCACAACTAGTAATGGAGGAACTAGAGAGCAATGTAATCGGACAACTAGACATATCACTTCCATTTTTCTACAGGTACGTTGATGATTGCATAACTCTAATTCCAAAAGATAAATGTAAATATATCCTAAATGCCTTTAACAACTTCCATGAAAAACTTAAATTCACCATCGAGACTGAAAACAACTCAAAAATAAATTTCCTAGATATGACATTATATAATAAAAACAATATTATTGAAACACAATGGTACACAAAAAAAACGTGGTCCGGCAGATACATAAATTACTTTTCGCAACACCCAATGAACCAAAAAAAGTCGGTAATAATCAGTCTTGCCGATAGAGCAATAAAATTGAGTAATTTAACTTATCAATCCCAGGCAATACAAAAGGCAAAAAACATCTTAATTCAAAATAGTTACCCAAAAAAATTAATAAATTCAATATTTAACTCCAGATTACAGCAAATGAACAATCCCAATCAAAACGTACCAAACGAAAAAACTAAAGATAAAAAATTCCTCTCTATTCCTTACATCCAGGGTCTTTCAGAAAGTATCCAAACTATTTTCAAACACCAAAACATAACCGTATGCCACAAAAGCTACAACACTTTTCAAAAGAAATTTTTTACTTGTCTTAAAACACCAACCCCAACCAGTCAAAAAACACACACTATATATCAAATACCATGTAATGATTGCCCAGGAGTATACATCGGACAAACTACTCAATACCTTAAAAACCGCCTAAATGGACATAAATATGACAAAAAAAATAAAACTTCATTAACTAAGCACGAAAATGAAACATCCCATAAATTCAAATATGAAGACACAAAAATATTAAAAACGGAAACCAACCAAAAAAAAAGGGAATTCTTAGAAATGCTCTATATTAAGCAAAATAAAAATTCAATAAATGATAGAACTGAAATTAAAAATTTAAACCAAATATATCACAACGTAATAAAATAATTATCATGTTCCGAAATTTTCTCCTTGATTAATAAATAAGAAAAAAAAAAAAAAAAAAAAAAAAAAAAAAAAAAAAAAAAAAAAAAATTTTTTTACTTAGTTAAGTGAAACGGAAAAAAAAATACAGTAATTACCAATTGATTATAATAACAAATAGTATAATTAAAGGCCCTCATGCTATACACCAAAACAACAACAACACAATATACAATTTTTTGTTTCAGTAAAAACAATCAGAAAGACAAGCAACTGCTTCAAAACGAGGTGCAATTCCAGTCAAAATATATCGGTAGACTAACATGCCACCGTAGTTTTATAAATAAAAATTTTACATGTTTTGTTGGCGTCTAATACTGTATACTAAATGTGATGTGACAAAAATTTTATTCTGTTTTGGTTTGCTGAATGCAGGAAGTTACCTTCTTGGGTGAGTTTGAAAGTATAAATTACTAGGAATTTTAGTTAGCGTAACGAATTATTATTATATAAAAAAAAAAAAAAAAAAAGGTTATTTTTAATTATGTGTCTATAAGTATATGTATGTAACATTTTGTCTTTAAATTTAAAAAAAAAAAAAATGTTGACTTCGCATAATATAAAATAGTACTGTTTTTAGTTTCAGTCAAACAGCACTGATGAAGGCATTTAGCCGAAACGTTTGCAATAAAAAAAATGAAAATTAGTGCCGAAAAATGAAATTGTTTTATTTTTCCAAAAAAATAACCTGAGGCCAAAAAAAACCAAAGAAAATCTTCCTACGTATATATATATATATATATATATATATATATATATATATTACATAATTTCCATATGATTAATGAATAAATTAATATTTAAAAACAAAATCATCCTGTTCAGTGATTAATATCTAATCACGTTTAAAAAAGTCGGCCCTGATAACATTTCGTAAACACTTCGTCTTGATAGATATTACCTAAGTCTTTTAATATTTTATTATCATTTCAGATTTACCGATTTCAGTTGCATCGAAAATGGCTAGTAGCGATTACGAGATAAAAGATGTTGAGAAAATTGTTAAAGGAATCGATGGCAAAATAAAGAAGACACACATAACTAGGTTAACGGCGCCAGGTGAAAACTTCCTAAGTTTAGTATTTCAGGTTGATTTTGAAGTTGAGAAAGATGGAAAAGCAGAAACAATTAGTACTGTAGCTAAATGCTTACCACTTGGCGGAAAAACACCTGAATTAAATATAGCTGCTATGACAAATGAAATTGGTTGGTATGAAGAAATAGTGCCCTTACTGAAGCAATGTGGCATCGAATATGGTATTGATACTAGTTTTTATCCAAAATATTTAGGAGGGAGATTGAGCATGGACCCTTCTAAAAATGGAGCTGACCAAGATTCCGTTTTGCTCTTAGAAAATTTAATTCCTCAAGGTAAAGATTGAATGTTATATATTGCATTCTTGTTTTTATTTAAGTTTTAGTTTTGCTGCTACAATATGCAATTAACATTATTTTTCTTATTATCTGCTTTCTGGTGCCCAGAATTGAGCTTGGCTTGCCTTCTAATTTCCAGTTCTCCCTATCCTGTACTATTATCCAGCTTGACCAATCTACTCTTTTTTACCTCGTCATACCAGCCTATGATTAGTCTTCCCTATTACTTACCTGTCTCCAATTCCTTATTTAGTTTAAGTCTTTAGTTGACAAACTTGCTATTTCACCGATTGCCCTTAGTTCTCACTACGAGACTGGCATATTCCCAATAGAGATATGACATTGTCTATGTAATGTCACTGACTTTTTTGTATGCTGATCCAATGGTTTCGTTTCTGTCCCTCAAAGGAGATATTTTTATCTTCTTGATTTGTTCTTTTTATCTGGTTTATCGATTCCCTTATTTCTCCGTAAGTTATTACAAACAGTACATACTGACCAAAGTGTTTGGCTCTACAATATTATGAGATTTGTATTTCTGTATATGTGAGTGTTGTCTATACGCCACCCATCCTAGTCTATTGATTTTAGTGTTTTTTGTTATTTCTGTTTTCCTTTATTTCCTATGTCTATTCGGTGTCCTTTTATTCGTTTATTTTTTTACGTTGATCCTTAAAGCTATCTTCTTAGAATCCTGATCTTACGCCTTTAACACTACCAAAAGTTTCTTTTTTCGATCCGCTTTAAATTAGTGGCAGTAACTAATTTACTTTTACTATGGTGAGCAGGCTTTTGTTGGCTGTGGCAACCGAGTTTTTTTTCATTTGCCACAACTAGAGCCTCATATCAATGTTTTATTTATGGTAACTAGAAAATTGGTAGACCCAATACAAATAATTGGCTAAAATTAACTGCCGTGGCTAATACATTTGATAGAGTTAACTAAAATATGTAGTAGAGCCAGTTGTACCAGTAACTACCAAAATAGTGTATTTTGGTAGTTATTATGGCAGTTAATATTGGTAGTCATTATGGCAGTTAATATTGGTAATTGCAAAATACAATAAGTTTTTGTTTTTGAATCCATTATTTTGTTTTCCTTTTTTATAATTGCACACCTATGTCAATGAATCGAACCTAAAGGAAATTACTGACATTTCTGTTAATACTGTTGAAAATTAATTAAGCCAATAATCTAGAGAGTGGTTGGTTGGAGGTATATACCTATATATATATATATATATATATATATATATATATATATATATATATATATATATATATATATATATATATATATATATATATATATATATATATATATATATATATATATATATATATATATATATATATATATATATATATATATATATATATATATATATATATATATATATATATATATATATATATATATATATATATATATATATATATATAAAGTATCTGTAGTTTGTTTGCATATAATATTGATCATATTAGCATTGCTTTAAAATTTTCCACGGCTGCAGTCAATTAAGAAATCATGGTTCTTGGGTTTTGACCGTGCCAGTCGTGCAGTGAAAATCTCTAAGTTTGACACGGTCTAAATCCAAGAACCAGGATTTCATACCTGTCGATTTGTCCTCACTAAGGCATACCTCGAATTATTAAAAAGAACAAAACAAGAGATACTAATTTTTTTAATACATTACATAAAAAATTAAAACTTAAAATAAAACATTAAAAATAACGGCCAAAAACAGTATCAAATATGTTAAAAATCCTATTCAAACCATTAAATAATATTTAAAAATTTGTCAGAATAAAATATATGTTTTTTACTCATACAGTAAACTCATATTTTAAACGATTCATTCAACCACTATCTTTCAAAATAAAAATCAATATTTATACTCTCAGCAATTCCTAGAAAATCGACCTTAAACCGGTCTGTAGACAGGTTCCGGCATCACAAAAAAAAACACAACTTTAGGCGGAAGTAGTGCGTATTTGACAATTAAAGAGATCAGTCGAGTGTTTTTTGGCTCCGAATTTTTACTCTCGCACTCTTAGTTTCTCCGTACATGTTTTAGTATTTTATTAGAAAAATATTACCCTTAGTCGCGACCCAGCTCTCCCAGTTATATTTGTGAAGTTTCTCAGTTTTAAAAGAGTTAATTGGATTCAAGTATTCTGCCGCAAAATAATTTGCCTGTATTTTTATTAATTAACGGTACCCGAACTTTAAAATTTCTAGCAAATACTTCCAAAGAAACATATCTCCTCGTAGCAGAGGCTGTGCATACTCAATGTTATGTTCATGACCTTCTTCAGAATCAACAGATTCTCTTGATAGACTAAACGAGACTCATTCTCAACTCCTAAAATTATTTGGTTTAGCTCATTTTAATCTTCATAAGTGGTATTCTAACTCTGCACAATTTTCTAAGCAGATTTTACATCAGGTAAATCAATTTAAGTATGAATTCGCCGCTCCTAGTTCTCAAAATAAAGTACTCGGACTGTCATGGAACCCGTCAAGTGATACTTTCTCAGTCTCTTTGCCAAAACAAACTCGAGAAGATACCCCAACAAAGCGAACAGTTTTATCCACTATTGCTCAGTTATTTGACCCACTTGGGTTAATTGGCCCTCTTATCGTGATAGCTAAAATTATCATGCAGAGGATTTGGGTGGCAAAGATTGAGTGGGATAGTGAAATACCCAGTGATATTTTAGGTGATTGGAATAAGTTCATTAGTGATATCCCTGACCTTCCAAGCTTAGAAATTCCTAGACATTTATTTTCCAGAAAAGATATTGCTCAGTTAAAAATTTATGTATTCGCTGATGCCAGTCTAAAGGCATATGGAGCATGTATTTATTTTCGTGCAGTCTATAACGACCAAACAGTTTCATGTGACTTAATTTCCTCCAAGAGCAGAGTCTCTCCATTAAAAACTATTACATTGCCTCGATTGGAACTATGTGCCACATTATTACTCACCGAAAGGATTTTGACAATTTTTAAAAATAGATCATTTAGTTTTCATTCCATAAACTTGTGGACTGACTCCCAGATAACATTGTGTTGGATTCATTCAATTCCCTCCCGTTGGTCAATTTTTGTTTCGAACAGGGTCTCTGAGATTCAGCAATTAACTGCTGATTTTAAGTGGTATAATATTAATTCCTCAGATAACCCTGCAGATTTGTTATCCCGTGGACTAACTTCACATGACTTGAAAAACTCTAAAACTGTGGTGGCATGGACCGAACTTTCTCTTTTCTCCCACTTTAAATTTAGATAAATTAAAAAGGAGTGGAACGATTTAATAAATTAGATTTTTGGCATGAATATTTCTCAAAATTTTCGTCATTTCACGTCAAATCACAGGACCCCTAAGTGTTGAAGAATTGTAATCTTCTGAAATCTTGCTTGTAAAGCAGATACAGAAGATAAGTTTTTCCAAAGAAATATCTGAAATTAGTTCTCAAAAAATTGTATCTAATAAACATATTTTACATCTTTCCCCATTTATAGATAACCCAGGCTTATTACGTGTGGGAGGACGCCTCTCAAAATCTGACATACCAGTTGATCAAAAATACCCAATATTGTTACCATCAAAAAGTAAAATTGTTTCCCGTATGCTTAAATTAGAACACACTCGTTTGGGACATGCAGGTGCACAAAATATCCTCTCAAATTTTAGATTGCGATATTGGTCAATTGGTGGTTTAAAAGAGATAAAAAAAATCATCAGAAATTGTCATATTTGTTTCCGTTTTAAGGCTATAACCGCACAACAAATTATGGCAGATCTTCTGGTAGACAGAGTTAGTATATCCAAACCATTTTCCAGGGCCGGAGTGGACTTTGGAGGCCCCTTGTTAATAAAATCCTCAAGGTTAAGGAAATGCCCTCTTTTAAAATATTACATCGCTATTTTTGTTTGCCTTACAACAAAGGCTGTTCATATTGAGCTTGTCTCTGATTTATCAACCAATGCGTTTATTTTATGTCTAAAGCGATTCATTTCCCGTAGAGGAAATCCTAACGTCATTTATAGTGACAACGCAACAAATTTTCAAGGCGCTAGAAATCGATTACGAGAATTGTATATTTTATTCCAAAATAAATCACATTCTGAATCAATAAACAATTTTCTAAGTTCAAACGAGATACAGTGGAAATGCATGCCACTTCGCAGTCCACACTGGAGTGGAATCTGGGAGGCAGCGGTTAAAAGTACAAAATTTCATTTAAACCGAATAGTTGGTAATGCCAACTTGACTTTTGAGGAAATGGCTACGATTCTCAGTTAAACAGAGGCTATTTTAAATTCCCGTCCCATAGCCCCTATTTCTTCAGATTCCCAGGACCTACAGTGCTTGACACTCGGTCATTTCCTAATAGGCGAAAGCCTCACCTCTTTTCTTGAAAAGAATATTATTAGCCTTCCCGAAAACCGTTTTTCTTATTTGAATAGAATCACACAAATGCAACAGCAATTTTGGCAGCGGTGGTCAAAGGATTATCTTAACTTGTTGCAAAACAAATCTAAATGGTTAAAACCTTCTCGAAACTTGCAGGTAAACGATATTGTTTTATTAAAAGATAAGGATTGTAATCCTCTCGAGTGGCCTCTTGCTCGAGTGATGGAACTCAGCCTGGTAGTGATGGAAAAGTAAGATTAATAAAATTAAGAACACAATCTGGTACATTTCGTAGAAGTATAACAAAGATTTGTCCTCTTCCTATGGAGGATTAAAACTTTTCGTAACCATGTATATTCTAGATTATATAGTGCATTGTTGTGCAGTGTCGTGATGTGGACACTTTTAAAAACCATGTAAAATTAATTTTGCGTTTAGTGGATTTAGCACAGTTTTGTGTTCTTTAGATTTAAGATAGTTTTGTTATTTTCTTTTACTTTACGAAGCTCTACTACAATGAATGCTGTTACCTCTAAGAACTAAGTTAAATTTGTTTAAGTTTATTTTGAAGTAAGATACTTCAATGGCGGCCAGCATGTTTGAATCCTATTCAAACCGTTAAATAATATTTAAAAATTTGTCAGAATAAAATATCTGTTTTTTATTCATACAGTAAACTCATATTTTAAACGAAACAACCAACAACTATGTTTCAAAATAAAAATCAATATTTATGCTCTCAGCAATTCCTAGAAAATCGACCTTGAACCCGTCTGTAGACAGGTTCCGGCATCGCAAAAAACACAACTTTAGGGGGAAGTAGTGCGTATTTGACAATTAAAGAGATCAGTCGAGGGTTTTTTGGCTCCGAATTTTTACTCTCCCACTCTTAGTTTCTCCGTACATGTTTTAGTATTTTATTAGAAAAATATTACCCTTAGTCGCGACCCACCTCTCCCATAATTTGTCTGTATTTTTATTAATTAACGGTGCGGTTTGTACTGATTATTTTGGTTGGGCTTGACAAACCCACCTGGTCCTTTGAGAACTTTAATTTAGTTGTAGTGATGTGATTAATCAGCGGTAAAGTGTGTGTTACTTGTGGTCATAAGGAATAAGAATAAATTCTGTTCCGAAAAAAGTTTGTTTTATTGAAGTTTACATCACACAATAAATGGTTCCCGAAGTTCCCTATGATAATACTGTCAACTAGTTTCTATTTGTTAGTGGAATTCTAACAACGGCAACGAACAGGGTTTTGCCTTGCGTTTAAAACACCACTTTTTTTAATAAATCTGATTAAAACAAGTAATGCTTTTTTAATTAATATGCTTAAAACTCTTGTTTTTAAACAAAATTTTGCCTTCAGCTGAGAAGAGTGTAGACATTTCCTCACTTTTTCTAGTTGGATAATATCGTCCGCAAAATCTAGTTTTTTTCTGAAGTTAATTTCCTCTAAATACTGTTATTGCATTAAAATAAAAAAAAAATAAAAGCGACTTCGAAAAATGCACTAAAATTGAAAAATAATATTTGGTTCCATCTGTAAAGTATGTAATATATTTTGTCTTACTTCTTTCTCTTATACTCTTAGGTCTTTATTAGTTTAAAAAAAATATATATATATATATATATATATATATATATCATCGTTTTCAGTTCTTTATACGAGTTTTATTGCAAAAGTCAGATTTAACAAATAGCCACTAGGTCTATTGCATATGTAACATACATACTTTATTTCTGATAATATGGTGAACGCATATGTTGCTTAATATCGGGTTGCGTAAATAATTCAAAACTGCGTCATTCCGTCATTTGTACATTTTTTACAGTATGCTAAATTCACCCAATTTACTCAAAATCTTTCCATAATCCCCCTATAGTATATACAAAAAATATGTCCATACAGGGTGTTTCAATATTTTATTAATGGTTATTTATGGCTAAAATAATAACGACCTCTTCACCACTTGGCGCACTAAGAAATGACAAAACAGTTGCAAGCATTTTAGAAGAGCCAAATTTCAAAAATTCCTCAATTTCTAAGAAATTTTATTTATATTTTCATCAACTTGATTACTATACTAGTTACTGGGATATACAGGGTGATTAATTTAAATTCCATACATCTACTTCTCGCAAATTAACTATGATATTAAAATTTGATAAAAAGCAACATTTTAATTAGATAAACTGCAACCTAAGAGCCAAAACAAAGTTAACGCCGTAACCGATATAGACGTCGCGACGCCAAGAAGAATAAAACAAAGCATTTGCAGAAACATTAAAAATGTAAATTTTAAATCTACGTCTATTTCTAGAACATTAGTTTAATATAGTGGTAAAGTTACTAAAAAGCTCCAAAATTCATAAGAAGCTGATAGTAACCTATTTAATAAATTAAGAAATAAGAAGTTTACCTAAAACATATTAAAATATACATAACTAACACGTACAACTATATAATTAGGCAAACACTAAAGAGAGGTTATGTCTTTTACCAACAAATTAAACTCTTTAGTTTCAGTCCCATCTGAGTCCTTGTATATATTAAAAAGGCTCAAGTGTTCCTGGACCCTGGTCGAGATTTTCTCCTCGACCGACCGGCTGACATAAAACGCAGAAGAATCTCCACAGCTCAAGGGATTTTGACAATTTTTCGGTGTTATCTTTATGTTTAATTAGGTAATGTTTTAAAGTTTTACTTTCTTTAAAACTTGTAGACAGATTAAGATTTTTAAAACATATTTGTTTACTAATTTATAAAATAATATATTGAGATAACAGACCGGAAAACCATTGTTATTAGCAATCTGTTTTATTATTCCTAATCGTTTGATATAAACTCTCGCTTCGACGAGAGTTCATTTTGCGAGTGCCTATCTGTATTCGTAGTCGTCGTCAGCGTCGTATCAGAACGTCCTTTTGGTACATTTTTAACTTCCTGTCGCTATTCTTAGAAATTCTTTCACCTAAACTTTTGAATTTTTGAACGTTTTCGGAACACACTCGGGGCTCTCGAATGGTACCAAACATTACTAGACTTAATAGACGAAAAACCAAAAATAACATTTCATATCATTTTTGGGTTTTCGTCTCTATTATTAAAAAAAAAACATGTTTTTTATAATAGAATAGAATTTTCCATGATACAAGATAACTGTGGAAGAAATTGAAATATCGATTTGAAATTTTTAGGAAACGTTCCTTTTTACAGTCCCATGAAGTCATGAAGCCTGTTGGAAATAGGCGCGATCGAAGTTTGGGAAATATTTTTTTATTTTTAAACCTCAAAAAAGCAAAAAAAAGGGTCATTTGAGGCATTTTACGGGGCCGAAACCCGTTCTAATTAGTCGAGGTAAGTCTGGGTTTCGATAAAAAATTTAAGGGAGAATCAAAAACAATATAAGGTATTCCTATTCCGGAAATGACGGGACAGTCGTCAAAATTTAAAAAAAAAATCTTTTTGTCCTTAAATCTCACACTCATTACACACAAACACTGTTTAACTTTTTGGAAAACGATTTAGGTCAACAATAACTTGAGAAGGACCTAACTGATTCATTTCAAATTTGCACCAAAAATAGACTTAGGTTATGTCCCAGAGAATTAGATTTTGGGTGTCATGGGCGTAGATCTTCGATATTTTAAGGGGAATAAAAGTGTAAAAAAATTCATATTTTGAGAAAGCGAAACCTACATTAGTCAAATTCAAATCAGAAATAGTTGGGGTAATTGTTCTAACATTGAAAGATAGTAGAAGTCATTGGCGTAAATACGTATTTTTTTATTATATATATTTAAAATAAAATTGAGATAATATTGCTAAACCCGGCGAAACACGTCAAATTTATTTTTTTTAAAAAAATAACAGGAGAATTGGATAATTTTTTCTTTAGAAATTCTGATTTAAGGGGTGTATTTCTAGTGAAAGATTCCGTTCTAAGAAATTGAATTAGAAGGTTTGGGTAATAAATAGGCGGAATTTTGTTTTGGCAGCTGGGAATTTTTCGATTTTTTTCTTTACTGAAACTTTTATAGGATTCAAAGTGTCGATTTGGGGTTTTCGGTTTTTAGATATTCATGTAACTTTTACAGGCTTAATGTATTAAAAAAATATTTATTACAGCTGCCAAAATTTTTTTTTACCCCATGACTTTTAAGCTACTTAAAATGTTTAATTACGGTTTTCAGAGATTTATTTGACCTTTAGTGGTTTTTCCTAGTAACTTTTGAACTGCTTAAAATTTTTAAATACAGTTTTGACAGTTCTATGGAACTTTTAGTGGAGTAATTTATTTGAAAACAATATTTTGACTGCTGTCAAATAAACTTGCCACACCAGCAAATATTTTTACCGCGTTTTTTAACAGTACGTTAGTAAAATATGTAAAAATCATGTAAAGTCGGATAATGTCGAGTGAGATTCAAAACATAACCATGCGGTTATGGTCTACAAGAATATAGAAAATTACATGAAAAGTAGAAAACATCATGACCTGACATATAAGTTGTTAAAAGCGTCCTTAGTTTAAGAATCTGTAGAAAAATGAATTAAAGGTAGCCAGTTTGTGTATATGTGAAGAGTTAGAAGAAAACTGAATGACGTCAGTTGATGACTATCTATACTTCTCAAAATTAATTCGGTTATTTTCACGGAAAAGTAAGATACCTAGAAAGGTTAATTTACCATCTACTTCTAATTTTGCCTGTATAAGTTCGTCTGTTCTAATGGTGCAAGTTTTGTTTACCTGAAATGGGTTATTTGGAAAAAAAATATTTGATTGCCTTCTAGAAGCCCTTCTTAACAACGGAAATGAAAAATTTTCCTGCGGAAATGCGTCATTTCCATTGTACACCCCCTTTTTTTTTTTTTTAATTTAGAAGCTTGCGGGATCTTGGAGCGAATAGGGGTGCTGGGTGGGGTAAAAATACTTTAAAGGGAAAAGAAATCTTTTCTAGAAATGTTTCTTAACAACGGAAATGAAAAAATTTATTGCAGAAACGCGTTATTTTCATTTTCATACACAATTTAGTATACCTGAAATCAGTTACATGAAAACTTTGCTTGGCATCTCATCCCAAATGCTTTCCCAAGCACCAAAATGCCAAAATGTTACTGCGGAAATTTGTCGTTTTAATTTTCCGACAAAATTTTGTATAGTTTAGTTTACCTGAAATCAGTTACATAAAAAAGAAGCTTTGATTTATATTCTAAACTTTTTCCTCAAGATAAAAATGTAAAAATTTGTCTGCGGAAATTTGTCATTTACATTTTTCACGGAAATTTTGCATAGTTTAGATTACCTGAAATCAGTTACATAAAAAAAAGCTTTGATTTTCATTCTAAACTTTTTCCTTAACATAAAAATTTAAAAATTTGTCTACGGAAATTTGTCATTTCCATTTTTCAGCGTAAATTTTGTATAGTTTAGATTACCTGAAATCAGTTACATAAAAAGAGCTGTGATTTACATTCTGAACTTTTTCCTTAACATAAAAATGAAAAAGTGTGTCTGCGGAAATTCCATTTTTCACGGAAATTTTGTATAGTTTAGAATACCTGAAATTAGTTATATAAAAAATAGGCTCCGATCAGCATTTTGAGCGCTTTTCCAGGGCGCGGCACGATTGCGGACGAAACATTAGTATTCAGTTTTTCACAAAATGAAGTGAGGGCACGATTGCGGAATGTAAAAATAACGGCTGAACGCATCGTATTGTCAGCGACATTTTATACCCGTATACGTGACAGCCCGAAATTTTTTTTAGATAATCTCAATAATTTGTCTGAGTCACGAAGTTTCATATAAGTATCTGTCTGCATATCTTTGAGAACTTCAAGGAATATAAACAAAGAAGGATGATCCTTTCTTGAGTCAGGCAATCGAACAAATATATACGAGCATTCCGCAATAATGCCATCGATTATTTTGCCTCCATCCGCAATCATGCCTTCGTTTTCGTTACTTAAAAAATGTAGAAGAATTTAGAATGTAAATCAAAGTTTTTTTTTTGTGTAACTGATTTTAGATATTCTAAACTATACAAAATTTCCGCAGAAAATGAAAATGACAAATTTCCGCAGACACATTTTAACATTTTCGTGCTTGGGAAAGAGTTTGGGATGAGATGCAATGCAAAGTTTTCATGTAACTGATTTCAGGTATACTAAACTGTGCAGAACGGAAATGACGCATTTCCGCAGCAAAATTCTTATTTTCCGTTATTTAGAAAAGCTCCTAGAATATGTAAAACTAGATACTTTCCTTATAACCAATTTCAGGTAAACGAAACTTGAGCCAGCGATTTAGTTAGGTACTCTACCAAATAAACTTGACACTCAAGCAAATGGTTTTTATCACGTTTTGTAACAGTATGTTAGTAAAATATGTAAAAACCATGTAAAGTCAGATAATGTCGAGTGTTATTCAGAACATAACCATACGGTTATGGTCTACAAAAAATATAAAAAAAATAACATAAGAAGTAGACAAAACATCATGACCTGACATATAACTTGCTAAAAGCGTCTTAGTTGAAGGGAGTTTAAAGAGTCTGTAGAAAAATTAATTAAAGACAGCAAGTTTGTGTAAATGTGGAGGGTTAGAAGAAAACTGAATGATGAATGAATGAAAAATTGTCAGTTGATGACGGCTTCCTATACACCTCAACATTAATTCGGTTATTTTCACGGGGAAGTAAGATATCTAAAAAGGTTAATTTACCATCTACTTCTTTTTCTAAGGTAAAAAATATATGTATGAAACGAAATCAAGAGAAGTTTTCGTGAACATTTCGTTAAGAAACGGAGAGAGACAAGAACGGATCACCAAGCCCGTGTTCTGTCTAAAAAATGGGCCATTAAATTTAAAAAGTTTTGGTTTAAAACAATAGACAGAAGCGATAAGAAGTTGTCTACTACGATCCCAGGAAGAGAAGCACTCATTAATAAATCTAATAATCTATATACCCTTTAGTGGGAACGCTCGGGAATAAGTTCTTGACATTGAATGAAGTAGTTCGGAATTTAAATGTTCTTTAAGTAATTTGCAAACTCTATGGAGTTCCAGGTACGATTTTTATTACATAATTTTTTAATAGGTTACCATTAGCTTGTTTGCCAAAACACGTGTAATCGTAACTTTTCCACTATATTAAACTGTCTTGACTGAGACCGAGACTTTGTTTTTCTTTCTTACAATTATTTAACCAAATCTTTTAAAGATAATATAGACCACTTCTAATTCCATTGCTGCGAAATAGCCAAAGAAAAAGCATTTCAAACGCCACAAATAGCGTCAAAAATAAAGAAAAAATGACGTGACACTTTTTGCTTGATGCTATAACAATTTTGAATGTCCCCGCAACAAATTTGACATTTCTTTATGATCATATAAAAATGTATACAACATAATTAATTTTTCTTTGAAGGATACAAAAATGAAGACAGACACGTTGGATTTGATTTAAATGCCGCAAAGGCTCTCGTGAAAACGCTTGCTCGATTCCACGCAACACCATTAGCAATGAAATTCAAAAAGCCAGAACTATTTCAGAAAGTCAAAAACTACCTCGAAGAAGGAGGCGCACCTCAGCCCTCGTCAACCGGAAAAGCGGGACCTATTCCTCCAGTAATGATAATACATGCAAAGGTATTAGAAAAAATGTTTGAACTGCCAGCGTGTCAACCTTATAAATCGAATTTAGAAGCACTAACAAAATTACAAGGAGGTCCTCCAACTTGGCACAAATCTGGTCCAGAACCATGGAATACAATTATTCATTCGGATTTTTGGTTGAATAACGTGATGGTTAAATCCAGTGTAGGGCAAGAATCTCTCGCAAAAATGGTAGATTTTCAAATGTGTTCTTATACATCATATGCAAAGGATTTAACCTTCTTCATATTAACGAGTTTAAGCAGCGACGTACAGAAAAAAAATGTAGAAGATATTCTTAGGTAAGGACCTTAGTTACTTATACAATATTATAAAGCGTTATATATTTGCACATGTTCAAAAAATAGTACACCCATATCGTATAAAATTAAAAAACGGTCGCAAAACTTCAAAAATATACATATATTATGGCAGTATTTGAAGTATTTCAATTTAAAGTTTTGTTAAATTAAAATAATGGTGATCGATTTGGCCGGGCTTTTGTTATACTTCAGTGAGACATTTTAGTTTCAATTGAAGCATTCATAGTGAGTAACAACAGGATAGCAGCGGTCCAACAGTAAAATCCTGGACGGATATCATTAAAGCATTTCTCAATTCTAAAATTATACAATAATTTGTGATGTCCTTATTGACCATCGGATTGTTCGAACAGGTTTATTTTATGTACAAAATCATACAAATTTATACTTACGATTCATACGTTAATAACAAATCGTAACTGTTAACACTCTAGCTTGGAGAAGATGCTGTTGAACGCTGCACTTAGATTTGTTTTTAAACTTAATACTTATTTTAATTACATTGTACAAACAAGAATCAATATCTTGGTACAGCATCCACGACAAATTTATGATATAATGTAGAGTAATCCTTTTACTTCCCTCGCAAAAGGGAAGTATTATAATCGTGAAAAAATCACCCTCCTAGGTGCCAAAAAATATGTTTAACAGTTCCGTCGGCCCGTCTGTCGGTATGTCTATCAGTTTGGGTTATAGCTTAAAAACCAACTATTGACTTCAAATTTTGACCAAAAATTAAGAGTCATATAGGGATCATGTGGTAATATGTTGGTAAAAATCCAATATGGAAAAACAGAATGGCGGCCTAGTGAAATGTTAAAAAAATTATTATGGAAAAAACCACTTATCCAATTTATTTCAAATTTTGCATACACATCAAGTATTATGTTGGAATCAAGTGGTATAATTTTAGTACGAATCCAAAGTGGTGGAACAAAATGGTGGTATAATAAAATATTTAAAAATTCAGCCTGAAAAAACTACTTAATGGATTGATTTCAAATTATGTGTCACAACTAATTGTGGTATAGGGATCAACTAGGCAAACCATCTTACTAATTCAATATGGAGGAGCAAAATGGCGGCCAAATAAAGTTTTCGTAATCCCGAAAAAATCACCCCCTCAAATTTTACATATCTTCACGTTCTAGGCTCCCTGGATGCTAAAAAAACATCTTTTATCAGTTTCGTCGGTCCGTATATCGGTCTGTTTGTCTGTCAGATCAGTTCGCGACATAGCTTAAATACTACCTGCCCGATGGAATTCAAATTTTGACCAAAAATTAAGATTCATATGGGGATGACCTGGTAATATGTTTTATTATTAGTTTTTACCTTCTACGTTGGTCCGCAGATATTTCCCAGATATTAAGTTTCTAAATGGTTTTCGTTAACGTTCCGCTTGTTTTTATGTTAGAATGGTGTATTATTTGGGGTTAGGTTCGGTTAGGTTGGGAAATATCTGCGGACCAACGGAATAGACAAAGACTGATAATATGGGTTTCCATTTAAGATTACGAAACGAAATGACTGTCAAATAAAAATGAAAAAACAGCATATGTAACACATATGTACTGTGACTATGTACTGAACTAAACTGGGTCACACTACACTATTCCTAACAAAAGGAAAATCATAACGAGGGAAGTTCCGGGTAAAGGAAATTTACCGATTTTTTATTTATCATTTACGATTTATGCAACACAATTTTTGTGACGTATCGCTAAATAAAATCTGGGTTAATCTCTATCGAACACGAATGTTTCTTGTTCAGTCTTTTATCTCATCATTCGTATATTTTAAGGGTCTCTAATTCTTGAAAAAATCACACAGAAAAAGTCAACAGATTTAAATCTTAGAGTATTTATTTACTCCCAGTCAGGACTACTACACACCCCTTCAAATGTGCCTTGCCTGCCTATCCAAAAGGTGTATCTTCCATCCAGGTATCAGAAACTTGAACGATATTATGGGTGGTGCGCCATATTTAATATTATTTATATAAAATCTCAATATACGGATTATCCTTTAGATGCTTATTTAAAATACTTGATCCAATTACTTGGTTGTCTAGTATATCAAATCATTGCTTTTGCCAATCAGGGTCTTTGGATATTTGCATTTGAAAATATTGCTGATAATTTTAGATATTTTAGATCAATTTTCGATTTTCTAGTTTATTGTGTTTAAAATTAACATTTGATGTGGACGGAGAAAAGTAAAGAACCACCTAAGTCATCGTATGATACGATAAACCTAACTAAAAAACGTGGGCGGTGTATTGGATTAACTACTACCAGCATTTAAATTTATTGGCTGTCAGGTCTCGCTCCGATAAAATCTGATTTTTTTGAAAAAGAATTTTACTCGTACCGAATGTATTAAGTTATATTGAAATTTATAAATAAATAAAAATAAGTTTCATTGCTGAATAAGAAAAACGCTATACATATATGAAGGTGTTTATGATGCAGTACTATAATCTACTAAATTAATAAAAAACTAATAAACAGTCAAGAAATCGTGATTCTTGGGTTTAGACCGTGTCAAACTGGAATTACTTTCGTACGTTTCGTCTGCAATTGCACGAGGCCTTCAGACATTGATTCCAGCCGTGAAAGCTTTCGTTCTAATAAATGGTCATTGGTATAATTTCAAATTTAAACATATCTACATTATAAAAATTTCTCAACACTATAGTTCTGGCGCAAGGAGCTGGAGAAACCCACGACCCTTCGCAAGGCAGCATGGAACCTGCTGCTAGTAGATCACATAAAAAAATACCCAATGTTTGATGAAAGTACTGGCTCGCAGGCATTTAAATAACTAAGCTAAGCTAATAAAACTAATATCCTCATAAAAATTACCGAAGATGACTAAAAAGAAAAAGGTTCATACTTATATAATCAAGATACTATGGTTCTTAACAGACAAGTAAAATTACTATCCGAAGTTTCGCCTTCGATTGCATGCGGCATCTTCAGGGATTTTTACTGCACATCACACGTGGAAACCGATCTTAATAGAGGGGCACAGTTTGGCGAGCACAAGTTGGGTATATATAAGTTCATTTCCTTTCAAGCCTAATTAAAATCAGGGGATTGTGCTTCCTCGTTAGGGAGTTGAAGTTACGGGGATGGAAAAACGGACCCGTTCTTCGATTTTGTTCACAGAAGCGTAAAAAACGAATTTATATCCAGACCTTCAAATCTCTAATAAATTTTAACAAGATGTCATTTCCTTGTGGTTGAAAATAATAAAGCGAAATTATAGGGCCATATAGAACTCGATGAGGTATAGCACGACCGCTTTCCCCTGTTCAAATTTTGGGGATTGTCCTCCCCCAGCTAGGGGGTTAAAGCTACGGGGACGAGAAAAGCTGAAAAAATAGTTCCCCCTTGAATCAAAAATCTAAGGGTACGACCGTTTTTCTTTTTAAAAGTGGGAAAATCGGGGTGTACAGTTTTTGTCGGCCCACCCTCTATATGAATATAGAAGCTGCTCTTACCGGTCTTTGTGTTGAAATCCCGCCATATAGAGATGCGGACAAGGTTATTTCACTCAGATAGGTAGTTATATGATTATCACATTCCTTAATGATTAGCGCCTTGTGCCGAACTTTATTAGCGCTGTGCCCATATCCCGCAAAATTGCATCTAAAATAATGTCTTTTATAAAAGAAAATACGTCAGATTTTTTAAAGAAAGTACGTCAGATGCCAGTTTACAACTTTGTTGTATTGTAACTAGTCCTTTAATAAATCCAAATTATTCTGGTGGAAGGATGTTCACAACTATTTTTAAGATAATTTACAAACAAACAAAAGTATGTTTTATTGCAGGAAAATTGTTACAATTTTATGGACAAAGCGATATTTACCTTAAAAAGAAATAACAAAACAATGAAAAACGAAATATTAATAAAAAAAGTCGTATTTTTCGATAGGTCAATGCAAATACATAAATTGTAAATATACCAAGTAATGATAGCTATAAAACCATCAGGAAAGAAAAAACATTTGTTAGGACATAACATTGCCTTAAAGAGGTTAATGAATCTAGGTGACCTTAATAATAAGGAAATAGACAATACATATGCGAGGTGAATAATTTCGATGACATTGAAATTAAAATTAGGCAACCTTAAACTCAATTTTGTTATCGTTATACAAGCAAAATAAGTGAAATTAAACAAATAGTGTGCCGAACTAATATAGTAATTAAAGTGTATTAAAAAAAAGAAAATGTAGAACTTTAATCTAATACGTAACAAAATAATTAAGTTTCACGGACTATCAGACAGTTCATTCCCCTACAAAATGATTTTCAAATTCTATTCTAGCAGCTGGAACATGACACCCAAAAAAAATTTACGTAAACAAACATAAAAACATTTTAATGAGACTTATTCATTATAAAAATCATTAACGCAGTAAAAAGGTCTTTTAATGAAGTACGCTTTGACTTTTTTTCGAAAGAGTGCAAACATAAGGATAGTTTTCAAATGCACTGGAAGCTAATTGTAAAGTTTTATGGCGATGTAAATAATTGATTTTTTTATTAATTCTGTGGAAGGAATGGGAAGGTATATGTCATGCCTGGAGTTTCTGGTAGGATATACGTGTTGTGGCTCCGGGAAAGTATTTATATGTTTTCTCATCAAACAGACGATTTCTAAAATAAACAATGCAGGAATATTTACTGTTTTTTGAACTAGTATTAGCGGTGAGCCCTATTATTTAGACTAAGCAAATAACGAATTGCTCTCTTTTGAAGCCTAAAAATACTAAGGAATTGCTCGGTGTTGCAGCAGCCCCAAAAGAGAAGGCCATAGCAGAGATGGGATTCGAATAGAGAGAAATAAGTAAGTCTGACAGAAGACACGTCCAGTTCTTTTGAAACTGATCGAATGGCAAAGCAGGCGGTAAAGTTTTTTAGTTAAGGTATCAATATGCCTAGACTATTTTAGGTTGTTATTTAATTTCAAACCCAGGAATTTAACCGTCTGAACGTATTTAATATTGCTGTTAAGTAGCTGAAATGGTTGTAAATTCCCCTTATAAGATAAGTCTACCGTTTTATCCACATTGAAGCAAAGCAGATTGGAATCGGAGCAAACCAACACAAAGTCGTTGGAAATATTAGAATGTAAAGACGTTGTATCAAAATCACTCCATGCTTGTGTCGTCAGCAAAGAGAGGAATGTTTCCATTAAATTTTAAGCTGGTGATATCATTAATGTATAACAAAAAAATAATAGGTCCCAAGACCGAACCTTGAGGAACTCCACTTGTAATCAATATACGCCCTTACAAATTGTTGCCTATTCCCGACATAAGATTTAAACCAATTTAAAGAAATAAAACGGATTCCATCAACATTTAGCTTGCTTATCAAAATTTCATTACTAATACAGTCAAAGGGTTTTGCATAGTCACAAAAAACTAAGGCGGTGGGGTGGTTGTTATTGAGGGATAAGCAGACGTCGGTAAGCAACGAGAACATGGCGTCGCTGGTGCACTTGTTAGGTACAAATCCGAACTGATCCGGGGATATTATCTGATGTTTAAGGGGAAATGGTATAGAATAATTTCTCAACTATTTTTTCTATATTAGTGTGTGGTTCTTTATAGGGGAGATATCTATAAGGTTTTACCATTGAAATTCGTTTTAGAATATTAATGGAAGGGACGCATTTTTTCTGTATAATTTGGTTCAAAGAAAAGAAACTAAAAAAAATGCGTGATTACATGCTAAAAAATTGTTTAGGAATTTGGTTGGGTTTCTAAATTAAGTAACTTTAAATTTTATCAAAAATATTGTTGTATTGGGATGCTCCCCCTTTCATTATGTTATCCTTCTGGAAAAATCTTATCTTATTGGTAATATAATTATTCTTTTTCAGAGAAATGTAAACCATGTAGAAAATCTCCCATCGTTATAGGTACTGCTATTCTTGTTATTTTGTAAACCTATAATTTCGACTATATTAATGCAGGCGTACAGTAAGCAACATCCTTATGCATAACAGGAAGAGCTTGAACTATTTCTTGAGATCTGCCAAAAGGAAAATGACATTACAGTGATTATAATAACTTTCCAGTTATGCCAGTGCCAATTGCTTGTAATTGATTTTAAACTGGGTTTCTTAATATTTCAATCTTAATTAATTAAATATTTTCTTTCCAGGTTCTACTATGATGAATTCACATCAATTCTTAATAAACTCGATATTCCAGAGTTACAACTTAGTTACGAGTCCTTCTTAGATGAATTAAAACGGGTAGTTCTAGAATCAGAATTCTTCCACGCACTTTTCTTTTCCACAATTATTTTTGAAGACAGAGGAAACGCTCCAGATATTGCAACTGGGGAAGTTGATAAGGATGACCATTTGCAAAATATGATTACAAACATGAACGATCGTCAGAAGGAAAAATTGGGAATCATTACCGAATTAGCAGTCAAAAGAGAATGGATATAACTTTTATTGTAGGGTTTTATTATTAAATGTTATTAAAATCCCTTTTTGTACCATAATAGCAAAAAAATATGAGGGTATTTTTTCAAATGTAACAATTACAAAAACGACATAATCAAAAAATGATTAGTAAACCTAAAGATTTAATTGCCACTGGCAACTAGATCTGGTATAATATAGAACGAAAGCTTTCACGGCTGAGGTCAATTAAGAAATCATGGTTCTTGGGATTAGACCATGTCAAAATGGAATCACTTTTCGACGTTTCGCCTTCGATTTCACGAAGCATCTTGCTGGTATCCGATTGAACTAAAATTTGATACATATATGTAACTTTGGTGACCATATAGTAATATGGAGCTGGTCTGAAGATGAATTCAGAAAGTAACTCCTTAACTACACAACATAACCCCATTGTGTATGGGCTCGTTGGATTTGTCTTGACAAGTAATATTAAAATTTAATATTAAACAGATGGATACACACAGGTATAAATATTAAGAGATAATTCTAATGCTAAAAAGTAAAATAAAATAAACGTAAATAATGTTTTTAAAAACAAGCTTTTATTTCTAAAATGTTGAACTAAAAAGCAAAAATAATAAAACTAACATAAACAGAGAACTTTTAAAAATTTTAATATTTCCTTAAAAGCTTAAGACCTGAGACGTCATTACACTTGAAATAAAGCTCCAAACTTTAAAGAAAATAAAAAAAAAATTAAAAGTTTTTTGTTTATGTTTTTAGTTCAATAGTTTATAAATAAAAACTTGTTTTGTTTTTAATAATATTTTATACATTTATTTTGTTAGTAAATCTAAAGTATAATTATTATCACCGTAGACAATAACAGCTTAATAGAAATTCCATCGAACTTGCAGAATTAAATTAACAATAATAATTAGTAATAATGGTGTATAAAATGGATAATACAGTCTACAACTTTTATATTACAGTTTTTTCTTTATCTCTTAAAATTATACTAATATTGGGGGTGACGAAGTATGAGGAAAGGAAAAGACCTGCTTAAGTCATAGCTGTTAACCTCTATCCTCCTGTCATGCGAAAATGTTTTTAATTACGAAAGTAATTGGTTTTTGAAAACATTAAAATAATAAATTCCTTTTTTTCCATCTTATAAAAAGAATTTCATATATTGATCTTCACTTACTAAACAAACTATCTGCTTCCTCTGCACGTGGCAACGGGGAACCATAAAAGGAATATTCTCAAAGAAGAAATGAAGGCTTATAGCAAATACCGAGTATACCATTGTTTGACTAAGTTAATCAAACAACGCTTGTACTTCAAATAGAAAGTACTTGTGTTGCCATTTAATTGTAACATTAGCACGCACGCAATATTGTTTGGCTCGGTGTTGCCAGTAGTGTAATTTAGGTCTACTTTTTTAAAATACAATGCTTTATTGAACCAAATAGGATTGCCGGGTGCGTACAATCGACCTACACACCATTCAAAACCAATCCGCAAACGACTTTAACAAGCAAGTCGAATGCCATGTATCGCAGATTGACAAATCGAGTTAAGCTTTGCGAAATCTCTCGATGGATCCCAACTACTGAATGCGATATAAATTTGGGCTCTATTTATGGATTTTATGTTTTTAATTTGTTGGATTTTCAATTCGGAGTATAATAATATTTGCTTATAAGTAGCAAATCAGAATTAATTAAAGCAATTATATGGGTGTCCTACTAAACCTAATTATTAATGCAATGATTATTTTTTCTGAGGAATATTTTATGCAATTTAGTTTGAGGTAGCTATAGTCATTCCTGCATATATGTGGATAAAAAAACATTAACATAGACATGTCAAATTATCATGAGCTATGGCATAAAGATAGTAATTTTGAATAGATCAGGTAATATGAAGGGGTTATTACCTTAGAGTGAGAATTAAAGCAGAGATCACAATTCATTCAGAAATCACGTTAGGAGTATGCGCCAACATGGTTCCCCTATTTTTCACATTCTATCGACCAATGTTTACGATAAAACAAGAAGTGGGGATGGCCCATGGCAGCGCGAGTTTTCACTTCCCGTATAAGGAAATATCATTATTCGTGAAAAAATCATCGTTCCGGGTTTGTACAGATCTTCATGTTTTCCCATTACGGTCGGTCGGTCGGTCTGTTCCGGTACAACTAAAAAATCTACTTACTCGATTAACTTTAATTTTATTTAATTTTCCAGAAAAATTACGTCTGATACAACAAAAATTCTGGTAAAATATTGGTATGAATTCAATATGGCGAAACAAAATGAGGACCTGTTAAAGTATTTGATGTACAAAAATGAAGAAATTAAACCTGCAACTATTAAGTTAGACCTTGTCTAAATTTAAAACTGTTCAGTGAATATGGGTGTTAGAGTTTTAAACTAAAATCAATCCTTTTAACGGGCTTTTATTGGCTTCCTACTTGTCTGTATGTTTGTATGTCTGGTTCAAATCTTGTAATGGATTTTTCACCACTTCTATTACCGATTATTTTCAAATTTGACATACATACACTTTCAGATATAAAAAATCCCAATTTTTTTTGGTCAACGTTTAGGAATCCAAAACGAATTTTGTCATTTGTACCGATTCGAGTGAAATATCAGTATCTAGAAGTGTTTAAGAATGAAAGTTATGAAATTTTAGTCAATATTTGAGAATTAAAAATGGCGGCACTAACATAGCAGACTGATTTTAAAATTTTTGTAGATTTGATTAAAATTATGCATTTAGGGGTATTTAAGACTGCACATCATAAATTTTTGTCAACATATTAAAAATTCAAGATTGTAATGCCAACATGAGAATACATATCATACATTTTTAGTAAATATTTAAAAAATGAGAGTAGGAATGTCTAGATCGCGAGCGAATTTTAGCACTCATACAGATTTGATTAAAAATCGATTTTAAGTATGCAATTCATTCATTTTTAGTAATAAATATTCAAAATGGGGATGTCGTCAATTATTCAATCCGATAAGTACTTTTTCAGACATTTTTAAACATTTAATTTGGCCACCGTTTTGTTCCCCCATTCTGAATTTGGCTCAACATTTTAACCAGTTCATCCCTATATAATATTTGATTTTTGAGCAAAATTTGAACATAATCGATGCGCTAGGTTCCTGCATTGACTTTTATAACATTTTATTATGCCGTCATTTTTGATTTGTAGTAAAACTTACCAGTTGATGGTCATGTCACACCTAATTTTTCTGCAAAAATTGAATAAAATGGATAAGCAGTTTTTTAGTAATAATTTTTTTAACATTTCAATAGGCCGCCATTTAGTTCTGCCATATTCGATTTTTGCCAAAATATTACCACATCATCATGATATGACCTTTAATTTTTAACAAAAACTTGAAGTAAATATGATATGCGGTTCTTGAGCTTTGTCCTGGACTGACATACAGACTAACCCACGAAAGTAAAAAAATAGTTTTTTTGCAACTTTGCTCTTGCGAGGAAAGTGAAGAAAGCGAGCGCTATAAGAGAAATATAGAACAGCCAATTGTCATATTGTTATTCCATGTTAATAGCTAAATTTAAAAAATAAAAGATTTTTTTTTTATTTTCAATATCCTAAATCTTAAATTCTGACCAGTTTAGAACATGTTTACGAACACATTTTCACTTTTAATTACCCAAAGTATCACCATTTAAATTCCTTTACCTCACAAAACTTATATAAAAAAACTCAAGTAAATATCAAAAAAGGCCCGAAATCATTCGAAACTTATTATTATTATTTCCCCAGATTTCATCCAAAATCAAGTGATTCTATATCATTTTGCGTCTGAGTAGTCTCACATGACGCCTAACGAAATAAACGTTATATTATACTGAACCGGACTGGTCAATACGTCATGGGACTCAAAGTAAGTGAATAAGGTACCTTCCATTAGACATAACAAGTCCTCTGGAAAAGGAAATCTAGCTGTTTACTTAGTGATTAAAAGACAATCACAAATTTAAACGGCCATTTTTTTACAAACTCACATTGCCGCACTATAGTTAGGTCAACTAAGGCTCCTAGTTTCGCAATGTCCAAGATAAAGTAAATGATATATATATTTATTAAATATTTCAAAAATCAATGTTTTTCTTATGTCACCGCATCTTTAGAACGCTGCATTTTGAAGTAAGTCAACATATAATTAGACGATTTGAACCATATCAACTATTACACAATAATGCATTAAAACACATGCAGTAGTAAAGTTAAGAAAAGCGTGGTACCTAATGAAAATTTTAATTAAATTAATTTTTGAGTTAAAATATTTGTTAAGAAAAATAATTTTTTTAATAGTTAAGATTTATTGTAGTTTCACGACCCGCTATTGGTTTTAAAGCCACGCCGGTCACTTGACCCTGTAACAATTTTTACTGTAGACTATTATACCTTTTTACTAAAAGGATCCTTTGTCAATGAAAGTCGGATGGTCTAATATGTGGAGTTGTCGATCGGGCTTGCCATATCTAACTAAAACTCTTTTTACTGGTGTAATCTGATCTGAGGCTTTGGGTATTTTAGCTTGTATTTTACTATTTTGCTATAAAAATAACTTCTTTATACTGCTTAGAAACTAATACTGGAAAAACATTACTATTCTTTGTATGAAAATTTTATTGAATCATGTTTAAACATATTCACCGTAATATAAATTGGTATAAACATTGGAGTTCCTGGCTAGGCTTGGCATTCTCGTACGATCGACCTTAAACTGTGAGGTAATCTTGGCAGTGGCTAAATAAATGAACTCTATTTTTTTTCTTACTCTAAGGTTATTACCTTATCTATTCAAAAGTAAATAGAGTGATGCTATTAAAATAAGGACTAAGGAAAGTAATTTAGTTTAATAATATATATATATATATATATATATATATATATATATATATATATATATATATATATATATATATATATATATGTAAACAATGCGAGGATTCGTAATATTAACGAGAAATTACAATATTTGTGTCATAGCTCATTCGTTCTCAGTTCACTAGTTTTTTTAATGGCTCTTTCCAATTCTGCAGAGAAAGTTACATGTATTGGTTATTTCAGTTTTTTAATATGAAAAATTATATTTGAAAGCAGTCCAGTCCAGTGCTCGTTGGATGACGTAGATTTAAAACATCAAAGTTGTTGGTTACTCCTTCACATCCATATTTTAAATTGTTTATCTATTTAATCCTTGTCTTCAAATAAAACTTTAAAAACTTATGAATGTGTCATTTTTTATATCCCTTAATATAAAGCCTGTACACCCCGTTTAAAATGTACAGAAACCCTGTACAGAGATTTTTGCTTATATTTAAGATAACATGAAATTCTTAACTCGAGATCTTAGTGATCTGCACCTCTTTTTCCGTACATATATCTATTCTAGACTCATTCAGTGGCGGCTCGTGGATAAAAAAATAGGAGAAGTGTTAGTTAGAGAAAAATAGGACAGACAAGGTCTAAAATTGGCACCGCATGCAAATCATTTTTTGCAAATATCCACTGCTACACAGCCACTTAAATTAAGAAAATCAGGAATTTTTGAAATGAATATTGTAGGAGTTTTTAATGACTTTTTTAGCACTAATCGTCAGCACACACTTGTTCGTCGACCCGTAATTAAAAGGTCCTTTTTGTCATCTTCTTTCCAACGAGAAAATTGAGTTTCTAACAATCTACAAACAATGTCACTAACGGGTCCAAATGAATTAATTTTCAACCACACACACGCGCCACTCTTCCATAGGATAAAATAAAAGACCGCCGATAAAATACTGAATAAAGCGCGAGCGCCGCGATTTACTTTACGTATAATACGAACGGAAGCGTTAAACTGCGGCTCTTTCCTAGAGGCGTGGTCTTCGTACATGCGATACTCTCGTTACCATTGGAAGATTTTTACCGAGCTTGCACGTGGCTCTTCCATTGATGAATCGACACAAACGAATTTGCTTCCGGTGCGGTGGGCGCACATACGGGTTAGCTTAATACGCGTAAGTATATCATGATTCATTTCGGTTTGTGTTTACCTCTAGGTTTCTGACGAGCAGTCAGCGGCAATACTAGGAATGCATTAATTTAATTAATTAATTAATTAATAATTTTAATTAATTAATTAAATTTAACATTGCATTATTGCATTAGAACTGACAAGAAAACTTTTACATTGCGTGATTTCTTATGTCAGGATCGTAAAATACACAACTAAATATAAACAAACAAACGATGGGTACATACGTTTTTGCGTCCAAACAGTAGTATAAATTGCCAACGTTTTCATTTCGTTCTTATCTCAAGCCTTAAAAAACGGGCTCCCAATCAGCCTGAATGGGTTTAGCGCAGGCAAAATATGAATATGCTCCCTAGTGCAATATATCTGTCGATTAGCGATTACTGCCAGGAAATCCTTAATTTTCATTAAAAAGAAGAACTGCCCCAACAATCGGAAGTCCCGCACAACCCCACAAACAGACAGATATTAAGGTATAAGCATTGGCTTTATATAGGAAAGACCCGCAACTTACTGTAACATACTACTCATATGGCCAGGGCGCTAAAAGTAAGCACGTGTGGGCACTTAACTCCGGTGGCTTCTGATTGGTCGACCATCGCCATAGCAACGGAGAGTTACAGGCGCCGGGGAGACCACGCGCGCTGCCTTGTTGCCAATTTATGCAAAATCTCTTAAAATAAAGAATTGTATATTGCTCTCTTCGTGTAATGTAGGGATTCACGAGTTTTTATTTAACTTCACACTTTCCTATCTAAATAACTGTCTAAAAATCAAATTTTGTAAGTCCATTCTGATACACATTCCAATTTTCGATTGTGCTGAAATTTTAAATATATAACTCCGGATATAATTTGAATACATAATACCTATAAAATAATACATCTAGAGGATGTGTCTAAATTTAGTTACCAAATGTTAAACTTTTTTATTATTGAATGTTAGATCAGATATACAGCATGACCAAAAAATAAAAACCTCGATTTTGAAAATCATATCTTATAAGTACACAATATTATGATAAAATATTTCACGGTGCGTTTGATGTGTGGGGCCTGACTGGATCACATTATTTTTTAAATATTTAAATAGTTATTACCGTCTTAAATTATCTTAAAAGCTTGTCACAAGAAATTGATTCCTATTTATTTTAACAGACGTAGTATAACGCTATATATATTCGCGGGAAGTTTATTTCATTGTTAATTAATATATTGATAAAATGGAGAGATCCAATCAAAATATCAAACCACAATAGGTACATATCATATATAAAGTCAAAGGTACATGTGATTTTCGCTTTTTTGTACGTTCTCCTAGAACTAGAAGTTTAACTAATTTCTATATCTATATCTATTCTATATCTACAATAAAGTCCACTTTTTCAGCGTCAGTTGGTATATATCGAAGGGAAAAAAATAGAAAGGTTAAATAGGATTTTTTTGTAATTTTATTTCTCAGTGTCTAGCAAATAAGCTAATAACTTTAGTATAAACTAGAGTGTAGGCCTCGATTCCAAACAAGTAATCAAGATGATTAAACTGAAAGTCGCTCATCAGAAGTTTTCCTTTACAGGAGTCTCCCATTCCAGTGCATAATTTGTCTACGTCTTTTTCCGCAGACAGCCAATCATTTTTACTGTAAATTAAATATGTCGGTACAGTGATCTTTGCAATTTCGTAGCTTGGTGGTGTGAGTCGGCCGTAGACTTTCATGTTTTGGATTATTCCATGGTCGTATTCGCGGAAGTATCCTGAAATATCCCAAAATGTTAATAATAATTAAATGTTATATTAATAAATAATTATTAATATAAAAAAAATTGAAGCAACAATTCTTAAAACTAAAGTTAAATGTATTTTACCATAAGTTAGTAATGTTAATTTTGAGAAGAGGTGAAATATAAAGAGTGAGAATAAGGGCAAAACGAATTACACTTTCCTATCTTAGTATTTTATCTTTATTATGACACCATGTGGTCTTTTAAATTTTCAATAATGTCGTAAAAAATATATCAGGCTGAAATGAAAAAAACTAAGAAGGAACGTGCGCAATTTGTGTAGCCTTAAAGTGGGTGCGCAGGTATATAAAGATAGTCATGGGGGATTTTCAGATCTGAAGGGCAGTAGAAATCACTGCATTCATTTTATTAACGAAAATGTTTGCCTGATGCTACTAGAAATAAACAAAAGTGTAAAAAAGTAGAAAATATACATTAAAAAACGAATTGCTCTGTCTGTTATTATAAATAATGTGAAATTTTTAAGTATCAATGGAAAGGAGAGGTTATGCCACTGGTTCTGTGATAGGAGTATACATGCTCAAGAAAGATGCAAACAGAAAATCAGGCTGTTCGAATAGTGCGGAAGGTAGTTAGTCTGTAATGTTTCAAGCTAATTTTATATCATTAGTTATACCGTCGTTGCTGATAAGTAAAATAGCCTCAGCGACTTAAGTAGCGTTGGAAAAAAAATTTAGAACTATATCAAAGCTTACATTTGTGACATGAAATACTTGCTAGAACCTTGCAAAGAATTTGTAGTATAGAAGGATTAATTCTACTTTTCGACCCTTATTCATATTTACCGCTTCGTAAGGTTAGGAGTAGTTATAATAGGGGAGCGCCTCTTCCTCTCTCTCATGTCCCTCATTCTTAACTTCCTCCCCTTTTATTCTCATTCGCATCATATTTTAAATTTTTTCTCTTTGTTCTCCCACATTTGATTTTGCATTCTTAAGTCTTATAAATAGGTGCATCAAGATCATTTTAGTATGTTAAGGTACGAGTGACTGTTAAAAGAAAAAAATCTGTTGAATAAATCTATTAATAATAATATTAAAATAAAATGAGTGAATCAGTTGGAGAAAGAAATCGATCCATTCCGCTTCAGACAATTAGCCTCGAAGAAATTATACCAGGAGTTCAAGAAGAAAATATACCATTAGTTCGAGAAGAAAATAATGGGATTGTTTTAAAAAATTTGAATAAAACTGAGAGTGAAGAGAAAAAAGTGTTTTGTGCTATTTGTTTTGAAATAATCGAATATTATGATTCATGTAGACCAAATACATGTTCCCACATTTTTTGTTTAAAATGTATTTTAAGATGGAATGATGAAAATGGTTGTTCTATAATGGTAAACAATTGTCCTGTATGTCGCACTAGATATTACTATTTGGTACAAATCTTCAAAGATGTAATTAGACATCATTTTGTTGTAATTTTAAAAAGAGGATAATATTTTTTTATAATTTGTGTTTGTGAAAACTCTGGTAACAAATAATTTTGTAAAAAAAAGTAAATGTAAATATATATAATAATTGACACACATTTTTTCCTTTTCCTATATTGAAACGACAACAATGATCTAACAAGTTTTTTAATACATACTAATTTTCACATTACATAACAAAACAATTGTTATGGGTTTACACAAAAAGTGCCACGCCCCAAAATGGCACCACTTTTGCAAATGGAAGCTTAAATTTTCTTATGGGAATTTACATGTAAAAATGACGGTTTTGATTGTCGGACCGGCATAGCCTAATCTACTACTTTTTAATTATACTAATAATATTAATATAATTTGCATCAAGTAAGAGAAAACTCAATTGAATACAGAAACAAGCGTTAACAAAATGTTATATGAGTGCTTCTAGTAGCAGTTGACATAATCGACACTTTTTTACATATGATTAGCTATTTCATTTAGAAATACAGTGTCAGATGTTAGAATAAAAAGAAGTATTTTGCATATAGCACTGAAAATATATAACCGCTTATAGTAACAGTTGACATTTTTTAAAATTAATATTGTTGACGTATTCTACTTATTATCTTTACAATTTATGTTTAAAATTAATATTTTTGACATTATCTACCCATTACGTTTATAACCTATATTTAAAATTAATATTGTTGAAATAATCTACACATCACCTTTACAAACTATGTTTATTATTAATATTTAACAACATAATCTTCTATCTCTTTTTTTTTCATTTTTATTGCAGTAAAAGCAAGCATGTTCAGGAATTAGTAGAAAAAGATGTATCCTACAAATAGCACAATGTAAATCAGAAGCACTAACAACATAAGCTCTTTTGTAGTGGCAGCTCACATGATCGGACTCCCCTCTCCGTAAATATCTCATGTGAATTGCACTACAAGGAAGGCAAATAGCAAATGTTCCTAGTCTTCGACTTTCAATTTTAGAGTAGCTTTGTATAACACATACATCTTTTTCTTCAAAATTATTAAATAATTCACTAGCCCTAAACTTGCTTACTTTTACGTCAGCCTCGGTTCCTAAATTTAGCAGTTGTCCATCCATGTCCACTCCTTCGTCAATTTCCTGATCATCTTCCTCCATCTCTTCTTCTTCCTCCTCAATATAATTAATGTCGATGTTAAACAAGAATGATCTTCTAACAAGCCTAGATGATTTGTCCAAAAATGAATGTTTATAAGTGATGGAATCGCCTTCCAAGTTAATAAAAATTTCTTCTCTTTCTTCAATTTGAGCGGCGTTCTCCACATTATTTTCTTCAATTTGGTCAGCGTTTCCAATCATATTTTCTGCCATCGTTAGGAGCTTTAGATTTAGATAGATATATTTGATAAAAAACAATTTTGGTTATAGCTTATAAATAATATCGACAACTGATATTACAGCGAATGATACTGTATGATCGTCGAGTGGATGTTCTTAAGTATATATCCCATCGACCACCACTTTTACTACCTGCAATACTTAAGTTTTTTTTTTTTTTTTTTGTTTTTTCGCTGTCCCTTTCCCTGTCAGTTTCCTCGGGGGGGGGGGGGGGGGGGGCTTCGCCCCCCTCCCCGCTCCGCCAACCCCCCATAAAACCCCCCCTCACCCTCACCCTCACCTTATCTTCTTTCTCTCCCTTCCTTCTTTCTCTTTTTTATATGTTTCTCCTTTTTCCTTCCTTCTCCTTTTTCCTTCCTTCTCCTTTTTCCTTCCTTCTTCTTTTTCTTTCCTTCTCCTTTTTTCTTTTCTTCTTTTTTAATCTAACCTAACCTAACCTAACCTAACCTAACCTAACCTAACCTAACCTAACTTAACTTAACCTGAAGAGGGTAGCCCGAAATTGGGGAACCGGGATTTGAGTCTCGGAAATTCAGGGGTCCGGGGGGGGGGGGTAAGGTAAGGTTGTTGATCGGCTTGGGAAAGTGGTTTTTAGAGATTGTCGTTCAACTTTAAGTAGGACACATGTGATTAACTTTTGCATATAAAATCGCCTCAGCGAAGAGACGAATGCAATTGATTTCTGCATTCACACTGTGCAGAGCTCGCGAGTTTTCTGGTGTTTACATTGTGTCTATTTGGTAAATTTTTATTTTTATTTCTAACATTTTTATTTGGCAAGATTTAATTTTTATATATATATTGGTGACATTTTTATGTACATTTGTGGCATTTTTATTTGTTATTACGATTTTTTTCATAATGGACAATTTTTTGGCATCGAGTAGCAAAATAATTGACAATGACTTTGACTTATACACATGTACTCAAATGCAAAATTTTGCAAACCAACAAAACAATGAAACAGAAGTATTTACAACTAGTCAACAACAAACTATTCAGGACTTGAATGAAATTATTTACAATAGCCAAGTTCAGAATAATGCCAACAAACACAACAACGAAAAATATTTATTTACAGCTACTCAACAACAAACTCTTGACGATCTTAATGACATTATTGACAACAAAACGGACTTAATTACAACAAAAACTAAACAAACTCTTAAAGAACTGAATGACATTGACGAAACTCAAAATTCTAGCTATGAGGATATTGTTTGTTTTCAAAAATCTAATCCAAATTATTTAACATTAAAATCGCCAATTAATTCTCCGAGACCAATTTGCTCTCCCTTTTTGTTTAGTGAAAATTCTGATTCGGAAGAAGAACAAATTGATCAAAATTTAAGTTTGGCTATTTGTCCTACTAATTCACCATATGATATTGTAAATTCTGATTCGCAAGAAAAACAAATTGATCAAAATTTAAGTTCGGCTATATCTTCTATTAATTCACCATATGCTATTGTAAATTCTGATCCGCAAGAAAAACAAATTGATGCAAATTTGACTTCGGATATTTCTCCTAATAATTCACCAGTTGAACAAAATTCAATTTCGAAACCATCATTTATCATTAAAAAAAAATTTAAAATTAATAAAAAAAATAAAAAACAAATAGCAAACCTTAAGTGTCTGGGTTTCGCTATTCAAAATTTAACTAATTTGATCACAATTAAAAAGGGAGACGAAAGTACGGTGAATTATGTTAAACAGGCCTTTGACAAATTAGTTGACTCATTTGAAGAAATGGATTCATAAAGTCAATTAATTTCTATTGCTTTTTTCAAAATTTGACTATAACTAAATAAAAATGCACAATATTAATTTTATTATTATACAAAGAACTTCAAAAATGCAATTGCTTTTTTCAAAATTTGACTATAACTAAATAGAATTGCACAATATTAATTTTATTATTATTATTATGCAGAAAACTTCAGAAATGCATAAGTGTGTAACATGTAATAAAGTCTTTACTAGAAAGGATAATTTACTGCGACATATTAAAAAACATGTTAACGGAAATTCCACAAAACTCAACAGTTGGTTGAAAAAACCAAAGCTTGTTAAAGGTAAGAACATTTTATTTTTCATGTTATATTTTGTAAAATATTTTTTTCTTAATTTATATAGATTCTACAAATATTGTAAAATATTGTAAAGAATGCAAGAAAAATATAAACCAAAGTCTATGGGGTGGACATCTTCGATCTAGTGTGCACAAGAACAATTCCAAAATAGGCTTGGAGGAAGGTGTTGAAATTATCAAGTCAGCATTCAGGGAACGAATAATATCTTATAGGATTTCCTCACACCAAAACTTCATAAATGTGAAAGAATATTTTCAACATTTGGAATACAAAATTGCACATCTAATAGATCAAGAACTGCAGAAACATAAATGTATCAAGCTAAATATGGAACTGTTCGGTTTCTATTTTAACCCCAGCAGCGACAGCTATGATGTCAAATCTTTTAATGCGCCGTTCCAAGTCATTTGCCAGGGATATCAGAAAAAAGAACTGTTAGAGCAAATCTGCACCATTATTGACCAGAAAGCTGACGAATTTGCAGAAAGAGATTCAGGTAAAGAATTTATTTTCGATTTTACAACAGCAACAAAAAAAGTAATTTTTTAATTTTTACGTTGCAGGATGGGCTTTGATGAATTTACTTCATTTGGAAATTAATGTTAACAAGCACAATCCGCTGAGAGCCTCATCTTTTATCGAACTTCCTCAAGAGATCAAGAGACGTCAAGCTGTGATCAACATTAGGAATGATGACAACTTTTGCTTCGCCTGGGCAGTTGTGTCTGCTCTTCACCAACCACGCGGATTAGATTTTGAAACTTCATCCTACCCACACTACTCTTCTGTTTTGGATATGTCAGGTATAGAATTTCCAATGTTGCTAAAGAACATTAAGATTTTTGAAGAAAAAAATAACATTTCTATTAATGTATATGGATTAGAAATTATAAATCCTAAAAAGGGGTATGAAGTAATTGGTCCACTTTATTATTCATCGAATAAAAAAAATCAACATGTCAATTTATTGTTAATAAGTGATGATGATGAAAAAACTTTTCATTATTGCTATATTAAAGATTTATCAAAACTAGTTTCTGCACAAATTTCTAAACATCACGGAAAAAAATATATTTGCGATGGTTGTTTACAATATTTCCCTACAGAAGAAAATTTATTACAACACAATAGCTATGATTGTGATCATTTACGAATTAACCTACCTTCTAAAGAATTAATAAAAGATAAGTTTGGAAACTATTCATATGATAATATTTTGAAATTTGTAAATTATCATAAACAAATGAAAGTTCCTTTCGTGGTGTATGCAGATTTTGAATGCATTTTAAAGCCTTTAAATAATGACAATGTTGATAAAAATCCTAATACTTCATACACCTTAAAACAATATGAACATATTCCACATTCATTTGCCTATTACATTAAATGTTCCTTCGACGATAATTATTCTAAATTTGAAAAATATAGAGGTCAAAATTGTGATACATTATTTATAAATTCTTTAGAAAGAGATGTGTATAACATATACAATAAATATTTAAAGGCTCCTAAAAAAATGATCCCTTTGAACGAACTGGACAAAATTTATCATAACTATGAAAAAGTTTGTCATATTTGTAATAAACCTCTTTTAAATGACAGGGTTGCAGATCATTGTCATATAACCGGTCTTTACAGAGGTCCAGCTCATTCACTCTGCAACATAAATTACAGAATACCTAACTTTATTCCAGTTATATTGCATAATTTGCGTAATTATGATTCTCATCTATTTCTTAAAAAATTATGCTTAAACAAAGAACAACTAACAGTTATCGCACAAAACAAGGAAAAATATATTTCATTTGAAAAGCTTATTCATGTGGATAACTATTTTGATAAAAAGACACAAAAGGCTAAGAAAAAAAATATATCATTAACGTTTATTGATTCTTTTCAATTTCTATCCCATTCTTTATCAAAACTCTCTGAAAGCTTAAAAGATGAACAATGTAAGGAAATAAAAAAAATTTTCAATGATGAAGAAAGATTTAAACTTATTCGGCAAAAAGGTGTATTTCCTTACAGTTATATTGATGATTATTTAAAATTAGAAGAAACAACTTTACCTCAGAAAGACCAATTTTATAATACTTTAACGGATGAGCACATCAGTGATGCAGAATACCAAAGAGCTGTAAAGGTTTGGCAATTGTTTAAATGTGAATCTCTTGGTCAATACTCCGACGTTTACTTACTCTCTGATACTTTACTTTTGGCAGATATTTTTGAAAATTTTAGAAGCACTTGTTTATCCACATATAAGCTCGATCCAGCTCATTTTTACACTTTTCCAGGTTTATCCTGGGAGGCGTGTTTGCGTTATACTGGAATAGAGTTAGAATTGTTAACTGATCCAGATATGATACACTTTTTCAAAAAAAGCGTTCGCGGTGGTGTGAGCTCTTGCATTTGTAGAAAATCTGAAGCTAATAACCCATTTCTTTTAAATTTTGATCCTTTAAAGCCAACTAAATACATAATTTATTATGATGCAACAAATTTGTATGGTTATGCAATGTCACAGCACATTCCAACGGGAGATTTTGTTTGGTTAACAGATAAAGAAATCAATGATTTAAATATTATGAATATTTTTAAAAAATCTAATAAGGGATATGTTTTAGAAGTTGATTTAGAATATCCTACAAGTCTACATTCCTATCATAACGATTTTCCGTTTTGTCCAGAAAACTTTAAACCGCCAAATTCTAAATGCATAAAATTAATACCCAATTTAAATGATAAATCAAAATATGTTATTCACTATCAATTATTAAAACAATGTTTGGAACATGGACTCAAGTTAACTAAAGTTCATAGAGTTTTACAGTTTTCTCAATCTGATTGGTTGAAAAAATATATAGACTTGAATTCAAGATTAAGAAATGATTCAAAGAATGAATTTGATCGTAATACTTACAAGTTGGCAAATAATAGTATTTATGGCAAGACTATGGAAAATGTTGATAGGAGAATTGACGTAAGACTTGTTACAGAGTGGGAAAAAAATAGAAGAAAAGATGGTGCTGAGAATTTAATTGCAAAACCATATTTCAAGGACTTAACAATATTTTCTGAAAACTTGGTAGCTATTCAAATGCAAAAGATTCAAGTTACTTACAATAAACCAATATATGTAGGCTTCTCAATATTAGATATATCTAAAACTGTCATGTATGATTTCTTTTATAATTTTTTAAAACCTCTTTATCAGGAAAATATTTCACTTTTATACACCGATACCGATTCGTTCATTTTAGAAGTCACAACTCCAAATATTTATTCTGACATGATAAAAAATATTCACAAATTTGACACATCTAATTATGAATTTAATAATATTCATGAAATGCCTATTACAAAGTCAGTTATAGGAAAATTCAAAGATGAATATGCTGGTGAACCCATTACTGCTTTCTTTGGTACTGGAGCAAAAGCATATTGTATTAAAACGGAAAACAGTTTAACAAAAAAAGCAAAAGGTGTTAAAAAAAGTGCAATTAAAAAGCAGTTGGATTTTATTCATTATAAAGATGTTGTTGAAAATCATTCTAAAACCTTTTGTTCAATGTATGTTTTTCGATCTAGACAACATACAATTTTTACAGAGTTAATTAATAAATTGGCTTTGAGTTCCGAAGATGATAAGCGGTATAAAATTCCCTATAGTTTTAATACATTAGCTTGGGGACACCAAGATATTGCTTTGTATCAATGGAATGCAGAACATGAAGATTTAGATATATTTATGTAGATATTATAAGGTATTTAAATTTGTTGTTTTTGAAACCAAAGTTAGTCTTCATAAGTCTTTCACAAAATGTGCTTAGAAACTTTTGACAAAGAAATTGATAACAGTTATTTTAAAACATATGAAAAACGACTTTCCACTTTTAAAAAATGGAAAGGAAAATTGAGACCAGAAGTGTTAGCTGGAGCTGGCTTTTACTATACTTCAATCAATGATATTTGTAAATGTTTTTATTGTGGTATTGAAATTTTTGATTGGTTAAGTTATGATGATCCTATTGTGGAGCATAAGAAATTTGCTAGGAATTGTGATTTAAATAACTGTTTATGGAAAAATAGGAATCGAATAATTGTAACCATTCAAAATAAGTCTTCAAGCTACACATTTTATATAGTATTATTAATATCCTTATTTATGAACTTTTACATATATTTAAATTAAGTATTTTATTGTTATTTTTTTACAACTGCTTTTGCTTTCGTGGTGAAAGTATCTGCTTAATGTTAATAAATTTGGAATATAATTATTAATTTGTTTTAATGACTATCAGTAGATCTCAATTTATTCTTCTTTATTTTATTTTCCAAAATGTTTTTTATGTTCATCATCCCCCTGGCGTAACACAGTGTGAAATATGTTTTTCTAATAAAACAGACGTCACTCTAAGTAAATATTGTAAATTTATGAAAATTGGATTAATTAACAATAGTACAATTAGTTGGATGGAACGAATAAATGGAAATGAAAATGCAAGTAAATTTTTTAAAATTTTGTATCATTATCCAAATCGATCTATTTTTGATACAAATTGGATAGAAAGGTTAGAGTTTAAAAATAATCAGTTACAAATTTTAACCCCCAACTGTACCAATTATTATGACGGATTCAAAAATTATTACTTTTCCATCATTAGTGTTACATTAAACTTTGCATTATTTTTATACATTACCATTTTAATTATTTATCTTTATTACAAATTTCAAACTGGAAATCTATTTTTTCATTAATCCATTTTAATCGAAACTTTAAAGAAAGTGGGGATGAGAATATTTAAGTACAAGAATAACACAATATGTTTCAGTCTCGTTTAGTCATTATGAACAACGCCGTGGTTCATAAACCTTTGGAAACGCTTCTTAATTCAAAAATTTATTTTTTAAATAATTCTTTGTCAAAATTTGTTCTTGTTGGCATTAGTTTAAATGATTTTTCTCCAAAAATTGTAATTGGTGGAAAAACTGGATTTTCAATCGCACTAACCGAAGAAAATTGGAAAGACATTTGTGTTCATCAAGGAATTATTGTAAACAATTTCTACTTTCCTCAAGTTGATCAAACCAGTGTGAATATAAACAACATTCATCTGCAGGTTCAGAAAATAAATGATACCCCTGTTCTACAAATTACAAAAGGCCCACACTTCATATACTTAGGACAAGAGTCTTTGGACAATTTGTGGCGATTAAAGGAAATTATTGATTATAGATTATCTATACTTAAAAGGCAAGAATTCAATACATATTTCAAAATATTTCAAAATAATATTTCATCTGATTGTGGCGACTTGTGTACGCATGTTTATAATATAATAAGTCCAACAGAAAATCCTAACAGTGAAAATGTTTCAACTATGATGGAATTACTTGCTTTATATCCTGAACAAATGGAAAACAAATTGAAGCAAAATGGAACAAAACGAAAATATTACGAAGAAAACAATGAAAATGGATCAAAAAGAAAATATTACGAAGAAAACAATATCTTTTCTGGAAGAGAACAATAAGGTGCATGTGTTAGTGAAGTGGAGCTTTGCTTACAGACAAGCCCGTAGGAGTAACTTTCAGATGTGGTACTTAGATAGACTCCGTTTTGAAAAAAGAATAAATGATTGTAAACTTATTCTAGATTCGATATTATCTGAGGAACATAGAAATAAAATATATTTGACACGTTTTAATAAAAATTGTATTTGATGTTTTACTTAATAAAATTTTAGTTTAGTAAATGTGAATTTTATTTGAAATTAATTAGCACATTAAGACTTTGTAATTTGTATCAGCTAAAGCATAAAGTGAGGAACAGAAATAAAACAAATTTAACTAAAATTTAATTTCAATTTAATTAAACAATATTTTTTTTATCAATCCATGTATTATATTTTTTATCAAGTCCTAACCATTTCACATAAACTTTGTTTCCTTTCCTTCTCAAAATCTTTTCAATAAGATACACATCGGTATGCTTTACTTTTAGTAATTCTTGCTCATAAAAACCACCCAGAATGTCCTGATTATCTTCGTCTTGAATTAAATATGTCCAAGGGTTTGTCATCTTAACTTCTTTAATGTGGAATATCTCATTTGACCAATTTGGTGTGTAACCTTTTGAAAATGCCTCTCGATGCTTGCTTATTCGTACGTGATCACCCACTTTAAACTTTGGAGATTTTATATCTAACGTTTTAGCATGAGTAAATGCAGATTTCAAGATTCTATTTTCATTTGTTTTATTTACTTGTTTTGGCTTCATTCCTATTGAAGAATGTTTTGTATTGTTATAATCTTTTACAATATCCGCTAATATATTAAACCATTTGTAATTTCCTTGAATGCTAAATATTTTCCACATATTATTCTTTAAAGTCCTGTTCACTCTTTCTACTATACTCGCTTTCAAATTGGAAAACGTGCTATAATGGTTAATTCGAAATTGTTGCATCAAATTTTGAAAATTTACATTGAAAAACTCTCTCCCTCTATCCGTTTGCAAGTTTTTTGGTGGAGTTTTTGCACTGATTAATATTTTTTTCATTGCCGCTGTTACGTCTTTTCCAGATTTAGATTTTAACGGTTCGGCCCAAACATACTTAGAAAATACATTTATGGTAATCAAGATATATTTAAATCCCTTATTAAATTTGGCATAGGGTAACATTTCAACCAAATCAGCTTGAAAAAGATCATTTAACCCTTTCACTACCACCCTTCTGCGTTTGTAGTTTTTTCTAGCAGGTTTATGTAATTCATTAACGACTTGTTGTTTAACGGTTGTCATGACAACAAACTTGTTTATTCAATTTTAAGGAAGTTCACTTTCTATGTTTTGTAATAATTCGAAATATAACTTTTATATGTTTTTTCCCATTCATTCAATTTATCAATTTGTATTGTATAACTTTTTTCATTTAAAATTTTACTAATTTTAGTAATCTCCTTTTCTAACGCATTAAAGGATTTTTTTATCTCTCCAGTTAAGAAAGTAGTTGATCTACTATCACTATTTTTTAATTCCTCCTCTGTTTTATTTAATTCTTGTTCTAATTTCTTAATTACACTGGACATTATATTTTCCAAGGAAATATATTGTTGATTTTCTTCCAAAGTGAGTTGGTCAATTGTTCTACTGTTAAGAATGCTATTTTGATTTCTTTTTTTTTCATCATCTAACCTTTTTATAAAAGTTCTTAATTGTTTAATTTTTTCCTTGTGTTTTTCAATTATTACTTCTCTTATATTTGTTTCCATTATTTTATTAATTTTGTTGATATCATCAGTTAATTTTTTGTCTTCCTTTTTAACATGTTCATTTAAAAATTGCAAATCTTTACTTATTTGATTTAGCGTTAGCAACTGTTTATTAACGTTTTCAATTGAGGTATAACATCCTTTAATCTGGTTTTCATACTTTAAAAAATTTTCATCAAAAACCTTAAGCTTTTTAGCAAAGATTTCATTATTTGTTTCATTTTCACCTAATCTCCTTTTTAAATTATTAATGTCACTTATTCTCTCTTGATTTTGTTTTGAAATATGGCGTCCAAATTTATCAACTGTCATGTTGAGCTTTCATTAAACAATAAATATGATTATATTTGATAGCTGTTATTTATAGTATTACTTTATCTTCTCTTAATTCTTCAATAATAGAGATAATCTCGTTACTATGAGCATTATTTCCCGCATCACTTGATGAAATTAATAAACGTAGCCTATCAACAATTTCGTTAACATTATTCCAGTATACATAGTCTGTATTTGATCTGTTTGTTTTCAAAATTAATCCCTTTCCTGTAGATTTGGCTCTAGTTGTTCTAAACGGAGGTTTTGGTTTGTTAAATGCTGTAACTAATCTTGGCAAGGTTTTTGTCTTTGTAATCCCCTTTCTTTGTAAATATAGTCCTATTATTGTAACATATTTGTGTGATGTATTTCCTTGAACTTGTTCATTTGAATCAAAATTCCTACGATATACATTTGTTTTAGCTAGAATGTTCATGTAATTATCTAAATCTTCCTTCTTATAACCTTTCGGTTCTTTTTTGAAAAGCAATTCGTATAAACCTGGCGTGCCTGTGTACGTTATTCCTCCCACTTTAATGTCTTTTCCAATAATTTCTACCGGTATCTGTGTTAAACCAAAAGAAAACTTATCCGTTTCGAGGTCATGAACTATTCCATAATAATGGTCAAATTTATGTTGTGTATCTTTCACACCCTCATCAATATATGATCTGGGTAATTCATGAAAATCTGCTAAGTAATCTTTATATGATGGTGTACCAACATAGGTTTGAATTGTTTTTCTAGTTTGTTCCAATATGTCTGACAAGAAGGATCTGAAGTTTCTGCTATAACAGTTGATGACAATGGTTGTACTACAGGAGAGGAAGAAGTGATACTACTGTCATTTAAAAATGTTGGTAGTTCTGTAGGGAGTGACGGAGTTTTTCCTGTTTTCTGAATATTTTTCGTCGGAGTTGATGTTTTATAAAGCTTTGTAGGTGTTTTGAAATCTTCATACTTTGAAACTCTTTCTTCTTTTAAATCGAATGGTTTGGATTTACCAATACTTGAAATTAGCTGTTTAAGTGGTTGTGTTATTGGTCTATAAGTTTGTTCTAATTCGGACTGAGCAGTAGAAGTAGCTAATTTCAAGCTTTGATATTTCTGCTTCACGGCTTGTCTCGATCTTATTAATTCTCGAGCTAAACGTTTATCCATGCTGTACAAGTTTTAAATGAAATAAAACTGCAAATTTTTTACTTTTATAAATATATAAAGGAATCGAATTTACTCCTATATCTGCCGTGATTTACTTCACAATCTTTGTCAATTACAAGAAAACCATATGGATCCATCCAACAGTTAGCACAAATATTTTTAAACTGATCAAATGTCATATCCAATATACAGTGGTCATTATATATATGTTTTAAACTCAAACAGTCCTGTTTAAATAAAATTAATAAGTTTGCATTTTCTCGAATCAGACGTTTAAGGATTGAGGAATATCCTTGAAAAATAAAAAAACAATCGGTGTTTCTATGCCTCCCATGCGTGAAATAGTCCCTAATAATAGATTGATTATGACAAGGAATATCATCAAAAATGATAACGGAATTTGGCTTTATCTCATGAGGTGAAATAATGTTCTCATCGCTATCGTATTCAAAGTATCCAATTTCTTTCATAGGTTTTAACAACTTTCTTAAATATTCATATTTTGGTTGATCTAATGACTTTGAATAAACATAGACATTTTCAAACCTAATTCCATTTGGATGCTCGAGCAGTGTAAGCATAACGTTGGTTTTACCGCTACCACTGCAACCAACTATAAGCCCTCTTTTTGAACCACCGCAAAATAAGTCACCATGCTTTCTCAACTGTTTACTTAAAATTTTTTCGTCATGATTATTTACTGGTAATGAGAATTTTTGTTTTTCAATCCTCATTCTTAATCACACTAGTAAATATTTTTAGCTGTAAAAGTATTTATACCAGAAAAATGTCAATGTGCCTTTAGTATAAAAAGAACTTCAATGACTGTGGGTCGCCATAAGTTGAAAAAAACTATTAAAACACGTAATAGAAAAGGCTCTGGTTTAATAAATAAATTAATTAGCAAACTACCTTTCGAAGTTCATATACCAGGATATAATTATTGTGGTCCCGGCACCAACTTGGAAAAAAGATTAACTAGAGGTGACGTTGGTATAAATCCATTGGATTCCGCTTGCAAAGAACATGATATATCTTACTCTCAGACTGAAGATTTATCAAAAAGACACATATCTGACCAAATATTAGAAAAAAAAAGCCTGGGATAGGGTAAAAGCTAAAGATTCTTCTATTGGTGAAAAAATTGCAGCTTTAAGTGTTGCAGGAATAATGAAGGGTAAAAGAAAGTTCGGTTTGGGATTAAAAAATACAAAAAGGGGTAAACTTAAATTGAGAAAAAAACGTATCATTCGAACACCCAAAAAAATTGGAGGATTTCTACCTCTTTTGTTTCCCATTCTTGGCGCCCTGGGTGCACTAGGTGGAGGCGCGGCAGGAATTGCTAAGGCAGTAAATGATGCTAAAGCAGCTAAACAGCAACTAGAAGAAATACATAGACATAATATTGCAATGGAAAATGCCTCTAAAGAAGGGAAAGGATTATATATTAGACCATATAAAGGAAAGGGACTATTTATTAGACCTTATAAAGGAGGATCCGTCAAAATGAAAGCAATCAGACAAAAAAAAAACTCAAAATAAGTTTTCCAAAAAGAGCACTTACGAACAATGATATTATTAAATATGTAAAGCTGTTAAAAATAACTGGCTTTAGAGGTGTTTTTATGCTCGATGAACTTCCAAAAAAAATTAATCTGAAAGAATGTGGTATTGTAAATTTGGATAAAAAACAAAATAAAGGATCTCATTGGACTGCTTATATTAAAAATAACAAAAATGTAATATATTTTGATAGTTATGGAAATTTAAAACCACCTTTTGAACTTCTCAAATATTTTAATTCGAATGGCAAAGTGGATGTATTTTATACTTATGAAAATAAACAAAAATTTAATTCATATAACTGTGGTCAACTATCCCTAAAATTTTTGCAAAAAAATATATAAACTCATTATTTATTGTAATATCTCATTCATAAATAAACTGCAATGTCTACCACAATTGCCATATCAGGAAACAGTTCTATTTTGTCTGCTGATTTTAATCCGCCCATATATTTAGAGGATGAAAAACAATATTACCTGGGTTTAGCTGATTTTGAAACGTTTATGACTATCCCCAATATAAAAGAAAGATATATAGATAAAAAAGTAATTGTTATTCCCGACGGAACTTATGACATTACAGATATAGAAACATACATAAGAGAAAGTATAGAAGATTTATTTCCGAATGAAAAAATTTTTTTTCTTTTAAAAGCAAATGTTAATACTCTAAAAACTTTTTTAATGTGTAGTAGAATAATTGATATTACCAAGGAAGATTCGATAGGAAAAATGTCGGGTTTTAATAGCAGGATACTAGAAGCTATGAAAGAGGAAGAATCAGATAATGTTGCAAAAATAACTAAGGTGAATGCTATTTGTATTGACTGTAATATTTGTGTCGGTTCTTACAATAATGGTAAACCTGTTCATATTATTCACCAGTTTTATCCAACTGTAGCTCCAGGGTATAAAATAGTTGAATCTCCTTTGCCCATTTTGTATTTTCCAGTTAGCGTCAAAGCAATTAACAATATAACAGTTAAAATAGTTGATCAAGACGGAGAACTTATCAGTTTTAGAGGAGAAACTATAACCGTAAGGTTACATTTACAAACAAGTGAAATATAAAATGGTTGTTAGATATAATAGAGCCCTTGGGATGAGACTTGCCCCTACCACTATCAACAAAGTAAAAACTTATAAAAAGAAAAAGCCTAAACAACAGTTCAGTATCAAATCCAACACCAACAAGTTAAGACGAGATAATCGTAAATTTCTCACATCCTTGGGTTTCACTGTTTTAAAATAATGAACATATTAAACGTAAACGAAAAGCTTTATGTAGACAATTCCATCGTCAGTTCTGAGCTTCACACATATCAACCATATATTTCTTCAAAATTCGATTACAATGATGAAATAAGGATCCCAATTCAAGAACTCGATGCTTACACTCTACCATCAGATAGTTTACTTTATATCGAAGGAAAATTAACTAATACAGAAGGTAAATATAAGAAAGAATTGCTATTTATTAACAATGGTATAGCCTTTTTGTTCAGAGAAATCCGCTATGAACTAAACGGAATTACTATAGATTCAATAAGAAATGTTGGATTAGCATCAACCTTAAAAAGCTACCTTTCTCACAATACCAACGAAAGTTTAAAACTGGAAAATGCAGGTTGGTTTCCACATCGGAAAGAAGGTGATACAATTTTAGTTGATAATGATGGAAAATTCTCCGTATCCATACCACTAAAAATGCTTTTAGGATTTTTTGAAGATTACAGAAAAATTATTATGAATATGAAACAGGAATTGGTTCTTATTAGATCAACTGATGATTTAGATGGTGTTATTTTCAAAGAAGATCCGGCACACCTTGTTACTGCTCCTGACACTCCATTGGTTACTTTCGATAAAATTTATTGGAAAGTTCCTCACATTCTAGTTGATATGCCACAACAACTTGCTCTATCAAAAATATTAGAATCAAATAAAGATATATTGATAGGATTCAGGAGTTGGGAACTTGTTGAATATTCTTCTCTAACCGAAACAACCCGTCACACATGGCCGGTAAAAACAACTAGTAAACTAGAAGCTCCTCGTCATGTTGTGATTGGCTTTCAAGAAAACAGAAAAGGGAAAATTGTTAAAGATATGAGTAAATTTGACAATATTACCTTGTCAAATATTAGAGTATATTTAAATTCTGAAAGATATCCTTATCACGATTTGTACTTAAATTTCGAAGAAAACAAATTTTCTGCTTTATACGAAATGTTTGCCAACTTTAGACAGTCTTACTATGGTGTTCCAAATGAACCCATTTTTAATCCTGAACAATTCAAAAACATTAGTCCTATTACACATATTGATTGCTCCCATCAAAAAGAAACAATTCAAACGGGATCCGTAGTAATGAGAATTGAATTTGAGACACACAATGCAATTAAAAAAGATACTTCTGCTTATTGTCTTATTTTACATGACAAATTATTTAGCTACAACCCTCTTACTAAAATTGTGAAACAATTATAAACTTTATCCCCACTATTTTCATATTTCGATTTAATTTAAAGAAATTTTCAAAAGCTTTTAGTTTTAATCATGACATCAAAACTACAACTACAAATTGAAAAATTTATTTTTAAAATTAATCAACTGAAAGAAGAAATTGCAAATTATTCAAGTAAAAAAAGTCTCATTAAAAAATTTGCTGCTTTGAAAATATGAGATTGGTTATAGATATTCAAGGATTCAAAGATGAAAAAAATAAATTTATACCGAAAGAGCTTGCAGCTTTTGATGGTTATGAAATGACTCATTACATTTTTAAAAAGCCTTTTCCAATGGAGTTTCTTTCACCTGATTGTCACAAGCAGGCGATATGGTTAACGAAAAATTATCATTGTATACATTGGAATAATGGATTTACTCCATTACATCATTTCCCAAAAATAATTGAAACACTTACGAAGAAAGCAGATTTTGTTTTTGTAAAAGGAAGCGAAAAAAAGGATTTTATACAGAAATATTCTAAAAAGCATGTGATTGAAATAGATGAACAACCAGCGCTAAAGCTAATGGAACCAAAATGCTTCTATCATTCAAAATCACCTTGTATGTGTGCTTTGACAAATGTGTTATTTTTATATGACAATTGTTTTATGAATGAATAAAAATATAAAAAAAAAACTTAATTACCTTTTTATTTTGCATTAACCAACCATGATTGAATACAATTAATATGATACCTTAAATCTAATTTTCTAAATTCATTTAAAAGTTCATACTCATTTTTATATTTTAAATAATCATTACAAAATTTAGCGGCTAATTTACATTGTTTCATTCGATCTATATTATTAACATATGCTGACAAATCTTGTGCTTCTGCGTCTTCTTCGCCTACAATTGATAAATATTGGAAGTATGCAGCAGATATAATAAACTCTTCATACATTTCAGTAACCATTTGCTCCATTGTAAATATTATTAAATTTATTCTTCCTTTTCAATTTCTTGAAGAATAGTATCCTCGTCAATAAATTGCTTCAAGTCTTTTAAATAGTAACCAAAGCCAATATCTTTTAGATCTTGAATAAGTTGAAAAAAATTTAATGTTTCAATGTATTTGTTGCAACAGAGGGCAGCCTTTACGAATTCCTCAGATTGATTACAATAAAAGTCTATCCACTCCGGACCACTTGCCATACAATATGAGAAATAGGTTTTTGAAAGATTACTAAATTTCTCCTCTAATAATTTAACTGCAATCAGCAACTCAGCCATTTCATTTATTTAACATAATATTTTAAATATGTAGGGGGACGTCTCTTGCGAATAGGATTAACTTTCTTTGATAATACCTGTTTTTTATCTTCGTATAATTGAAACCTCTTTTGGGTTGCAATAATAGCAGGTATAAATTGGCAATCTTCTCCTATAAATTCTATTAGGTGGCTTAATTCTCCTACAAAGTATGATTTCCCAAATGTATTGAAAAACGTAGTAAGGCTTATAATTCCTTCTAAATAATCATCACAACAGTCAATTGCTTCCAAATAATCTCGTTTCAGTGGATAAAACAGCTTGGTGTATTCATCTTTCGAAATCACTTCAAAGAAATTGAGATATTTAACTTTTAACTGTCTGATAGTTGTAGTTAATTTTTCGCGATTACACATAATTCACTTATTACTTGACACATTTTTTCTTTTTGTTTTATACAAAATTGGTGGAAAAATTCAAAAATAACTTTTTACGCAACTCGAGCACAGCTTAGTAAATGTGTCTCGGCATACTAAAATGATCATGATGCACCTATTTATAAGACTTAAGAATGCAAAATCAAATGTGGGAGAACAAAGAGAAAAAATTAAAAATATGATGCGAATGAGAATAAAAGGGGAGGAAGTTAAGAATGAGGGACATGAGAGAGAGGAAGAGGAGGAGGAGGAGGCGCTCCCCTATTATAACTACTGTTAGGTTAAAACTGAATGGATCAAACCGACCCTCGACTGCGACTCTGTGGTCTATTGCAGCTAACGGAACGTATATGTTACAGTATATGTTTTGTTAACAAAATCTACATATATTTTGCTCCTTGTCTTAATATAGATACAATTTTTTAAATTTGATTTTTAAATAAAACTACATACAAAATTATAAGTTAAGAAATTAAAAAAAAACATCGCCCGAATCGGGATCAGAACACACGAAATAAACAATTAGTGCTACAGAAGTCGGAGAGACAAATATCCGAATAACCTGATCTCTCTAGACGCTAGTTGAATTACGCCCATTTAGGGCATTCCCATTTCATTCTTTTCTTTATAGAAAATTTTCCGTTTCATAGGTTAAATCTATAGATAGGAGCATATTATACTTTTCAATTCCCGTTTCCTGTAAACTTATATTAATTATTTAAATATATTAGATATTTTATTTTAATAACACTTGGGAACAGCAAAAATATGTCTGAGACGAAAATAGCAAAATCTTACTTAATTTATTATACTAATTAACAATTTGTCTCGCAAAAGTCTCAGGTGCCTCCGGTTTTATAGATCCATGCTACTTGATAACTTATATACCTGCCTTTAATGTATGGGAAAGTTCGTCAATTAAATGAGAAATACCTGGATTTATTATACCAGGTGTACTTTATAAGGGGTTTAAATACATATAACTCAAAATCCTAAATTGTCGATCGAGACCTGGAAATTAGAGAGTTTTGAGCAACGTGTCGCGAATTTGTGAAATTAAGCCGCTTCATTTTTGTTATACATATATGTGGTGAAATGACTTTTGTGACACAAAAACGTACCCTTAGTCTTTTAATAAAAAAGGCTTAGCACTTGTATTTTGGCTGCAAAGTTGAAGACAAGGGTAAAAATTGGGTTGCCCATAACAGCTGCAACAAATGTGCTTCGATTTTGTCTGTGAACTTCCCAGTAAAAAGCTTCACAAAAAAAGTCAAAGTGAATTAAGTGAGCTTATAAGGAATTTAGAATTGTCCAAAAAAAAGCAGAACTATTGGCCTCTCGATTGTAACAATGGAATTTACTTCAAGATGGAGTAAAAGTTTCTGTCTACGGAAGCCGTCAGAAAAATCTAACACCATTTTTTAACATGGAAAACAATTTGGTAGCCTGTATGGACATTAAGGGATTAATAGCAGTTTTAAATCTGGACTATGATCCAAAAGACTGGCGACTTTTCATAGATTACTCAAAAGTAAGTCTTAAAACTGTATTACTCCATAATGGAAACAAGTTGTCTTCACTCCCAATTGGTCTGCAGTCCACATGAAAGAAATATACAGCAATTTAAAACTGTTGGTGGAGACTATACAATATCAGAGATATAAATGGAAATTTGTGGAGATTGCTGCTGGACTATTAACAAGAGATGTCCCAAAGGCCGGCAATGATAAAAATGTGCTATTTAATTGCCTATAAATTTAAATTTTGTAACAAATAATTGAGATTTTTTTTGCAAGCCAACTAAATTCTTTAATAGGTATTGTTAGACACTTGGGTGTAGTTGTAATCATTTTGAAACTACAAAAGTTTAGAGTAGAAGAAGTTTTAATGATGATGCCTTCGCGTTCTCGTGCTCCGGCGCCTAACCTAGTGCTAACCCAGTACCGCTACACGCATGTAACAGAATATCCATAATAGACTGTACCGTGACATTAAACAATTCGTTCTGCTTAATTTAGTTTAATGATTCTTCAAATTTGTATATTTATTCATATGTGCAATAAGAATATTTTTCTTGCTGCCCTAATGGGAAACATTTAGAGATAAATTTATTTGAGGTTTAAAACAGAAACGTACGAAACGGGAAAATATGGTTGTTTCTACAACTGATGGCAATTTTACTTCTCAGTGGGATTTGTATATTTATTGGCATTAATCCTTATAAAGACAATGCATATAAATCAGCTTTTATGAAATTCGCCAAAATTTTTTGACGTTACCTCTCGGGCTGGAAACCATTTGAACTATGCGCATATCTTCTGTTTTGAGAATGGAAGACATCTATTTGCCAATGAGGACATTCTGTTAAGATTTTAATTAATATAATTAATTAATTTTAATTTTTTATAATCACAAAAAGTGCGAAATGCTATGCTGCAGGAATAAAAACTATAAAAATATCTGCACCTGTGGAAAGAGTATTTATTCAAAAGAAACTGGACAATACATATGTCTTCTGGGCTTAAAGAGCAAACAAATGGTTGAACACCAGCACTTAAGAATGTAATGTAAGTAATGCGAATGAAACTAAGGTCTAGTATGACACAAACGAAATAATTTAGAAATTGTGACTTTGGTCATAAATAGGTAATATTGCTTTGTATCACCATCATGAGCCGTACACATACGTTATGTATATCTGTGTAGTGTGTCTTGGTTGTTTTTACAAAAATATAGGACACATTTTGGCTCCCGTTGAAACCTAGATGGGGACTTTTAAGATTAGGAATAGATACAGCCACGCCGCAACATTTTTATATCTATACAAAAGTTTTAAATTATAAAAAAAACTTTATAGGACTAAAGTTTATAGAACAAAAACAAATTGATGGGATATGATATAACATCTCACGTTTTATACAAAAAAACGCAAGCCAAGTACTTTTAAAGTGGATTAACTCATATTAAAAGTAGTAGAAAGACAGTATGCTTGCATATGAGAGTATGCTCTCTTTATCCGCTTTCTCTAAGTCAGTTTTAAATCAGATAACTTACCTGATTTAATTTCTTGCCCATAGTGTACCATCTGCTTTGTTGAAGAGCCGGCAGGAGTGTATTTTGCCATGATAGGCAAGAGAGTGGTATTCATCTGAGCTCTACTAAACCCGCAGATTGCAAATAAAACGTTGGTACATAATAGTTGGGTGATCGAATCCTCGTTGCAAAGGTCATCTCCAACAATATATTTTATAAAATCGTTGTTGGGTAAAAATTCGTTAATCCCAATTAGACTTGCTAATGCCTAAAAGAGAACAGAAGTTGTCTATACCAATAGAGTTTATTCAGTGATTTAACTTCTTTTCGAAGAAAATGTGTTAACTTGTACTTTAAGAAACACCTAATATAAACTAATTAAATATGATATCAGGTATATCCTCCTGTTTTATAGAATCGTTCGCAAATTACTATTATACATACTGCTCGCCTTGTTAGACATTATACATTTTTGTTTTCAAATGTCAACGAAAGGAAAAAACTGTCACATTGCCACAATTTTGTACCCAGTACTCATCTAACCACTTTTTTCAGCTTTTTGATCGATTTAATTAATTCCAATTGCTATATCTCGAATAAAAACAAGGATATTTCACAATAATTTATACTATTTTTCCGTTCCGCTAGGATCAGTCCACTACCAGCTAGGAGTGGAATACTGTACTAACCACTAGAAGCTACTAAAAACTTATTTGATTCGTTTAAACGACATACCAGTTAATATGTATTTCTCCCATTCTTCCTACTACCGAGCACCAACAGCATTTATGTCTAAGAAAACTACTTTATTATCTATCAAGCAGTTCTAAATCGTGCTACGGACAACACCGCGTCAAATCTTTGCTGCAGGCGAGCTAATATTATTAATTTATGAAACTGCCCGAAGGGGTCTCTAGGCGAAGATTCCGAAGTATAATCGATCCTTGATAGTAGATAGTTTCTATATACTTACATCTATGGTACCTGTCCACTGGGCTATAATTTTAAGCAACGGGCTGGTCATATGATTCATGAATCCTATAGGAGCAAGGTTGGTGGACACTATGATTTTGTCATTATATTCAGGTAAACTTGAGGTCATGACATAGAATACTGTTGTTCCTTGAGAATGGCCAGCATAATATATCTAAAATATAATACCTTTTTAGTAAATATTATCCCCGAGATTTATCCAAGATGCTTTTAAAGAAATATTTTAAACATGAGTAATCTGATATATTTTTTCTAAATCTTGTATACATCTGCTACTGGTTTATATCCAAACTCCTACAAAATTATATAGGGTTGTTCAAAAGAAACGCACAAAATTTTATCTTCTGTATGAGTAATTATTCACAAAAACGCTGAAACACATGATGTAATTTAAATGGTTGTTCATCTTTTTGAAATATTTTCTGCCCCATCTGCTCCAACCCATTAATTTGTTGACCCCCAACTTTTTTTTTCAAATGGCAACCTAGGTCATGATGGGACTCTATGAGAAGATTTTCTAAAACTGAATCCGATAGTAGCAACAAATTAGGGGTCTGCTGATTTCGATACAGTAAAACTAGTCCACATAAATTTTTAATTAAAATTAATTATGAAAGTAGATCCTTATGGTGTAATGCGGCACGACCATGGTTACAATCAATTTAGACCGCATCTACCTATCCAATGACCATTTTCAGAATCATCATGAGAGGATTGATTAAACGATAGTGATATTTATTTGCCCCCATACGTTAAGAAGCAACTTCCTAATATCATGCATTTTTATATTGCAAAACTCAGGTAAAAAGGTACCCAAATTCTTGAAATTCTAGAACAGTTTTTTCCACATTAGGTTGTTTATTTGGCAAATACTTACAGTTACCAAATAATAAATTGAGTTAACCTCTTAGTTTGATCATTGAATTGTAAGAAAGTGTTAATACTTTGACATTTTTGAATTATGGTTCTCTCAGAAAGGCAGCATGTTGAAATTTTGGGTTGTAGCGACAAAGTAGGGAACCAGGATGAAGTTTGAGTGTTGGCCAATAAAAAGTGTTCCGAAAATACAGCGTTTTTTTGAAAAATGACTCATACAGAAGATATGAATGTTGGGCGTTTCTTTTGAACAACCCTGCATATTTCTATACCAAATCCAAGACAATTATTAAAGTGCATTGAGAAATGTAAACAAAGTTTAAAAGTTAATTTGATTGTATCAAGCATGATTTTTCTAACTTAAGGTCGAATAGAGTTGCTGTATTGCCTTTATAAATCAAACTTACCCCTGAAACTCCAGTTGTGTCTAGAACATAATCGATCATTAATGGTAAATCAATAGTACCAATTTCGTGCCAACTGAACTGCCAGAAATCAGCGTCACTTGGACTGAGTGTCGTATGTGCTCGACTCCAACTATTACCTCTAGCATTGCCCATCCACACGTCATATCCTTCCTCGGCTAATACGAAAGCTAAACAATACAATAAAGAGCAGTTTTATCTACTTTTTTAATTAAAAGGACTGAAAAGTTATGACTTTAGCAGAAATTAGTGACAATTATTGTAAAATCGCATATTAGCGTTATTTACAATTTATTATTATTTTATAACATGATGTTTTACACTTTTAGAATAACCCTATAAAACGCAAAAAAACTAATATATGCAAAAAAATTAAACAAATCTAACGTATTTAACCCTTTTAAAAAGAAGAATTGTAATTGTGAGATCTCCATGTTTTAGGGTCCCTAGATGCCGAAAAACATGTTTTCTCACTTCTGTCATTCTGCCTGTCGGCCTGTCGGTCTGTCTGTCTGTCGGTATGACTGTTTGCGACATCCTACTTACCCGATTGACTTTACATTTTGGTCAAAAATTAATGGTCATTTGGGGAAAACCTAGTAACAATTCGGTAAAAATCCAATATGGCAAAAAAATGGCGGCCTACTGAAATGTTAAAAAATTATTACTAAATAACTACTTATAAAGCTAAAATGTTGGACAAAAATCAAGTATTATGTAGGAATTGGTGAAATTTTGGTACGAATCCAAGATGGCGGAACAAAATGGCGCCTTAATAAAATATTTAAAAATTCAGCCTGAAAAAACTACTTAATGGACTGATTTCAAATTGTATCCTATAACTAGTTGTGGTATAGAGATGAACTAGTAAAACTGTGGTACTAATTCAAGATGGCGGAATAAAATGAAGGACAAATAAAATATTTGTAATCTTGAAAGAATGACCTTCTCAGATTATACCATATTTTCAGGACTTAGCGTCCCTAGATGCCAAAAAATATGTTTTATCAATTCTGTCGGTCCGTCACTCGGTTTGTCTTTCTGTCCGCGGCATAGCTTAAAAACTACTTATCAGATTGACTTTAATTTTTAGACAAAAAGGTCATATGGAGATAATATGGTTATATTTTGGAAAAAATTCAATATGCAAGAACAAGATGGAGGAATAGTGAAACGTTAAAAAAGTTAATACTAAAAAACTAATTTTCCAATTTCCTCAAATTTACATAGGAATGATCACTGGTAACATTTTGGTACGTATATAAGAAATCAAAACAAAATGGCGGCCTAATAAAATATTTAAAAAATCGACCTGAAAAACTAAATAATAAATTAATTTCAGATTTTGTGATTTTGCATTAAAAGTTGGGATACAAATTCAGAATGACGAAACAAAATGGCGGCCAAATAATTTTTACTGCCCTTGTAAAAGTGAACTATTGTAATCATAAAAAAATCACCCTCCGAGATTTTTCAGATGTTTAGATTTCAGGGTCCCTAGATGCCGAAAAATATGTTTTTCCAATTCTGTCGTTCTATCAAAAAATTTTTTGGTAAAATCCAATGTGGCAAAACAAAACGGCGGCCTAGTAAAATGTTAAAAAAATTATTACTTAAATTAAAATTAAAAAAGCTTATCTAAATTATCTCAAATTTTGCACAAAAAACAAGTGTTATGTAGAAGTCAACTGATAAAATTTTAGTACGAATCCAAGATGGAGAAACAAAATGGCTGCTTAATAAAATAATTAAAAATTCAGTCTGAAAAACAACTTAATGGACTGATTGCAAATTGTGATGAAGTAGCAAAACTGTGGTACTAGCTCCATATGGCGAAACAAAATGGCGGCTAAATAAAATATTTGTAATCGTCAAAAAAATCACCCTCTAAGGTTTTACATGTTTTCAGGTTTTAGCGTCCCTAAATAAATACTCAGAAAATACGTTTATCAATTCCGTCTGTCTGTCTGTCAGTTCGCGGCATAGCTTAAAAACTACTTATCAGATTTGACTTCAAGTTTTAGTAAAAAATTAGGGGTCATATTAGGATGACCTGGTAATATTTTGGTAAAAATCCAATGTCGGAACAAGATGGCGGCCTAGTAAAACGTTAAAAAAATGATTACTAAAAAACTAATTATCCAATTTCCTCAAATTTCGCACAAAAATCAAGTGATACATATAAATGAATTGGAACCATTTTTGTATGGATATAAGACAGCAAAACAAAATGACAGCCTAATAAAATATTAAAAAGTCGCCTTGAAAAAAACTACTTAATAGATTATGCGCAAGCATTAAGTGTGATATAGAGATAACCTGGTAAAGTTGTGGTACGAATTGAAGATGGCGGAACAAAATGGCGGCCAAATATTTTTTTTAATCAACATAAAATAATCTTATTTCATTGACAGAAAAGTTTTGAAAAAAAATTAAATATGATATAGGGATAAATGGGTACGAACTCAACATGAAGTAATAAAATGGCGGTGTGACATAGGTAGAAACTGGTAACATACTGGTAGGAATCCAATATGATGGAACAAAATGGCGCTCAATGAAAATGTTTCAAAAGATTTCGTTTTTTGGGAGTTTTACCCCACAAGGCCTACTCTACATAATTAAAAAAATTAAATTACTGCGGAAAGGACAGTAGCAATATGACGTGTTTTACTCACCGTTTTTTTAACAAAGCTCAATAATACAATATGAGAAGTGTTTTATGAAGAAATGTTTTTTTTTATCTATGAGCAGACCACGATGGCCGACGGCCTAAGTAGTATGTACTCTAGTTGCTTTATGTGTAGAGAGGGAAAGTTTATTGATGCGGGATTTAAAGGTTTGTGCATTAGGATAAGAGAAAAAGGCCTTTGCTGGAAAAGGGATATCAAGCGAAAGTGAGAGTTCCTTGGTCTTTGTAGTTGGACCGTGAACGGATGCATGTGGGTTGATGTTCGGGTTTCCTTAGTAGTAAAGAAGGCATAATGGATGATAATTCATCAGAACAGAATCAGCGGTAGTATCTGTAGAACAGAGACAGATCGTCTACAATACGAAGATGCTCTAGTGAGGCAATCTTTCTTGTAATGTTTGGATCATCAATTAGGAGAACAGCTCTTCTGAGTCAAGAGCAAAGGATTGAAGGAGAGACTGCTTCCCATACAAGCGAGCAATAATCAAGGCTGGGGTATGATTTTCATAGTTTAAAGGGTATACAAGTTGACAGGAGAAAAGTATTTTTGTGCTCAGAGGAAGAAACCCATTTTCATTGAGGCTAACGTGGAAATTAAGGTGATGTAATTATACCAGCGAAGATCTCTCTGAGAAATGATACAAACTAGGCTAAAGAAATTTTTGACTTTAAGCATTTAATTGTGAAAGTCAGATGAATGGCCATCAACCACTACAGAATACTTTTATATCGAACATAAAGTCGCAGTGCAAGCTCAAAATTTTGGATGAAGACCACAGGCAGGAAGTTTGTTATGAAGTGCGTTATGCCAGACTTGTTATTTCTCCATTGTTTTACTCATAATTGGGAATAGGGATATAGGTCTGTAGTTAGAGGAAAGAGTGTTGTAACCCTTTTTACTGTACACGAACAAATTTCCAGCTTTTAGGAAAGGCCTTGTCATAGTACACTTGGAATAATCTAGTAAGCATAGGAGCCAGTTTTCAGAAATACACTTTTTTAAGACTATGGACGGAATACCAAAGGACTTTTTGGTATTATGTCTTTTGAGAATACTTTGTACTTTTTTAACCCTGAAGGTTATTTCGTGGAAGGGGTAATGAAGAGGAGGGATTGAAGTAACAATTGCGGCGAATAATTTTGCAAAAAGCTCAGCTTTTGCTTTAGATGTGGAGACGATTTTATCACCTTAAGAGTGGAAAGTTAGTAAAGTTAGTATTGGAAAGGAACTTATGCAGGGGTTTTGATTAATATTTTTGATAAGCGACCAAAAGGATTGACTACCAATTTGTTAAGGTAGAACTTTGCCCTTTAGGCTTGTATTGAATTTGACGTCGAAAATTATGCGATTGTAATGCTTTCCTGCTTCGTTTCGAGCCGGTTGATTTTCTGGAAGTTCTGAAGTCTTATAGTGGCGTATCTACATAGCTGCAATGTGGGTGGAGCATTAATGCAAGCGGGCCCGGCGATGATTTGTAATGCAGTCCAAGAAAAACTACGAATGACATTTTTTTAGTCAATTAATCAGATATTTTCCCACCCCGTTGTTGAATTTGTTTATTAACGCATTATGTAAAAGTATGAATGGCCTTTCATACTTTTATGTAATCACATTCAGCGGAATTATATTTCCAAATAGTACGATAGCATGGATTCTCCAACTTCTTGTATGGGACTTAATATAGTAATTAGATGGGGGTTAGACAAAGCCAAGGTAGCGGATATGGGAAACTAATAAAGCTCTGGGTGAATGGTGGGAGAGAAGTTCAATGGGTTTTGGCCTTGCTTAGGCTATGTGTACCGATAACCTACCTATTATCTGATGAGGTTGGTTAGAGATTGGCTCACTGCAAAGCCCTCTGCTGCTGTTGTATCTTGGTGATCGGTTTTAGTTTCAGCTAGTCATTCATAATAATAAGTAAAGCGATTCAGAGATTAAGATATCCATTTTAGCAGAAAGAAAGTCAAAGAGTTCGTTAAAGGATTTTTCTTAAAGAGCGGTAGATACAACACATAAATTTAGTGGAAGTTTTGAGGACTAATTTGAGCAACAGCATATCGTATCTGTACGATTTAGGATTGTGCAAACGCCACAGTTTAGGCGGAATTATGGAAGAAGTTCACAGCCAGGAAAGCAGAGGTGATTAGTTGCCTTATTACAGCTTATTTTGGTTTCGGTTAGGAAAAGAATAAAGAAGCTTGCGAGATTGTAGTAGTAAAAAAATTTGAGGTTTTTATTCAAGATATGTGAATAAAATATAATATTTCAATGTAGAGCGCCACTAACACAAGTTAAAAGGAAATTATTACATATAGAACTATTTCGTCATATAAATTTAAAATTACCGTAGATTGACGAGCGTAGCAAGAACTCATTAGAAAAAACTCTATTTTAAGCACAAATTCCTACTTTTTGTATTTATGATGAATAAGACGGATAGGAGACAGTTTAGAATTACTTTAATTACCTTTAACTTTTTTATTTTCAAGTCTTATTTAATCGTAAAGTTCAAATTAAAAAAAAACTTAAAACTTGAGGTCATTTTGCTGGATTGAAGTTGATACGATTTTCTGTAGAATTGTATTATCGAATAATTTCTACGCTGAGGACTGTAGATAAGAGGGGAAAGAGGATTTTGGAGTTCCAGCAAAAATTGAAATAATTAATGTTTTCTTAAATTCTGCGGCATGGAAAAAAAATTATGACCGGATAATGGTAAAAAAATACATAATATTCCTGTTCTAATGGCCAATAATCGGTAATATCACAAGGTATACAAGCGTAATAAACAATGATTAATACAAGAATGTATTAATCAAAAATTTATTTCTGTCTCTGTGAAATTTAGTATTGTTACAATACTAAATTTCACTCCAATATAGTATTCTAATTTGAATTAAAAATACACCCTCTGTTTTGAAAATGAAACCGTTTTGTACATTCATATGTCTAACTCTATATAACAAGTTTGTCTTATTTTACGCTAAGAAATCTCCCATTAAGTGATAACCTATGATTTTTGAAACTCTTTGTATCACGTGCTGATTTTTACCTAATGATTTATCCGGACCCTGTATGCACCAGTCAGCTGAAGATGAGAGCAATCCATGTTGAAGAAAGGCAACTTTTCCGTTACTCTTGCCGTTCAGACCTTTAGGAATTCTGTGGAGAGTTAGGATGTAACCATCACTTGTCGTAACTTTATGAGTTTCAGCGGGATATCCGTATGATTCAATAAGGTTTTCCTAGATGATTTCAAAGAAATATTACATTCTCAATATTTATTACAAAATATCGTAAATTGTTATCTACATCTACTTATTTTTGACACACACATCTCATCCAAGAAAAAATTATTTTTCTTTTCACTTTTCCGCACTCATTTTAGTTTGGAAAGAGCTACTTTTCCGCACTAGTTTTAAAATATTATTACTGATTTCAAATATTTAAAAGTATATTGATACGCTGATAGTCAGCAACATGATGAAATAACATAAATTTGCTAGAATCCTGCTATAATTTTCAACAAAAGAGTAAAAAATATGTAAAACGTGTTTTAAAAAATTGTTTAATGTATTTTTGGCATATTTCGCCGAACTTTCCAAAATATGTAAGCCAAACACGCTTTGGTCCAGATACTCAATGTTAAAAAGTATGATCAAACTCAATGAAAACATGGATTTAAGCAAGTTTTTTAAAGTCACGGTAAAAAAACAAAATGTTGGATTTAGACCAAAGAAGGCAAACATTTTTTCAAAAGAGGACATTTTTAAATTTATAAATGATGCGCCTGACGAAATTTATCTCCATATTATATATTTTATAATAATATTTTATATCCATATATATTTTACTATTCATGTTATTAATAATAATTTGTGATTATGTATTTAATGTAAATAAACGAATCTTTTTAACTTTTGGGGTTTTCCGCACGCTTGTAGTAAAAATAGTGTAACTTACACGTGCGTAAAATGACTTTTCCGCACGCGATTGATGGCTGTTCAATTGCGTGCGGAAAAGTAGCACTTTCCGCACTTGTTAGGCAAACTACTATAACACTGCTAAACTCTGTATCTAACGGCAACTTTCTATAAATTTCCAATAGTCTAGTTCACATACTCAAAATGGTGCTAATTCTTGCTTCTGCTATGAAAGAAATGAATAAGGGCTCAATGGATTCGAAATAACGCCTAGAATAAAAATAAGCGAAAGGTTCAAAAGCGCACATAAACAATTTCAAAAGTTAATAACAAGTTAAGATTTAATAAAATAGAGTTTAGTTTTGAATAAAAAAAACATTCTGAAATAGAAAAAAAGTAAAAATGTTTTGTCAATTCAATGACTAACACAATATAACAACTAAAAACATCGTCATGTCAATCTCATATAGTATTATAATTGTGATAAAGTCTCCACGGAGTGAAATAATTTTAGTGGCTTTTGTTTAATAATTATCTGACTTGAAAACTGTTAATTAGCAATAGGTTCATTTATATGAAGAATCAGTGAAAAGTTTTTTTTCAGCGGTATATTGTTACAAGTGTCTAAATAACAGCATATATTTTCTAATTTTTAAATTACTATTTAATAGTACATTCCTTTTTTTACTAATTACGGCCTGGTTTGAGCATCATAACGGCTTAGCGCTCTCGGGCCGAACTTTATTTACAACATTAAAGACAAATTATTAATAACAACGGTAGAGTTCCAGGAGTCGGGACTTTTCAATACTTTTCATTGGAAATTTCTTCTTCTTTAGTAATCCTCTATTAGAGTTTCTTAATTTGTAATAGCTTTCGAGTTATTTGCAAAAAATATACTCTTTTTTTTATCCTAATTTATTAACAACTTTTGAAATTGTTTATGTCCGGGTTTGAAACTTTTGGCCACATTTTTCTTGACGTCATTCTGAATCCAATGGGCCCTCACTTATATTTTTACTAGCAGCAGCAAGAATTAACTCTATTTTGAGTTTGTAAACTGTACTACAAGGAATCATGACTAGGGCTGAGCTAACTAATTCCGTTTTTACCACAATAGTACCATCGTTACCAAATGTAACTGGGATAGCATCATATTAGCTCTTGAACTGTTATGTGATTTTTCCTGTCAAATATTTTTAAAATTATGAATTTTAGCTTAAAGTTATTGAGTTTATGCAGTATTGAATTGAATAGCTGGCAAAAAGTATGTTTGGCAGCAGCAGTTTATTTATTTATTTTTTCTAATTTGTATTTCTAATTTAATTTTTATTTTCTGTATAAATCACCTCTAATTCCTCAAGTTAATTTAGTTTTTATTTTATTTTACCTGCTGCTCATTTTTATGCTTTTCCAACAACAACATTTTTAAAATTACAATTGAAATAAGACTCATGATTACCAATATTTTTGCCGTAAGATTAGGAAATATATTTTACAAATATAACCTAATCATAAACTTTCATAAAAAATTAGACCTAGTTCTTTTTAATTTTAACTAATAACCATAAACTAAAACTTAAATAACTTTTTATCATGGAACCATTATGTTCGATAACGTTGCGCAATCTTTGATGGTTAAGACCAAGTCTCTTGTATATTCAGGGGTTATTTTGTTTCATGCTCAAACGATTGATTGTCGAAGATTATCTTGATTATGAGGCCGAAATTCTTCCTTGCCCCCAGACGTTTTTAATTGGATTCAAATCAGGGCTCAGGGTTGAAATATAAAGTTGTCTCCAAAAACTGGCCTCATAGAAGGTAACATAAAGTTTGCTAGTATATTGCAGTAAACATCTGCATTGAACCTTTCTTCAATCACTGCACACACTCCTGGACCCTTGATACTTATCCAACCCCAAACGTTTACAGAAAAACGGCCACTCTGGTTTATTTCCCGTGTTTATCTCTCATCATACCTCATCCCAACAGGTCTATACACGCGCAGAGTTCCATTATGGCATGACTGAAAACTTTTCTCGTCAGAAAATACCACATTCTCCCAGAAATTATCTTGATTATCATATTCCCTTGCAAATTCCAACCTCCTTTGCTTATTAGATTATGTAAGCAGTATTTGCAGAACCAGTAAAATTTAATTCTTCTTTAGCCTTTACTGCTGTTTGAAAAGGATTGTTTCTAAGGAACTGCACCAATTCATGGTCTTGATTCGGTGTTGAAACTTTTGGACGTCCCGCCTTTGGTCTCTCAATGATATAGTCAAAAGCAGTGTTATCGTGCGGGTCATACGATTTATCAACGACAAACTTTTTAAATTTGTTTTTTTTACGTTATTTTATCACGTGTAATCATATCCTCCGCATAAAATCCGGGAGATGAATTAGATAGACCTATGATATTTTCATATGAAAAAAGAGGATAAACATATAAATATCAGCAGTTGCAAAAATCTTTGAGCGATGTCACTTCAAAGTCGGATTGACAAGTCAGTGACAAAATGAGTAATAAAAAACAATTTTCGGGTTTTTTACGTCCACAAGCGAAAAAACTGGTATTAAATCTAATAAAATATTACGAAAATGAAAATTCACCGGCCAATATCCAGGAGACAGTAGCAAAAGCTCTGGGAATCGGTATAAGGACTGTGCAGAAAATTGTGCATGAAAAAAAGCATAATTTAATATAATTTATTTACTACCGAAGAAGATTAAGAAATGTACACGAAAAAAGCCAAAGACAGAAGACTTAAGTGACAATGTAACAATGGATGTTCGTAATTCAATTTACGATTTATACACATCAAAAACTAATATAACCCTTCAAGTTTTAAAAGAAGCTTGAACAAATCGAGGCATATTGGAAATTGGACTAAAATCGTTGTCAAAATTAATAAAAATGTTTTTTCGATATAAAAAGGACTGTATTCGAAGATTTTTATGCGTGTTGCCACAGCAGTCAGCATATTCAGTTTTTAAAGAAATACACGGAAAATGTTAATTCAAAATTTAGAAAAGTGGTATTTTTAGACGATATTTTCTAATGGAAGTGGTTCGAAATCTTGGCAGGACGAGTCTGTAAAAAGTGTCAAGAGGAAAAAGGGATGTGCAACGGGAAAACGGTTCATCATTTTGCATGCAGGTTCTTCAACAGGATTCCTCCCAGTTACAAGTTTATCTTCAACATCCAAAAGTATGGACTACCATGATAATATGAACTGTGAACTGTTTGAAAAGTGGTTAAAAGAACAACTGATTCCAAATTTAGATGCTCCATCTTTAATCGTTCTGGACAATGCATCTTATCATTCAAGAATCTTAAATAAACAACCTACTTCATCTTGGAAGAAAAGTGATATTTATGACTAGCTAATAAAACAAAAACAAAATCCTTTACCCAATATGCTGAAACTAGAATTTCTTTTAATGGCAAAATCTATTAAAAAACCAACGACATACCATTGCCAGTTTAACGCAATAGAATTAATATGGGCTGGGGCAAAATCATATCACGAAAAACACGTGAACGATGGTCTTACATCAGATGAAGTGCAAATTGTTTGGCAAGATTCATTAAATTATATTACGCCGGAGTACTGGCAGAAATCTATGAAACATACGGAGAAATTAATATAGGATTGGTGGAATCGAGAACGAGTTCTAGATGTCGAAATAGCACCAATGATCATTGCGCCATTTGAGGACGACTCAGAAGATAAGGACTTTTTAAGTGATGATGATATTTTTTAGTCTATAATATTAAAAAGTTTATTTTATTAAATTGCATTATGAATATCCATTTTTGCATTGTAACTTAAGTCTTTTGCCTTTGGATTTTTTCGTGTACATCTCTAATTATTATAAAATACTTGTTCCAATTTTAAAGCGTGTTTAAAATAAGTAAATTTTTTATAAAAATTGGTAAAATCGCTTTACCAGAAACTCTGAGCTAACGAAAAATACAGGCTATATATATATATATATATATATATATATATATATATATATATATATATATATATATATATATATATATATATATATATATATATATATATATATATATATATATATATATATATATATATATATATATAGCTTGTATTTTTCGCATGCATGGCCCTTAATTTTAGACTGAAATTTGAAAAAATAGGATAAATAGTTTTTTAGCTATGCCGCGAACAGACAGACTGACGGACAGACATACCTACAGACAGAAGGAATTGAGAAAACATGTTTTGCGGCATCTAGGGACCCTTTAACGTAAAGATCTGAAAAATCTCACGAGGGAAGGAATAACTAATTGTCTTGTGTTTTTAACAAAAGTGTATAATATTTTTTCAAAATAATTTTTTTTGTTATCACAAAACAAAAAAAAACAAGTTTTCTTTGCACAGGGGTAGCCCGCATTTAAATAAATGACACTGTATAAGTGGTTAGATTTTTAGATCAAGCGGGGCTCATAATTGTTGGTGATTCATAAAAAAATCTCACTTTCATTAAGTGGCTGTATAAATAGAACATATCCTGATTGTTCCACTGATTCGAACCGCCTTCCGATTTTATTAAGGCGCTTGCCATTTTGTGTATTTTTGTTTTTGCCAACCAAAAATTTTTAACCACATACATATTTAACGAATTTTCTTATTTAGTATTTAATATATAAAATAGTATTAATAATATTGCGTAATATAATTAAAAAAACTATTTTCTTTCTTCCTGTATATTTGTAAATAGTCCATCGAGATTTAATAGCTCGATAAAAGAATCACACAACATTTTGGTATTCACTGTGTTTTCTGATTGGATTCCTAATGTTGGTGACCTTTGGACCCGCACGATAAGACCGCATTCGACTATACCACTATATTCTGCAATTGTTTGCTTTTTGTTTTCATGCACTTCTGCTACAATTTCTCTAACTTTTGTTCCATCCCAAAGTCGAGTGAAATTATTCACTTTTGTTCCTCCGCTTTGAAACAAAGATAAATATTGCTTCCAAATCAAAAGCAAAAGACAGTGTCAAAATAAAAAAAAATGACTTTGACATTCAAATTCTAGGTTAACTTTGGATTGCCATTCTAAGTTAACTCGGAATAATAGTTCAGAAGAGTAAAATGGGTAATTTTTGTCACAGTTTACTTTTGGTGCCGATGGTACCTGCTGCATTGCATGATACGTTCCAAGCAGGGATCATTGTACTTGTTATGACGTTAGTGTAACGTGGAATACAAATATTTTAACAATCTATTTATCTGGAAACCGACTTTTGGGTTAATCAATTTTTTAACGGTTTTGCGGTTAATTAAATCTTCGATTTACTGATTTTTACTATTAACATTTTTTGGCGATTTATCGACAAGTTAAATTTAAGTAAAATCAATTAGTGGAATAATTAAATTGAAAAAAAATTGATTAACCCAATGATTTCCTAATCGGTTTTCTTTAAAACTGATCGGTTTTCTTTAAAACTGATACCCATTATTCGATTTTATAGATATCGATATCGGCTATTCAAATAATTCGTATGTCGATTAATTAATTTGTTTATTAAAATGTATTTTTCGTAAAATATCTATATTATTTAATCGTTCAAACGATATAATTGTAATCGGTCAATCAATTACTTAATATATTTGATAGATTAATGATAAAGGTTTCTTATATCAATTGGTTGATGTATCGATTTATTGATTAAATGATAGATATAATGTTTAATCGATAATAAACGATTTTATAAAAAGGTTATATCAAGTATTTAACACATTTAGCACCACTTTGTAATACAATATTACAAAAACCAACAAAAAAAAATACATTTAAAAACTAAATGAAAACTACGAGCAACTGCAATAATGTAGCAATGTAGAAGTGCAACAAAAAATACGTAAGATGTATTTTTTTATTCTTGAAAATATAAAATTCAATTTTGTTTTCCTATTAAATTATTTTTTTATGCTGGTAATACCAGAATATAAATGTTTTCCTTTTTCTGACTTAAAGTGATAAAATAGAACGAAATAGCACTTGCTTGCACAATGCCATTGTAAAATTATAGAACACCGTTTCATTAAGTTGTCGAAACCTTAATTGGGAAAAAACATTGTAAAACGAAAATCCTGTTTATGGTAAGAAATTTATTGGTGCAGGGTATAGAATCGAGAAATCCAACATTTTTACAATTTTACTTCTTAGGAAAATAAAAAAATAATAATTTTTTGTTTGTTACATTAGAATAATCCTAATTAGAATTACAATTAAAACAGTTTAAACTATTTTTCAGTTTTAACTTTTTAAAAATCTTTTTTTATAACTTTAACTTTTTTTCTTATTAACCCGCTATGATTAGAATATTTACTAACGCATATGATAAAGTTTTTATTTTTTTATTACTTGTAGTACCTGAATGTCTGCATAGAATATATAAGGTATCGAAAAATCTATATATTTTAAACACAACGCTTACACTAGCAGCCGCCACTTGACCAATTTGATTTTTTTAATTGAAGCTCTCTACCAACAGACGGGTTATCGTTACTTACTATTTATTTTTATTATAATTTTCACACCGAAAAACAAAGACTAAATTATTTAAAGCGCTGCAGTGCCCGTGCTACTGGCGAAAAGCCGAAGAAAAATTGCCACCTATATGAAAGGAGTGTGAAATGTGAGGCAAATACAGGCCAGCTTTAACGAAGGGGCTATGGGGGTTATAGCCCCAGGCGCCGTCAAGAGCAAGGTCCTCAGCACAGAGATGTGGCGAGCTTTTGCGAGAATCCCCATTACATAGAAAAAGAGTGAGATATATTTTAACAAATTATCTGCTGTACAGTTCATTTGGCAAATAACCAGAAAGAAGAAAGCCAGTAACCAATGAAAATAATTGAGCCGCAGTCTTGTTTTTCTTCCATAATGATCCAGAGAATTCTACAAGATCAGCAGCCTACGCCAGCGTATTCAGAAGCCCCGTAAGTGCGTTGGGAAAAAATAAAAAGTACATTTACTTTTAGACAACTCGAATTTTTAATTTTTAAATAATTTGCAACGAACAAGGCATTAAAAATTTCCTACTGAAGATTCCATACATCACATATTAATTCCATTAAATACTATCCTTAATATCAACGAGGAATGAGGGATATATATACATATATATATATATATATATATATATATATATATATATATATATATATATATATATATATATATATATATATATATATATATATATATATATATATATATATATATATATATATATATATATATATATATATATATATATATATATATATATATATATATATATATATATATATATATATATATATTGCCGTCTTGGATTTGTACCAAAATGTTACCAATTTATAATAATAAGTTGGATAATAAGACCACCATTTTGTTTCGCCATATTGGACTTTTACTGAAACATTACCAGGACACCCCTCATATGACTTTTCAATCGGGTAAGTTTTCCAGAACGGACAGACACCGATGGAATTGAAAAACATGTTTTTTTGCCATCAACACAAACACGAACATTTTATTTTGCCGCAATTTTATTCTGACATTTTGAATTCGTACCATGATTTTATCAGCATTTCTATATCACACTTAATTCTTGCACAAAAATTGAGCCAGCAGCTTTCTTTTTTTTGGGGGATATATATAAGGTGTACCGTACGGAAGTTTTCACTAGAGATGCGAAATATTTGCCATAATATTTCTAGAGCAAGTGTTGGAAATTCCACTTATCGAGAAATCTTAAGACGTTTCTACTTGTGACTGGAAAGAAGAGGAGAAATTTTTGAACAAATTTTTTGCGTATTGTTTAGATATACTTAACTATTTAGTTTAACTTGTTTATCTGATTGAATAAATAAATCTGATAAATAGCCTACAAGTACTTGAAATATATTTGCCACATTTTATTTATTTAATTTTTTTATTTATTTATTATTATTGCCATATACTATACAATTAAGTAAATTGAGTCGTCATAATAATAGGGTTATAAATAACTCTATTTAAACCTCTAAACAAATTACATGTAGACTAGACGTACAAACATAAAAATACAAAAATATTTACATAGTACGACATATAAGTATAGTTAATAAAAAAAACACTAATATTAACACACAAAAAAATAACAAATACAAATTGACATTTAACAAAAACCAGACACCCCAATTTAGACAGTGTCAGATCAGCAAAAAGAAGTAGAAAAAAAAGAAAGAAACACACATACTAATTACACATATCAACCTTAGTCAGTCACCAGAACACATAAATTATTAAAATTTAAACAAACACATGAATTAATCTTAATCTTTTGACATGTTTTTGGGTGTGACAAAGACTATAGTACTTTAAATGTAAAACCATGGCAACGAAGAGTTGATTACTTAGACTCACTGCGGGGTGTCTGTCCGCTTTAAACATTTTTAGTGTAAATTATGTCGGTTATAAAAATGGTTTTTTCAAAAACTTTTTTGACCTTCTGGTAGAAAGAAATACCAGTATTATAGGCGTCAACTAGGAAAAAGTACCATTCTATTTAAAAAGTACCCTTTTAGAAACGTTTACAAAAATTATAACCAGCTTACTTTAAATGTGGCAATACCTCTAGAAAGTATCCAAGCTACAAATGAACAACAATTTATCTGGGTGTCTTAAAAAATAACAGATATAAGAAAGGGAGTGAAACTCCTAAGTAGGAGACCCTGTATATTACCACTTCCTGTTAAACTAGAATTGCTAAATAGTAGATTTTCTTGCCCTAAATAGCGCAATATTCCAATCAAGTATTCTAATGATATTGAATTTAAAACGATATTATAATTTTTAAGGTTATTATTTGCTGTTGATCATAGGATTTCCAAAAAATCCGGAAATGTACTAAAGATCGGAATAAATTAAAAGTAAGGATTATTTACCAAATAAACGAAACGGTGATTTCAATGCAATACTAATGTTCCAGGTCCTCTAAAGAACAGAATAATATACCCACAATTTATAAAAAGACCATTAAGTCCGTAAGACCGTAAACATATTAAGCCAGTAAAAGTAGCTAACATTTTTTTCTATATTTTGGACATTTTGACTATTATCACATACTGCACTCACATATTTCTCCTTTCAAATCTCTGATTTAACCCATAAAAAATAGTAATTTTTGATGGAATTGTTATAAATTTAGTTCCCCCAAGCCTTTCCAATTTTCGGATTTTTTTTCTTGACAAGATGAAAGTGGTAGAAAATTCGTGATTTTAATATTATATTGTTCTATCAGTAGTTTTGGTGAAAACTGACATTTCAGTGTCACAATATACTTTTTTCCATTGCTATTCTATCAGTATTCAAATCAATACACAAATCGGCTTAGAAACGAAGTTACAAACAGTATTACATTATTCTATCTAAAAAATTAAAATACTCCTAAATCTTATAATGTTTTAATAAATCTAAGTCAGTTTTCAGAAGCGGTTGATGATAGAACACTATAATGCTGCCGACATCAGTAAATGGCAGGGTTATTACAACATAACGCGGTGCTGTAATTTGTCTAATTTCTTTGTGGTTTTTTGGAAAATTTTGTTAAAAATGGATACAAATATTTTGCCGTAAGTACACTTAATCATATTGAAGTTAAAAATATTAAATGTATGTTTAGTTAATATAAAACCATGTTATTTTACAACCTAACCTGCAATTTTCGATATTTTTTTTCTGTTACAACATTATAATAATTTGCTAATATCTTTTTCTCCTTTTATTTTGCATTTCTAGCCATACTCTTGAACGTAATATTTATTTAGCTAAAATTTCATTTTAGGTCAACTTCTACTTTGAGGACAGTGACTATTCCGTTCGAGATCCAGATTTTATAGTATCCGACGAAGAATTAGAGCAAACACGATATATATTCACCGGAAAGGAAAAAGAAGATGGTGATGTTGGTGAAGGTAAGAACAATTAATTTGAAACAAGTTTAAAAAAACAGGAGAGTTTTGTCTTTCTTTCGAGAAAAGTATCACAAATGGCTGTGAATTCCGAAACATATATGCCTGATGATCCTTCTGCCTCGGTTTCTGCGGTTTCTGAAGAAAATAGGCAGCATCTGAACACCCGTAACAGAATTCCTAATTGGCATGAAAACAAACGACTCACCAGAAAATGTGAAAAACATCAAGTTGAAAGAACGGCGTAACTGGTTGCAAATATTCATGTAATAGCAAAATAAGTTGAGAAGATAGAGAAAGGATATCAAGGGTTTCTGGGAAATATATTATAAAACGATGCTAAATGGCATTTTTTGCTAAGTACCGGAAGAATAAACAAATTACGAAAACACACCCTTAAGAAAAAATCACGCAGAAAATATACGTTTACATATTATTTTTACATAGATGTTAAAATTCGCGTGTGTAAAGTATTCTTTTTGTCTACGCTGGATATAAGCCAACAAAGAATAATCTACTTCCACGAAAAAAAGAAAGATGAAGTTACAGGAATTCCAAAGGAATCGCGACAGGGTTGCCACGCAAAAAGTTATAAGCGATACTAGTAAAGACTTGGTTCGGTTGCACATTCACCAACTTTAAAAATCCAATTATTGTCTGATCGAGAGCAAAAATGAATATTTCGCCGTTAAAGGGAAATTCAGCCAGCCACAAACAGATTTAATTATGAATTTAATATTGCCTTTCTAAAACCAAAAAAGATAGGTCTGATGTGTGCGAGGAATACAGAGTAAAAGAAAAATCTGGCATGGACGACGAATAAAAAATTATTGAACAAAATTTGAACAAGCCAAGCTAAGATCAACACACTGCTATAATATGTTTCGATCTTGAAAACCTTTTTGTATTGCCACGTTTAAATATTTCATGTTTTTTCTACAGCAGGAAACTTAATACGTATAATCTTACTGCTCACTGCAATTTACAAAACCAGGTTTATTGCTGCATTTGGAGTGAAGGCACACATGGGCGACAAGGAAGTGATATCTCTTCAGGCTCAATAAAAATATTAGAGCGGATTATTGGGGATTTTCCACACATCAAATATATTTTGGTCTGATTCTTGCGTTGCCCAAAATTAAAAAACTTCATCATGAGTTTTGCTTTGCGAAATTTTAAAAGATCATCCCACACTTGCGGAAATATTACAAAAATTTGGACAACCTGGTCACAGCAACATCCAAGAAGTAGATAATTTGCACAGCCAGATTGAAAAAAAGCTTTCTGGTTTAACATTTTAGCTCTTTGGGATTATTACTTCTGCCTTCCGTTAACCCAAAAGAAACCATTCGTGGTTTTTCACATGAAGCATCACGATTTTAAGCTTTACAAAGAAGCATCTAAGTCGCCTAATTTTAAAAAAGTTCCTTATGCTTCATTAAGGCAATTAAAATTAACAGACAATTAAAGTTAAAATTTGTCAGCATGTAATCAAATAAAATATTTTATAAACTTCTTCATAGCAATGACTTTTGTACTGAAGCATCTATTTTACCACTAAATAATACTAGACCAAAAAAAATTTTGATTGCCTGATGCATGTAAGAAGGAAGAAAATAAATATATAAAACAAAAAATAAATAAGTTAGGTTTAGAACGTGTTTAGGATAGTGTTCTTGGGTTTCAATATTAAGTTATAATTTATATTCAAAATGTGTTTAAAAACGTGTTGTTTTGTTTTAATATTAATCTTGTGTTTATGACTATGTTGTTAGAACATTGTGTCAATTTTCGTAAAAACCTCGTTTTTTAATAAAATGTTTTTGTTCTATCAGCAAATTATTTAATTTATATTTAACACTTACTTTTTTTCCAATATTTCACTCAGAAATAAAATTTATTATTGATTATTTACATATAAATAATTCACTTTTCAATAAACAATTCACAGTAAAATCAATCGTAACAACGAATATATTTTATGACAAAGTCTAAATCGCGTTTTCTGACAATTTACTTTTTTTAGTATTAGAACAATATAATATTCGACATATAATTAACTATAGTTTATATTTAATATTGTTATATAGTTCACCTTCATTTCTAACATTAATATAATTGCTCCATATTTAATATCTATAATAGATTGCAAAGAAAATAATTGTATGCATTTTTTGCTTGAGAAGACTTTATGTAAACTTTTAAACACATTAAGACCATCAGATTTATTCGAAACACTTAATTCACATTTTAAAATACTAAGTACCAGATTTTACCTACCACTGTATAATTTTCTGAATCTCCCAGAGCCTCTATACCTTTCAATACTTCCAAAAAAACTCTATCTTGTGCGTTTTGGATAGAAGCTCCATAGGAGCTAAGCACTACAACAGCTAGCAACACCAAGATTTTCTTCATGACTTAGCCTAATCCTACAACTATCTAATAATACTGAAATCAGTGCTTAGAATGGAACTGATTAGACCCGACATAGAAAAACTCGACGCCAGCGATTAATTTTATAGGCAATTATTGATTTCGTATTCGTATTAACAAAAAGAACACCAAACAATTTTGATTGATTAGATAATAATCACTGGAAAAATAAAATAGAAATTGAAGTACTTTTGAAATATTGCATTGAAGGTGATGTCAAATTAAAAAGTACAGGGTATCCCAAACTAATTCTGCCCAGCTCTGCCTTCACCTAGAAGATTTTGGGACCGAACCAAATTTGCGTGACCTCTCAAATTATTTTTTGTTGCCTCTGATTTAGTTTTAAATATATTAGTAAAGTTTTAAACAGACTTTTTAACAGTTTGGTTTAACTTTTTTATCAGTACATTTTTCCATTGTTGTTTGAAGTGCTAAATATCGCAACATAACGTGGAAATAAATATAGTAGTAGCACAATAGAAAACTAATTTTTATAATATGCACATCGATTTAAAAGTTTATTAATTTACGAATATAGATCCACTTTGTAAAGTAAAATTAAACTTTTTGTTTATTTTTGCTCCATATTGAAATCGCAATTTGATACACATGGATTGTCGAATGAATATTTAATACCTGCATTAATTATACCCGGTGACCACGGACTAATGTACACCCCTCTTTTTTCTTGCCTCGTAAAATAGAAGCATTGTAATCGATCTTCACGTTGCAGGGCCCCTAGATGCCGAAAAGCATGTTCTCTCAATTGCGTCGGTCTGTGTTTCTGACTGGCTGGCTTTTCGCGGCATAGCTAAAAAACTACTTAACTGATTGACTTCAAATTTTGGTCAAAAATTAAGGGTTCAAATGAAGATGACCTGGTAATTTTGGTAAAAATCCAATATGGTGAAACAAAATGACGGCCTAGTGAAAAGTTAAAAACATTATTATTATTAAAAAACTACTTACTCAATTTTTATCGCAATTATTGCAAAACATCAAGTATTATGTTGGAATCAACTGGTAGCAATTTGGTACGAATCGAAGATAACGGAACCAAAAAGTTGCTTAATAAAATATTTAAAAATTCAGCCTGAAAAACTACTTAATGGATTGATTGTCAACTAGTAAAATTATGGTATTAATTCAAGATAGCTGACGAAATGGCAGACAAATAAAATGTTTGTAATCGTGAAGAAATTCATCCTCTCAGATTTTACATAGTTTCACGTTTTGGCTTCCATAGATGTTCAAAAATATGTTTTATCATTTCTGATCGGTTCGTCTGTCAGTCTGATTGACTTCAAATTTTGAAAAGAAAATAAAATATTTTGGTAAAAATACAATATGGCGAAACATAATGACAGCATAGTGAAATGTTAAAAAAATTATTGATAAAAAGTACTTATCCAATTTATTTCAAATTTTGCACAAATATCAAAGTATTATATTGGAATCAACAGATACGAATCCGAGATAGAGGAACAAAATGGCGATTTAATAAAATATTTACGATTTCGGCCTGAAAAAACTATTTAGTGGATTGATTGCAAATTGTATGCCATAATTAATTGTAGTATTGAAACTCCCCTAAGCCCGGTCTTATAGAAAACTCATAATATTTCAATTTGCTGTGATCGTCTCTTAAATTATTATTTTATTTCCTACGTTGTGTTCACCCAGAGTTCTTAGAAGTTGACACAATTAGCCGCAAAACATGTGCTTATTAATTACGTCAATAAAACACCAATAATTACATATACAGCTTTTTATTTTTAAAATAAGTAAATATGAATATGTATATATATATATATATATATATATATATATATATATAAACAATAAAAATATAAGATAGATGATACAAAAAATAGGAGCTCTACAAGGTCGGTTGATCAGAATAAGTTCGATATATTTTATGCTGCAAATTAACGAGAAAAAAAAATAATTTTTTTCATGGGAAAGCTATTTAACAAACTAGCTCCAGTAGTCAGATTATAGATACTTTATGCTTTAACAAAACTAAAAGTTTCAATCTTTAATTGTAAAAAGTAGTGTTATTAAATAGATTTTCTTACTCCCTTAGTCTTGCCCCAATTGTTCTATAAATTGCTCCGAAAGCCAAATAAGGCAGTATTGATAAATTTGATTGAGCAGTCCAGAGCCAATTGGCCAGCAATGCGAATCAGTATCGACTATCACTGTGGAACAACCCATTGTATGACTATCATGTTAATAAACTAAGGTTGATTGGCCATCGTTTCTGACATTTCCAGCCGGAAGCCAATTGGCCTGCAATAAAAATTACTCTAACGACCGCAGTCGAACAGAAAATGTACTTTTCTTTTTCCAACGACCCACAATTAACCTTAGTGACTCCCATGATATATTTACAAGAATAATTCAACACAGTCTACTTTGTCAGAGCGCTAAAAACTCCTAATTTCAAACAAAGACCAAAATAATTAGTGTTTAGATAATGCAGAAAATCGCCAAAAAACGGCAATTAAATAATTTATTTGCAAAGCAACCGTTAAAGTAATTTTACAACAAAAAAAAAACATCATCCCCTCCGCTTATATATGTTTTCTAACAAAACAAAACATAGCAGCACATTGGAAAATATAAGCAATTTACCGCATACATTTTGGAATGGTTTGGAAAGCTATATTCAAAAAGGTTAAACAATTTAACGCATAAATTGCCCTCTATTTGCAACTAATAAGGACGGCTTTTCTTTTTTCTAAGCCATTCAAGTAAATTCCTTAAACTGTAAGAAAGCGTCCATATTCTCTAAGAGACCAAGTTTCAAATGACTAAACTAGAAATAAGACACAAAGTCTCGGTCTCAGTCAAAAAGAGTATAATGCGGTTACACGTGTTTCGCCTTTTCAGGCATCATCAGACCTACAATTAATATAACAATCAAAAACTATCACCATAAATATACAAAATTCAAACAGACCTTCGACATTAACTAAAATCACAAGAACAAATCAAACAACTATAACGTCACATGTTAAAATACACACTGAGATGAGGTTAAGAAACTAAGGTATTGACACGCGCAGATAAAAGTTGAATCAAATAAAAGACAAAAAAATATATAAATAAAAAATATAAAAAAAGGTTATTGATATACCCAGGAATTGAACCCGAGCCTCCTGCGTGACACACCGAGATACTGACCACCACTCTACCAGCAGGTCCAATGAAAAGTTTATACATTATCTTCCTGCCGATTAATATTAGAACCAAGATTATTAAAAATTAGTTGAGGTTCGAAATTGAAGACATCATTAACACAATGTAAAACTTGGCTTCTTTTAGCCCTTGTAATTTCCATCTTCTCTAACAAATCCAGTTTTTTACTCTTTGGACACTCGTGTAGTATCTTTATATTGTTTGATATAGAGAAATTGTGTCCAGTTGTTAGCAAGTGGTTAGCAAAAGCCGACTTTGTCTCAGTGATATCAGTGTTTTTATATTTATCGAAAAGGCTAAAATGTTCCCGGACCCTAGTGGAAATCCTTCTCCCTGATTGTCCGATATATACAGCAGAACAATCTCCACTGCCCAATGAGTAGACCCCTGATTTCGAGAGATGTACAGTCTTATCTTTGGTCATTACTAGATGTCTCTTAAGTGAGTTCACTGTTTTAAAAGCAATTGAGACATCTAAATGTTTAAAAAACTTCGCCACCTGCATTGAAATATTACCAAAAAATGTTAAACCTTTGAAGCATTTTTTAAGTGTTAGTTTAAAGTGAATAATATTAAAGGAAAGTTTGTATTTATTGAAAAACTTAAAATAAAGTCTATTGATGGAGTGGATAGGAAAACCGTTGTTGAAAGCAATTTGTTTTATAATCTGCAACTCCTGATTGAAAGCTTCCCTGGAAAGAGGTATTTTGAACAACCGATAGAAAAATGAGTTGAAGGCTGCAAACTTGTGTGAGTGAGGAGAAATGGAATTAAATTGAATAACGTTATCTGTAGACGATTGTTTTCTGTATATTTCAAATTCTATTTTGGTATTGTTCCTGATTAACATTAAATCTAAGAAAGGTAATTTACCCTCATTCTCCATCTCTAGAGTAAAATCTATTTTGTTATGAAGGGAGTTAACAAAATTTAAAAAATCGGTCAACTCCTGATTGTTTTACTAGTGCTGGTAGGGCAGTTTTGTCTAATAAACTCTTTACCAATTTAATGCATTCGTTGGGGGGTATGCTGGGGAACAAATTTTTTACATCTAAGGAAATTAATATTGCATCATACGGAATGTCAACATTTTTGAGGTATTGCGCCAAATCTACCGAATTTTTTGTGGAGTAAGTATTCTGAAAACCCGTAACCTCTCTCAAAACTTTATTTAGCCACGAAGACAAACGGTAACAGGGTGAGTTAACAAAAGACACCACGGGTCTGATAGGATTTCCCTCCTTATGTACCTTAGGTAAACCGTAGAGCAAAGGCGTTCTAGGATTCATAGGATACAAATTATATTTCGAGGTTTTAAAATATTCCAAAGTTACCAACGTTTGATCAAGAACACCTTTAACCTTCACAAAGAATGAATTTGTGGGGTCCCTATTGATACTCTGGAACTCACCAGAGTCCAGGAAGTCTACAACCTTCTGCACGTAATCAGCTCTTTTCATAACCACCAAACAAGAGCCTTTATCTGCTTTGGTGACGATCAGGTCGTGGAATTTTATTTTATTCTTCAATGAATCAAGATCAGTTTTTCTAAAATTAAACTGTTTTTTGTTAGAGAAGCCGGAATTTAATAAATTAATAAGTTTTGCTCTTAGAATATCCTTGTTAGCTATGTCAGTACTCTGAATGATGTTCTCAGCCTCAACCGCAAGTGTCTCTTTTATTCTCAAATCTATATCATGCGATAGATTGTATTTTAGGTTGTGGTCTAATAATTGTTCTTCTTGTGAAGTAAAAACAACATCTGTTAAGTTTAAAAAACGTGCAGGAAACCTCAAACACTAGCCTGCTATAATAGTCTACATCTGTTACAATAAAAATCGGTTATTTAGATCTATTACTTAGCATTTCTCTAATACTTAGAAGTTACAGATGCACAAACAAAAGAACTGTGTGTGTGTGTGTGGAATCAAGACTCCTGAATAAATGCTCACATGTAAATTTAAATCCCAAAGAATGGCGTGGAGATTTCCTCCGAAAATATTTAATATTAATAAAAGATATATTTTAATACTTTGAAAAGACCTGGGGACAGGACTGTGAGGTCAACTAGTAAAATTGTGGTACTAATTCAAGAAGGCCGAACAAACTAGCGGCCAAATAAAATCAATCTCACGGGTTTTACATATATTCATGTTTTAACGTCCCTAGATGCCAAAAAATATGTTTTATCAATTCCGCCAATCCGTCTGTCGGTCTGTCTGTCAATTCGCGGTATAGCCTACAAACTACTTAACCGATTGACTTCCAATTTTGATAAAAAGTTAAGGGTCATATCGAAATGATCTGGAAATATTTTGTTAAAAATCTAAGATGGCAAAACAACATGGCGGCTTAGTGAAATGTTGAAACATATATTGCTAAAAAACACTTATCCAATGTATCTCAAATTTTACACAAACAGCAAGTATTATGTTTGTGTATTATAAATCAATTGGTAAAATTTTGTTACGAATCCAACAAAATGGCGGCATAATAAAATATTTAAAAATTCAGCCTGAAAAAACTATTTAATGGATTGATTTCACATTGTGTGCCTTAACTAATTGTGATATAGTGATCAACTAGTAAAACTGTGTTACTAGTTCAATATGACGGAACAAAATGGCGGCCAAATAAATAATTTGTAATCGTGAAAAGAATAGAGAAAAGTAGAAAGAATTTGGTAAAATATTAGTAGGAAAACAATGGCGCCCAGTAAAAATGTTTGAAAAAACAATATGCCTAGTACATATATACACTATTCCTAACAAATTATAAAAGATCATAACGAAGGAAGTTCCGAGTAATGGAAATTTACCTACCAATTTTTTAAAATATCAACTTGAAATTTTGTGACCATGTATGGAAAACTATTTGTCAACTTTTAACCCATGTTTGACAATTTTGTTCACTTCCGGTTTAACTTGAAGTGGCTCCATCTATGAATTTTTAGTGATATCCCAAAATTTTTATTTACATTTCACTAAGATCAAAATTCTCTAAACGTCAGTATTTAGTTTTTCCAAATCAGATAAAAATTTTTTGTTTAGTTGGCCATGCCACAAATTTTAATGTGACTTCTTAATTCAGGCTTGATTAGTAGCGTAACGAAGGAAATTTGCATTAAAAACAAAAAGTGTCTAAAATTTCTTGTTATTAAACAACTATTTATATTATTTATCAACCATTTTTTTAAATTTCTTTAATTCTTGGTCCCATTTATTTGTATTTTTTGGTAAACACTGAATTGATTTAGTAATAATTAAAAATTCTAAAAAAGCATCAATAAATAACGTAATTATTTGCGTGCTTTATGTTAATACATACATACATACTCAGACCGATAAAAAATTTAAATCATTAGAGGCAGTTTCATTTTCAGAATTTTAAAACTAATCACTAAAGGAATTCCGTATTTACCAAAAAATAAAATAAACAAAATGTTGTTGCTATTTGTGTTTAAAAAATAATTGAGTTCAAGCATTAAAAAAAACTGAAAAAAAATTGTAAGAAATCATTTTAAAGTCATTTTATATCAAGGAAATTTAGGCAATTTTTATTTAAAATTTTTCAAAAAATGGAAATTGAAAAAAAAGTTAACGAAACACAAACCAAATTAATTTCAACATCAATTTCTAGGGTTCTTACCAAATTGGTCAATCACTTTATTAATAAACTTCTCCAAGGGCTTCCATCATTGGAAGGCCATTGAAGCGACTTTCGGCCATAGTGCTTCTTAACCGGGTTTTAATCCTTCTTAAACTGCTAAATGAACGTTCAACAGTACACGTGGTGCAAGGTAAAGTGATTAAAATTATTATAGCTCTTCTCGGTTCAGTTAAAAAAAATTTCAGCCTCTTTTAAGACATCTACAACACTTAGTTCTGTTGACTCAGGTTTATCATGCCATAATTTTTGCCAAAGTTCGATTTCATTCTTAATATTTGGTAAATGGTAAAAGTGGGCGAATGCTTCGCAAGCTTCTACGAGGTCTCCTAGTGACATAGTTAACATTTGAGCCGGATGTACTTTCGATAATGCAAATGCCGAAATGTTTTCTTCAGAAAAGCGAATTTCAAGAGAATTAATTATAGTCCAAATAAAGTATTATTAAAGACCTCCGCCAGAATTCTGAGGGGCCTCCTGCCGCGTGGTTGCTTCGATGTTGTTTTCTTCCAATAATACGGGGTACGGACTTCATGTCCTCCTCCAGTCCAAATTTTTCTGCAACGATAGTAGCCTTCCTTATAATTTCATCTGTGATTTCTTCGGGATTGTCACGGTGGATATTTATTAGTTGCAAAGTGCGATTAATGTGCTACGGATTGAAGCAATCTATTGGTTCCGTCATAGCTGAGTATTTGGCTACCAAAATAAGGCTGAAAGAGGCTGCCGTGACAAGGTTTCTAAGGCCTCTATTATAACAAGGGAATCCTTTTAAACACTCTGATGCTCTTGTGTTTCTTGCTCAACCTTGTTTCGCAAAGCCTAGAAATAGTAAGTATCAACTTTCTATCTCTGGGGGCGCAACAGGCAAAGAAATGCTTAGAGCTCCGGCGATTTTTATCTGAAATTTGGGTGTTTTTATTTAAAAATTCATAGATTGCGCCACTTCCATTTAAACCGTAAGTGAACAAAATTGTCTAACATGGGTTAAAAATTAACAAATAGTGTCTCATATATCCTCAAAAAAATATCAAATTGATATTTTTTATCATATATTTATTATTAAATAACAAACAAAAAAGGAGGAGCGTACATTATTCCATCGTCACTCGGTATAGTGTTAAAATAAATTTAGAAAATTATAGTAATAATAATATTAATAATAAATAATAAAACAAAATTAACAAAATTAGAAAAGAATTGGGACATCTTACCCAATTCATGAACGGCAACAAGTAAAAACGTATCACACAAAGTGTAGAGAAAATCAAATCTGCATCTCTTGATCACACGCTTACAGAAATTATTAACACTCTGAAGCAAAAAATATCCGTGTATGCCGCAAGACTCCGAAGTTACAAAGAGTCAAATGAAAGAAAGGACGCTAACAACCTGTTTCGAAGCAGCAAAAAACAGTTCTACCAAAAAATCATGAGCAATGAGGAGGCACGAGTAATAGAACCACCAACCAAACAAGAGATCAGAGTACTAGAAAAGCATTTGGTCAGAACCGAAATTACACAATAATAACACTTCATGGATTAAAGCGGAAGAAGGCAGACACAAGTGCTTGGAGGAACAAGAGGACTTTGCAATGACAACACAAGAAGTTGCAGAAACAATCAAATACACGCATAACTGGAGATGTCTTGCAATAGATAACATTCATAACTTCTGGTACAAACAGTTTACCTCCACACATGAAGTTCTTACTCGCCAAATTAATGAAATTATTTTAAAACCTAGCACAAGGGGTGTAGAAAAAACAGCAGAGGATTCAAGGAGCAGCTAATTATAGATAGCGTCATCATGGACCAAACCAGGAAAAATTATAGAAACCTTCATACTGATTACATAGATTATAAAAAGCCTTTGAATCGATACCCCACAGTTGGCTAACCAGAGTACTAGAATTATACAAAGTCAATAAAAACATCAGGCAATTTCTTATGCAAATCATGAGTACGTGGAAAACTAAAATCAACCTGAGAACACAAAAAGAACACATCGAAACAGAAGAGTTCTGCCTCTGTCTCAATCCAATCTCAAACACACTGAATAACGCAAACTTCGGATTCCAAATTAAACACCAAAAAAATAACCTGCACAAAATAAGCCATCTTTTGTACATGGATGACGGAAAATTATTCGCAAGCACAAAGGCATAGCTAAACGAACTCCTTAAAATCACAGAAACGTTTACCCTGGACATCAACATAGAATTTGGTATAAGTAAATGTAAGCTACTTCATATCAACAAGAGACACTAGAAAGACCACCTTACGACGGAAACAATCAACAATGAAACCATATATAACATGCTCAAAGAAGAAACATACGGATACCTAGGCTTTCATCAAAGCACCAAAATTAACCACACTCATATCAAATCGGAGCTCAAGACAAAATTTAAATCCAGACTCACAAAACTATTAAAAACAAAACTGAACCCCAAAATTCTAACGAAAGCTATTAACACCTTCGCCATACCTATTCTTACGTATTCGTTTTGATATCATTAAATGGTCACACACAGACATAGAAAACATTCATATTCTCATACGCTCTGAATTCACTAAACCCAGGAAGTTAAATTCCAACGCATGCAAACTAAGACTCACCATCGAGAGAAAAGAAAGAGGGAGGGGAATTATAGATGTACAATCGCAAAATAAAAACAAATTTACGAACTTTACGAAACAAGAAACACCTGGTTTGAAAAAACACTGCACGGAAGACACAGATACCACATAAATCAAGACCACATACATAAAAAGCTTTCATATACGTGGTTACAAGAAGGGCAGCTGTTCCCCGAATCAGAAGGCTTCCTGCTTGCCATCCAGGACAAAGTCATAGCAACCAGAGACTACCTAAAGCATATCATCAAGGACACAACCATTGAAGAAGACAGGTGCAGGAGATGTCATCAGCAGAGAAACGATAGATCACATAACGAGTGGATGTAGAATAATGGCCGGAACTGAATACATCGCGAGACACAACTCGAAGCGAAGGTCGTTCATTAAACATTAGCCACAACATACAAACTAACAGAGAACACAGACACTTACTACCATTATACACCAACGTACATACTTGAAAACGAAGACTACAAGCTATACTAGGACATTGACATCCACATAGATAAAACAATCGCCGCAAACAGACCCGATATCACCTTTCAATCCAAAAAAGAGAAGATCACTTATTTAATTGACATGGCTATCCCCAACGACGAAAACATCCAAGTGAAATACAGTGAGAAGATCGCCAAATACACCGACTTGACAGTGGAAGTAAAAAGGCTGTGAAACTAGGAAAGAATCATCATTGTTTCTCTCGTCATATCAGTAACAGGTCTCACCCCAACAATATTTACACTGCATTTGGCTCAATTAGGACTTAATACAGACATTCACAGGAAAATCCAGAAGTCGGTCATTTTGAAAACATGTAGCATCGTTAGATCATTATTTAATACAAAATAGTTGTTTTTTTCATTTCCTTTTTTTTGTTTTTTTTTTAAATTTTTTTTTGTACTTTCTTGGTTTAATCCCGTCAGTATAAAATACAACCACAGGAATAGTGTGAGGCAACCAGTCGATATTAATAATAATAAAATAAACAAGCAATAAATATATCACGAAGTATAATATATTTTTTTGATTAATAGGTCAATGTAGATCATCCATATCAAAGTCATCTGATACATCCTCCGTGATTATAATTAACTGATTTTAAAAGCTAATTGGGAGGTCTACAAAGAAATGACAAAGGATAGAATTCGTGTGATTAAAAGATATAAATCGCGACTATATTTTAAAATGAGTTATATTCACTAAACTATTAGATGACGTATTAACCATAAAAGGAAGTAATTAGTTTAAATTTATTTTAGTTTATTTATTAGCACAAGGTCATCAGATTATTGAGTAGGACTTTATGTATATATTACTGGTAAAGTACGTTGCTTCGTGAAACTCAGTCATCGTCCGAAATTTTTTTTTTGCTTTTGTTATTTGTCATGAATATTGACAGTGATTAGTGATACTGAACCTGAAAATAATATGGCCTGTCAGTAAGCCAAATTGCGGCATTGCAGGACGCGTTCCACATAAGGATCCTAGTGTCCTTATAGTGACGTTGGTGTAACGTGAAATTAAATATATTAACATTATTACTCCCAACAAAAGTCAGGAGTTAACAGGGTAATTCAATGCCGGTCGTGGTGTTAGCCAACGGAGTAGATGATTCTGTGATTTCCTTTTGTATAATAACATAAACTTAATAAACGAATTATAATCAAATATAATAATACTTCAAACTAATTTTAAATGAAAAATGTCAAGAGGAAACCTGCATAATATATTATTAGATAGAGACAGTACATAATATTATAGTACTTGAAAATAATATAATAAGTTTATTGGCATATGAAGATGAATGATTACATTTCGAGTTATCTGTACTTTTTGCATTTTAATTTGATTTCCTGAATATAATAAAATGATCTTTCTTCGGCAAGTAGTTTTTTTAATTATGGCTCCTACTACGAATCTTTAAGCCCTCATAAACTGTTCGATTATTGGTAGTTATATTTTTTCTTCTGCACACATCAGGGACAGAACTGTAGGTCGGACCTTACCAATTACTAGACCTAAAATTACTTAAACATCCTTTCACAAATACCACAAGATCGTGAGTTTTACAAATCCAGAATCAGGTATTGAATCGCATTCGTTTGCCATCTCATACCTTTTAATCCCAGATCCTAATCCATCTGCACTTTCGTCAGTATTTACTGTAGCAAGTGCCTCTTCCAGATCTTCTTCAGTCATCCTTTTAGCTGTATAATGTCCTTATATTCTTTAACATGGTAGATTGTTTTGTGGGTTCGGGATAACGAATAAAAGCCCCTGTTATTTAGAAAATCCCGACGTGTCGACCTTTATTAAGTCTCTATCAAGGCTGGAAACGAAATTACACCATACACAACAGTGACTATATACGCTATTAAAACGTACTAAAAATGAATTAATTAGGATAGTTTAGGTTAAGCGTAAAAAAAATCATAAAAATAACTATCAAGGGCTATCACAGTACAACTTAAATGTTAATATAAAATAACACAATTACAAAACACTCATCACAAAATCGGTAAAAGAAAAAAGGAAAAATCAGTGTAATGCAAATTCGTCACGCCCTTTCTCCCTTGTTCCTTTTCCCTCTATACATTTCCACTTACCTATTCCAACGAGAAAGAAGATTCTGTCAGAAATGTTGAAAATTTACACCAGTAATGCATCATAATGGCAAAACACATAAAACGATTAAAATATATTCTATGAAACAAAGACATAGTAAATGGCAAATGACAATGAAGTGCTGACTTTTTCAGTTTTTAAAGTATTTCTATCCCAATCTGACAGGGACTAAGTTGCAACGTGTCCTCTTCTCAACAGGGGTAAACATTATGATTCATTTACAATGTGTCTTCCTTTACCAAAAAAATCATCAGGCTATTTATCCTATGAAATATTCTTAACATGAGTAAACAACAGTATTAATTTTGCAGGAAGGGGAGCACATGATGGAATTTAGTCTCTACCCGATCCAGATAAAGAGCTATTAAATCTGAAAAAGATCTATCAGAGGCACTTATTACAATAAGTACAGACAAAAGTGGATATGGATTAATACTTGGGATTGGAAGCATTCAAATTGCAGACAAATTGCACTGGTTGCTAAATTTACATCGTATATCGTACTCTTGTATCTAAACATTACTGTCTTCAATGGACAATTTTCTAATGGCACCCATGAGCAGAATAAATGTTCACGGAAGAAGATCTATATGCAAAAAAATATAATAAAAATTGACTTGTTGCAATAGGCATGTAAAGATTAATTTAATATACTCAAAAGAATTCAGCATTTGAGTCACAGACTGCACAGGGATTGTTAAAATACAGTTGTTCTGAAAAATTCATCACGGGTCCTGTAACTGCAAAAAAGCAAACGTTTTTTGTAATTCAAAATCTCATCATTAGTCTTATTAATATATTATTTCTGTATCAACTAATGATTATTTCCCAGTGTTATAAAGTACTATATGTACTTCGTTTATATTTTCTTTTTACTATTTAAGATTTAACTTACTCGACTTAAATAATTTTTATTCCAGGATTAACATAACTAAAAAATACCAACTAGCATGACATTTAACAAAGGTACAAACGCTTTGAGACTTCGCCTGAAATCTTTAGGCAATGTGCGATTTGTTAAAAATTAAACCTAATTTTGACGGAGCAATGGAAAATAGTACATCCTTTAGACCAAGGCCAAAGTGTCCAAGTTATTGTGTTAACATCCTACCCATGCATGTATAGTATACATAATTGTTACAAGGGAAGTAAAGAATTGGCCAACCACCTAATTTTCCTGAGGTCTGGCCTGCACGTTAGTAAATTTGGCTGATCAACGGAGATGTCATGAATATTGGTAGTGATTAGTGATACTGAACCTGAAAATAATATGACTTACTGACAGTCAAATTGCGGCATTACAGGACGCGTTCCAGATAAGAATCCTAGTGTCCTTGTTGTGACGTGCAACGTGAAATTAAATATATTAACATTATTATTCCAAAAGTCAGGAGGTAACAGTGTAATTGAATGTCGGTCGTGGTATTAGCCAGCGGAGTAGTTGTTTCTGTGATTCCATTTTGTATAATAACATATACTTAATAAAAGGATTATAATCAAACATAATAATACTTCAAACTATTTTTAATCAAAAAATGTCAAGAGGAAACCTTCATAATATATTATTAGATAGAGCCAGTACATAACATTATAATACTTAAGAATAATACATTGTTTATTGGCATATGAAGATGAATGATGACATTTTGAATTATCTTTACTTTTTGCATTTGTATTTGATTTCTTGAATATAATAAACTAATCTTTCCTTGCCTAGTAGTTTTTTTTTGCAGACAACTGGGACAGAACTGTAGATTCGTAACCTTACCAATTACTAGGACTAAAATTACTTAAACATCCTTTCACAAATACCACAAGCGTCGTGAGTTTTACATATCCAGAATCAGGTACTGCATCACATTCGTTTGCCATTTCAGTGCTTTCAATCCCAGAACCTAATCCTTGTGCACTTTCGTCAGTACTTACTGTAGCAAGGGCCTCTTCCAGATCTTCTTCAGTCATCTTTTTAGCTCTAACGTCAGCAGTTAAAAGTTGGTCGCATAACATTAACATGCCATAAGAAAGAATTGCAAAAAGATACGAATTACGTTTACTCCTGCCATCTTCATGTAATTTCTGATATTCTAAGATCCCACAGTATGATTTCTATGCCCAGGGCCGTAGCCAGAACTAAATTTTTGACAGGCTCATTTTCTTTGTGCCAGGGCTAATATTTTGTGTCTTTTTTCCAAGATATATATATTTTAATTTTTAAGAAAACTTTTGACTAGGGCTCAATTATGTTTTACCAGTGCTTAGCCGTGGCAAGATCTCCCCTGACTACGGCCATTTGTTTAACATGGTAGGTTGTTTTTGTGGGTTCAGAACAACAAATTAAACCTCCTTTTATTTAGAAAATGTCGACGTTTCGACTTTTATTAAGTCTTTATCAAGGCTGGAAAAGAAATTACACCATACAAAAATATTATATTTCCTTTCAGTCGGCAGCATATTAGGAACGACAATAGCAACAGTGACTATATACGTTCTTAAGACTAAATGGATTAATTAGGATAGTTAAGTCGAATTAAAAAAAATCATAAAAATAACTGTGAAGCGCTATCACAGTACAACTGAAATGTTAAAACAAAATAACACAATTACAAAATACTCATCACAAAAACGGTGAAATCAATGTAATACAATTTCGTCACGCCTTTTATCCCTTTTTCCTTTTTCCTCTATACATTTCCACTTACCTATTCCAATGAGAAAGAAGATTCTGTCAGGAATGTTGAAAATGTACACCAGTAGTTGCCAAAATGCCAAAACATATAAAACGATTAAAATATATCTATAAAACAAAGACATAGTAAATGACAATCAAGTGTTGACTTCTTCAGATTTTAAAAGATTTCTATCCCAATCTGGCAGGGACTAAGTTGCAACGTGTCCTCTCCTCCACAGGAATAAACACCATGATTCATTCACAATTTGCCTTCTTTTATCAAATAAATCGTGCTATTTATTCCTTGAAATATTCTCAACCATTGGTAAACAGCAGTATTAATTTTTCAAGAAGGGGTGCACATGATGGAATCTAGTCTCTACGTGATTCAGATAAAGAGCTAATAAATCTGAAAAAGATCCAACAGAGGCACTAGTTACAATAAGTACAGACAAAACTGGATATGGATTAAGACTTGGGATTGGAAACATTGAAATGGCAAACAAATTGCACTAATTGCTAAATTTACATCCTAAAAGTGTATTGTACTCTTGTATCTGAACATTACTGTCTTCCATGGACAATTTTCTAACGGCGCCCATGAGTAGAATGAATGTTCACGGAAGAAGATTACAAACCAATAGTTCTGTGTCTCTATGCAGGAAAAATTATAACTAAAATTGTCTTGTGATTATTATTATAATGTGGGTGCAGCAGTCATGTAAAGATAAATTTAATATACTCAAGAAATTAAACTCCAATATTAAAGCTGAATTTTTGAAAATGGATGATTTTTTCGATATAGACTTATCGCTTCGGGAGATTAACGATTGGAATTCAGATTGCGCAGGGATTGTTAAAATACAGTTGTACTGAAAAAGTCATCACGGGTCCTGTAATTGCAAAAAAGCGAACGTTGTTTGTAATTTAAAATCTCACCATTTGTCTAATAATATATTATTAATGTGCCAACTAATAATATATTATTTCCCATTGTTATAAAGTACTATATATACTTCTTTTATATTTTCTTTTTACTATTTAAGATTTAACTTACTCGACTTAAATAATTTTATTTTCAGGGTCAACATCACTAAGAACTACCAACTATCTGCGATTTACTTAGGTAAACCTAATTTTGACGGAGCAATGTATGACATATATGTATACAAAACTTTAAAGCGGTAGATCAAAGGAAACTTGATATGTAAATTAACAGAGCGTACTTAAGATAAAGGTCAACAAGTTATTATGTTTTCATCCTACCCATGCATGTATACATAATTGTTACGAGGGTAATAAAGAATTGACCTGCTTCCTAATTTTCCTATTTTCCTGAGGTCTGGCCTGCATACTAGGAAAATTGGCTGATCAACGGGGATGTATCTGTTCCACGGGTCCCTGGTTATGGTAGTGGTTACTTTATTATAATTATTTTAAAATTTTACGGATTCGCGAAAAGCTATACCTCATACAACAAATATTGTATTAGGCTGTTATGAGATACTCCCTTATTTTCTTTTATAAGAATCCTTACATTTTAATTTCCACGAGACACACTACGATTAGTTTTAAAGATACACCAATATGAATTTCAATATCACAACAAGGTTGCCGGGAAAAAACTAAAAACCTAGAGCTGAATATCCTCAAAAGTTTGCAACTATTGATCATACTCAGAAAGCTATTAAATTATGGGAACTTTTAATAAATATACTTTAATCACGCATCTAATACATTAAGAGGATACCGGAGTGAATTTAGGTTCTCGACTTTGTTGGTGCACATAAATTAAATGATATCTGCAGTGTGACAGACCGATGTGGCCCTCCGACAGAAACCACATCAGTCTACCTAACGAGTCAGTAACCTTGAACAAAGCGTCGTCGTTTAGTTAAAAAAAACGCTATGTTTTTTAAGAAAAACAGTAAAATAAAATTTCATAACAGAATATCGGAAAGTTAGTATTTACTTTCAGTAAACAAAAAATGTGATTTTCCGATAATCAAAATAACATCTAGGAATTCATGGTTCTGGGATGAGACCGTGTCAGATTGTAATTACTATCCGACGTTTCGCCTTCGATTGCACGAGGCATCTTCGGGATCTTTACTCCACGAAATGTGAACACTAAATGAACTTGGAGATATTCAAACTGGCTTTTATACCCGTCGTCCTGTTTCTCCCACATACACTTCTCCATAGGAGCAAGGAATTTTATATACTCCTGTTTGAATCTTTCGGGGATCTCAGGCATTGTTCAATATTCTCAATGTGTATTGAAGATTGTACGTATGTTGGACAGCTGAATTAATCGGCCTATTTTGTCTGTAGTGCCATATATGTAGGGAAGAACAACAAAAGGTTTCTCCTTTCGCGGAGTTGGATTACTATACATTTTAATTGAACCTGTAATATCTTCGATTCTCTCTCAGACCTTCGGACAGTTTCGATGTTTCCGATATTAGAGAATCTTGATCAGAAATTGAAATGGCTTTAAATACTACTGAGTTAATAACCGATTTCTTTTGTGCTGGATGGTGGTGAGAATTTACACTTAAGTATCTATTTGTATACGTCGGTTGTCTCTACACAGAATGCTCTAATATATCATTTTCCTTCCTTTGAACAAATACATCTAGAAAGGTAATCGTTCAATTAGATTCAATTTCCATTGTGTACGGTCTACATCAAACGAGGAAACCGATCTTAACACACGATCACGATGCGGCGAGCACAAGTCGGGTATAATAGCCCGCCTCTTGATTCTCTCCGAGCTTATTCAGTGTTCAGATCTAGAAAACTATAGTTCCCTGAAGATGACTCATGCAATCAAATGCGAAACCTCGGATAGTAATTCCAATTTGACACGGTCAAATCCCAAGAAACGTGATTACTTAATTGACCAAAGGCGTGAAAGCAAAACAACATTTATTAACCAGGGGCATATTTTTTTTCGCCGGTTAATGAGATGTTAAAAAATTGAGAGTTTTAGAATTACTTCTTTATCCTCTTAAGCTAATTAAATTAATTTGGGAGATAAATAAAATTAGTTGCATTGTCGGAAAAAGACACGAAATAATTGTTTCTATTTGGTGAACTGTAAATAGCACGTTTGTTGTTGCAAATAACAATGGTTAACCGTGAATCCCTCTAGTGATTATTTCCACTTAATCATCAGAACTCTTATAATAACTTATAAATAATAGCTACGCATTTCAAGAAAAAAGAAAATATAAGTCTCTAGAATAGGAATGGGCAATATTAGATTTTACTTATCGATAGGCGATAGCACATCACCTATCGACATATTTTGTTCATCGATATGCCTATAATTATCGATAGGTTTTGAAACAGACCTATCGCCAGGCCTTTTTAGAGTATTAAAATTCTTGTTTAAAATAATATTGCATGTTTTATAATTTAAACGTTAAATATAATCATAATTTTAAAAGACCTTTTTGAACGGAATTTGTACAGGAACACAGGGCCTTATCTCGAAACCACTTAAAATGTGACATATACCAGATATAGTAGAAACCAACACGGGAACTCGCGATTAACGGTCAAAATTGTCCTTTTTTCTTGCTGCTCGTTTTCATATAAATAGAGTTGGAAATCACCGCAAAATCATTCAGGATCTGAGTCTGTCTTCTCGACGGTGTATAACCGGTGAAGACCACTAAATTCAGAAAGAGAATCAGCGTCAACGGTAAATCCGGAAGCAAACAATTTTTATCTTCAACGGTACATCCCGGGGATACTAATTGCGCTATTTTTAACTTCAGTCTGAAGTCTGAGTCTGCCTTCTCAACAGTTTAATTAACGGGGAACACTGCTAAATTCAGAACACTAATAAGCTGCAACGGTATGTCCGGCAGCAAAAACTTTTTTATCTCTAAAGGTATACCCAGGGGATACTAACTTCACTTTTTCTTAACTTCTATTTCTCTTTTTTTAGTAGTATTAAAACCAAATATATTCTTTTTGATGGCTCTGGCTTTAAAAATTATACCGATTTCTCATTCCGATACTCTGCACGTACCAAATTTAGAAACAGATCTGGTATAAATAATATAAAAGGGAATTGTTGTAAACATAGTTTAAATACAAGTCGATAATCTCTAGCTAATCATACAAATAATAACACATGCAATGGTGACCTAAATCGGTATCAGTTATTAGTTAACCTGATCGATAATAACAATAACAGTAACAAAGGAAACCATGACCAAGTTAATATTTCTAATATTGGGCAACTCAATGCAGATACAAAGATCAGTGTGCGAAAAATATCCGGATTATCCTTTAATCCTGCTAATGAAAGAATTATGCATTTGGTAATACTAACATTTTATTTTCATTCATCCGGTTATGATATTTCTCAATTTTAATTTTTGAGAAAATATCAAGTTCTCTTCTCAATTTGGTTTTCAGAAGTCAAAAAACATCGATGATGCAGTTTTTCAAGTGCTACCCGAGTTTTATCTACATCTTAACAAAAAAGAGGTGACATTGGCGGTATTCTGTGTCTTTCAAAAACTTCTGACTGCTTCAATCGTAAAATACTTCATCAAAAGTTAGAGTGAATTTTTTACCTAACTGTTTTTGACCGACTATTTCTTCTGTTACTAATAATCGGATATTCTTACTGTGTTTTATAAATCTGGTGTTTATGGTAGCTGCCGAATTGGATACTTTGAAACCCTTTGCCTCTAGTAGGTCTCGTAGGTCTTTGTAAGAGATGAATTTTACAAATGGGATCCCATCTAGAGCTGTTATTCGAGCCAAAACTGCTTCGAAGCTAGTTTGATTTATAACTGTATAAAAATGGGTAACTTTCGTCTGCTTTTTAACAACTGCATTATCAAGTTCAGGTTTATCGTTCACTCGCATAGACTTCAGCTCGATTTTGTGTATTTTCAGTAAATGCGTCAATAAACCTTTCGTGGAACCACCTATTGTTTTTAAAATAACGGGGCATCTCTTGCACTTGGCAGTTTCGCTTTCATCTATTGCAGATAAAAAATAACGCCAAACCGAACTTTTGTCACCTGCTTTCTTGCTATTAGAAACATATTTACTGGTAGTCGCCATTTCTATCAAAGACATTGTAAATTCAGAGCAAGAAGATTGTCTAAAACAAATTAATACCTCTATAACATTTTGTTATATTTTGCAACTTTTAAAGACTTAGCTCACGATGAACTGATCTGACACTCGAACAATAAACAATAAACATATGAAGGATAACAAAACAACTGCAAGTAATTAAACTTTAAAAATATACGCTGCTCCGAAATCATAACTAGAACGTTCCGCATTAATTCAACTTTTCGTACACCTGACTCATCTCTAGGTTTCACCCATATAATTCGAGTTTGTGTATTTTTGATGGGCGTTGGCCTTTGGATGCCGCGTCACATCAAGATTGACACATTGTTGCCATATGTTCAGGGTTGTTTGTGAGCACATAATTGTACTATTTTGCTGGACATAAATTAATTAAAAAATGTCAAGGGAAATACCGAAAATCCCGGTATTAAATGAACCACAATCGCGGAATTTCGAGATCGAAAAAAGGGCCGGGATCCCGGGATTGAATGCCCTAATTGAATTCTAATGTAAGTATTCAGGGCCGTTTCGAGATCATTTCGCCAGCTAGGGAACCAGTGGCATAGCTACGCCCCCGCCAGTCCCCGCGATGTCAGGTGGACCGGCGATAATTGCAAATGAGCTCAAGGGGATTATGAGAGTATGGATGACCTTTTTTAGTGATCATATGTTATCCGGCTATGCCTATTTTGGGGGCTACATTTATTGACAAGTAAAGGACCTTTTTTTTGTCATCACTTATTTTTCTGATTTGAGAGTGGGGGGTGGCGAAATTTGTAGCTACGCCACTGTAGGCAACGTATACATAATAACGCTTCTCATAAAGATCAGTAAATTTCTTTTACCCAGAACATCCCTCGTTTCGAATTTTTCCTTTTATTAGAAATAGTGGTGGTACATAGCCATTTTAAACGGCATATATTATATTGTCATTTTAAACATTTTTATTGGGCGCCATTTTGTTTCATCATATTATATACTAATATTTTACCAGTTTCTACCTATGCCACACTTCATTTCAGTCATGTTGAATTCGTACCAGTTTATCCCTATATTACATATACAGTCAATTGAATAAGATTCTTTTTGCATTAATAATTTTTAAATTTTATTTGGCCGCCATTTTGTTTCGCCATCTTGAATTTGTACAACAACTTTGCTAGTTTTTCCCTATATTACACTTAATGCTTACACAAATTTTGAAATTAATCTAACAAGTAGTTTTTTGAGGCTGATTTTTTCATTTTTCTATGCCACCGTTTTGTTTTGCTTTCTTAGATTCATACTAAAATGTTACCAATTAATTCCTACATAACACTCGATTTTTGTGCAAAAAAACTATGGCGCGAAGTGACATACAGACAGACAGACCGAAGGAATTGATAAAACATATTTTTTTGGCATCTAGAGACCCTAAAACGTGAAGATATGTAAAAACTGAATGGGTATTTTTTTACGATTACAAACATTTTATTTGGCCTCCATTTTGTTCCGTAATCTTGAATTAATACCCCAATTTTACTAGTTCATTTCTATACTACAATTAGTTTTGACCTACAATCTGAAGTCAATCCACTAAGTAATTTTGCAGGCTAAATTTGTGTATTAAGCCGTCATTTTGTTCCGCCATCTTGGAATCGCACCAAAATTTTACCAGTTGTTTGCTACATAATATTTGATTTTCGTGAAAAATTTGAGATACATTGGGTAAATAGTATTTTAGTAATATTTTTTTTAACATTTCACTAAGATGCCATTTTATTTCGCCATATTAGATTTTTACAAAAATGTAACCAGATCATGCCCACATGACCTTTAATATTTGACCAAAATTTGAAGCCAATCGATAATTATTTTTTTAGCTATGCGACGAAGAAAGAAAGAAAGTTGCTAGTAAGAAATTGGTTTAGGATATTTCGAATATTATAATGATTATTGCTATCGTTAGGGTGTATATCTATTATTATTACATTAAATAACCTTATTAAGTTTAAAAAATAATTTATTCATTACAAAATTCGAAGAACACTACATTTTCAAGCGACAAACTAATTGGAAACGCATTTCTGAATCAACATTTTCTAACAACTTATAAGTTTTTGTCTTAATCGAGTACCTATTATTTAGTTGGATATCCATTGGCTTCAATTACTTTTAAGCACCTCCAGAATTAGACGTCTACAAGTCTCTAGTAGAATACTGGTCTAAGCTTCTCTCATACTTCGTCGAAATTTTGGAAAGTTTTGAACCTAATTTCCTTTTAACTATCATCCAAAGATTTTCTATTGGGTTAAGATCTGGACTACAAGATGGCCATTGTAAAACATCTACGTGATTATCCTGAAGTCAGACAGTCACCCTCCTAGCAAAGTGCTTTAAATGATTATCATGTTGGAATTTCCAAAGTACTGATAAATTGTCTTCTGCATATGGTTACATCACGTTTTCCAGTATGTTAATGTATTCATACTGATCTATAGATCTATCGTTTATTCTATAAAAAGGAACCAATATCATTCCAAGAGAAGCAGCCCCATACCATGATAAAACCACTACCAAATTTCTCTGTTTTCATGGTGTAGCGCGGGTCAAATTCTTTATTTGGTAAAAGCAACACAAAACGTTTTCCATCAGAATCAAAATTTATTTACCTGGGATTCATCTCACCATAGTATCTGCTTTTATTGTTGGACGTTCCAAGGAAGGTGAATTCTAGCAAATTCCAAACGGCTCCTTCGATTCATTTCAGAAAGGTGCGGCTTCTTCCTTGGTACCCTGCCAAAAAGTTGTGCCTCGTTCAAACGATTACGAACACTTCGAACACTAAATTCCCCTGGGATTTTCAACAAAAAGTTCTTTCCAAATATCAACTGCTGATTTGTGAGGGTCTGCCTTAGAAATGCGAACAATTTGACGATCTGTTTCCATACTCGTTTTCCTGGGAACCCATATTTGCAGAAATTCGAATGAAGATTAACATTAAATTATTGACAAGAACCCACTAAAGCTCTATGGTAACGATTGTCAATTTTAAAATAAGCCTTCTTGTTAGAAAATGTTGATTTTCTATTTTAAAATGGGCCTACTTGTTAGAAAATGTTGATTCAGAAATACAATTCCCATTAGTTTGCCGCTTAAAAATGTAGTGTTCTTCGAATCTTGTAACGAATACATTATTTTTTAAACTTAATATGGTTGTTTAATGTAATAATAATAGATGTACACCCTAACAATGATTATAATATTCGAAATATCATAAACGAATTTCTTAGTATCAACGGTTCAGATTTTCGTAAGGAATTGTTTCCAGTTAGTTTGCCGTCACTGTAAATATTAATAAACTGTTGAAATTTAAATTAGTATCATTTTTAACTGTGAGACACATTAATGTTAAAATTAGTTATTATTAGTTAAAATAGAACAAGGTTTGATAAAAAGAAAATAGGTACAAATTAAAAATACATATCTAAGTTTATCTAGCTTCTTCACTAGCTTACAAACGCAACCAGTACCTCATGCTTGTCAAAGCCTGTCTAGCCAGTTGTTGGATGGTAGGGCGTGACTCCATCAATATGAACTAGTATCGGAATCTATATACATATTCTAAATAGTCCAACAACTTGGCTATTCCGCAATAAATTTCTCTCTTGCCGACGCGCCTCCCGCATCAACGAACTGCTCTGCCGCTTTTAGCGGTCACTTCGCAATGGTTATACCTAACCATGTTTTAAGATTTTGAACCTACGTGTTTACGGAGCGTTGTACGCGGTGAGCAAAATTATAGAATTTGGAACAAGAGTGCGTTTAGATGTTATTTTTAGAAGATAGTTTTGGAAATGGCTTCTCGAGCTAATCATTCTTCTTACTGCAGTGTTGATGGATGTGACGTTAACATAAATAGGGGAAATGTGTCTTCTTTTTAAATTCCTCAAGATCCAGCAAGCTATGTTTAAAGAACTTATAAAAAGTTGTTTATTATTAATTTTTATTACTGAAATTTGGCCAAGAACTTAATTCCGATAAAATGGGCATAATAAAAATTTTTCTCAAATTTTGTATGTTAATAACATACCATTACTAGTTTTGCTCTAAAAATTTACATTCAGCCTTCAAAACTATAAATAGTTCTTTTAAATATCAATATTTTTTTGTTAATTTAGCTATCGCCAAAATTAGGGGTAATTTATTTGAAAAATATAAAAATTAATTTTCTTACGCCTCAGTCTTAACGTGGAAAGGATTCTTCCCTTAAATGTCCGATGCAACTAGAAGAGGAAAACGATTTACTACATTGTTGAGCCGGTGACTTGTCTGGGGTTGTAAATTGTCTATTCCTTATTTTAAAATATTTACTTTGCTTCTGATATTTAAAGTGACCATTTAAATCGTATTTCACCACTTATTTTCACGAAAATCCGTTTTTGTACTATGGAATAGTAAGAGGTTTCCTTACTGTCCTGCATCAATCAGTATTTATTCAGAGAAAAAGTTTTAAGATGACTTTATAAAACATTTTAATTTAGATTTTAAAGCATTATTTGATGTGAATATTAAAACCAAAATGTTTAAGGATAGCTGTTAGGAGCAAACCATTTAATAAAAGGATTTAATGGAAATAATAGAGCTTTCATATTAAACTTATTTAATATAAAAGCTTATCAGTTTTATGGTTTGGTTTTATGTACGTGAGCATTAAAACCCTTGCATTGGATCAATGGCTCTTAGTTTTTTTGACTCATATTAAGACACCTATAAAGCTAACGACTCAAAACTGCAATTAAGTTATCATGAATCCATTTAAGGCAATTAAAAAATGTTTATTTGGTAGTTATATAGGGTTAAAAATAATCTGTACTGTAAGCTGCGTGCGTACTGACGTCCTAGTATTTATGACGCAAGGGCCCTTGAGTTCTCATTAGATTATAATTTCTGGAGAATATAAGATGATACCTAGAGTGTGGAGACGGTCTTGAGAAAAGAGGACAGTTGCTCTTGGATTAGCTTATTAAATGCGGACCAGTTTAATCTTGTGGATAGTTTCAGTTTTTTTAAAAATATTGATTTTTGTTGGAAATAATCTAGTTTCTACGTATCTGTGAGCAATCATCCCCTTGGACTTTAAACGTCTGATATCGGGGCCAAACGAGACCCAGTTCCCGTTACACCACCTATCAGATTTACGACTATTAGTTTTAAGAATTAGCCATTTAATTGTTATGCTATTAGAATATTGCTTTTTTAGGGAACATGTATTTGCATTCTCTATTTCCAAGAATTTAGTAGAATGTTTTGAAGTACAATCGATTTTGATATCCTGTCGAGAACGTAATAATTGTCATTGGGATAATTTTTGTAATTTAAATTAGAATAAACTAATTGTTCGAGGTTCTTTGCATCATTTCGCATAATAAATTTTACATTTGTTGTTAATACCTTAAGTTAACCTTTTATTAAATTGAACATCTACTATTAATATGAATACTTAAAGTAACTAATACAGTTATTGATCGTTATTAACTATTAACTGCAGGAGTTCGCTGTAATTTACGACTGCTCGCAAAAAAAAACCAGCTTTTGGGAGCACAACAAAGGAGTGAGAGAACTGTTTCTTTTTTAAACGGTGCTAAGACCTTATACATGTAGTATTAGACATCAAAACACCGAATTGACTGAATACATGATTATATTTTTGTGATTAAATAATAAAGAATAAGTTTAGCGTCGACTTTTTTTTATTTTAATATAACTCTAAAAGGACGCCTGCCCTTCTGCCTGGCTCCTCCTGCTCTTCCTGGCTACACAACTGGTTTATCTAACGAAAAAATGCGAAAATGTGAAAGATAAAATATTGAAACACAATGCTAACCGAATAAAATAAATAATTAAAATTACTGAACTTATCTTTCTCTCTTGGTCTTAATGTGATTCAGAGGGAATATTTTAGAAAGAGAATAAACATTCTTTTTATTATGTGGGATCTAAAATACTTTTGTGACAAAATTTTTGTCAATTTTCTCGGTTGTCGATAAAACTATAAAAACTGATATATATTTAAAATCGACAAGATGGGGCCTATTTAATGAAACAATATTACACAGGGAGTCTATTTAACAAAAAAAAGTTGCTATTAAAAATAAACTTTTGAGAAAATTTCTATACACAAGAACAATGCTAACAAATGTAATTTTGGCAACTGTCAACTTTTTGTCTTTTTTTTTAATCCACCTATAGGGTCGTATATATTCCATGGTTAAGTAAGTCAGCTGGGACACCCTGTATACAGAAGGATAACAAATCTGTAAATAGCACTTAAGTTAAGTTTGTAAGTAGCACAAAATAGGTTTGTTTCCTCCCTTCTTGCTCTCTTTTAATTAAAATTATGAAACAAAAGTAAGTGGGCAGTAGCGGAAGTGCAAAATTATTTTATCTATTTAACACTTACAGACAAAACGTCGATGACGTAGATAAGCACTACTAAAATTCAATCGGAAGCGCTCTCTAGATTCCTTGGAGGCAGGATAGCGTTAAGGCACCAGTTTCAAAAAAGAAAGAAGTTATCAATTCGACTCTATTTATTTTTTTTTGTCAAATGTAAACGAGACAAAAACCCGGTACATTTTGCAATGTCTCCTTCCCATGGCTTAGACTAGACGAATGGCAATAAGCCTTTCACTCGACCTAATGAAAATATTATTCAGAAACTGCAATACAATATAAAACTGATATGCAATAAAATTGATTGCTTTTGGGTTTTTTAGGAATAAGCACACAAGGCAAAACGATACTAAACAAATCCAAGTTGGCGGATAGATATGATTCACTTTTTCGGTTTTTGAAATAATTTGGAAATCTGAAAAATAAGGTTTTCTTGTTATATTAGTTTTTAATTTCGACGTTTTCATTATTCTGACCATAATTAGCTTCATTTTTTCTTATGGGAATCATAATGGTTTATTTCAATTCTAATTTGTTTTTTTAATAACCAATTCAACGAGATATCACACTTTTAAATCAAATTATTTTTCAATCTTTATCAAATAAGTAGTTCAGGTACAACCCGAATTACAAGTCGGATATTCAAGTGTGATTGATCGTTGAATTGGTTATTGCTTAAATTAATTAATTATAGCAATAATCAGTGGTTTTTCATTTAAGAAAGCTATTTAAAATTATAATAATTCAATATGGCACCCACAAGAAAAAATGAAGTTGATGATGGTCAGGGAACTAGTTATAGGGTAACGAAGCTACTAACTTAATTACTTTATGGGTAGCTTGTAGCTTACTCGAGCTACTTATATAAAAAAAGTAGCTTGTAACTGTAACTTCTAAACTTTTAGTACACAGCCTAAAAGTCTAGAAGTTACAGTTACATCGAATTACCTTAAAAAGTAGCTAGTTACTTACAAAGCTTACTTTAATTAACTCAAGCTACCGTAGTAGCTAAAGTAACCTTTAACTTTTAAAATTACTATTATTATATTAATTATTGAACGTCGAGTGGAAAGTATATAACTGACAATGGATCAAACTTTGTGAAAGCAATTCGAGAGTACGGTTTAAATCAGACGAGTCGGAGCCAGACAATAATTCAGAAGAAGATGAAAACTTTTTTCCGAAAAATATCGAGGAAGAGGAAGTCACGTCTTTCACCGTCACCAAACAGAAAATATGACGTAAATTGACACTAGCCAACATCCGGTAAGCAGCAGGCAGTTTTCTGCCTGCCCGTAGAGTGTAAAGCCGTAAAAATTTGAACATGAGTGAATTTACAAATGAAGAGCTTGGAAATATTGCGCTTATACTGGACATGGAAGAAGAAGAAAAGTTAAGAGTAAATAAGAAAAGGCAAATATGGGTGAATGATATATTTCTTAGAAGGAAGGACGAGGGCCAATACCATACATTGTTTCGGGTACTAGAAGATGATGAGTTAAAATTTTATATTTTGGAATGTTCAAACATTAACAATACATTTTTAGGCCATGTTATATAGATATTTATATTTTCTAACTTCTCCTATTAAAAGTTCGTTTTCGTCAAGGCTTTCTTCGTCACTCATAATAAATTAATTTTACACATAAAAAAGAACAAAGTACGTATTTTCAAAGTTGAAATATGTAACTTTTCAAACGTAAATAGAGACGCTAGCCAATGCATACTATACGTACTGCGCTCGTTCAGTCTACCCACCGACAAGCACCGACACGTAAAATATTCTCGCGCTGCAATCGCCGACGGAAGTAACGGCAACGGGAAGTGGGCGTGACTGATACTGGGGCTTTAAACCTATCGCCAATACTTTGGATTTTTTGCAGGGCGAGAATAATACCTATTATGGATATGTTGTACCTTGCATATTATCTCTAAAAGTAAAACTGCTTAAGCTAAGACATGAAAAAAAATTTAAACTACTGTCTATGTTGTTGGAAAAAATTAATAAAATGCTTGAGACAACGTTTTAAAAACTGTTTTTCTCTAGATACAAATTCCAAAGAAGCGATTATAGCGGCAATAACAATACCTTTAAACCAACTTGGCTCGTTACCGGTCCTCAAAAAAACCGACCTAAACGTGGATAATAAAATTATTTAAGCGGGTTTTTTTGAAGTATCATTAGCGCCATCAGCGCTTTCCTAAATACTAAAAAATAAATGCATATACAAAAAGTAATCTAAAAAGTAATTTAAAAAATGTATCATAAAATTTTAGTTATTTGTAAACTTTTAAATAGAAGTAACTTTTCTCAAGAAACTATAACTTATAACTAGTTACTTTTTCTTGGTAACCCAGCTCTGGGTTCAAATAACCGAATCGTCGAAATTAAAAACGAATGGAATAATTGTTTTCGACGTAAAAAATTGCTTTGAAAATGTTTTTACAGATTTTAAAAAGTATTATAAATTAGGGAGTTAACGAGCAGTAATTTAAAAGTATGCCGCTGGCACTTTTAAATTACTTACAAAATTCTTTAGAACTTTTCATAGTATCTAAGATTTCAGTACATGCATTACCAAAAGAGCCCACACTGTATGTAAAGTTCGGCAAAACGTACCTGCGTTTGGTCCGACTAAGCTAAACGGAAGGAGACATGGCATGGCAAAACGTACCGCGTTTTAGTCACGTTTGGCAAAATGTTTCAGCGTTTGGTCTCGACCAATCAGAGCAGCGAAAATCCCACTACATAATTGTACATTTTGCTTAAATGCCTCTCGAATCATTTAATCAAAAGAAAGAAAATATATTGAATTTATTTTTAAATAAGTAGTCTTCATTTTCCAAAAAACAGTTATCATAATTTTGAGCAGAGTAATGGAAATTTACTTTCAACTAACAAAATATAATATGAAGAGATAATGAACACTAAAAGAAAAATATTTTTAAAGAAATATCAGATTTTACTAACAGTTTAGTCTTCGTAATTTGTGGAGTCACATACGTGACGATATTCATAGGCGCCTAATGATATTAAAAGAACATTTAATATAGGATTAGTGACGCAATAACAATATTCTTTTTATTCAAAATCATTCGAAAATGTTAACTTAGCAATTATGAACACAATATATAAAAGATACTGCTTTTAAAAACAGAAACACATTTATGCGGTTCAATTCTGCTATCTTAGTTTAAGAATGTATATTTATTTTCTTATCTACCTCTATTCAAAAAACATAATCATATCTGTCATATATAATGTGTTGATTCTTAGTCCTTCGGTTTTCATTCCGCGTGCACATCCATTCAGTACTGACGTTCTCTATACTGGTAATCTCCCTACACGCATCGAAATTTATTTTGTGGTCAGTTTTCTGATGAACAGTGGCCCCTGAAGCTTCGAAAGAAAAGAGACATCACAATCCTTCCAGCAGATAAAGGAAACGCAACTATAGTTATGAATACTCAAGACTACATACAAAAAATGCAGGATATCCTACAAGACAATTAATATAAGCCTGTTACAAGTGACGCGATTACGTACCTAGAAAAAACCACTAAAAATAAAATAAAAAGTTCATCGATAAACCCTGAAATTCAACAAAAAATCATACTACGGGAAAAGTTGAGCAGATGTCCTAAAAACTGGTTTACCAAAATTACACAAACGAGGGGCGCCTATCAGACCTATTAGTGCTGTTAATTAGCGGCTATAAAAACTGGCAAATATATTGCTGAAATTGCAACATGCTGTCGAAAAAGCTGATTAATTTGTAAAGAACTCGAAGCATATCACTTGAATTATACAAGACATCGTTCTTTAAAAAGACAATATCATAGCAAGCCTAAATGTCAAATCGTTGTATCCCAGTATTCCCTTCGACGAAGCATTGGACAACATTGCTATGAATGAGGATTTCCAGGCACATAGAATACAACTCTCGGAGCATTGCCTTAAAAATACTTATTTTTTTCATTTAACGGGCAAATGTATAAACAAACAGATGGTGCTCCAATAGGGTTCTAGAAAACATATTTATTATATGGCAACATGGTCATACAGAGTTCGAAAACTTTCTAACTCACGTAAATTCAATACATCCCAGAATACAATTTACTCTAGAGTTAGAGGAAAATAACAAACTTCTCTTTTTAAATGTTCTGAACATAATGGACATTTCGAATACAGTGTGTACAGAAAACCAACTCATACCGACAGATATTTAAATGCAAGGTCACATCATCACCCAGCACAAATTCAAGCTGTGGGCAACACTCTAATATCTAGATCCGAGCGATTAGCTGAAACACAGACGAGAAAAAACGAACTTATTATAATATCTGGTGCTTTAAAGAAAAATGGCTACACAAATCGCAGAGAGAAACACTATTAATGCACAGGGTTCCCGAACAAAGAACACCAAAAATTATGAACCGGGAAGGCAACAAGTAATCTTACCATATGTATAGGGCACAATAGACAGAATCGGAAGAATTCTTAGGAAACACAACATACAAACATTACACAAGCCCCAAACAAACATAGGAAACCCAAAAGGCAAAATCAAACTAGAAAAGCCATGGACTTTACAGCATTCCATGCCAAGACTGTGAAAAGCTGTACGTGGGCAAACTAACAGGCGAATACCAGCAAGAGTAGAAGAACATAAATTTAGCATCAGAAACTAGCAAACAACCTCGGCCCTATTTTTATATTATCAGGAAACTGTCCACAAAATAAATTTCGATGGGTGTAGGGAGATTGCCAATATAGAGCATTCTAAGACCAGAATAATCCGAGAAGCCACCAAAATAGAAAAACAAGGCGATTTATATATATGTATATATATATATATATATATATATATATATATATATATATATATATATATATATATATATATATATATATATATATATATATATATATATATATATATATATATATATATATATATATATATATATATATATATATATATATATATATATATATATATATATATATATATATATATATATATATATATATATATATATATATATATATATATATATATATATATATATATATATATATATATATATATATATATATAATCAATCCAAAAATTAATAAAATGTAACCAATTTCCCAAAAACCTCGTAGAGCAAGACTTGGATAATGCTCATAGTGATTGACATATTTCAAGTGCTCCTAAAGTGATATCTGACATTTACGAATTTGTTTTCAATTTTTAAGTAATGGACAAGTAACAAATAAGATAACCGCTGTAACTATATGCATCAAATATACTTAACAATTAATCTAAAAATTATGTCATATTCCGAAATCATAAAATCAATATAAATAACATAGATACTTTGTGGCAACTCGCACCTATTCTTCTGCCACCAAAGTAAAGAGGGGGGTTTTACCATGATTCGTCAAACTAGAATACCATTTAATATAATCCTTTAAGAACCCACTATTTTTCAACTTCGAATTGATATATAGTCCATTTGGAACATGTACAGGGTATCTGGTTGTGTTTTAAACGGTGTCCTAGATACTTATATTACATAAATTATCAAAAAACTTTAAAAACAAAAATTTTTGGTTTTTATCGGAATGGTTAGAATTTACAGAAAAAGACTATCGGAAAGTTGACAAATGAGCCTCAACTTCGTTATTTTAAATGAGACACCCAGTATAATATTGTTTTAATTCATGGGTCTTTTCTTGCTGATTATAAATATACTAGTTTTGGTACCTTTATCTATAAAAACAACCGATAAAATTGACAAAAACCCTGCAATAAAAGCAATGTGTAAGAAAGAGATGGATAACGCTCCCCTACATAGAGGAGTCAATGGAAACACATTGCCTCTTATGACAGGGTTTTTTCAAATTTTTTGACGACTCTATCGTTAACAAGATCTGCATGGAAACCTTTGAGAAAGTAGCCTTAGAGTCGCCTGCATGAAAGCCAGAATCGTGGTTCATTAAAGCCAAAGTCGTGATTCAGATATGTAGACGATACCTTTGTAATGTGGCCGCATGGTTTAAAGAATCTCATCATACATCAAACATTCTAATATTTACAATGCAAATTGAATCTGAAAGCAGGATTCCTTTTTTAGATGTAGATTCTAGGCGAAATCAAATAATAGGAAGTGTATTTCTTCCATTTATTCACGGTACCACAGATAAAACTGCAAGGTTACTTCGCCGATTCAACATACACACAAGAAAACTGGCCAATGTTTGCTATCGCCAAAGTACATTATTCATTTCCAAACGGGAAGAATATATGCAATTCCTTCTTCCTGTGGCGATGGCTATATTGGAGACTTGGACGATCCATATCGACTAGGCTTGAAGAACATAAACGATTTGTTAGAAAGAAACACATTATAGAATCTGCTCTATTTGAACACCAACATTCCAGTGGGCATGTGATAAATGTAAAAAGTTCTTGCCTTGATCTCGGGATTCTAAAATGGAAAATTGGAGAATCTATTAAAATTTATAAGCATCCTAACAATTTGAATAGAGATACGATCCGGGTCATACAGATCGACTATAAATAGCTGGCCTAGGTCTCTAGGGGCTTATTCAGTGTTTCGATCTCGTGAAGTAAAAATCCCTGAAGATGCTTTGTGCAATCGAAGGCGAAACCTCAGAAAGTGACTCCATATTGACACGGTCTATTCCCAAGAATCAAGATTTCTTAATTATTTATTGATCTACAAAACAAAAAAGGTACCATAAGTTTGGGTTAGTTTAGGTACAAAAAGTTAGGTACGGTAGCACAAAGGAGTCGAGATCCATAATAATAATTATAATAATAATAATACTTTTTGCCGGCAAAGGGAAAGGCAGGGCAATGCATGAGCCGCTTTACAGAATCGAGCGAACCGATCTTGCGCTGCCAAAATACATACACAAATACATCTGACACAGATGCTAGCCAAACACAACAACTTGAGCTTTCATATACGTGCTTACAAACAGGGCAACTGATTCCCGAAACAGATGGCTTCCTGCTTGCCATCCAGGACAAAGTCGTAGGAACCAGAAACTACCACTAGCACATCAAGGATATAACCATTGAAAACCAGCAGAGAGAAACGATCAATCATATAACGAGTAGATGTAGAATAATGGCCGGAACTAAATACACTGCGAGACATAACTCAGTGGCGAAGATCGTTTATTAAGCATTAGGCACAAAATTCAAACTAACGGAGAACACAGACACTTACTATCATTATACACCAACATCCATACTTGAAAACGAAAACTACAAGCTCTACTGGGACATCGACATCCACACAGATAAAAGAATCCCCGCAAACAGACTCGATATCACCTTTCAATTTAAAAATGCAAAAATCACTTATTTCAATGACATGGCTGTCCCCAACGACGAGAACATCCAAGCGAAATACATTAAGAAGATCGCCAAAAATACTGACTTCGCAATGGAAATAAAAAAGCTGTAGAAACAGGAAAGAGTCATCATTGTACCTCTCGTCATATCAGTATCAGGTCTCACCCCAACAACGTTTACACCGCATTTGGCTCAATTAGGACTTAATACAGACATTCACAGGAACATCCAAAAATCGGTCATTTTGAAAACATGTAGCATCGTTAAATCATTTCTTAATATACAATAGTTGTTTTTTTCCATTTCCTTTTTTTTTATTTTTATTTTTTGTACGGACTTGGTATAATCCCGTCAGTATAAAATACAACCACAGGAATAATACTAATAATAATGATTTTATTGTAATATTACATTACAAAAGGCGAAGTTGAAGCTTAGCTTCCTATCTTAACTTATTTTGTCCTAACCTAATCTAGTTGGGGCAATCTTTTTAACTTAATCTTGATATTTTTATGAGGTCTATATAAAAGAATGTGAAAAGTATTTTACAAATGTAAGAATAAAAAAGATATATATATATATATATATATATATATATATATATATATATATATTACATTTATAGGAATAATGATATGGCTTTATACATTTCTGTTTTGAACTTCAAGCTGTTAAGTCCTTTTAAACTATCTGAAACTTCATTATAGATACTATAGACATGATAACTAAAATAAATCATCTTTCAAATTGTGCCGTTCTATGTCGGCAGGCAACGAATATATATGTACCTAGTTAGATAAGGTGACTGGCGCCAAGGGGTAAACTATATTCCAAGACGTAAACCTAATCTAAAAAAGCATCATGCTTGTGCCACAAAACTCTAAAAACTATTTAAACCCTGTGCGTTAGCAGTTTTTTCAGGCTGATTTTTTAAATATTTTATTAAATTGCGATTTTGTTCTGCCATCTTGAATTTTTACCAACATGTTACCAGTTGATTCCAACATAATACTTGATGTTTGTGCAAAATTTGAGATTGGATAAGTAGTTTTTTAATAATATTTTTTTTTGTATTTTAATAGGCCGCCATTTTGTTTCGCCCCATTGGTTTTTTACCAAATATTACCAGGTCTTCCCCATATTCCTTCGGCATCTAGGGATCTTGAAATGTGGGGATCTAAAACAATCTTGGAGGGTGATTTTTTAACGATTACAATTCTTGCCTTTTACTAGGGAAGTAAAAACCATTAAATACCTTTTTATTTAACACATCAAATTTGTTTGATATCAAATGAAAGCTTAAGATATAAGTAACATTTTAAGCGTACTTTCTAACGTTTTTAAAAATGATCGTATAAATGAACATCAGTGACCGAATCATAGATATCATAAATGACCAATTTATAAATGACTGGTTATTTGCCAATACCATTAGAAAGTAAGAAGACAATTAGGATGTATTTGTGCATGTTCACCAACGTTAGTGAATGATCTGCGCATCTCAGTTATATATTCGACACGGTTGGTGTAACTGAATAAAATTATGGGACCCTTCAGAAAGTCAAAGAGTTGTAAATTATGTTAATTTGAAAAAGAACCCCTATTACAGAGTGAACCAAAAAAATATCAACAATTTTAACATTAAGTTTTTTTGTTCGTTTATGAGCTGCCCAAATATACAAATATTGTTTATATAGAGGATACATAATACAAATCATTAAAAGCAAATTAATTAGCCAATGACGCTTCAATAGGAAAGCAGTAATATTTATTTCTTCATTCATCTCACATCCTTCATTTTAAAAGTGGTTATGCATTACCACAAATCCTTTAACTTCATACCAAGCCAATTGTATAAGATTTAGTCACATATAGTACCATGGAAGTCGAAGTATTATAATATTTCGCTTTAGAGCAATTTCATAAGCGACATATTTTGTGCAAGTAGGGCTTTTTAAAGTAATAGATATTTAGATTATTTTCGGATACTTTCTTACAGGTTTTAAATAACGTCTTTGCCAGAAAATAATTTCATATTTTTCCACCAAAACGCATTCTGTAGTTTTCCGCTTTCTTATAACCATTATTTTCTTTAGAATTCTTCAAATCGCTACCTTGCTCTTAGAGAAAATGTTTCTGTTTTTTCGCAGCTCGAAATCACATCAAATATAGGTATTTCCTTTCAAAAATAAAATAAAAGTATAATTATTTTTATAATGGTTTTTGTTTTGTCTTGAAACTTTAAATCTACTCTCTCTGTAGTTTTTCTTGGTCACTTGATTAAGCCACTTTTTTTTTCCTCACGTGGTAGTATGTATATTGTTGACTCTCCGATCACTGCCGTTTTGAAAAAATTTCAAATATTTTTGCAAGACCTGGAAAACAATCATTTTTTTATTTATTTATGGTACATAACGTAGAGTAAAACAAAAACCAAAAATAAGAAAAGTATCGTTTATTGTTTGAATAATTAATATTTAGAAAATAAACTAATTACTTTAGTATAAACTAGGGAGTAGGCATCAATGCCAAACAAATAATCAAGATGATTAAACTGATAGTCGCTTACTAAAATTTTTCCTATACAGGAGTCTCCCATTCCGGTGCAGAGTCTCTCTACGTCAGTTTCTGCAGACAACCAGTCATTTTTACTGTAGATTAAGTATGTGGGTGCTGTGATCTGTGAAATTTCGTAATTTGGTGGTGTAAGTGTGTTATAGATTTCCATATTTGAAATTATTCTAAAGTCGTAGAAGCGGAAATATCCTGAAATATTAAAAAACCTTTAGTGTTTGTCAAATTGTTGAAAACTGCATTCCAAATAATCTGTTACAGTAAACTCATTAAATAACGGTTTTTATTCCAATTTTTAACAGTAACAAAAGTGTACACCTAGCATCTAAAGTAGCATTGGGTATATTTCTCCATAAAGAGACCTTTATAGCATATAATATTTACTGAATTTAGGAATATACATAGCACATTTGATATTCCTAATATTGAACTTTGGGGCATATTATATTCGTAGGATGTAGGAATATGAAATGGTTATGCAAAGAATATTCACACATTTTTAGTTGCTATTAGAAAATCAGGGATAACCAAATAAAAGTGAACAGCCCTTATAACTTCTTCCTCTGTGAAGATGCAAGAAAATGTTAAATATGAAAGTCTGTGGAGTCTTATAGATCATTTATAAAAATTTGGAATTACTATCCGACGTTACGTCTTCTATTGCATGAGGCAACTTTACTTCACAATATCTGAATACTGTATAAGCTTGGAACGAGGGAGATTCAGGCGCGCTTTTATACTCGACTTGTGCTCGCCAAACCGTGACCTTGTATTGCAGGTGGTAATCTGTATTAAAGTTTTTTGAATGTTTAAAAATTTCACTAGATTCTCTAATTTTTCGTGTATAAAATCCTGGAAGCGTCGCTAGAACCTTGTTTTTTGACATTTATAATATATCCAGTGGTGTGCTGGTGTTCAGCTGCAGCAGATGAAACAATTTGTAAAAGAAACCAACGTTCTAGCGTCAATTTCAGAAAAATTAGAGGATCTATTGGAATATTTAAACCTACCAAAAACAGTAGATATGCTGGTTACGGTCTATACACATTTGGAACCAAATCTCAACTCAGGGTTTTGGCAAGCACAAGCCGGTTATAAAAGTCTACCTTATCATGGTACAAAGCACATACGTAAACGACAACAGGTTTTTTGTCTGCCTTTTTTCGTCAGCACCATGCAGCGCATTTAGACCGTGCTCCTTTCATCATAGGTCACTAAGGCAAACACACAAGTTAAAAAATGTATTTTACTGCAGCCGGTTGGATCAGCCCTGGGAATCGCGCCTTTTGTGATCGGCGATGAAGCCACTTTAGGCTCTGATCTGCTATAAAATGTAAAAAATAATGTGTTGGGAATATGAAATAGAGCTCCACCAACACAAAAATTCTAACAGTGAGAGGTACGCCCTATATCGGCCCTGTTACTATTGTCGTACTTCTAACTCACACTGTATTAAGAAACATTTTTTCTGCACGAAAATTCGAACGAATTTTCACAACATTGTCCTTAAATCACCAGATAGAAAAGCATCGTAGTTTGTTCAAATACCTTCGAATCAAAAACCATGTCATCCATTTGACCCCGAAGGAAAAGAAGGCTTCGTTCAATTCCAACAGCATTGAATAGCCATCAACTATAATCCGCGAAAATTTGAGAGAGATAAAGCGACGGCCTCAACTCCAAAGAAAGAGTTGAACAGGTCGATGTTGGGATCAAAAATTCTGATATCCATATCTTTCATTGGCTGCCGCCCCCAGATTTAAGGAAGACCGCAACTAGTTTTTATGCTAAACGGAGGACACAATACCCTTCCTTGAGCCCATCAATTTTGCGGATAAGGGATATCGACATCCCCATATTTTATTGGTTGTCGTCCCTCTGTTTAAAGAGCGCGACCATTAATTTTAATGCCAAACGAAAAACACAATCCTCTTCTTTGAACCCTCAAATTTTGAAGAGAATATACTGACGGCCTCAACCTCAAACAGAGAGTTGAACCCGACTATGTCGAATTTCTAAGAAATAATATGTCGCCCAACCTGAAGCGTACACCAGTTATTAGCAATGCAGGTAAATACCAGATAGAGGTGGTTTATCAAAAACCTTCATATTGTGACACGACTTCCAGCCGATTACAACTATGCCCATTCTCGGACATGCCGCCCAGTATGGTATGCTGAAGGCCCTTCTCGGACAACCTGAATCTCTCCGAGTTCATTCAGTGTTCAGATCTCCTGGAGTAAAAATCCCTGGAATGCCTCGTGCAACCGAATGCGAAACGTCGTATAGCAAAAACAGAATGGTTCTAGAATTTTATTGTGTTACACGTCCACATATTTCATTTTTCAAGGTACTCTTTATGAGCAAACCTCGGACAACGCCATGAAATCTGCGCTATTTCCTGTAGTAGCGAACCTATTTATGGAGAATGTTGAGGAAATTGCTCTAAGCTCTGCCCCTTGGATATGTCGATGATATTTTTGTGGAGATCAAAATTTATTATGTTTTTAGATCATCTAAAACCTTTTAATACAAAATTTACTTTGGAAAGTGAATCAGATAGTGCTCCAATCCCTTCCTTGATATGTTAGTGCAAAAGAAAGGAAATGGTACCTGTATATAGATACAGGTCATACTATTTACACGAAATGTGTATAAGTAATAGGTATAGGTCAAATTGTTTACACGAAACCGATGTATACGAATAGGTATTTAAATTTTAGCACTCACTATCATCCATCTCAGAAATAGTCGGCTGTCAATTCAATAGTTTTTAGTGTTATCAATTCATTAAGTTTTAGTGTTATCAATTCATTAGTTTTTAGGCATCCATATGTGATGCAAATTCATTTTCGAACGAAACAAAGCATCTGACTGAAGCTTTAAATCAAAATTTAAATTTAAATTTAAACAGTAAAAATAGTCAACTATCAACTGGTGCAGTTTTACTGTTTATATAGGGCACTTTAGCTAAAATTGCAAGAATTCTGAGGAGGTCTAAGATTCGTCTAACATGCACAAAGAGAGGCAATACTTACGTTTACCGAAAGTTGGAATTACTTTACAAAAGGAAGGAGTTTCTCAAAATTCCCTGTTCCTGCGCTAGAGTGTATATAGAGGATACAAGCTGGCAATTGAAAAGTGTATTCGCGGATTTGGTGATCTGATGATGCCAGCAAAGATCCTGCTAAAAAGTTGTACCGACTAGGCTAAAGGGATCTTTGGCTTCAAGTATTTGATTCATTTTTATTGTACATACAGGGTTTTTATTTATAGTCTAAACTTTTAAGTTATCAAACAAAGTAAAAGACGGAAAGCATATATAAGCCGAATCTTCATAGTTTTTAAAAGTTCATTCCGTAACGTTGGAATGTATAGATGCATTATTAACTTCCCACACTTTTTTGTGTAAGTACCGAAACGTTACAGGCAGGAATTGTTCAAAACTTACTCAAAAGATTATTTAAAATTATATTCAATGTCATCAAACCTTTATATATGTAAAAAAACTGTTCGAAAAATTGATCAAGGTCACAGTTTTTATTTAAATTAATTCGGAATGAAATCGTTTCATGCGAAGTATGCTTGCTTAAAACTCATAAGGGGTAGTATTGATGGGCGAGGAGGATCATTTTAATGAGAACTTTACAACTCTAAACCTTTCCTCCCTTTGTATAGCCTATTTGAAAAATTCAATATTGTTAATATGAAAAAGGTTTTATTTGAAAAAGATAACACAAGCCGTTTTCGAGATATTCTAGTTTACAATATTTTAAATATTGACATAAAGGCAATTTTGCGAACTCCACTGATTATTCACGCAAAATACCCTGGTTCTGAAGTAATCTGTAAAAAATAAATAAGTATATTTTATTAATTAGAATAAAGCTAAAAAATCTACATCGAAATTATCACGTTCATAATCACACTATCGGCTTAGATTGGTACAACGGTTTTAATAATATACGCTTTGCACTTCGTTTTAAATTAAATTCAGAGTAACAATTTTTTTTACGTCATTTTTATTATGCAAATATATAAAAAATTCCCACGTTCTTGTATAATTATTATTTTTATTCTCCCTTTCTCTTCTCGCCTTCAACAGAGCCTATTTTGAGGCAATTAATTCCAAAATTTTGCAGACTAGTTGGTTGGGGTTGAGTTGGATATTCATCATTTTTACTGTGTTAGCGATTGCATTAAAGAGTTTATTTGTAAATTTAGAATTAAATGTGGATTTCCTGTTTATGGTAGGACTGAAACAAGTATAAACAATTAGAACTATTTTGCGCAAGGATGAAGTTCAGGAAAATAAAATTTATAAAAAGTGACTATATTACATTTTCAAATTTGTGTCGACATTCCAAGCAACTTATGCGAATAGCTATTTATGTTACTAGTGTGAAAAATGCATGTTTAAGGTATACATATGAGAGTCTATATGAGTGCCTTAAATGCAATTTTCACACGAATATCAGATTTTTTCTTCTAACGTGCGGAAAATTAACATTTTTCACACTAGTGCCTCAAAGCACTATATAATTATACAATTATTAAAGTGACATTTTTCACACTGAAAAGGGTGTGAAAATGTAACGTTTTGCAGGCTCATAAAAATGATTTTAATGCCTACATTTGTTTCATAGAAAATGACTTTTCTAGTTGCAAAAAAAATTGTTTGGAAATTTAAATTCCTATGAGTCCCTTAAATACAATTTTCACACGAATATCATACAAGATTTTTCGACGAGCGTGCGAAAAGTGACATTTTTCACACTAGTGCCTTAAAGCACTGTATAAATATACAATTAAAGTGACATTTTTCACACTGAAATGGGTGTGAAAATGTCACTTTTCGCACGCACATAGAAACATTATTTGAATGACTACGTTCGTTACTCAGAAAATGACTTTTCCAATTAAAGTTTATCCAAAGTAAATTGAGACAGCGAAAATTTGAAGTACGCTCAATTTACTACACCACGAATATCAAATAAATTTATTTTTATTCAGTTAATGGGTTTACAAAAGCAAAGTTTAAAAATCGCCGACTGTTGACGGATATTTAGTTTTTATGTTGTCTCAATTAACTTTAGATACAACGCAAAAATTGTTTGGAAATTTATAAAAAACAAAAGAAAAACTATCGATTGTATACCTAGCTCTATGTTTTATGCTAGCCCTGGTAATGACATTCCGGGTTTTTTTTCTGAACATCTTAAGACCTATTATATTTATTCGGATCCCATAACTCTACATGGGGATATCACTTGGTTTGTTTCGGATGAGTTTGTGGTCTCAACTACAATTGCTCCCTTGGTGCAAAAAAGTGTATGTGCCCTAATAATATTCCATATTGGTTAAAAATATAAAATAGGTTTAATAAATCTATTACTAAATATATTTTTTCAGAGCAGGGTTGTTTCATCAAAGTGAAAATATTCTCACATAAGTATAATATTTAAAGTGTTTGTTACATGACGTCAATAAATATAGGCCTGTTAACAAGCTGTTCGTTCTGGGTAAGTTATTTAGAAAAAATCTGTACGAAGAAATTTTGGAATATATCAAAGATATAATTATATCTGAACAGCAAGGCTTTGTGCCAGCTAGATCAATCGAGACAAATCTGGTTTCGTTCGTAGAATTTTTGTCAGAGTCAATGGTCAATAGAATTCAATAACGCCTTTGGCAAAATTGATCACCGAACACTAATCAGAAAGTATCTAACCCAAGGGATTTGTGAGTTTTACCCACCTACATGACTTTGAAAATCTGTATATTATTTTTTTCTCGATGAATAAGTTTTACCCACCTACATGACTTTGAAAATCTGTATATTATTTTTTTCTCGATGAAACATTTTAAACGCAAAGAGGTAGTATCATCCACTTACAGGGTACAGCGAGTGGAACCTCTACTTTTTTTATAATGAACGTGGTTCTAACATCATAAATAACGCTTTAACTAATAAACTTTTATTCTATAAGCTCAATGCCAAAATAAACTCAAACATTTTTCATAAAAATAATAAAATATAAAATTCTGCATTTGGCAATCTCTCCCGAATCTCATGGGTGAGACGGCGCATTGAGTGTGGGAGAGATTACTAATAGGGGTTTAACATAAAATTGTTACATTTTGGCAATTATTTTCTTCCCACACGGCCTGCAGTGATTTATGAAGGGTGTGCACGTATCATGAAGCCACCTGCGGCACTCCACGGACTGAATATATTCCGCTATCGACGTGGTATTCTGGTAGAGCTCTGAACATCCTACGCATTCATTTTCGTTGGAAGTTTCGTCATTTGTGGAAGAGGAGGAACTAACCAAACGACATTTTGCAAAGTTTATTCTAGCAAACTTGTTTGTCATTAACTCTTTGGGTGTGTTTTGGTCTGCCTTCTGTAAACCTTTTCTAATTGTTTTTTTTTACATTTTCTTTTTTCTTATTTTCAGTTCAAACTTTTATTTTTCTTATTTGCATAAAATAATCACTCACTGTTTCCCCTGTTTAGTTTGCTTGTTGGTTGTCAGGAGTGGAACTGGCCAAATCACGTCGAGAATTTTGTTAGATGTCCAATCACTCACACCAACCGAAGGAGCAGGTGGATGTGCGGATGGTAGTTTCTCTGAATCTTAAAAACCTTCTGCTATTTTTTCTTGTCTTTTCGTCACACTTTTTGAACTTTGGTTCAGGTTATTAGAGCTGAGAAAAGCTTGTTCAGGGTTTAAAAAGAAAATTTCTAGTTGCGGAAAGCACTGAAGCTCCAGGGCACCTAAATGTCTCCGCGCAATTTTCTTTTGGGGGTTGCCTCTAATGAATTCATCGCATGCATTTTAAAGTATGATTTGAGTGGCTCGAAAAAAGCACGGTCTAACGGTTGGAGAAAGTGAGTGTGACTTGGCAAACACAGTCATTTTAAACCGCAGTCTCCAACATCTTATAAGAATTCATATGCGATCCATGGCCATCTAAGATCAAAAAGGCATTTTCCAACCGGCTTTCTTGGTAAAAAATGGGTTTAAAACCAGTCCATGAACAGATCTTCGTAAATATAGGCCGACTCCCGTCTCATTTTGATAACCGATCCTAGTGGCTTGTTCTCTTGCCAAATTTGTTACATATTGGCACCCTTAAAGATGCAGTACGATGGCATAACATTTCCCTCTGCGTTACAACATACAGCCACTATTGTTATAGTCTCACCTCGTTCTTGTGATGTAATACATGGACGTCCTTACTGCCTTTCATAGCTACAACTTAACCAGGTATATTGTTAACTTGAAGCCCAATTTCGTCCATATTAAAAATTTTAGAGGTCTATCAATTCTCTATCATTCTCGTTTAGTATTTTCGTAAAAAGCTCAAAATACTTTTGCACCTCTTCTTTATCCATGCCCTCGTCTCGGAACATGGAGACACCTTCGAACTTTCGAATGCTTAAAATGGGATTTCTTTTTAAAAATAGCTTAAGTCATTTTCTATCTTGATTACATCGAATGTGTAGACCCATAGTTGTGCTAGATTATGAGCTATCACCCTCGAATTTTTAGATGTAGGTATAAAACCAAATGTCTGCAACTTTTGAATTTAGTTATATAGTTTCTTTTTTGCATCGTCTCCCAAAAAAGGTGTTCCGCCCATACTTCTACCTTTGAATGAACGAATTCTTATTTTGCTAAGCGTACACGTAGTGCATTAGCTCTAGTCAAGTTATCCTGTGTCTATTGTCCCCTTATACTCTTACGAACAGTGTAAGAAGTTGGCATTTTGGGTCTGAAAATAAAAAAAAATTCTACGTCATCTTTACCTTAACATTAAGATATGACTCACATGTTTAAGTTGCAAATCCATTGCGAGATATAGCGTTTGCTTTAAGAATACAGCTTCTACTATAAACCCACTCCAAACCAAATTTGACAGAACCTCGCCTGTTAACGGATTTTTAATAAACAATAGGTAAAAATAAATATATTTTGCGGTACTTACCAACCATATATCACCAAATATATTACACGTCTATCATACTTTCAGAGCGATTTTTCCTGAATAGTAAGAATACATCGTCTGTATATACCTAACTCGAGCAACTGCCGCGTCATGTCCTCTTGTTTCACCCTACATAAATAATATTTCAGACTATTTCAAAAATTGTCCTTTACATTGACAACAAACACTGTGCTACTGCCTGAAATTGAAAACAGACTTGGGACGATTTTCGGCTTACTCTGCCTAGTGATTTTCTTCTTATTTTTTTTTATTAGCACAAAGTCAATGTTAGCACATAATATGATTTTATTTTAGTTTCACCTTCGATTATTTCGGTCATTTTGTATTATAAATAAATATATCGTTCGAAACCTACGTAATCGAAGCAGCGAACACAAAACCTAGGCTTTAATTGCGACCGCCTCGTTTTGGAAACATGTCCAACCTGTATTTGACTAAAATATATCCCCATGATCAAGATTTTCTTCATGACCTTAAAAATATCAAGAGGGTGGGCAGTTAGTTAATCAAATACAAAAGCTGACATTTAAGTAATCTATTTCAAAATTTTAATAACAAACAGCTAAAAGTGAAAAAGGAAAATTTGCTAAATTTGATTTAATTTTAGGAAACTTAAATTGTGAATAAACAAGTATGCGCGTTATATGCATTTACGTAAATTGCCTCTTCAACTTTTAAGTGCTTTAAAATTAGGTATTTTTTCCACTTAACTAAAAATAATTCTCATATCCGCGATAAAAGACTTCAGTAAGTCACAACAATATATTGACACTTAAGTTATTTAAATTAGACCACTCTAGTAAACAAGTGATTAACAACTTTTTTGTACGATGCGATGTAAAATACGTAGTTTTGTAATATAATTTTGATATAGCAAAGAGCGCATGATATCATTTCATCTCAAAATATATGTTATCAGAAGTTAAAATGCACATTGGGTGTGAAAATGCGCAATTATGATGCCATCAATCTACCATCATACCAACATTTAAAAACGAACTGATTCAACAAATTTTTGAAAAACTCATTTATATGAAAGCTTTGGAAAAGTGCTCAATTAAAAATTCATCATATTTTACCTAAATGGCCATGGCTAGATTGAGATTATTGAGAGTGTCAACACAAACAATTTTTTTTAAATTCATGTTTTGAAGCCTGAAGTAAGAAGAAAATAAATTGCTTCACCAACGGACGTTTAATTTAATGGATATGCTCTCTATTTATAATTTTGTGCTGTTTAACTATTTAAAATGTGGGGTAATGTAGGTCGCTTTTCACATAAAGACATTAGTGTGTTTTTGATTTTGCTGCATAGATCAAAATACAAGAGCTCTAACCACACTACACCACAACTTGTTACGTTCTGGACGCGCGTTTCGTTAACCAAGTTAGCATCATCAGCAAATGATATCATCTGCTAACTTGGTTAGCAAAACGCGCGTCCTGAACGTAACAAGTTGTGGTGTAGTGTGGTTAGAACTCTTGTATTTTGATCTATCTTCCACCACAGGTTCCAGTGTTAGGACTTTGCTGCATAGTTTAGAACATTCATTCGAAATAATTGTATTGTCAGAAACATGGAAAATTCATTGTCTGGAAAACGTGAAATTGTACGAAACATTATGACATATAGGAATCATGGTTCTTGGGATTAGACCGCGTCAAATTTGATTTTTTATCCGAAGTTTCGCCTTCGATTGCATGAGGCATCTTCAGGGATCTGTATTCTACGAGATCTTAACACTGAATTATCTCATAGAGTAAAGATCCCTAAAGATGCCTTATGCAATAATTATGAATTACGAAACGTCGTAATTCCAATTTGACACGGTCTGATCCCAAGGACCATGATTTCTAAATTGACCAAAGCTATGAAAACTTCCGTTCTATACAACATATACTATTCAAATGGGACATATAAACAAAATCATTGAGTACTGGTTTTGTCAAATACAGATCATTTTAGCTAATACCTAAAAAATTACTGAAAATACATTTCTAATCATACATTTTGAAATTTCTGACATCACGCAGGAACTCGTTACTGTTTTCAGATTGCTATCAATCAAATTTTTTGATGAACTTCAAGAAACAATTAGTAACTATAATTTTCTCACAATTTTTACAGGCGATATTATCCTGGATTTGTTAAATAAATGTGATGAATTGGTTGAAGAATATATAAATATATTAGGAAGGTATCGAAGTAACTCACCTCTTACACACACTATGCGGGACGATACGTCAATGCTATACGTTAAGGTAATTGACAATACACAAAACATATATTTAATGTAGGCGCCACAAATTGCTGAGGCGTTAATCTTTGATGACTCGCCCAAAAACCGACTTCGCACGTCTTAACTTAACCAGCTCGTTCTCTAAACAAATGAGGTTTCTATCGGTGAACTACATCGACTTGTCATATTGAAGATATCTTGTGATTTAAGTGCGAGAGCAGAATCGACAATATAAATTCACTCCAATATCCTCTTAATAAGCAACAAATTCTTTAGTTACCTAAAGAAAACACTCGAATAACCACCACTCTTGAAAGCTGCATAGACTATTTTTTGTCTACTGCGTGATAAATAGAAAAGATTTTTTTATTAGTTCATATAAGCGAAGTTACAGATCACTACACTATAATATTAAAATTCGAGAGCCAAGGTAATTGTTCAGGAAACGCTTTTCCCGTGTGGTCGCGTGTAGGTATAGTTCTTAACAGTGTTCTGGTTCTGGTTTAAACAGAAATGGCTTTAGAATTTGACACAATTGGATATTGGTCACACTTCAAATTGTCTAATGTTTAAATTAATGTGTTCACTAACTTTCAGTAAATATCTCACTTCCGACACTAATTGTTACGGGTTCTCTTTATAATAAACACTTCTTGACAACAATACTTTACCAAATTTTACAAAATAACACGTACTTTAACACAGCTAATATAAGACTAACGCTAAACTGTTAACGTTCTCCATTATGCATGAGGAATTCGCTACAATCTTTCGGAATCCCCTTGAGGACTCGACTTTATATATAAAAACATTCAAAAAATATAAACCAATATCAGTCACAAATAATTTTGGAAAATTCTTAGAAATGCTCATAAAAAGAATTAATAAACATTTAAGTACTAATTGCATATCAATTTGGATTCCAAAAAAAAACTACAAAACTGAAGCATTTTATACAGTCTCGTGTAACATTGTTTTATGTAAGAGGGAAATTTGGTACCGTGACTTGCGGTATAGCAGAGGGCTCAGTACTAGGACCTCTCTTGTTTGTGATAAATGTTAGACTCACATGCCGAAAGCGGAGAGCAAAGTAGTAGGACCTTTCTTATTTATCGTAAATGTTAGACTCACATGCTGAATTCACCTTAGTATTCGACGGACCAAATACTCAGTTCGCGGAAATGACAAAGGCAAATAATCAGTTGCCGAAAATATGTCCACTCTTGATGTCTGTTAAGCTGATTTATATACTTCGCGAACTAAGCAATCCAGAGTTGTTTAAATGCAGAATATGAATATATTTTGGCAGATAATTATTTTTAGTTTTACATTTAGAATTGCACAATTCCCGATATGTTGCATCATCTGACTCAGTTTGTTATTTTTAACTTGGGTGTGTCTAGCAGAAAAACTAGTGCCTTTGTTATTCGTTTTGTATTTAAACTTGTGATTTAAGTGTGAATTTAATAAACGAACATAAACAAAACAGTGAAATCATCCGTAAATAAATCTGAATTCTATGACAAAGTGTGATTGTATATTGATAAGCCGAACAATAATTTCACTTCGCCTTTATCCGAATAAAATTATAAAGGAATTATACGTGAAGTGAAGGAAAGTCTCTCGAGGAAAATGAATAATGAAAAATTAACATAGAACGGAATCTTTCACCATTTTGATCAATTAAGAAATCATGGTTCTTAGGATTAGACCGTGTCAAATTGAAATTACTATCCGACGTTTCGCCTTCGATTACACAAGACATCTTTACTTCAGGAGATCTGAACTTTGAATGAGCTCGGAGAGATCCAGGCGAGCTTTTATATAGATGTAGAAGCACTATACACAAATGTTCCAGTCAGCGACTCAATTTCCATTATATCAGACATATTGGATCATAATGATCTTGATAAAAACTTAATAGACCTAGTGTAAGCTTGTCTTACATCTACTTATTTCATTTTTCAAGGAACTTTTTATGAACAAGCTTCAGGGGCAGCTATGGGATTTTCTCTATCACCTGTGGTAGCGAATATCTTTATGGAAGCCTTTGAGGATATTGCTCTAACATCCGCTCCACTAAAACCAAAACACTCGTTCAGATATGTAGATGATACTTTTGTTGTTTGTACAGGATAATATCCTCATATTTCTGGACCACCTTAATCAACAATATAATAATATCAAGTTCACAATGGAAATTGAATCTAATGGAGTGATTCTAGATGTATACGTTTAAAGGAAGGAAAATGGTACGTATAGACATTGTGTTTATTGGAAACCGACGCATACAAATAAACACTTAAATGCAAATTTCGGCCACTATCCAGCACAAAAAAAATCAGTTATTAACTCACTAATACTTAAATTCATTTCGATTTCCGATCAAGATTCTCTAATATCGGAAACTTCGACACTGACCGAAGCTCTGAGAGGGAATGTCTATTGCACTAAGGATATTACGCGTTCATTTAAAGACATAGTAATCCAACTCCGGGAAAAGAGAATGATAAGCAGTCACCGTTAGGTAGTGTTGTTCTTCCCTACATACATGGCACTACAGACGAAATAGGGCGAATATTTCTGCGGTCCAAAATACGTACAGGCTCCAATATACACAAAAAATCCCCGAAAGATATTGTACCTTTTCAAACAGAAGCAGTGTATAAAATTCCTTACTCGTGTGGAGAAGTGTATGTAGGAGAAACAGGACGCTCAATATCAACCAGACTTAAGGAACATGAACGATGTATTAAAAAGATACAAATTGTTCAATCTGCTGTAGCTGAACATCAGCATACTACTGGCCATGTCATAACTGTAAAAGCAACTAAGATTCTAGCATCGGTTTCAGGATTTTAAAAACCAAAAATAAGGGAATCTATTGAAATTTTTAAACATGCGAAAAAATTTTAATAGGATACAGTTTACGTTCTACATCATACGTGGAAACCAATTTTAACTCAGGATCACGGTTGGGCGAGCAAAAGTCGGGTATAAGAGCCCGCCTAAATCTCTCCGAGCTCATCCAATGTTCAGATCTCGTGAAGTAAAGATACCTCGTATAATCGATGGCGAAACGTCGTATAGTAATTCCAATTTGACGCGATATAAAAATAGAAAAAATAGTACAGAAGAGACATGTAAAATCAAATGTTTTAGAATATTATATTATAGTTTTAGAACGATGAAATATTCTCAAAAAAGCTCCAAAGCTCATCAAGACACTGGATACAAACGAACTCTCGGAATGGAAAGGAAGCCAAATCAAAGACATTATAATATTAGTAGAAGTATTATTGACGAATATTTGAAATTGTGTTTATTCAACTAAAGAAAAAGGACTACAAAGCCATTAATATCCAATTAATTTAGCAAAAGAGGTCAAGTTAATATCATGGGCATGCAATCTAAAAAAGACCTAGAGTTTCAATTTCTATTATATATAACAATATTAAATTATCAAGATCACATTACCAAATTTGTGTTTCTCCGACCTTTGAAAATTAACAGGGCCGAAGAAGCAGCTTATAACTTAATCGAGATATTTTGTATAATTGGAACGCCATGCCTGCTACATAGTGATAACGGCAGAGATTTCGTTAATCCTGTAATCACTAACTTATATGTTTAAGGCAAAAATTGTTCTCGGAAAACCACGCTATTCTGAAAGTCAAGCTTTTTTGGAGAGGGTGAATATATTAGTGTCTTGTATGAATGAAAATAATTCGACTAACTGGTCTGAGGGTTTACAATCTGTAGGGATAAAAAATTAGATCCTACAACAAAAGTATTCAAATAGCCCCTTATGAGGCTTTATTTGGAGTTTCCATGATAAATGGCCTTAAAGACTCTGACTTATCCTTACAGATTGCTGAAAAATTGCAAAGTAATATAGAAAAATTATTCATCATCATGCCCGTAAGAAGCCAAGTCTACGAAAATCCTCATTCATCGGTGTGCGCTATAAGTCAAACGAAAAAAAAAATTCTTCAACTTTAGTCAGAAGAATATTAAAAGACATCAAGTACCATGATTATAAGATTTTTTTAATTCAAAAGCTACGTCCAGAAGATTATAAGCGACGTCTTAATTTTATTGCGGATATGTCTATCCTTAAGGAAACAACAGAAACGCATTTTTTTCGAAAACAATTGAAGCGCAGAGGTCTATCTTAATTTTCTGCAAAATGATCTGCCAGGATATTTGGAAGATGTTCCACTATGCGATAGGGCAAATATCTGGTTTCAGCAAGATGGCGCCCCAGCACACAATGCTATTATTGCAACCAATTATTTGAACACTGTGTTTGAAAATCATTGGATGGGTACTTTAGAACCTTTAAGATAGCCCGGTAGATTACTTCTTATGGGGCTACTTAAAATCCGTTGTATACAAGACACAGCCACGTGACATTGATGATTTAATAAGAAGGATACAGGATGCGTGCAATTCAATTAGACGTCATGTGCTTTTACGCACTGCGAATGGTCAGCTAATTAAATGGTTCAATCTGTGCATACACACTAATAGCACATATATAAACAATTAAAAAAAAATTGGAATATTGATTATTTATTTGTTTTTTTTACAAGATAACTCTTTCGAATTTAAATGTTTTAATTTGTTTCAAAAATTTAATTTATATTTTTCTGCTTAGGTTAGGTCAGTTAGTACCTAAATATATTGTTAGTGTTACCGGCATATTATATCTGTTATATCCAAAGAGTGTTATATTTTTACAAAGTTAATTAACTGTACCTACTTTCTTTTTTACTCAGTTAAATCACTTATGTAATAAACAATATTTTAAAATTAATTATTCTTATACTAGATTTAAGTATTTACAGAATTATTATTATTAAATTATATTCAGTTTTTAGTAATTTCTTAAAAAAACAGACGAATTTGTAATAACTGGAAATAAAGATATTTAAATCATTAAACCAATAATTTTATGTACAGGTTCGGGAAAAATATTTAATGAAATTATGTGAGTCCAGTCACTATTTTCTTCCAAAAAATGTTTTGGCCCAGTTTATACAGAATTTTAAAGAGCTTAACGTACAAAGTTTAGTTCAGAATATTCTTAACACTTTTACGAAATGAAAAAAAATCTATGGACACCTAAAATTATTATTTTTCCCTTAACCGAATTAACAGTTCACAAAATCACTGTATCAGTCATGAAAATTATCTGAAAATATTTGTACTTTATTTTTGTACTGAAATAATAAACCTAGACAAAATTATGTTCAAATTTAATTAAATAATAAGAAAAATTTATGCAAAAACAGTTTTTTGATTTTTCTCGCAAATGGAAGAAAAACGCATGATTGTTGTAATAACTCGAATTAAAGCTTACTGAAGTCTCGTTCAAATGAGTTTATAAAATGGAATGTACAGGGTGAGGTAAAAAAATATTCAAGAAGAGTAAGTTTATAAACGTCATAATTTCCTTCCAGATTATTTTTTTGGTTCACTCTGTAGACATTTTTATAAAGCTTGTCAATAACTTCAATTTAAAGTATTACTTAAGTATGTGGGTAAATAAACAAAGAAAATAGAGGCCTGGGGAGTTTTAGCTGGCGGACTATTTCCCTTGCTGAATCTTAATATAATGAAGTATGGCATTTCCAACTGGAGAGGTACTTTCCCAAAGACTATTGAACCACTTAAAATAGTTTAAAAGTATATCTTAAAAGTTGCGTATAAAAAAGAAAAGGACTTTCAACTAAACAACTATTTCAAGAATTAAATGTGTTTAATATTCTTCAGTTTTATATTAAGACAATATCAATTTTTACATATAGATCGCAACTTTACGACAAAAATTTTTTCTTATCATGCTATAAATAAATTTAAATATTCCATTTATGACAAAAATTAAAAGTCATGGGATTCTTGACTCAATTTACTTCCAAAGTAAAGGAAAATTGCAAACAATAGTTTAGCAAAAAAAAAAATTAGTATTTTCATTAAATCTAATTATTGGCAAGCTAATAAATTATTTTATTTTTTCGGTTTGTTTTTAAGAAACTCCTCAATTATTTGTTTCACTTAATAATATTTATAAATTAATTTTCTCATAAAGGCATCAAAAACTGATTCAATCTGACAATAATTCTGAAAGGTCAGATAAAGTTAAAAAAAATCTATTTTTATTATCTCGAGATAATATAAATTCTTAGCCAATCCAAAAACAAATGTATTTGTTTTTGTTTTAACTGTCAATTACCCAACCACATATCAGTTTTGCAATAAATAAAAGATAATAATAATGTCGAGAACCTATTATAAAAATAAATTAATGTCCTAAGTATGTGGGAAACTAAATAGAGTAGGTGATCAGTTATCTGTGGTCAGCGCTTTTGCTAGATTTTAACCCAAACATGATATTTTAATAAAACAAAACGGAATAATTAGCTCAAGCAAGTTTCGAAGTTTTATGAAACATGTTGTAATGTTACCTATGATTATAAAAGTAACATAATAGACTATAATCTTAGTACGTGTATAAGATCAAAATACAAGATGGCTCTAAAAGCATTTTAAACTAATTTCTTTGATATCTTAATATTCAGTGTAATTAATTTGCCCACCTGATTTAATTTCTTGCCCATAATGAATCATTTGTTTAGTTGAAGAACCAGCGGGGGTGTATTTGGTCATGATAGGTAGAAGAGTCGTGTTCATCTGATCCCTGCTGAATCCACAAATAGCAAATAGTGTATTGGTGCATAATAGTTGAGTGACTGAATCCTCACTACAAAGGTTATCTCCGATAATATATTTAATAAAATCGTCGTTTGGCAAAAATTCGTTAATTCCAATTAGACTCGTTAGCGCCTGAAATGAAAATCCCATATTGTATAAAGTTTTGAAGACAGCTCTTTTCATACGAGAAGACAGTTTGTTCACGTTATGCGTTAATGTAAAATAAGTATTTTTCTACTCCTGTATTAGTAAACATTTTCTTACGTACAGTTTACTCAATAAATAAAACCATTCTTACGCACAATTGAGCGTTGAAGAATAATATCGCACATCAGTTGTACGTTATTGTGCATAGTGTGATAATCAACTTAGCCTTGAACTCCTCAAATCATCAGATTTCTCTTCATCGCGTTAACTTTGTTTTCATTTTTTGACATTTTTGGTTTGTATTGACCGGTGATTTGAGTTTCACATCTGTAATAATTATTTATATTATTTAAAACTTTAAGACAACTCACTAGGGATTTTAAAAATGCTCATCGAAAAATTCTAGTAAACCGGGGCTATAATCAAGTGAGCTCCTTACCATTATCGTTATGTAATATACTTGTAACCAGGGAAGTTTTATTGAAATATTTGATATAAACATACATTATGTTTGATATAAAGTCCTCCAGTTGCGAAAAGTGAAACTTTGTGGACTTCTTCCCAAAAAACAACACGAATTACAAAACATTGATTCGTGATTTGTTCCGTACAAGATTTTTTCTAATTTTGACAGTTTAGAAACATTGTAAAAATAATAAAATACCTACATCGGAATTATATAGTTTTTAGCTTTTTATCATTAGTTACAAAAATTTACTTTTCGATACTGGTTACAAAAAATAAAACGTTTGAAAACGTCAAGCAGTTTTGGAGAGTGACACATTATATATCAAAATTAGAAAAAGTAGTTTTCGTTGTACAGGGTGGCCAAGTAAGTCCGTAAGGTACTATATCTCGGAAACTACTCACTGTAGAGTTTTGCGGTAAAAGAAATTATAACTAACGTGGGCAAAACTATATCCTGGAAATTATTTTCAGGTTCCTAAGATGGCTGCTAGGGGACGTAACCGCCATATTTGGCGGTGGTGTTTCTCGGAATTCCGCTCTATTACCATAACCAAAAATCTATGCTTGTCAAAGCTGAGTTAAATTCGGAGGGTGATCAAATTTTTCTAAATAAACATCTGTAACTTCAAAATGCCTGAGCAGGTTTCAACAGCTTTTTTTGGGTAACAAAACGTACCTTATTTGTAGTGATTGTAATTTGGTATGTCACCTCTAGAAGGCATGTTTCGATATTACGACAGTAATTGGAAAATTTCTGAAAAAATTGCATTTATTGGTATTACTTTTTTTCATAAAAAATAGCAAAATAATGACGACCAAACAATATTAAGAAAAATCGCTCCTCGATATCTTGTTCTTAACCTAAAATATCGGTGAAAGAGAAGATTTAATGAGAAAATTCAATAGATTTTTGAAAACATATCTTCACATTTTTATGAAATTTCGCATTCTTATGTAAATTGTAGCTCTGAAAAGGACGGATTTGAAAAGAAAAGGTTTTTATTGCCTCCTTAAATGCTGGAATTATTGTCCATCGCTTTTATGCATTGCTGGAGCTTCTCTTTTGTGGAAAAAACTGCAGCTTCAGTTTCGGCTTCTGATAGGTTACGAATTGCAATCCTGTTTTCAACGTCCTAATTTTAGGTTGAGTTTGAAATACGATGTCCTTTAACCGCTCTTATAAATAGAAATCCAAACACGTTAAGAGAGAACTGCACGCAAAAAGTGAAAAATCAGCGACAAGGTCTAGTCAAGTTCAAAGTAAGATGAAATGGTATTAGAAAAAACATCCTGCGCGTCCGACTTCAAAAAAATGTGTTATGTATAGGCAATTTAAATTACATTTCGGTTAAAAATGGGTTCAAAGGGGTTCACGCGCTGCAGAAATACAAAGACATGAGTACGATTTACCGTTTCAAATTTTGCAGTTACGTAGACAAAGGATCAATGCAAGGCGGTAAAGAGCCATTTTGTGGATAAAAAAATTATATGCGATGGCACTTGCGTCAAAAAGTGGTCAAAAAATGGTCAAAAATGGACAAATCGGCTTCTGTTTGATAATTCTAGTTTTAATTATTTCATAAAAAATCGTATTTAGCGCCTAACTATACATATTTTCCTAATTAAATCACCTTGAAGCTAATAAATATCTCTTACAGCTTTAACATAATATTGCAGCGGAAGGCTTGCAAATGATCCATAATACTGCGTGCAGTCCCCTTTTAAGTCTAGGGATCTGGGTGGCTATGGAAATAAACTTCCTCTTCCAATCCACCGCTCTTGAAATATGATGCCGATTTGCATATCGTGCCCCTTTGAGCTATTGCCGCATTTTGAATTCATTCGAATTAAAGGGCAATGATGTCAACACCTTCATCATTTGTAAAAGACATTTTAAAAGCTTAACGTCTGCAACTAACATAAATGTTACTGCATCCAAATAAACTTTGACATTTCTTCCCAATGTTTTTATTAGGCATTTGTTATACCTTCCAAGCTCTGCTACTTATTATATACCTACTAGTACAAATATAGTTAATATGCTACTAAGCACGAATTATCCCTTTTTTATAAAAGCTAATTTTAGCATTACTTACTTTTTAGCAATGTTTGGACTATATTTCAAAATATAGCATTTTTATTTAAAATTTTGGAGATAAAATTAAAAAATGTTCAAAATCCACTGAATTTTATCATTAAGTCTTCTTTTACCGATATTTTAGTCTAGTAACAAAAAAATTACGAAATTGTGGCGTGGCTATTTTTGGGTTTTACGGCACAATTATAATACTAAATTAAAATACTAAAAATATTGTTATCTGTTTATCTTAAAATTTTAATATGTATTCTTTAGTTCCGGGTCCACTGTGAAGGTACCCGAGGAACGGCACTGAAAAAAATTTTGGACGTTTCGAAAAGAACGTCTACCCCCATCTTCAGAAAACTAAAAAATAAAGACTAAGAGCAGCATATCACTTATGTTTTGATATCAGAAATTTAACCGGAATGACTAATCTCGCAAAATGTCAATGAATGTAAAGGTAATATTTTTAATTGTTAATAAATTTTAAAAAATATGTGTACCTAGAGTATGTTCATTGTATTTTACTGTATTTTGAGGGGCCTTTTTTTTACTTCACTATTTAGCAAATTTAACCATACATTATTAAAATTAACTGTTGTTTATTAATTGTTATTTATTGCATGTTGGTGAATGTTGAAATTCCTTATTTTTTATATAATTTTGGGGTTTTTTAATTCTTTACGCTAATGGTAATGGCCTGGAGGTTCCTCCTATGTAACATTTATTGCATTGACATGGAATTTTATAAATAAAATTTCTTGTATTTTCTTGTTCATTGTTTGGTTTTGTTTTTGTAAGTTTGCTTAAGCGTATTTTTTGTCTTAAAAAACGTTCTTACTTTAAAACTTTTACCTAATCGTTTTATTTTATCTGATAAGTTAGGCATGTATGGTATAAAGACGTTTGTAATTGGTCTACTTTGGATTTGTTTGAGTTTTGGATTCTCAAATTCATAAAAACATTTTTCAATGAAATGTTCCGAAAAACATAAAATAAAACAACATGCCTTAATAACGTTAAATAGACATAATTGTGGTAGCATCTTGTTCAGATAAATTTAATAACACATATGGTTAATTTTGCTAAATATTGAGGTAAAAAAAGGACACCTCAAAATACAGTAAATTGAAATGAGCATACTCTAGGTACACATACATTTTTCACCTTATCCTAACCATTAAAAATAACATCTTTAAATTAACATTCTGTCAGAGATTAGCCATTGCCGCTAAATTCCCTATATAAAATATAAGTGAGCTCTTCATTTTTTATTTTTTAGTTTGCTGAAGATGGGGGTAGAATTTCCTCCGAAACATCAAAAAAAGTAGATATTTTTCAATGTTTTTCCTCGGATACCTTCACAGTGGATCCAGAAATAAAGAAGACAGATTAAAATTTTAAGGTAAATAGATAACATTATTTTTAACATTATTTTTAGAGATCGAGCAAAAAGTGTTTAACAAAAAAGACTCGAATTATCTCTAGATCTTGCTGGTTGTATGTTTATTGGTTTCATAGCAACCGTAGAAAAAATAAATGTCTGCAGTTATTGCGGTTTTAATGCATGGAATTTTTGTCACAGGAACTAATAATATTTGTATGTATCATATATTTTATACATTTATGTAAATTCTACTTAAGTGTTAAAAGAACGTCTACATGTTTTACCATTTTTTTATTAGTAAATATTGTTGGAAATGCTAGAAAGTTGTATGTGTTCCACCAAATCAACTTTTTTTGGGTATTTAAGCTTTTTCAGATCGTTTTACGGATGGCCTAAGGGATTAGACATTTGAATCTTAAACCTATTGCTACATCTAGTTTTACATCACTTTAGAGCTCTTTAAAAGACAAGGGGTTCGGCGCACGCCAGATGTTTCTACATCGATTCGTTTTTGAACGGTGAAGTATTGAAAATAATAATTCCAGTGATAGAGTTGAAGCTGCTATTGTATTAATTTTATTTTATAAGAAATACAAAACTACCACCGCTAACTTATTGACATATTTAAAGTATACTTTCATATTCCCTTCTCACGTTTTGTTGTATTTCAGGCGTCACATCAAAGTCCATGACGTCGGACATCAGGAAATTCATTACGTAGGTAACGGAAAATAAAAGTATATCTTGCTGAAAAATTGGATGATAGTCAGTATAGCCGTTTTTATAACTACGATTTTAGATATAACATTCTTTCAAAAGTTACATATATAAGGGTCAGATAGGAGTTTCAATATCAATGGATCAATCCATATCTGCCATAAAAATTAATTGTAAAAACTTAATGTAGCACACTCATTGATACAAGAATAAGACTAAATTAGTCATAAGCTTCTTCTTGATTATCTTGCACTAAAATTTTACAATATTCCTAGAGAATTAAAACATTAAAAGATTTCAGTTATTTTAATCGTGAAAATAATACTTCTCAAACAACTTGTTGAAACTGGCCTATGGATGAGCTTCATTGAACAATCTGGTTCATCCGTTATAATTTCTATAACGATGTTTATAAATAACTAATTATCAAAAACATTTTTTATCAATAACATTTTTTAAAAATAATAAAAAAGACAATTTTTTATCATTTTTTGTTATTTGAAAATATGTCGTTGTAGAGACCTCAATGTTTACATTTTAAAAGCCTAAATTAAGATAAAACTCGATATATGCTTACAATTAAAACCCAAATAGGTTGACATTTAAAACCCAAGAAGTGGAAAAGGCTATAACACCTAAAAAAGGCGAATTTGCCGGTACACATGCAACTGCCAAATTTTGAACTTTTCAGCTTTACAGGTACTCAAGATCATACGTAGCCATTTTGGATACATTCTAAATGTGAAATTGCTAGTAGTAGTATAACAGTGATTAATACAATATTGAGTACCATTTTTCTAAAAGCCAAATAATTTTATTTTGTTCAATATTAATTATAGACTTACATCTAAAGTTCCAGACCACTGCGAAATAATCTTAAGCAACGGGCTTGTCATATGATTCATGAATCCTATTGGAGCAAGATTGGTGGATACTATGATTTTGTCATTATATGCAGGTAAAAGTGAGGTCATGACATAGTAGACAGTAGTTCCTTGAGAGTGGCCGGTATAATATACCTAAAAGTGTAATATCTTGACATACAGTGTGTCCCAGATTCGCATCTCTATATAGGGATCTCGCTCCTATTATACCTACAGCAAAGGTTAAATGGGGAAAGTTTTAGAGGAAACTTATTGCATTCGATATCTGGCTTCAGATTTACGATCGATCAATAAGTTTGGGAAATATCGGCGAAAAACCGAAAATGGCGGATTTCGTTTTTCGCTAGTATATCCAGAACGGTAAATTTGACAGCTGTCAAAATGTCACATTATTTGGACACATTTTTAAGACAAATAAGATGGCGTATACGACTCATCTTCATTATTTTTTGTTAACCCGCAACCCGCCTCAACTCTCATTTTTCTTATGACCACCATATTGGATTTTTCGATTTTTGGAAAGAGGATAAAATTTCCAGTCTAGTGATGTCTCACAAGTGCATTAAATATTTTAGTGTCATCAAAATATCATACTTCGTAAATTAGGTTTCAATGTTTTTAAAGGAGGCCATGATTTATTTGTCACAAGATTACATTAATAAGTAAGTAATGTATGGAACGCATTAAATTTTCATAACAACATGAACGTAAATAACGACTTAAAAAATCTAAATGAGCTTTAACTACTTTGTAAGTGGGTAGCACTAATTTACAAATCTGCAAAATGACGTCCATTTGCATCGAGACATTTTTGACAATTGGTGACTGTTTTTCGTACAACCCTGGTAAGTGTATTTCGGTTAATATTTCTAAATGTGTCCAGAACTCTTTGTCTCAGGATTTCTATGGATACAAGGGGATCAAATTCATAGATTTCATTCTTCGTGTGACCCCAGAGGTAGAAATCCAAGGGCGAAAAGGTCAGGAGATCTAGGCCAAGATATCGGACCATTTAAAGAAATTATTCTTTCGTCAAACTTCTCTCTTAGGAAGTTACTGACTTGAATGGTATTGTGAGCCGGACATCCGTCTTGTTGAAACCAAGTTCTTCTTAATTCATCTTCCGTTAGAATAGCTCGTAAGGCTGGTACAACCTGGTTTCGCAAAAGCTCTAGGTACCTCTGCCCGTTTAGGTTGTAGTCAAACAAAAATGGTCCAAAAATTCGATTTCCTGAAATGATTAGTAATTTATAAATAGGTGCCCAACAGTCAAGGGCGGCAGGGTTGGCCAGGTGGTACTAGAAACTATAAATTATAAAGGGAAAATTATCTTTATTAAAATTAAATTTTCTTTCCAAAAATAATTATCGAAACATCCCGTAATGAATGAGCTTGTATACAGTTGAAACCTATTCAGCTTTATTATGAAAAAGAAAAACATATTTGGTTAGCGGGAAATAATAGCCGTAATAAATTATTTTTTTGGTATTGCATATTAATTTCGGAAATACTAAATCAATTTATTTCAGTAATATAATAATCTTAAAGAAGTACACCGTAATAAAACATAAAATATCAAAAGAACAAACCCCTTGCGCTTTAAAATTTAAATTACTCGGAAATACAGCTGAACGCCTTTCTATAAATCATAATGAAAATCGAAAAATAATTCGACATTTGATTAATATGGTATTTTTTTCTAAACGCAAGAACTAGGCTTCCCGGGTAATAATAAATCATTAAATTCAGACAAACAAAATAATTTTAGAGAATTAGCTAAATCTGCAGAAAATTTAGATAAAGTGTTAATACATTTATAGAACCTAATTCTATTTTTATAGGTTCTTCGAAATTACAATATAAAATGATTTAATAAAAATGTAATACAATATCAAAAAAGTAAGTTGACTAACTAGAGTAGAACGTTTTACTTTTTTTTTATTAGATTATACTCTTTTAGTACCATTAAAGAACTAAACGAAAAAAAAAAGATTATTTGACCATCATTTGGTGCCTATTTAAAAAAGATTGGCTAGATTAACTTACCAATGATCCCACACCAAACGTTACTTCCAAATCTGATCTGCAGACGTCTCTCTGCCACTTCGTGAGGATTTTGCACAGCCCAATGATGACGGTTGTGTCTATTAAAGACTTCACAATTCGTGAACCTGCTCTTATCGGATCACAAGACATGATTTACAAAATCAGGATTTTTATTACATCTCCTAGTATACCACTCACAGAACTGTAGTCGTCTTGGAAAATCAGTTTCCTTAAGTCCTTGTTCTATTATGGGTTTGTATGGATGGTATTTATTCTTTTTTAAAACTCTCTGTACTGTTGATTTTAGCACATTAGTTTCCTGTTCTACAGTTCTTACCGATGCACTAGGGTTTTCGTTGATTGCTTGTAAAATGTTTCTATCTCGATTTTCATTGTTATTATTGTATCCGCTTCTAAGTTGTTCGAAGGCACCATGGTTAATTAAATTAACTACGATTTTCCTGAATTGGGTTTTACAAGGCTGCCGTCGTTCGGGGACATCTCCAAATACCTTGCTGAGGTAACGTCGGCGTTTCTGTATGATTGAAAGTACAGAGCTAACATGTCAGCCTTTTCTTCATTTGAATACGGAATGCCGGCCATTTTCTATATTTCCACAATTCGTGAACCTGCTTTACTGACAATTTATGTGTCAGATTTATGATTTTATTAGGATAAAAGCGTACCTACTACTTATTAAAACACAGCTTTGATACTTTCAACTATTTAACTTAACGTCAAAGTGAAAATCCAATTTTGTTACAGATAAATCATGACCTCCTTAGAAAAGCATTGAGAGCTAACATTACTTTAAATCATGGCCTCCTTAGAAAAAACTGAAACCTAACTTTACAAAGTGTAATATTTCGATGATACTAAAATCTTTAGTGCACTTGTGAGATATCACTAGACTGGAAATTTTAGGCTCTTTCCAAAAATCGAAAAATCCAATATGGCCGCGATAAGAAAAATGAAAGTTGAGGCGGGTTGCGGGTTAACAAAAAACAATGAAGACCTGTCGTATACGCCATCTTATTTGTCTTAAAAATGTGTCCAAATAATGTCACATTTTGGTAGCTGTCAAATTTACCGCTCTGGATATACTGGCCAAAAACGAAATCCGCCATTTTAGGTTTTTCTCCGATATTTCCAAAAACAATTGATCGATCGTAAATCTGAAGCCGGATATCGAATGCAATAAGTTTTCTCTAAAACTTTCCCTATTTAACCTTTGCTGTAGGTATAATAGAAGCCGAGATCCCTGTATAGAGAAGCGAATCTGGGACACACTGTATACATTTTTGTACATTTAAAAGTTAAGTTGATAGGTTTAACTTACCCCAGATACTCCAGTTTGTTCTAAAACATAGTCTATCATCGTTGGCAGGTCAATAACACCAATTTGATGCCAACTGAACTGCCAGAAATCAGCATCATCTGGACTAAGTGTTGTATGTGCGCGACTCCAACTGTTTCCTCTAGCATTGCCCATCCACACGTCATATCCTTCCTCAGCCAATACAAAAGCTAAACATTATAACACAACATGAGGCTATCATTTCAGAAAAGTCAAAAACCATTTATAACATAGTATTTGAAATTTGGTACGCAAAGAGCGAAAGGTATAAACGAAGATGTTTTGCTGGTATTTTTTTCAGCTTGGGTGAAAACTAGCTCCATCCAGTCTATAGGCCAAATAACAGCAATTATGGTAGCGATATTAGTAAATTTGGATAAAAATCATTTATTAATATTATACTACATATTCAGATGCAATACAGAAAAAAACCTATCTTATTCTAGTACATTAGTAAATTTTTGAGTTAAAATTAATTTTATGGTTTTTATTAATTTTTACAATGCTTTAATATGTTAATGAAATTTCAAACACATACAGAGAAATTTAATTACAGACAATAAAAATGAAAATAATTCAGATCTTACATTTAAACCCGTAGATTTGGAAAATCTATTAAATCTGCAAATAAATACCGTGTGGGAAACCTGTCAGTGGCGGCTCATGGTTAACTTTTCAATATATATATATATATATATATATATATATATATATATATATATATATATATATATATAGCATATCAGTAGCATAGAGGTAAACTATCGTATCTCCACATTTAAGCAAATTTTAGATTATATCATTTTACCTCTCAAAAAACTCTAAAATTTTCTGTGGTAAATGATCGTATGTCCAGCTGTCATAATTTCCCACTTATTTACGTTAGAAACAGTAGCATCTCCTAAAGCAACGAGGTAAATAACATTATCTCCTTACACGATAGTACACATAATCGCCGCGTCTTATTTTCGTAGTGGTAAACAACCCTATCTCCAATTGCGTCTTATTTTGTGAGTGTAAAAATTAGTTTTTATGATGAGTAGAGGACAGAAAATTGCAAAAATGGCTTTGCAAGCAACAAAACAAAGTGAAAACACGTACGGTGAGTATTATACATTAGATTGGCTAAGAAATAACCGTTTTTAACTTATGTTTTAGACATAAACAAAAAATTGGAGGTTAGGTTAATACATTAATACATTTTAATACATAAAAATAGGTAAAACTAGAAACAAATTTTAAGAACACATTTAGCAAACGCATAGCACGAAACCGTTTTCATTTTATAATAATTAAAATTGTTGTATTATAATAATAATGATTATTATTAAGGTTTTTTTTGGAGATACGACTGTTTACTTCTACCAATAAAATTTATTTTAGAAAATATAGCGATTGACTATGGACCTAGGAAAAATGACGTTTTAAATAATATCAATAATGGAGAAACTAAAATGATGGAATATAAGAAATATGGTAAGCAAAAAAAGCATAAAAAAGTCAGTGAAAGTATACAGTTCAGTAGTGTAATTTGTGGTAAATATCTTTGGTGAACACAAGTTTACCTTAGCTTATTTAATTGTTATTTTCAGAAGATACAAGAAATAGCGTCGCTCTGAGCCGAGCTCTGAGCCCTACATCTGTCATAAAAAACACATCAACATCAAAAATAATTATTCTTAGCAATGTGAGAATTGGTAAGTGGATGTCGATATTAATTAAAATCAATACAGATGGCTGATAAGTCGCATTATTCATTATATTTTAGACAATGCAGCCGAACAGCCTATAATTTTAGAAACCACTGGATCCAAATCCGATCTTGGAGAAAATTTGCGGTTTGAAAAGAAAAGTTGTGCCTCCAACTCTGCAACTTTAAAAACCACTGAATCCGAATATGACCCTGAGGATAATTTGCCACTTGTATACTGGACCAAAAACGAAGGTCCTTTTAATAATTGTCAGGCTACTTCAACATACACAGAAGTACAAAAAGGTAAGCAGTAAAATTACAGAATTAAATAGAATAAATAAAAATTATCATTTATATTTCTCTAATTATTGGTACCTTAATTAAAGCAAAATATTATATTACAGAAGCTACTGACGATCAAACTGAAATGGAATATGAACAGTTCGATGACATCGACGGAGATCCTGATTACGTATTAAGCGAGGAAGAATCGAATGCTGAAGAAGTTACAAACGCTGTAAAGAAGGAAAAAACGAAAGAGAAAAGGAAACAAGTGAGAAATATCGACAACTGGAAAGCAACAAAAAGAACCATTAAAACATTATCTGGAAAAGAACATACTTCTAAGACCGGAAACTTAATAAGAGAGAAGCTTATGAAATCAGCTTGCCAACCCTGTAAAAAAAAATGCCCAGAAAAAATAAGCGAAGATGAACGAAAAGAAATATTTAGCCATTATTGGGATGAGTCCAAGAACTGGGATATAAAAAGACAGTTCATACTGAGCCATGTCAGAAGTGAGCACATTAAGAGAGAAAGGCGCAAAGATTTTAGTAGGTCCGGAAAAAAACAAACAATTTTTTATAACTTTGATGTCAATGGAAGAAAAGTTGAAGTCTGTAAAGTGTTTTTTCTGAATACATTAGGGATTTCGGAAACTGTAGTAAGAACGGCTCTGAAAAAAGAAAAAACAGGCGGTTTTATTCACCAGGATATGCGGGGTAGGCATACACCCACAAATAAACTTCAGGATAGTGTTCTCGACATAGTTAGAGCTCATATAACTTCTTTTCCAGTATATGAAAGTCACTACACTCGAGAAAAGAGTGCAAAAAAATATTTGGGGAGTGACCTAAATACAAAAAAAATGTACGAGTTATACAAGCAAAAGTGTATTGAAGATAGTACTCCAAAAAATCAAATAGTCAAGCATTGGGCTTACAAGCGCGTTTTTGATAGGGAGTTTAATTTAGGTTTTAAGAAACCTTGTAATGACACGTGTGATGCATGTGATAGTTTCATTTTGAAACTTAAGAACAATTCTTTGAACCAAAACGAAAAGGGAGAAGTTCAGAAGGAGTACCGTAATCATCTTGACGAAGCCGAGAAACGCTACCAAGAAAAAAGGAATGACAAACTTTTGAGCGTAAATAATGATAAAACTAAAGTGATAATGTTGGACTTGCAGAAGTGCTTACCAACTCCGTATCTGTCAAACTGTCAGAGCTTCTACTTGCTAAAATTGTGGACACTCAATTTGACAATATATGATGCTACAGAAAAGAAATCATACTGTATAACTTGGGACGAGTCCAAAGCCGGAAGAGGCGGTAACGAAGTAGCCTCGGCACTATTGAAATGGGCTACAAATATTCTTTCTGGAAGTGAAATAGAGCACTTAATAATATGGTCCGATAACTGCCCAAGCCAAAACCGCAACATAATGATGTTAACTAGTTACTTTTGGCTTTTAAATGTATGTCCTTCCCTGCAAAATGTTACACATACATTTTTATTGCGTGGACATACCCACATGGAGGCCGACCATATTCATGCCTTAATTGAAAGAACTGTTAAAAAACAGCCACCAATGCAAATTGTGACTCCTTGGGATTGGGAGCAGCTGATTCGAGCTTCTGGTGCAATAGTTTTTAGTATGGAAGTAAACGATTTTAAAAACTTTTCATCATTATACAGTTTTCCACAAGCACCCTTTAAAAATAAGAAAGAAAACACAGATAAAGAAAACTTTCTGATTTCTACCGTTGTTTGGCTAGAAGCACGCGCTGAAGCACCGTCAAATATTTTCTATAAAACAAAATTCGAAGAAGAAAATTTCAAAATAGTGAATTTTTCTAGCTCCGTTAGACGGCGTTTAACATTACCTGCTAACTTACCTACAATAAGAGATACTCCAAAAGGTGTAACCAAGAAGAAAAAGGAACACTTAATCACCTTACTCTTCCTACAACCTTTCATGCCTATTATCAAAGTTTACCTATAGCTTCAAAGAATAACCTCGATGATGATGAAGATTGAAAGATGAACTTCACATTGGCAGTTTTTTTATTTTATATTTTTTTCGTACTGTTCATCCTAAAGTTTTTTTAACTTAGTATAATATTTTGTTACACGAAATGGGTAATAAATTTATTTGAAAAGCTGTTTGTGTTTGGGAAAATAAACGTAAATCCATTGATTGTTTTTAAGCTGCTGTTTGATGCAGAGGTAAATAACCGTAAGTCCACTAAAACACCTTCTGGGATCCGCGCAAAAATCTTTAATGTACTTCAATACGTAGCTTAGATTATACTTAGATTTACTCCCAATCTTCTATTTTCTAGCAGTTTTTTTAAATTTGTAATTTCCATTTTTTTATGCCAAAAAAATTGAAACTTCATTTTCTCACAATTAAATATACGGGACATACAACAGTTTACCTCTATGCTACTGATATATATATATATATATATATATATATATATATATATATATATATATATATATATATATATTGATTCTTAGTTCTTCACGGATGGAAAAATGCAATGTGTTTTCATTCCGGGTATACATCCGTTCACTACTGTCGTTCTGAAAAGAACAGTTTTGCTGACGTTTCACCAAAATCAGATTTGGCATTTTCGAAGCTTTTTTTCTTGCGTCCGAAATCGCTCTCGACTCTAGTCTGGAATATTAAATTCACGTTAGAGGTTAAAGATAACTGCTCCATTAACTTCTTAGATTTAATAATCAAGAGAAAATTGCATAAACATTTATTTCAGATTTACCATAAACCATCCATTACAAGTCTTCACATCCCATAGAACATAAAATTTTAATAAAAATAAATACTAAATAGTGATAACACATCTGTATGTAGAGGGCTTTAATACAAAATATATCCAAATTGGTTAAGTTGAAGTAGTTGTCAAAACCGGAGATAAAATCGCTTTGTGTTTTAAATATATAGATGAGTCTATCCGTGTTTTGTTGATATTTGTATCTGTTTATTTAATTTTGCGATTATTCTATTCCAATATTTTGTATAAATTCAGAGTTGTAAACTTAAACAAACAAACATCAAACGTGTTTTAATTGTAATGCCATTAATGATAATAATGAAAAATATCTGCTTTTCAAACGTAGCTTTCCTAGAGTAAAGGGAAATGGTGTCAAAGGAAACGACATCATGGAAAGTACAGGAGCTGAACTATTTATTCATTTCTGTGAATTCCCAAGTACAATAATTCTTACCCAATGATTTTTCTGGGCCCTGAATGCACCAGTCAGCTGACGACGAGAGTAGTCCATGTTGAAGAAAGGCTACTTTTCCGTTACTCTCGCTGTTTAAGCCTTTTGGAATTCTGTGGAGAGCCAGAATGTAACCATCACTTGTAGTAACTTTATGAGTTTCAACTGGGTATCCGTATGATTCAATAAGATATTCCTGGAAAATATAAAATTATTTTGAATAAATTATTTGAATTAGTAAGGAAAATGATATTAATATCCAATATATTTTTGTACCAGTATTGTATAATGATGCTCTTTACCACCTTGTCCGCATAACTGTTACGTATGTCTTATCTCAATTTGATTTAAAAAAAGTCTATTCAAAATAATTTCATTCACTGTTATCCATCATTTTTTAAAGGCATACTTAACAATAGCTTATTTAAGGGGGGGTTTGGGGATTAAACCGCAAAGACTTTTAAACCTTAGAATAGGTTATAAATTAAAAAAATAAAGAAAATAATTTTCTCTAAATTCCTCACAAAACGAATTATAATAAAAACCTCAAACTGTGTCATGAGTTGCCTGGCAAACCACTAACTTGTTACCTACTAATGAAACATGAATAAATAAATGACATGCATTTGTCGAGGTATGTAACCTTATTTTATTAATCTTGTAATACATTTTTGAAGATAGTATAAAATTTTAAATTAGTTTCAAAAAATTGTAGATGTCTTTTTATAATTTGATTACTAATTGTTTTTTTTTAAATTATTCGTAGATAGAAAAGAAAAGCTTTACATATGCCAAAAAAAATAAAGGAATGAGCAATTTTTGATACTTCTGTTTTAAACATTTAATTAAGCCGCCATTTTGTTTCACCATAAAGGCTCTTCATCAACATTTGACCAGCATATCCTTATATCACATTTGATTTTTTGCACCTTTTGAAATATAGAAAAAATATAGAAAACTATATATATATATATATATATATATATATATATATATATATATTTATACACGTCTAGCGTTAAAATGAATACAGAGTCACCAACAAGAGCTAAACCAACATTTGTGGTTACCACAATTCGAAATTCAATTGCAAAATAAAACAAGTTTTCTCAGTTCCTCCGGTCTGTATGTCTGTCAGTTTGTCTGTCGGTCTGTCTGTTCGCGGCGTAGCTAAAAAAACTTACAAACAAACAAATTTTGGTTAAAAAGTGGAGACGACATGATAAAATTTTTGGTAAAAATCCAATATGGCGGTCGAATAAAATATTTGAAAAAATATTTTTAAAAATCTGTTCATCCAATTTACCTCAAAAAATCAAATGTGATATAAGGATATGCTAGTCAAATGTTGATGAAGAGCCATTATGGTGAAACAAAATGGCTGCTTAATCAAATGTTTAAAACAGAAGTATCAAAAAATAATTATTCAAATAAGTTGAAATTTTACTCAAAAATCAAGTGTAAAACAGGGATGAACTGGTAAAATTTTGTCATTTTATATGGCAAAACAAAATGGCAGCCTAATTAAATGTTCAAAAAATTCAATTTCATAGAATAAAAAAATAGATAAGACCCATTCAACAGGACTTTTCTCGTAATTAAAATTTCTTTTCATCAAGACAAAAGACATATATTATTTATATAATGTGTATAAAGGTAATACCAAATAACTGCATATACAGGGTGTACCAAATTAAGTGCGCACTATTGCTAACTTGTTTATTATGGGATCTACAAAGACGGTTAAATTAGCAAACTGGTGGTGTTTTTTATTGTGATTGATTTTTTACTGTTTCGATTGTAAATCTTCTGCTCAACAAAAAATGTACGTGCATTACTGGCCTAAAGTTAAAGATAACTTAGTTATTCATATATTTCGCTTTTAGATACAGAAGGCTATGTATTATTAAAATAAAATTTTATGTTACGTTTCTACTTAACCTTTTATTTAAGTTAGAAATAAAAACAATTTAAATTTATAACAAGCAGGCAAATATACCTCAATTTTCTCCAATACATTTTCTCAGCATTTTTTAACAGAGCTTTTGTTGCCTTCAAAACTGTTCTGCCATCGATAGTTGTTACAATGCACGTAATATTAAATTTAAAATAAAAGTTCGTCTAATGTCAAATATATCTTTTTTTATACTTCTTCTTTGACCTAACCTCTAAGTACAAGTCTAATGGAGTCATGTCAGGGGATCTTGGTGGCCAACGATTCAGACCATTTGTTGTTATACATCTATTATAAAAAAGTGTGTCAAGCAATATTGTGACTTCACGAACCATATGAAGGGAGTTAGATCTTGTTAGAAATGTAATTTATTGTGTGGTTCTAGGTTAACATCGTCCAAATAGTCTTCCAGTATTTCTGACAACATATCTTCTGCCTGTCAAAGTACCCTCATAAAATATAGGCTTATTATTTATTATTTTGCTGCCTATTAGACCACACCAAACGTTAATACTGAATTGTATTTTCGGATTTTGGTGATGGGCTGTGAATAATTTTTCTCTTGACTAAGTCACAATATTGCTTGATATTAGGCGGATTGTAACATCTATCGATGGCAGAACACTTTTGAAGGCAACAAAAGCTGTGTTAAAAAATGCTGAAAAATGTATTCAAGAAAATGGATATATATTCGGCCACCTATTATAAATTTAAATTGTGCTTATTTTTAATTTAAATAAAATGCTAAGGAAAAAAAACGTAAAATAAAATTTTATTTTAAACATACATAGCCTTCTTTATCTAAAATTGAATAACTAGGTTATCTTTAATTTTGGGCTAGTAATGCATATACATTTTTTGTACAGCAGAAGACTTGCAATCGAAATAGTAAAAAATATACACGGTGTCCCATTTAAAAAATACTATTTTTAAATTTATTCAGAAACGCGATGATCGATGGTTTTTCTTTTTTTACTACTTAAATCACGATAAAAATGCTACCGGTTTGCTAATTTAACCAACTTTGTAGCTATCATAATAAACCAGTTAGCAATAGCACGCACTTAATTTGGTCCACCCTGTATAAACTGTATTATGGGTTTGGAGGAATCTGTTACGAGGAACGTTACGTGAAATTCCAATTTACGATTATTTTAAATCCTAGAAAAGGCCACAGAATATTAGTAAGATATAGAAATTAGAACCAAATAAGTGGATTGTTGTTTTATATCGTCAGCTAAGTGCCGTATTAAATTTCATTTTAGAAAAATATTTGTTACTATACTGGAGAGATGGTTAAAAAAGGTCTTTTAATAACTGCACTGATAATCACTACGAAACTGTTAAAGGAAGTAACTATACGTTAAAACTTACATATATGGTACAGCTTCTTAAATATAATTTTTTACATATCAAAGAACAAATCCTTAATGTTTAAGGTAACCTATTTTTAATAAACATAGATTATTACCTACCACAGTATAATTGTCTGAATCTCCCAAATCCTCTATCCCTTTTAGGATTCCCTGCAGAATTTCATCATCATTTAACTTTTGAACTGAGGCTCCATACGAGCCAAGTATTGCCAAAGCTAACAACATTATGATGCGCTTCATTTTTGAGTTGTAACTTGTAACTCTCTGGCAATGCTCCAGTTAGGATTAACAGTAACACTCATTATTAATTATTAGTTAATTATATAGGTACTGGACGTTTCCTGCGATTAGATAATATCCACTTGACTTAAAAAAATGAATAGAAATTTGAAATACTACGTCAGAGTTTAATAAGAGAAATAACATACCACAATAACAAAATAAACTCCACCTGTTTTGAAATAAAGGATGATTTTTCTAGTTCCACTTTCACTTTAGGCAAAGAAGGTAAGTATCATTTTCCAAAATTTAAGTTCTTTGTGTAAACTACAAATTTCTTCTAAGCATGCTATACTTAAGTGAACTGTATTTAAATTTTATATACAGAGTGGATGATTAGCCCTGGTTTTGTAAACTTTCTTTGAAATAAGCTGTGGAATTTGCGATTTATAGGCCCAGTTGTGATCTAACATATGTTAGATGATCCTGTTCCAAATATCGACGCTATAGATACAAATATAAATTGTTTCGAAGGTTGCTTTGAAATCATTTCTGAAAATTAAGTGAAAAAAACATGCGGAATTTGATTAATATCCAGAAAAAAAATATTATAAAACAAAAGCATACACTAACACACGTAACGAAAATAGCAAATATTAAACAATATTATCAAATTAAAAATTCATGGTTCTTAAGTTTAAACCGTGTCAAACTGGAAGCTTTCCGACGTTTCGCCTACGATTGCACAAGACATCTTCAGGGATCTTCACTGCACAAGATCAGAACACTGATTGAGTTCCGATGAGCAGAGTTCGGGTATTTATATCGACTTAGCCCATCGACGCGTGTCTCACTGTGATGATTGGTTTCCACGCATGATGGTTGAAATTTTCAGAGTTATTGATAATTAAATTGATTCTCTAATTTTTCGTTTATAATAACCCGAGACTAATGCCAGAACATTGGCATCAGCATCAAACGGCAAATTGAACAATCTGTTTCTTACTTATACATCTTTCATGTCCTTAAGTCTAGTGGACACAAAATTGATTTGGTAGGAGAATGCTTAACATACACATATTTCATTTTTCAAGAACCTGTTATGAGCAAACCTCGGGTGTCGCCATAGGATCACCGCTGTCTCCTGTGGTAGCGAACATCTTTATGGAGGCTTTTGAGGAAATTGCTTTCAGCTCTGCTCCTTTACTTAAATGTTGGTTTAGATATGTAGATGATACTTTTGTAATATAGCCTCAAAGAAAAGAAAATTTAACTATATTTTTAGATTATCTAAATCCACAATATTCTAATATAAAATTTACTATGGAAATGAAGTCAGGTTTTGCCATTCCCTTCCTTGATGTGAAGATAGAGAACGGCACCCTAGGTCATACTGTTTACAGGAAACTGACTCATATGAATATAAATTTAAATTCTAGTTCTCACCATCGTCCATCTCAAAAACAATCCGTCATCAATTTATTAGTCTTAAAAAAAGCTAAAGGCTAAAGAAAATATTCTATCCCCCGAACTACCTGTGTGATAAGAGATTATAGTAAGTTGAGTAAAGTGTGTTTTGACGCGTGAAAGGCGGATACTGTATTGTGGCGTGCAGTCGCGCAAGTTTAGTTTTATCGTGGACATTTTCATCGGAGGATTAAACTCCTTTCTTCTACCTTGACAATAAAAATGGCTTCTACTTCGGGTAAAAAACGAAAAATTAGTGAAGAAAAGCGCATATTTCAAGAAAAGTGGACTGAGTTGCACTTGTTCGTTAGTGTTAATTAAAAACCCGTCTGTGTGTTAAGAATCCCTTTCAGCCTTGAAAGAATACAACTTAAAAAGAAATTACGATCCAAAGCATGCCACAAAGTTTGAGACATTGAAAGGACAATTACGGCAAGATATAGTGAGAGCTCTAAAAAGTTAGCTTCAACAATGGCAAGATAGTTTTCAAAAGCAGAACACTGAGAATGAAGCAAGCGTGAAGGTTGGCTACATTATAGCTTTGAAATCAAAACTTTTTACTGGTGGTGAGTTTATCAAGGAATGTATGGAAGCCGCCGCTAAAGTATTGTGCCCGTCTCAAAATCAACTTTTTTCTAAAGTTAGTTTGTCCGGTGTTACTGTCGCCAGAAGAATCGAAGAGCTAGCGGCCTACATACATACATTGAAAACTCACTAAAAGAACGTGCATCAAAGTTCGTATACTATTCTGTTGCGCTCGACGAAAGCACAGATTTAACCGATACCACTCAATTAGCTATATTTATTCGGGACATTGATAATAATTTTGAAATCACTTAAAAAATGGCTGCCCTTTTTTCGATTAAAGGAACTATAAAAGGATGTAATATTTATAAATGTTTGATGACAGTACTCAAACGATATAATTTAGAACTGACAAACCTTTCTGCAGTTGTAACAGACTGTTCACCATCCATGGTAGGAAGAAATGAAGAGCTCGTTTTGATGAAAAAACAGCAAAAAGATCTTCCTTTGATGCATTACCATTACATCGTTCATCAACAAAATGACAAATATTGATGAGGTGATGAAAGTGGTCGTAAAAACTTGAACTTTACTAAATCACGCGGCTTCAACCATTTCCGTTGGAGACATGCCAGAAAATTGTTAGATGGAGCTTATCGATTTGCAGTGTAATTCGGAACTGAAAAACAAGTTCGATATGGGTCTTCTTGATTTTTATTCAAAATATGTCGCTCGTTTCCTGAAATCCGAAAACATGCCCAGAAAATGATATTCTTGGGTTTGGGAGCACATATGTGTGCGAGCAGCTGTTTTATCGTATGCAGAATGTGAAGTCTAAAACAAGGTCGAGAGTTACAGATGCACATCTGGAAGGAAGTTTGCGGGTTGCAACTACAAAAATAAAATCAAATATCGACACACTTCTCAAAAACAAACAATGTCAAAAATCGCATTGATTGATTGAACTTTTTAACCAATTAGATTATTACACTTTAAAATTATATGTGTTTCATTTTATTGATATGGTGGTGAAGTGACGTGGACCATTGTGGCCCTTCGGACGATGTGAAATCAATTTTTGGTTCTTGCACTAAAAAAGGTTGAACACCGTTGCTTTAGGGGTTTGTCAAGATGTGATACAAATTCAGTTACGGAAGAAACAGAAAAGCTGAGTGAAACTTTAAAATCAAACGGATATTGTACTGAAGATATTAGGAGTTCGATTGGGTATTTTCAGACCTAAACCGGTATTAGATACTCAACCATTAAGTAGTGCAGTTTTACGTTTTATTCACGGTACTACAGATAAAATTGCAAAAATTCTACGGAGCTCCAACATTAGCACAATCTTTAGTACACACAAAAAGATTGGGCTATGCTTGAGGACACCAAAAGATGTAATTCCTTTGCAATCAGGAATTTATACAATTACTGCGGTAAAGTAAATATAGGTAAAACTGGACGGTCTGTGCCTACTAGACTTGAAGCACATGAACGATGTATAAGTAGAAAATAAATTGTTTAGTTTGCTGTCGCAGAACACCATCACACAACAGGACACATGATTAAGTTAAAAGATACCAAGGTTCTAGCATCAGCCTCGGGTTATCATAAACGAAAAATTAGAGTATCAATTAAAATTATCAAGCACCCTGAAAATTTCAATAGAGACGCAGGCTACGTGGTACATCATGCGTGAGAACCAATCACCACAGTGAGTCACGCGTCGATGGGCATAAGTCGGGTAAAATAACTGAATTCTGCTCATCGGAGATCATTCAGTGTTTTGATCTTATTCAGTGAAAATACCTGAAGATGCAATCGTACGCGAAACGTCGAAAAGTAGTTCCAATTTGACACGGTCTAAGCCCTTGAACTATGATTTTTTAATTGACTCCAGCCGTAAAAGCTTTCGTACTATGTTAAGAAACTCTTTGTTGAGGACATCAAAAAAGATGTCAAAACTTTTGGCGATCTTCATACAAACTAGAAGAGGATGCTCTGCCACTTGGCCTTCCTCCTAAGTTGTCGTGATGAAGAAATAGTTCCCAAGTCTCTTCAAGTCAATCATCATTTACACATTTACGTGGCTCTCGTAAAGGAGAGGATCAAGGGTACTCGTTGTTATTTGGGTACAAACGCCCATAAGCTTCTATAGCTACACCAAAAATTAGCTTGAAATCAATTAATTTACACCACTGGACCACATCACCTTCCAGCAAGCAGAAAGGATTTATCAGCGACGCTGACAGAGAAGACAACAGAAGTTCGAAACTCTGCGCAGCTAACGCCAGCCACTACATAATACGGTAATTTACCATCTATTTCATTAACAAAAGCAAAGGAATCGGTTCTCTCTAAAGGACATAATTTCATAATTGCTCCAGGAACCATTCCAGTAGAAGACATAATAGGAAGTGTAGAGGACAATATTCGAAAAACTACCACTAGAACAGACAAATTCAGTTCGATATGAAGCACTAAAAATTCCTCGCAGCTCTAATCCACCAAAGTCCAACTTTTTTTGTAGAGAGTAATTTACTGCTATTGAAGTTATTGCTTTCTTTTAAATACACACATTCGTTATTAATCACTTGTTTTATTTAATAGTTGTTTAATGTTTTTTGATGTAAATTTATTCTCGGTAAAATAGTGGAATATCATTACGATAGTTTGTACGATAGTTTTATTTTATTAACGATTTAAAAATAAAATAAGTCATGCAGGCTTGATAAAAATAATATAACTTAGCTACTATGCGAATCTTATAGGTAAGCCCTTCTTGTTGGTTCTTTGTTAATAATCTGGTGAGTACAAAAACATAATTTTCTTAGTGTATCTTGACGACTTTATAGGTAGGAAAGATGTGACGATATGAGGTTGAAAGTGAGGTCATTTGATAGGGCGTTCTAAAAATCGGTAAGTGGTCTTGACGGAGATTTTTACGATTATTATTCTTATAAACATCTACTTTTCGAGATATTTAAATTGTTGGCATATTTTTGTGATTTGTCAACTTAGAATTATTTTGTAGAATTTCGAAATCGGGAGAATGTGATGTGCCAATCGAATATAATATATAAGTCGGACCGGGCCCTTCACCAGCTCCAATTCGGCCCGCGAGAGATAATTTTATTAAGCATACGCAGTGGAACGACACAGATCGAGTCAGAAATAGTCATTAGAAAGAGACAGACAGACAAACATTTGGGAAGCCGCCCGATGACCTTGAAGCGCTCCGAGCGATGCATTATGAATAACAGTCGGCTCTGAGCACTCGCATCGCATATTCGTGTACGACCGAGACTCTCGATTCGAGAGTATTCTAGTTGATTATTGCGGGTAATATATAAACCGCTCAACGCACATGTCAACGCATTACTTCTTTACAACTGATAAGAAAAGACGCGGGAAATATTCAAGAAAATTCAGCTCAGAAGAAAAAAAAATCTATCAAGATGTCGGGTTTAAAAAAGCGGAAAGTGAAGACAGAATGTCGTCAATTCCAAAACAAATGGACTGATGAATACTTTTTTATCATGCACAGGGTAAACCTATGTGTTGGTTGTGCAATGAACCAATTTCTGTTTTAAAAGAATACAATATGAAGCGGCATTACTCCAGCAAGCAAAAAATAATTTACTTACGGACCAGTTAAGAAAGGATGAAATTAAAAAAACTCATTACCGATTTAGGGAAACAGCAACAAATGCTCCATTCACAAATATCAAATCTAGACAGTGTGGTTAAAGGTAGTTTTATAGTTAGGTGCAAATTACTTTTGAGCAATATGGTTTGTAGTGGTGTAAATTAGTTGGACTGTGAACAAGAATTCTGAAGGAAAGAGCAACCGCTATAAATGTGCAAGAATATGATTTAATAATTCTGCATTGCATTATTCACCAACAAAACTTGTACTCTAAGTCCATTCGACTGAAGAACGTTATGGACATGGTAGTAAGTACCACCAATTTCATTAGATCCTGCGGTCTTAACCATCGCCAGTTTAAAGCATTTTTGGATGAACTCTCTTCAGTACACGATAATGTGACATACTATTGCAAAGTAAGATGGCTAAGCAAAGGTAAATTGCTGAAAAGATTTTATGACCTTAGAAAAAAAAAGCTGTTTTATGGAATTGAAAAAGAAAACATTGCCGCAAATTTATGATCCAACATGGCTTTGCGACTTGGCATTCCTGGTAGACATCACACGACACTTAAACGACGTGAACTTAAAGCTTCAAAAACAAGGGCAAATGGTAAATCATCTTTATAGTCATCTTAAAGCTTTTCAAAACAAAATTCTCTTGTGGGAAACACAAATGAGAAGTAAAAACTGTTTTAATTTTTTGACATAATCCAGTTACGAAAACATTGAATACGGTCGCTACGCTGAAAAACTGAAACTACTGTCAGAGCAATTCACTGATCGGTTTTCAGATTTTAAGAATATGGATAGCACTTTCAATATTTTTCCAAATCCTTGTAAGTATAATGTGGAAGATGCTCCGCTTCACCTACAAATTGAGTTGATCGAGCTTCAAAAAGACTCATATTTGAAGTCTAAATTTGATGATGGGAAACTAAGCGAATTTTACGGAACCTCCCTTTCCCAAGAAAAGTATCCACAGCTGAGATTTTTCGCGCGAAAAATAATATGTACATTTTTGAAAATGTCTAAATGTGTAGAGTTATAACATCACTTCTAAACGTTACTCTTTATATAAAATTCATCTATTTTTTTTTCTAGATTTCCAATCAGTTCTTATTTAGAATCACCAACCGATTTGTAGTGTTCGTTAAGAGAGGCCCAAATAAATTTTTTTTTCACTGTCCGGAGTTCTTTATTCAATGCTTTACCATCAGTTACTAAGTTACATAAATTTCAAATATTTGTTTAGTTCTATTACAAGCTATCTAAATTAGTTTTAATCATGTTGCTAGGTGATTTGGTTTAAAATATAAAAAAACACCTGTGAAAATACGTGCTTTCCACCACATCTATATTTGGTGATAAAATATTAATTATAAACATTCTACCCATTTGAGTGAATAGCTATTGCCTGCGTATTTATCGTAGTAAAAAATATCAAATCATAGAGAAAATAAACAAACCGGCTTTTAAATAGGCATAAAACGACTGAATATAGGTATGAATGATTGGTGTTTGAAAACAAGTATTACGGAGTATTAAATAAATAAAACGTTAAATATTGTGAAAACCTCTTGAGGAAATAAACGAATAAGGAAACTTCTTCTAGACGAGTCATAACACTAGCATATGGCTAGCTTTTAAATGAACACATTTTTTTCATGTGTTTAATATTCTGCTGTACCTATAATTTTTAAGGAAGTGTCTATATTTTCACATATTTAGCATATCACCAACCTATACAAATTTTTGCAATTTTTGCTAATGATAATCCACTTTTATCTACATAATAAAACATAATAACTTCTGTGAATCAGTGGTACGATAGCGATTCGTAAGAGACTGAACTCTCGAAGCAAAATATTCTGACATTTCTGTTCACCTTTGACGTCACCTTTGACATCTTAAATAGGACACCCTGTATTTAATAAATGATTTAGTTTCTTTGTTCAGTTCTAAAGATTTTTTTACAACATACTTGTATCTTTATATTTAACCGTTTTTAAGATAATAAGATTAAATGAAAAATTGGACGAAAAGATGGCACTAATTAAATTGCGATTTTTTAAAAACCACTAAACACATCGAGGCAAAAATTTGTTACAAGATGTCTCAAAATTCGTATTTTGTTAACATATGTTCTAATTGCAATAACTTTGATTTTTCAAATGGAACACCTTGCATATTTTCTGTTCAATGTTTTCTCTGTAACATGGTTATTTCAAAAAGTTATAATGCTCCTATACTCTTCTTCAACAGTTTTCTTGATATTCACGTTTTTATACTTGAACGTATTAAATATTTTACAATTTGTAAAATTTAGTAGTTGGCTATACATAATATGATAGGTTTTAGCAAAACAAACTATCGATGACTATCAGAATAGCAACAAATTGCATAGTGAACTACAAAATTTTACAAAATGTTTCGAGTTCTGCTTCCTTTATGGTTAGTTTATGAACGTTGACATAACTTTATTACCATATTATTATTAGGTGAATAAAGTTATTTGAAAATTCAGAAGCAGGGCATTAATTAAAAATGGCAAATAATTATTCACAATCTGATATTCTTAATAGATTTATTATTCACGGAGAATGCAGTCGAATAGTATCAAGAACATGTAGAACATTTAACTAACAATATCCCTATGTAACAGAAACATCATGAACGAAAGAAAATTCAGAAAATTTGAGGCTAATTTAAAAAACTGACGATATTAACCTAACAAATTCGGGTTAGTCTAAAAGCAAAATGAAAAGGTTAGAGCTCAACATTAGAAACGACATTAATATTAAAACTAGTTTGACGGGAATAAATAGAAAGGCCTTAAAACTAACTGAAACTCAGTAGGATTACGATTACGTTCATAAAAAAACAAAAATAAATATCATTCCAAATCCACTTATTTAAACCACAATATTAATAATCTTGAAAATATAGATATATAGATATACTTAACAAAAATATCCTCCATTTGCCGCTAAATATTTGAACACAGAGGAAGAGTCCTTGAAATTTTGTTATACATCAATACTATATATAACAAATTCGGTAAATTTCCTTTTGCTCGAAACTTTCCTCGTAACGGATTCCACCATACACATATTATATCATATAGTTATCCATATAGTTATTTCGTAATAAATTAACACATTACATAAACGTCCATTTTTTAATTACGAGGAAGATTCTGTTAAAAGGGCTTATTTTTAAACCTGAGTACCCAAGCCTTACCTTATAAGAAATTACAAATACAATGTATGTGGTGTAATGTGTTATGAGGGATTTCTAACATTTATACATACATAAATACATATACACATACATATGTACATACATACATACTTATAAATACATATATTTTATAATTATTTATCTATAAAAAAATCAGTTATGATATTTATTATTTTCCTCCGTCAAAAAGATTTTTTTGTAGGAAATGGAATTTTACCGACTTTTTAAACATAAACAACCATATTCACTAAAGAGGTTTAAATTTAGACCAGGTCTAACTTGACAGTTATAGGTTTAAGAAGACATTTTTAGGAGTTAAACAAATAATTTTTCTAAATGTCACAATTATAAAATAACCGTGACATAAGCGAAACATAACTTGCGAACTAAGAGTTTTAAGTACCATAGCAACTAAACTTGGTCTGACTCTTAAACCTTTTTACTGAATACGTGGGTAAATTATGCCGCTATTTTATTTCGCCATATAGGATATACCAAATTTTACAAGTTCTCACTACTTGATTTTTCTGTAAGATTTCAACTTAATTGTATAAATAGTTTTTTGATACTCATATTTTAAACATTTAATTAGGCCGCTATTTTGTTTAGCCTTAAAGGCTCCTCACCAAAATTTTACCAGTTTATTCCTAGGCCACACTTGAATTTTTGGGCAAAATTTGAGGTAAATTGGATTAATAGTTTTTTAGTAATATTTTTGTAACATTTTTATTAGTCCGCCATTTTGTTCCTTCGTATCGGATTTTCACAAAAATATTACCATGTTATCCCCATATGACTCTTAATTTTTTACTAAAGTTTGATCCCAGATAAGTAGTCTTTTAGCTATGCCGTAAACCGACAGACAGACAGACTGACGGATTTGAGAATTTCAACATCCCTGAAACGTGAAGTCCTGCAAAAATCTCGGAGAAGGATTTTTATGCGATTAAAATACTTTCCTCTCGCAAGGAAAGTGAAAAGGAACCGCAAAATATTTATATCACCTGCTGTCTGATTTTGAACCCCCCAATCCGAATTTCTGACTACGCATCTGACAGATACTTAAAATTGTCAAAAACACATTAAAATGTTTGCTATAAACATATATTAAATTAAAGAGAAACGAGCCGCCGCTGATTCTGTCTATAGTGAGAGCCAACAGGGTTGCCATTTTTGTGATCGGCGACACAGAGGAAGATACATGTTTTCTCTCGCACCCATAGCACGCGAAAAACAATAATAGATCCAACTTTCGAAACTATTTATGAATGAAATGTTGAATCTATCCTATGTTTCATAGTCTAAAGTATAGAAACATTAAAACTTTTTGAAATGAGCATGTTACAGAGAAAACATTGATCAGAAAATATACAGGGTCTACCATTTGAAAAATAAAAGTTATTGCAAAAAGTATGTGTTAACAAGATATGATTTTTGAGTCACCCTATATAAAATAAACTTATAATATGACATTTATCTTGTAGGGTCATATTAATACTTCAACGCACCACATTTTTGTCTCGATATGTTTAGCGATTTCTTAAAAATCGCCATTTAATTAGTCCCATCTTTTCGTATAATTTTTGATTTAATATCCATTATTTCAATAACGATTAATGATAAAAGTACAAGTATATTATAAAAAAATGTTCAGAATATACCTAAGAAACAATATTAATTATTAAATTCCGGATGTCCTATTTAAGATAACAAAGGTGACGTCACTTACGGTCAAACCGGTATACTAAGCTAATTGATATATTGACGCTGTGTGTCTTTAAAGTGCCAATAACTGGGATTTTTACCCTTCGCTGATATCTCGTAAACAAAGCAAAAAGAAATTGTGAGTTATGTAATCAGATGTCAATTTAGTATCGCACCTTTGACTCATGGTCAAATTTCCTCATAAAACGAGTGAAAAAGCCTGATATCAATTTTTCTTATTAAATAAATTTGTGGTCTAACTTGTCAAAGTACGTGTAGTAGTAAGTTAAGTTCAAACGTGTTATTTTGCATCCATATCAAACTCTGGTTAGCCATTTATATGTATTCGATTGGTTTTTTTTATCTCTAGGCAATCACATGCTCATAATTTCGAAATTTTACATCCCACGAAATAATTCTCAAACTTGACAAATTACAAAAATATGCATAAAATTTAAATATCTCGAGAAGTAGATAATCGTAAAAATCTCCCGTAAGGTCCTATCAAATGCCCCAGTTTCCGCCTCTAAAACCGCCAAAATATACTAAGAAAAATATGTTTTCTGTACTCACTAGTTTATCAGTAAAAAACCAACACAATTCATTTTTAAATACGTAATAAAATAAAGCAATATTCGCACAAACTATCGAACTGATATTCCACGATTCTACCTTTTATAAATTTACACCTAAAAAACATGTATAAAACAAGTGATTAATAACGAATGTGTTTATTTAAAAGAAAGCAATAACTTATAAAGCAGTAAATTACTATCCGCAAAAAAACTATATTTACTTTCAAGAATGTTTATCTTTCAATTAATGCCTGATATAAATATCTTAAAAATATGCCATAACCAATTATTGGATGAAAAAAAAATCAAAACCTTAAATATTAAAGGCATGGTGGGGTATAATTTTAATTATTAAGACATTAATATACGCGATATCTTTAAGTATTTACGTCATTACTGTAATACAATATTTGAATCAAACTTTTATAACTATATAAATTAACAAAGTCATTCCGATAGATCCATCACACTTCATTCTAAAATATATGTCGTTTTTAAATAATGCAGCATGTAAATAAATATTATTCACCGAGTTCTTAAACATTATATTCTAACAGATGTGTAACAAAAAAATACGCCATAACTAAAATATGAAATGAACAAATTCTCATATACAGAACTAGCATCCCTCAGTATCTATTAACCAATATCTATCAAGCAAATTCCTATCTTCCATGGAAAGCCCGAAAAAAGTTTTGGATTTGGTAAAATCTACAGAAATTGTAGTTCTTATCAGTTTTAATAATTTCGAATATATAATCATTTGGATTTTGTTCAATACGGGTTTAAGGCTAACGTGGACCTCTTTCAGTGTAATTAATATGTAGGTATCCTTAGTCTTTTAATTATTAAGTAACGGTCTTCGTGTAAACGAAAATCTTCAAATGTTCAGTATGCCTATCACATTTTACCGCTTAGCGCTTGTTCAAAGCAAAGCCAAAATAACCTGCTCTCAGGTTACAGCAAAGAAAATTGGGCACTAGTTCTCAATATATGAGGTTAACATATACGCGAGGAATTATTGATATTTGGAGTTCGCTTCCTTTTAGCCCAAAAAAAAGCCAAGTAAAAAAATCAACAATAATTAACATGTAGGCATCTTTAATCAATTAATTAATGTTTGACAACCTCCGTATAAATAAAAATCAATATTCAAGCTGTCGCTAATCAAACATGTCACACATCTGCATTGATAGTTTTACCTCTCCCTAAGCTGTCGGATCGATGATTAAAATATCGGTCAAGAAAAAATCGTATTAAAAAGAATCGATATATTTCCGATCCGGAGTATTATAGTTTTCTAAATAAAAGTTAAGTTCTTGCAGGAAATAAAATGTTATAAAATAAAATAAGAAATAAGAACAATTGCTGTGAAATCCAGTAGCACCACAGTTTTTTGCCAGCTATTCAATACTGCCTAATGCCTCTACCTACCGAATTAATATTTTTAACACAACTTTAATTTAAAAATACACAACTCATCTTAATACAAAAATATTCAGTGCAATTGTCAATATCCCATGTTTCAAGATGTAATGCGCAGGCGTATAAAATAGAAGATAAAATGTCTTCTATCTCTTATTTTAATTCGATCCATAAACGCCTTATGGCAGTTGCATGCATTGATCTTATTTTATTTTATTTTATTTCTTATTTTATTTTATTTCCTGTATAAAACCACCTTTAGAAATTTTGCATAGATTAAATTTATTATTTTTGATAAATCCGCAATAATGAAATCTCCTTGATTTTACAGGAAGCAAACAGGGTGCTTATACCAAAAGATAGTCTTTTTGATATAAGATAAGAATAAGTACCAAAAGATTTTTCATAAATTGGAATTCAGAATTTTTGAAGTGTTTTTTTGCAAGCATGTTTATATCCAATTTATTCATTTTCTAGCGTTTTAAAGATCGGCAAAATCTGAAATTTAAAATGTTGATAATTTAAAAAGATCAGAGTTAAAATTTATAAAATTTTAATAATTAAAATTGTATTAATTTTATAAGTACAAAATAAAATGTTATTAGTACAAAATATAAACATATATGATTCGGAATATTCCCAGACATCGATTAATTGTCACTATCTGTTAATCCCCTTCCGCCTACCCCCTGGTATACGGAAGCTCTCCATAGTATTAAATATAGTTTCAAAATTCTGGACACATGTAACTCTTATAGAAATCTGTAACTTGCAACTTCATACTAGAATTTTTAACACACAGCCAGAATTTGGATTTTATACTATATGACGTCACTATTAATTTATTAACTAAATATTACAGATCGGGTGGTGTCAATATACAGTCTAATATATCCATACATAGAACGTATCGTTTTAAAAATATTTATACAAAATATCGAGCATCAGAAGCAATAGTATCCATATTATAGAATATCGGATCGTATCGTGCATCCCTAGCATAAACAGTGCGGTCATTAACCCGGCGCGGCGTACGTCGCGTCGTCGCGGTTGCACTCCTGAAAATACTGGCTTCTGATTTGTTGTCTCCCCAAATCTGATATGAAACACGTCTTCTGCCCTACTTATATAGGAGGCGTGTTATTATTTCTTGCAGAATCGCAATTCCCTTCTTCCACAGATATGAGTTAATTCTTCCATGCTGGTATGACTCTAAATCGAGTAAACATATTTGCCTTTTTCTGTTTTGCCATCATAAAAACGTTTTTTCGATGCGAAAAGTAATGTCGTACTGGCCCTGTACTACTTTTTTTTCTCTACACCGTTGAAAATGCTAAGTCATGGCCACCTTGAATTTAAAATCGGTCAGGTTAAGGGATGGGAGTTTTATCGATATGTCGATAGTTATCCATAGATCAGGGAAATATCGAATAACACTAGCTAAATAAAAAAATATCGGTATATTAATAGTTATCGATAAGTGCCTATAGTTAAACAATAATGCCGATAGTTATTAGGTAAGGAAATTCTGCCATATGTAAGTCAGCTGCTCTTCAATAATTTTGTCGAAAATACATCGATCGGTAGCAATGAAAACTATCGATAGGTCGATAACTATCGACATACCGATAAATAAAATATATCGATAAGTGATGTGCTATCGCCTATCGATAGGTAAAATCGATGCCTATTCCTAGGCCGGTCTCAAAATTGAAAATCAAAAATTGTGCGCTTGTAATTGCCACTTTTGGCTTTGCCACGAACTTGAAAATGTTCAACAGGAAATATTTTTTTTTAAGATAATGATTTTTTTTAATATAGCGCACAAAATAAAAAAAATAGTGTAAAATACTCGTTTTATAAGACATTTAATCTCACTCGCCCTTTAGATCTAACCTAAGGCTCGTGTTATAAAATCATGTCATTATGACACTAGTGTTTTAATCTATTATTTTATGATAACGTTATAAACAACATGCAACACACTTAATGTCTAAAAGTGATTTTCCATATAACGAATTCCACGGAAATTAATATTTTTAGCAAATGAGTTAAATTATTTACTTATTCCCAATATTTATTTTATAAATGAATATTTAACTTAACAAATGACGCGTTAACTCAATAAAACTTATCTGAAAAAAAATCACTTAACACCGAAACACTTTTTTGGGTCCACTCACACTAATTAAATTAACATAGTCAACTAAAATATGACTACCATAATTCCTATTTATATAAAAAGTTCTAGAATTATGTTATTTACTGAAAAGAAATAAAAATCTTTTGGATTCTCGAGTGTACTCAATGGATTAGGCTAAAATCTGTGTGATGTCGATTTTTTCTAAAGTACATATTTCTGATCAGCACATTTAATTTTCAATTCAAGAAATTCTTTATAAACATTGATCAGGAAACGCTTCGATTAGAAAATGCAGCCCTGTAAGTTCATCACCAAAAAAGTGATATTTTATGACATAATCTCTGAATATTGCTTAATTCAAGGGGCAATATTAGTGATATTTTATATATATAAGAGCAATTTTTAATATAAGCCTGTTCTATATAAATATGGTTCCCCTCATTTAGCCCGTTAAAAGCAACGGTTTAATAAACATAATTTTAAAATTTACAATGCTCAAAGTGGCAGTGCCCCTCCCCTCCGCAGTTTTCAACAAAAGGGCCTTCCATATGCACGACAATAACTGATGACAAAAAAAATGAAAAAAAGTCATTTATGGTTTTGCGCTCCATTACATATTACCCTCGCGCTGTGGGCCAGATTCACCTTAAAATGTTGAAAAAGTCCGTAATTCTTTCTTTCAAATTTGACATTTTTATTACTTGATTAGTAGTAGTAGTAGTAGGCTTTGAAGCGTCTAAATTCAACAACATTTAACAACGTCAAACACGGAAAGTTCTTTGTGCAACTGTAAAAATTTATAGGAAGTTTGTGAAAATTGAACTTTTTGATAGGAATATCTGAAGAGGTTAGCAGAGCTCCAGTTTGGTGTACATATATTTAAGTACCGTGGATCTTTTTCCTTATTTTGCAATAAAATATGTTTGCCGATACGCGCCGTATCACATGTCAAATTTTCGTGCAATATGCATGAGATAAAAGGATTTATATTGAAAACACTGTGTGTAGGTATAACAAAAGATGTGTTTAGGAATTCGTATACAAAAAATAATATTTAATTAAAAAATACATATCTTAGGGCTTTTGATAAATAAAATTATTTAAAGAACTTCTAGTTTTAAGTATTTATTGTGTTAATCTGTCCATCTTGTAATGGCTTCTATACCAAACCTATAGTAATATAAAAACAGCGCTAGCACTAAACAAAACAATAAATGAGATCAAAGTCCAAGCAATTTTCGACGCTAGAATGGGTCGAGCAAATCAAAACAAATCCAAAATAGAATATTTTTCAAAAAATTTTTCGATGCAATTCCGAAAAATGTGGTTAGCAGTTATAGGAACTAAAAGAGCGTTTTTAGAAAAAAATAAAAATTGGTTAATCAATTCCGTAACTTTACCCTGTGTTGACAAAAAAACAGGTTGGTAGGCCTAAAAGTAATTGGCTAAGTAATACCGCTAAATACAAATATTAATAATTAAATTAAACACTACGTTAATGTGACCCAGATGAATTACTTTTTGCGACGCAAATGAATATGAGAGCAGAAGGCAAACCAGCTAAAGTTAAAGAATTGTCACATTTATCTGATGTTCCCGTAAAACAAAAAAGCTGTAAGTTTGTACATCACTTCACTAACGAAAAATTCCTAGCTTTAATTGTAGATGCTAGACTACCCAAAAAACAATATCAACAACTTCGACATACCGCTGAAGAAAACAATGCAGATTTATACCCTCTTACAATAAAATCCGAGAATCCAAAAAACTGTGTTACCCTGAAAAAATAACTGCGACGGAAAATTCGGTATGTGTGGAATTACACATATATATCATATATCCTCAAATCAAATCAAAAAACTATATATTTAGAAAAATACGAAAAGAAAAGAAGTGTCAAAAATACAAAATACCTTCAATCAAATGTAAATTGGCATGAAACTTCTACTATAACATATATTAAAATTAAATTAGTACAAATTAATGTCACAATTTTTTATAATATTATACGTAGAAATACATTTTTTTTGACAAATACAAAACATTAAAATACCTATCCCTACGCACTTTGTTTGCATTACATTGAATAAGTCAAACTAACATGTCATATTTTTTGTAATTTTCATTGAATCTGATATTTGCCATTATTCAAACAATAAAATATGGCGTAAATCATTGCATAACAATCATATTCCGAGATAAGTTCAAAATGAAGGTAGTAATAGTTGTCATTAAAAGCTTTTTTTCCGCCGCGTACCTACAACCACAGCCAACTTGTGAATTTTTTTTATTTTGTTAATTCCAATTAAGGGCTTATTGTTTAAAATAAATATTAATTATTTATGTATTTTTAAAAAGTGTGAAAGGATGTGATTTTAGCTGCTTTCAAGCATACAGGGTGTTCCATTTAAAGAAACGCCAATTTCATCTGTAACTCGATATTTTAGGTACCCTAAAAGAAAACTAACTACGCCGTTGCATTCTTCGTAAAAACTGTATAATAACGCTTTTGACTTTTTCTTTAGCTTGTGTTATAAATAAGATTCGAAGAGTGTCTGAAAAATGCAAATTTTCAACTTCGCCGTTTATTTCAAAAACGAAGAACGCCATGCAAATTTTGTTGGCTCCTTTCATTTCACGAAAAAGTAGCACAATACCGTGAAAACAGCATTTCTCTATCTTTGTAATAACTGAGATAACTTGTAAAAGTATCGAAAATGGGACACTCTGTACAGTATATACAAATTATGTTACCTTTCATTCCCTTGAGTTTATTAGGAGGGAAATTCCGAGTAATTGGGTAAGTAGTTTATTAATAATGATTTTTTAACATTTTGTGAAGCCGCAATTTTGATCCCCAGAATTGGATTTTTATAAAAATGTTACAGTTTCATCTCCATATGGAATAAAGTCAATCGGAGAAGTAATTTTCTAGCTATGCCGCGCAACTTAAATGTCGGGCCGAAAGAAAGACGTTTTTAAAAATCAATTTTATTCTTAAAAACACACCGAATTTAACAAATTTGAATCAATTATGAGTTTAACAATCAAACGTTTATAGTCAGAATTATTACAGAAGTCCCCCTCTGAATGAATATCACTTATATTTATAACATTTCGTTATCTTACATACGTGGTGGTAGAATATATGAAGTCAGCGGTTATACAAAACGTAACTTCTCCACCCCTAGAAGGGCATATAAACTTTTAGAAGTTTCTATGACCTAAATTATTATATTATCTTCATTATTAATATTTTTATTCTTATTTTGTTTATATTTCATATAAATAGGCCATAAATACTTCCATAGTAAGATTAAAATTAAAATACAAACTATACTGTATAGTAAAACGGTCCAAAAACTTGTTTTATTATAGTATATAGGGTTATTTAATAGTTTAGAATTTTCAATTTTTTGAAAGTTAAGTTCTTCTTGTAAAGAGTCTATTTTATTAAAATTTACATTATTTAAATTGAACAGTTTTACTATCTTATAAGGAATTTTATTTGTATAATTAAAAATTACTTTTGGCAATGGAATATTCTGAAATAAGCGTTTATTATTTTTATAAGCTTGTATAGTGATATCACCTAATTTTAAACTGCAAGGAAAGCTTAATTCTAATAAATAAGTTCCATTAAATAGTACGTTATTTTGCGAATTTTCGCACGACTCTATTCCTATCAGATCATTAACGGTAACTAGTATCCATTTATTTTCATCAATATTTTGAAGCTGCATATAATCCATCTCTATGGGTATTGGATTGCAATTAGAACTATTGTGTTGATATCTTATTAGTTGAATTTCGCAAGGAGTATTTTTATAAAGGTTTTCCGAATGGATATGTGTACATAGATATTCATTATTAGAAATATATTTACATGGTTGATTCGAGTATCCAAAATTTACTTTATTTATTAGTAAATACTCGAAATTTGGTACAATTATTTTATAGTATTTTATATCATTCCTAGTGGGTAAAGGAAACAATTGATATAAATTATAATTATTTTTCTCTACCAAAGGAATTTCTACAATAAATATAACTTCCTTATCTTTGATATAACTCTTTATTTCTAGCGTATTTTCTATCTTTAAGATATTATCTATAGATGGTTCAAATGGCAACTTTTCAACTTCTAATTTGGAATTTATCTCTTGTAATTCATATATAAACTCCTTAATGTTTATTATAGCATTGTGAAAGGTATTTAACTTTGCAAATGTAATAGCTAATTCTACTTTTTCTAAAATATCATAAATATTTTGATAGAGAGCAGTTATTTGAGTAAATGTCATTTGAATTTGATGAAATCCATTAGCAAGATCTAGAGTTGTGAAGTATTGGGCTTTACCTAGGTTGTCTAAAATCTCTGTTATTTGGGGAATAGGAAATTTTTGAGCTATCGTGACGTCATTAAGCTTACGGTAGTCTACGCAAATTCGCCAGCGTTATTTCCCTGATTTGTCAAGTTTTTTAGGAACAATCCAAATAGGGGAAGACCATGGAGAGTTCGAATCTCGTATTATATTTTGTTGTAAAAGCTTAGACATTTGATCTCTTACTTCTCCGCGATGTATTTCGGGGTATCTATAGGTTTTTGTAAATATTGGGGTATCATCTTTCACTTTAATCTCATGTTTAATGGTATTTGAAAAGGTTAAAGGTATTTCTGCGCAATGAAAAATATCTCTAAATTCGTAACACAATTTCCGTATTTGTTCTTTTTCTTCACTATTGCAATGGTCAAGATTAATATTTTTTAAATTAGCTTTGAGTTTATTATCTAAGTCTCTTGATGGTAAATATTGTTGTGAAGGGTGGTCAATAAAATTTATTTCATTAAGGTTTAAGGGTTCTATGTCAAACGGTTCGAGAAATTCAATTTTTATAGGATTTTCTCTAGGATTTAAGGCTGTTGTTAAAGCTAAATTGTTTTAAATTTCTACTAGACATTCAGGAATTTCAATGTGTCCTAGTTTTTTATAAGAAAGAATACCATAACCATTTGAAGCATTAACAGGAATCTGAATTTTTTGAATACTTATGGGCTCATATAAGTCATAACTTTACTGATATTATTTGTATTAATATTTTTATTTTCATAACGTATGGGTATATCTACATTAGGTAATTTTAACACGCACTTGTTGAAGTCTAAATTAGCATTTAATTGTTTTATAAGGTCTAAACCTATTAATCCGTCGAATTTGTCAGAAAAATTAAATAAGCAAAATTTATGTAATCCTGTAGTATTGAAGGTAGGAAAAATTGGTAAGGTTGCTATTTCATCGTGAAACGATATTGCGTGAGCTGTTTGTACTTGAAATAATTCTTTTTGAATTAAATATGGAAAATATATATAAGCAATTTCGGGATTAATAAAACTTCTTGTACTACCTGTATCTAATAAAAATTTTGCATTAATTTCTGGAATATTAATATAAGGTAATTGTATATTATAATTGTTTAAAAATATTATGTCATATCCGTTTTCGAAGTTGTAATCGGAAAATTTGATGGTTCTTGTTCAATGCTATCATATACCTGATTATTATTTGAATTAGCGGAATAACTCAAATCTGCATCGTAATCATATGTTTCATTATATAAAGGTATATCATATTCATATTCATTTTGGCTATCAGTTTGTTGATTAATGTCAAAATTATCATAATAATTATGCAAACTATTTGGTAAAGAATTTCCTGAGTTAATTTCAGGAGTTTGCTGCAAAACTTCTTGATTATACAATTCTTGGGAAATAAAATTCCTCTTTTGCATATTATTGTGTAAAACTGTATTGCCTGAACTAGTGTCCATTGGCTCTACTTTATTTAAATTTGTCCTTCTGGACATCTGTCCCAAGTTTTGATTATTAAACGGCCTATGTTGGACTAAAGTTTGAGGTCTTACAAAGTTTTGTTGGTTATTTGGAAAATTTGATCTCTGATAGTTAAAATTAGTGTTCTGTTGAGAATAATTTGGATAATTTGAAAAAGGTCAAGGAAAATTATTTTGTGGCATATTATTTGCGAAAGTATTATATGTCGGTTTATATGGTATATAGTTTGGTATAAAATGTGATGTTTGATTAGGGACATAAGTAGGTCTATATATTGGTTTTGTATTTTTATTGAATTGCTGTAAAGGTGATGGTGTACCCTTAAGGCCTTGAGCATTTTTAAAATATATAAAGTTTTCTTCTTCTCTTACAAACGACATTGCTTGTTCTAGTGAATTTGGCGATTTTAATCTAGTGACTAACTGTAAGTTATATGGAAGGCCATTTATAAATGTCTTTAAAGCAAATTCATCATAGTGTTGTATTTTAATTAGTTTTGTTTCAGGATCGTCAGGGCCTGCATTTAGTTTTGAAAATAATAAGCTACGAGAATCTTGCACTCTCATGCCAAATTGAATAGGATTTTCATTTTTAAATGGTTTTAAATTTATTAAATCTTGAATTAAACAATCTATCGATCGTTGATCAGAAAAACTGTTTATTAACACATCTTTAATTAAAGTCCAAGAATTTAGTTCTGATCTAGAAACTATTAGTTCTGCTGCTCTACCTGTTAGTTTGCTGAGAATAGTATCAAATAAGCAAACATTTATGGTAGCGGTTGGATTATTTTTATCTTGAAAAGCTTTCAACAAGTTTTCCACTGCCGAAATGAATCTATTTAAAAGTTTTATATTTCCGTCAAAAAGTGGAATATTATCTGATTGATATCGGAGTAATTGATAATTCACTGACATTTTGTTTTTGTTGGCAGTTGAACCAATTGACAATGAACTTAGCGAATCAATTAAATTATCTAAGTTATATTCGTTTATTAGATCTATTTTGATATATTTTTTTTATTTACTGGTTACTAGTGAAGATTTTTGTTACTGCGTAACTTTTATTTTCTAGAAAAAGTTGTCTATCTATCGCATTAAAAGAAAAATAGTAATAATTAAATAATATATATACAATTTTTAAATTTGGAAAAAAAACAAAAATAATCAAATCACTTGAAAATCAAAAATTATCACTTACAATGCCAGAATTGTGAGAATCTTCATTGGTCCTTAGTCTAGCTGGATCGATGGTGTTCCTTCTCACCAGTTCCCACGTAGTTTTGGAGAGAATACCTTCCAAAATGTAGTGGCCAGGAAACCTTTGATATGCAGTCACCGGACCTTCCTGGGACGTTCTGTAGTTCTAAGCTGTTTGTTCTGTGTTTTCGTCTTCTTGATTCTTTTCCAATTGGCTGCTTTTCTCCAACTGCTGCCTAAGATCGGCACTATTTGCTTTGGGTTGAAAAGGGCTTATTGAAATTTTCGTAGGTTTTTTTTTCCGAATAAATTCTTGAAAGAAACCGTAGTTCAATATACAGTTGCCATACGTTTCAGAATTATCCTACCGACTGCGCCAGTTAAATGTCGGGCCGAAAGAAAGACGTTTTTAAAAATCAATTTTATTCTTAAAAACACACCGAATTTAACAAATTTTAATCAATTATGAGTTTAACAATCAAACGTTTATAGTCAGAATTATTACAGAAGTCCCCCTCTGAATGGATATCACTTATATTTATAACATTTCGTTATCTTACATACGTGGTGGTAGAATATATGAAGTCAGCGGTTATGCAAAACGTAACTCGCATAGGCTGAACGACACACCGACGGCATCGAGAAAACATTTTCGCCATCTAAGAACCCTGAACCACAAAAGTCTCGGAGGGCGGTTTTTTTACGGTTACAATAAAATTTTTCGGATAAGTATTACCAAAGATCTATTATAGCTTACGCTATAAACAACTCATTTAAATGGGAGGCCTTGAATCGGTCCAGAGAGATCAGTGCTCACCGAAATTATATAATTTCCTGCGGTAAAGGTGCGTATTCATTAGAGCATTTTAGTCCGAACGAACCGAACGAGCCGAGCGCGCACCCCCGAATTCACCAAGTCAGTACCTGTCTCCGAGCATAAATGTGCCGAACCGAACGCGCCAAACTTTATCGGTGGTTTGTCGGTAAATCTGTTTTGCTCAAAGAGATTTAGTTGTTTGTTTATGTTCAGTGGGTACGGTGGTTCGTTTCGCTCGACCCGAACAAGAAATTGCGCCAATTTTTTGGGGAAACTGATTATTTTTTTTTGTTTTGTGAAATGGATTGGGATAGGGAAAAATGTCTACAACTGATAGACATTTATGAACAATATCCAGTATTGTGGAATCCAAAGCATGGATTATATTATAATAAATTAAACAAATTTGATGCCTGGACACTTATAAACGAGACGTTGGGATGTGCTTCTGGAGATGCAAAAAAGAAAATAGACAGTCTTCTGGCGCGCTTCAGAAGAGAAAAGGCAAAAGGAAAAAAAAACCGTGGGCACCGGAAAAGGTACATTTGAACAAATTTTAACGAAAAATCAAGAATAATTACCTATATTTAATTTACAGCTAGGCATGAAATATATGTGTCGAAATGGTTTGCCTTTCCTCGAATGGCATTTCTTTTGGACAGAGATGAACCCAGGGCAACAGTAAACTCACTTGAGGTAAATAAATATGTAGGTGTTTTTGTACAGGGTGGTCCAAATTTGTTGTTTAGATACAAGATACAGATATGGTATTTGAAATGAATTAATAGGAAAGTCTTTTATTTTAAAAATGATATTTGCATATATACTCGATATTTGATACTCGGTATATTAGGAGGCCATGGAAAGACTAAAATTAAAAAATCGAATTCTTATTACAACAACGTAATATATGATTTGCCAAATTATCAACATAATCTGTTTACGCAATTGTTATTTTCTCAAAAAACAAAAAGAGACTGGGTGCGGGGTGTCAGATTTTTGTAACTCTTACCACTTCCAGGATACCTTATCTAAACAGCGAATTTGGACCACCCTGTACGGGGTAAGAGTAAAGTATTTCTTAACTGGTATTAATAGGATAAATGTATATTTTGGGTTTAAGACAAAAAATTCATTTTTTTTTTAGTCAATAACGTTTCGACCATTTATTTTACATTTAAAAAGCCTTAAATATTCTTACATTTTTGGAGTGTACGCTCAAATGTAGGAAATTTTATTATGTAATAGATACTGAGCAAAATTACTACGTATTTCTTTCGGAGGTCCTGCTGATTTGCGTGCAACATTTCTGATAGGCAAAAATGATGTTGTTGGATTGTTTTCTTCTCTCCAAGTACCAGGGATAAGATTGCCCTGGTCGTCTTCTTCATCTAAAGTTCCTTGTGGCATGTAAGCATTTCTAGAGCTGCAAATATTTCTCAGAAAATTATGTAAGCAAGCAACTGCCATAACAACAGTTTGTGTCTTTTCAGGACTTAGCAATATTGGTTTTCTTAGTACTCTAAAAACGGCAGAGACAATCCCAAAAACATTTTCCACTACTCTCCTTGCTCGACTCAGTCGATAATTAAATATTCTTTCAATTGTTCCTTTTGCATGTAGCCCCGAAAAAGGCTTCATTATATTATTTGTTAAAGGAAATGCTTCGTCCGCTAAAAAAACGTATGGCATTGTTTTATTTAAGTTAGGTAGCAGTGAATCTTCTGGTAAGCCCAAAGTTCCTTTTTCTAATTTTCTATATAGAGTTGTGTTTTTAAAGACACCGCCATCTGATATCCTGCCTTGACATCCAACATCAACAAAGGTGAAGTTGTAGTCAGAATCTACCACTGCAAATAACACAATGCTGAAATTTGATTTATAGTTGTAGAAATCGGTGCCACTGTGAAACGGGGCCTGGATTACCACATGTTTCCCATCCATACATCCCAAACAGTGAGCAAATTGCCATTTTTCTAAAAATCCATTTGATATTTTTAACCACTCTTCGGTAGTACTTGGTATCTGAAAAATAATAAAATATTTTAATGATATGGGGTAGTAGTACGTTCTCTATATGTTTATTATTATTTGTTAAAGGAAATGCTTCGTCATAAACATACAGAGAACGTAACTTAGAGCAAATATAAAGAATGGATTAATAAAATATTTGTTTATTTCAGGGAGAAGATTCTGATGGGACTATAGAAAAGGAATTTGAAGAAAACCCAAATGAAGATGCTGGTACCAATTTACAAGAACAAGAAGACACTGGGGGAATTTTGACGCAAACGGAAACACTAGTGCAAAATTCTGCTAAAGTAACAACAAAAACAATGCCAAACACAACACCATTCGTAACCCAAGTACGACGCAAGCGGAAACTCCCACATGAAAGCGAAGAAAACACCAAAGTAGATGAAGCGTTGGGCATCCTAAAAACCGCAGTTGGCAGTAAACCTGACGAATGTAGTGTATACGGGCAGCATGTGGCCAACAAACTTAGACGCTACACAAATAAAACACAAAATATAGTTCAGCATCATATTAATAATATATTATTTAACGCTGACATGGGACAGTACGACACTGAAACCAGACCACATTCACAGTTAAGTTATTCATCCGCCGATCAGACATTAATTGCACCAACTCCAACTCCTTCTCCTCAATATCAAAATCATGTTGTTTCGCCATATGAATCTTCAGTCCGCCAAACAAATACACCAGCTTTTTCACCACATCATCAAACCACTGTACCTTCTACTGTGCCTTCATCATCAGATTTAGTAAGTCATTCAATCCAGTTATTATTACATCAAGAAGAGTCCAAGAATATTCAAGAATGGTACCAATCATAAGTTTTGTTAACATTTTGTAAAAAATAAAAATATTGAAAACTTACCTTTATTTGATCTTTTAGTACCTCAATCAAAGCTTTGCAGGTTTCTATAATTATGACACCAATTCGTTGTTTTGAAACTTTAAATAAATATTGTAAAGTTGTATATGAGTCTCCTGTAGCTAAAAATCGTAATGTAATAGCTAAACGGTCTTGTACAGGAATAGCTTTGCGAAAATGTGTATCTCTCCTTTTGATTCTAGGGCCCACAAGGCTTATTAATTTTTCAAAATCTTCTGCAGACATTCGCGTGAAATTTTTCAAATGAAGCCTGTCCATATCCCGCAACAATGTTCCATTTTCACGCCGTGAAAACAAACGCCTAATCCATACTTTTTTTGCTATTCTTTTCTTGGTTCTCTTATTAATGCCTTGTGATATTATGACGAACAAGGCCCCAGCAGCCACAATAGCATTTTCCACATCCATTATTATTAATTTAATAATAATATTAACACTCTTTTGCTCTTTTCGATTTAACTATTATTAACGCACTGAACATGGGAACACAACAAACACTCTGAATATCGCGAGCTTTCTTTAAAAATGTTTGTTCGGTTCGTTTGTGCGCGCTCGGCTCGTTCGGTTCGTTCGGACTAAAATGCTCTAATGAATACGCACCTTAACCCTCGACTCGCGAACGAGAACGAGACACGGCGTTTCCAGTCACTAAATATTAGAAGAGATCTTTTAGTTAAAAGAATATTGAATTTGGCTGTTAGTCTTTGGGGTTGAAATTTGATACAGGTTAGCTTGAAATAAAGTTTCTAGGAGCAAGCATACGCTTTAACAGAAAACAAAATTCCTACAAAAACCTGAATAACTAATTCAAAGAAACAACGGTAAATATTATTTTAACCAAAAAACAGTTTTAAACCTATTAACTCATACAGGAAGAGTAACATTTTTTGCTTTTTGAAATACTTCTATATACGGGTTGAGTGATTATATTATGGCACCCACCTACAGGGATATTTATTAACAAAGATAGAGAAAAAGTGTATATACAAAATGTGTACGGTAAGAAATACGTTTTTTTTTCAATGGAATATTATTTATTTTTATGAAAGGCCATTCTCTACTGATTTCAAAAATATGTAATTTGGATATATTGGCGCAACGCGTTTATTAGTTATCGTAGTTTAACTGCAACATTACTTGCCATATAAGTCAAAGGTAGTATTATAATATAATGCAAGAGGTCTTATAGTTAAACCAAAATAATGAAAAAGCTGGTTGCGCCAAAGTAGTCGAACTATATATTTTTAAAATAAGAAAAAAGAACATACATAAAAAATATAAAAATACAGGGTGTTCGTTTAAAAAAACCGTATTTCGGTATATTTTTAGGGCATATAGATAGACATGCGATAGTGGTTTTGCTTTTTTCATAACGGGTTCTGGCTGTTTAAAAGAAACCCTAAAGCTTTCATATTTACACTTTTTCTCTATCTTCCTTAATAAACCCTGTAGGTAGGTGTCAAATATGACTCACCCTGTATATTTTTAAAACAAGGCAAAAAGTAATTGTCACTTTTTTAAATTAGGTAATCAAAAACAAGCTAAATACTTTCTTCTTACTAAACACATCGTAAATAAGACAGGCGGGTTTTCATAATCAACAAAATTTGGCCGAAACAATATAGCAAAATAGTTTTTTGTAAAGAGTAACTAAATTTTTTTTTTATTGGAACGAATCATTGATGTTTGCAAAGGTTAATATAGGTTAACATAGCCGCAATATAAAAAAATATATACATCGAGGGATAGCTGCAAATTATATTTGGCAAAAGTCTGCCATCGCTACTCGCGACTGCGAGCTGCCTCAACTCACTTGGCAACATTGCGCGTTAATTTCTCGGATACATGCAGGCTTTTCAAAGCAAAATTATCAGACGTGCAACGATAAATCCCACTAGTCTCAAAATTTTGCGGATTCAAAAACGCAAAAAAAGTTTAGCGACTTGGTCACATGTCTGACAATATTTTTCACGCCATTATTAAATCCCATTTAACCAACATCTCGAATAACGAAAGCGCAGGGATGAGTAATTTTTTTGTATAAATATTTTTTTCTGTAAAAATAAGATTGATTCACCACCATGTACACTCCATTTCTTGCAAGTTCCCAGGGTTGTGCCAAGCTAGATGCACTTGTGTACTATTTTCGCTGTCGCGAAAGTACTAATAAATAGAGCTAAAGGCCACGGAATAGTAAATTTTAGGCTTAGGCTAAAAAACAGGTTCGTCACATAATGCCCGTCACTAGGCAGGGTCACCACGGACACACTTTCAGAATGTAATCAATATCAACAAATACCATACTAGGATTTTAACCTTGGATGCAACTGCTGTGATATGTTATATTTAAGTATAATAGATTTGGCTAAGGGAGTACTAGGGTACTAACACATATTCAAAAATGTTAGATTTAGTCCCTAAAGTACCCTTGGATAATCTCTGAGTTTCCTTCCACCACCACTATAACATCGACTGGAGTAAAAATCTGAGGGTATCAGAATATCGTAAGTAAGGACGCGTCAGTTTATAAGACGCGTAGCGATGAATTCAAAGGGTTGGTCGTGGGTTTCATGACTATTATCTGTTCTAATACATTCTCGGACATTGAATATCAGAAAAACAAAATAGAACACAATTTATTGATAAATTTATATCATTAATATCTATCGAACAAATTAACGATTTTACTATAGACAAATGTGTAGGCATCAAATCCAAATAAGTAGTCCAGATGATTAAACCTGCTCACTAAAATTTTTTTCTTGCAAGAGTCTCCCATTACGTCACACAATCTATCTACATCAGGTACCACAGACAACCAGTCTCTTTTACTGAAGAACAAATATGTGGGTACTGTGATTCGAAAAATATCGTAGCTTGGTGGCGTGGGCCTTCCGTACCTTGCCATGTTTGATGTTGTTCCGTAATCGAATTGACGAAAGTATCCTAAAATGAAAATTTAAAATTTTTTAAATGACAAGGGATTTTATTAAACTATACTAACTTAATGCCTCATTTAATACGATAAAAGCCTAAAGACTTAACTAAAAATAGAAAGTGTGTGGCGAAATATATGTCACTTAGTGCATAATAATAAACGCTTATGTAAAAAATTGTTTGAAATATTATTTTAATCTAGAATTTTGTAATAACTAGTACTAACTTATCACTTAAAATTGCTAAGAACAATTGAAACACAAACCTATAATCTGTATTAAAAATAATTTCAAAATTGAACAAGATTTTAAAAAAGTGTCAAACACGATCTAGGAATGAGATTTTATTTTGTTCAAAAGTAAAAACAGGGTCTGGCTAATTTCGTTTCCAATATTGCAGTTTTGCTTCAATAGTCCTAGACATACTTTTGCATCTCATTAATTCACTGATTTATTGCAAAATATCCGGGATACCTCCCAATACAGTTAATTAAAAAATAGAATGGATTCAAACAATAAAAATATAACAGAAGTATCATCTGATCTGGGCAGTTTAAAAATTAATTCAAATTTTCGAAAAAGAATTAAAGATTAAAAATTAACCTTCTACCACTGAAAGTATTCAAGCAGAGCCTTTACTGTTTTTAAACCACACAAGCCATCTTCATTAATTTCATATAGTTTCTTACTAACCCTGAAGAAGCTAAGTGAGGAACACTGGTTGACATTTAAATTAAGACAGTAGGAGATTATTAACAGCCCAGGTTGCCCCCCCTCCACTCCAACTAGAACTTGAGTTTATCCTCGCCCATTTGACTTTGACTTGGCTATTTGATTTGACCTTGGATGATCTCGGGATGTCACTGACATTGAAATGTAATTGTTATTTTTTATCCTTTAAATACTCCTGACTTTGAACTGTCCTTTGTATGTGCCATCCCCGTGGGCTATGTATAATTTGGCTTTGGATGACCTTGGGCAGTAATTAACTTTGAGATGTCATTGTTATTGTTTGCCACAAATATGTTTTGAAGGTCAGGTTGTTTTGCCTTGAGTTTGGCTTGAAAAGTCCTAGATAATTTTGAGATGCTTGACATTTCACTTTGAAAAGTTCTTGAGGATGTTTTGAAGATCAAGTTGTTTGACTTTGAGGTGTGGTTGACCGGTGGGTGATACTTGTTATTAAGTAACGCGTTTGCTATGTATCTGGGAAGGGGGTCTCCAACCTTAAAGGTTGCCTCTATAAAAATAGCTTGGTTTCTACAGAAAACCACATATTCATACCCCTAATCCAAGTCGATGAATTTAACAGTGTCTGAGATATTTTAATTTTAAATAATGTAGGTAGATCATTAAGATCAATTTAAAATATAAGCAACACACACTACCAAAGCTTAATTGCCGTGGTTACTCATGTCAAATTAAATTATTTTTAACTTTTGCAAAAACTAGGGTGACTCTTAATTTCAATTTTTCGCGTTTTAGAACAAAAGACATTATTTTAGTTTAAAATAATTTACATGGTTGGATTTATCGATTTGAAGTAAAAGTGACATTTTTGTATAATATTGAGCGAAGGCCCAAGTTTTTTGAATCACCCTGTATGTTATATAGTTTTCATCAAAAATTACTGAAAAACTTGTTTGGTACAAAATTTTAATCCACCTCGTCACTGTGCATGTTAATAATAACTAGTAACTAGGGATGGGCATAATCGAATTATTATGACTGAATAGTTACTATTCGAATTATTTCAATAATCTATCGTAACTGCAGCTATCATTGCAACTGTACCTATATATTTCATAATTTTCCCAAATTTTTCAGTATTCTCCAAATTTCATTTCATATATTTTAAAAATCTTCTATACATTTTCAAGTTTTCCAATATATTTCCAAAGATTGTTTAAATTTTATAATTTCTCTAAAGTTTTAAAACACTTGTAAGGGCCCGTAGGTAAGACTAGTGAGAGTACCTATTTTAAAATTTTAAAATAGAATGTGCATACTCGAATAGCTTTTTTTGTATCTAGTTTCAACTGTACTTATTAGCTAGAGGTCTACATCTGCATCCCAAAATAGATCGGAGTACCTTTTAAATTCATTGTTTTAAAAATACGATATACTATACGTATAAAGGCCCAATAATTATCCATAATTTGTTAAGACGGGTAATTAATTAAAGTTCCTACAAATTTTAATTTACAAAAATATTTTCTTATAAGGCAGCCCTGTTCTAAATCATATTGATTCGAATTTGCAACTATAAAATAAGATGTGTCCGACAGATCTACCAAAGCCTAGATAGCTCGAATTCTCAACTGTCAAACGGACGCTCATGTTTTGACATTCCCGAGTGACATGTATAATCAGGAACGAACATACAGAAGGGGATGGGGGGACGTCCTCCCCTAATATTTTATTCTGTTGGCAAAATCTTATGTTTTGTTGGAATTATTTTGTTTGTCAATTTTCTTGTAAGCCGTAGGGTCCGGACTTTTATTACCTACACGTACACAAAAGTGAGGTGAGTGTCTTCTATTTTTTTAAGTTCTCAATTGTGTTTTTGTCAGTTGCTCTCCCTCCCCCCAATATTCCTCCAGTGCGCGTCTCTGAGTATATTACAAAGCAATCACTCGTCAAATCATTCGAATGAGCGCAGTCACCTCTATAATCAAATAATCGATTATTTATCATTCTAGATATCCCATATCCTGGAGTCACGTAAAACTTTATGAGCTAATATTGTTAACCATTAACAATGTTTAAAAACGTTTTTCTTCGTGCAAATGAGGTTGAAAAATACATTAAAACCATCTTCAACATAATGTTAATTGTTAAGAAAAAATTCATAGACCACAGAAATTCCTTTTAATTAACTATGCCATAAAAATACCTGATTTAATTTCTTGTTCAAAATGAATCATTTGTTTGGTAGAGCACCCAGCAGGTGCGTACTTCAGCACCATTGGTAAAAGAGTTGTATTCATCTCAGCTTTGGTGAATCCACAGATGGTATATATTAAGTTGGTACATAAGAATTGAGTGACTGAATCCTTGTTGCAAAAAACATCCCCGAGAACGTATTTAATAAAATTGGTGTTAGGCAAAAATTCGACGAACCCGATGAGTCTTGTGAGCACCTAAACAAAACAGAAATTTTTTAAGAATTATACATAGAGTTTATATATATATATATATATATATATATATATATATATATATATGTATATATAATAATTCGATAAAAATGCGCTTTCACACACCTTTATCCAAAGTTCTTGGCCGGAATAGATATATGTAGAATAGCATAAATATATAATTTCCCGAATCGAAAACGAAACGTTCATCATACTGGAACAGTACTCCGGTGGTTTCCGGCTGCACACCCATAGGTATTTTGGCAAAGTATGCACTAGCACCATCATGATCGCAGGGGGGTACCCTATGACATAAACTAAAGTAATTCTTCTTATAAGCGATTTTGCACCTGCATATATATATATATATATATATATATATATATATATATATATATATATATATATATATATATATATATATATATATATATATATATATATATATATATATATATACGGTCCTGCAAAACTCAGCTCCCGTCTTCTATTCTACCTGGACCATTTATTTTAGAAACATTATTTAAACGCCACTGTATACTGTTATTAGAGAGCACATTTTAAAAATATCTTTGATTATAAAGGATGTTCCAAAAAATAGTGGCGCATAAAAGTTGCATTTTTTAAATGGAACCCCTGTATTTTTTTACATTTTTGAAACCCCCTTTACCTAGTCTATACATTTCTAGAATATTATCAATTTTTTTAAATAGTTTCGAAAAAAACATTTTTATGACGCACTTCTAAAATATTTATTAAAAATAGATTTAAACATCTTAAAAACTAAGGTAAGTCAGTAGCTCACTGTAAAAGGTTTATAGTTTTTTTAGTTTTAGGATAATTTCGTTAAACACCATAGTTTAAATTAAGGAGCTATAGCTACAGATTATGACAAACATTTTAATTCTGAATCTCCATAATATTTTGCTCTAACTCCCAAATTAAAGGTCAGTTTTTGTCGTTTCAGACCATGCCGACCATATCTCTAAAATACTGTCATTAAATTAAAAAAATTTTGTCCATTTGTCCTATTCGGCCACCTCTCCTGGAACACGCAGTATAAGTTTTTCCTTACTGTACGGGAAGGGTCAAGAGCGCCGAAACAAAAAAAATATCATCATATATCTGAAATGTTGTGCCTTTCATTAATGTAAGGGAGGCTCTGGATTCTCGGACACCTCCCCTCGTAGATACGCATATGCTTGTTTACTTAATTTAACTATTAAAACTCGGATAATGAACGTAAGGTAGAACTTTATTATTATTCAGGGTGTTTCAAAAAGTATGGGTCATTGCCTAATTTTTTTTTTTTTGGTTTATTGTATACAGATTTTTTTTTGGAAATATATATTTTCTTATTACCTATGTACATACCATTTATTGTAGGAATAATCATTTTATCAGTGTATGATGTATTTTGTGTAAATTTTTCGTGTCTGTTTTTGCGTTAATCGCCTTAGAATTTTTTTGTATGTAGATCATTTCGTAAAATTCCCTTTTCTTTACGTTAGTTTCGGTAATAAGTATTTTAACATTATCATAGTTAAATTTATGGTTGTTTTCGGTCATATGATTTGTGAGTGCTGTTTTATTTCTTTTATCGTATTTGTCACTGTTAATGCGATTTTTTAAATATTGGCTGGTTTATCGATACGTTGATGACTGCTTGCTAGCAATACCAAAAGGAAAGTCCGATTATATTCTTAATGAATTCAATAATTATCACAACAAGTTACAATTTACTATTGAAATCGAAGCAGAACAGCAAATACATTTTTTGGATCTAACACTTTACCACGCGAGAGACAACAAGATAAAAACAGCATAGTACACAAAAAGCACCTAGTCCGGTAGATATCTGCATTTTAGTTCTGAGCACCCCCTGTCACAAAAAAAAATCTGTTATAATTGGCCTGGCAGATAGAGCATTACAATTATCTGACCCCGAATACCGCAAAACTGCAATTAATAAAGCAAAACAGGCACTGCTCTCAAATGGTTATCCAAAATACCTCATAGACTCAATTTTCAAAAAAAGAATTCATAAACTCTATAACCAAACAAATGCACAACAAAAAAATAGCTCAAATATACTTAACTTTACCATATGTTCCTAATTTATCTGAAAAAATTAAAAACGAAGTAAAAGCAGAAAACATAACAGTAAGTCACAAAGGTTTTAACCTACTTAATAAAAATTTTACTAAATATACCTATACCAAAGGAAAAAAAGAGCAACATTGTCTACGAAATACCGTGCAATGACTGCAATAAAGTATATATCGGGCAAACCAGCCAATATTTAAAAAATCGCATTAACAGTAATAAAATACGATAAAATAAATAAAACAGCACTCACAAATCATATGACCGAAAACAACCATAAATTTAACTATGAAAATGTTGAAATACTTATTACCGAAACTAACATAAAGAAAAGGGAATTTTACAAAATGATCTACATTCAAAAAAATTCTAACGCGATTATCGCAAAAACAGACACGAAAAATTTACACAAAATATATCATACACTGTTAAAATGATTACTCCTACAATAAATGGTATGTACATAGGTAATAAAAAAATATATATTTCCAAAAAAAAAAATCTTTTAAAAAATCCATAATTATATATCTATTATTAATTCCATACATAATTATATATCTATTCTCAAAAATAAATAACATAAAAAACCATCCTGGTAATTTCTAAAACATATCAATTTTAAACTCTGCCTCATAAAATATCAGTCTGTATTACAAATATGTGCGGATTGCCATAAAATATTTATAAAACAAAAAACCACAATTATTTTGCATACTGTATCGAGTACGTCTAATGACATGTAAAGGTGAACGTCTTGTCTTGTCTTCCAATGTGTTACCATTGTTTTGATCTGTGATTTTTAATAAAGTGAATTTTACTACTATATGTGTGTATGTCTGTGACGTGACTAAATGGATTACTATGACCGAAACACAGAGATTTCCTCAAGTTTCTTTTTACTATGTACGTAAGTCCTAGCAATAAGTTAAAATTTAAAACTCTTTCTGACCGGCTTATCTCTCGTAGATTTTGAAAAGGCCTGAACGTACGGCCGAAACGTCAATAATAAAGATTTGTGCCACGGATGTACACCCGGAATGAAAACACATTATATATATATATATATATATATATATATATATATATATATATATATATATATATTTATATACGCATGAATTTTTATCTAAATATATTCACATTAAAATAATTCGTGGCCAAAGACGCCAAATATCAGCGGCGAAAAGGATTTTCTCCTTTCTTTGAAAAATTAAAAATTATGCTCCGTTGAATTTTGCTCCAATTATCGAATGTCTGCTTCGAACGTTGCTTACTGTACTCCCAGAGTTTATATATATTCTAAATAGTCCAAGCACTTGGCTTTTTTTTCCGCAATAAATTTTCCTTTTGCCGGTGTCCCTCCCACATCTACAAACTGCCGCTTCTAGCGGTCAGTCGGCAGGTCACTTCGCAGTGGTTAGGTATGCGGTGTCTTAAGATTTTAAACCTACGTGCTTACGGAGCGCTGTACGCGGTGAGCAAAAATATAGTTTTGGAAATGGCTTCTCAAGCTAGTCATTATTCTTACTGCAGTGTTGATGGATGTAACGTTAACATATATAGCGGAAATGTGTCATCTTTTCGTATTCCTCAAGATCCAACAAGGTATGTTTAAAGAATTTTTAAAAAGTTGTTTATTATGATTTTTATTACTGAAATTTCTCCAAGAATTTAATTCCGGTAAAATTGGCATAATAACGATTTTTCTCAAATTTTGTATGTTAATAATATACCGTTACTAGTTTTGCTCTAAAAATTTACATTCAGCCTTCAAAACTATAAATGACTCCTGTCTAGCCTAGCATGCACAAGCACAACAAAGGAGTGAGAGAACTGTTTCTTTCTTAAACTGCGGTACTGCGAAGCTGTAGCGGCCGCAGTGGCTGTATAAAGGCGACTGAACATGTATATATTGCGATTCTATTAGATGTAATCTGCAATATCACTAATTCTATTCTTTTAAAAGTGTATTATTAATCGTAAACTTACATCTAAGGGTCCAATCAACAGTGCCAAAAACTGAAATAGCGGGGCTATCGTATGATTGAGGAATCCAATAGGAGCAAGGCTAGTAGACACTATGATTTTGTCGTTATATTCAGGTAAAAGAGAGGTCATCACATAGAAGACAGTGGTTCCTTGAGAGTGGCCAACATAATATACCTAAAAATATAAAAACCGTTAACAAAAAATCGGTCAATTTCCTTTTACTCGGAACTTCCCTCGTCATGAATATTTCCTTTTATTAAGTATAGTGAAGTGTGATTCAATTTTGTTCGGTGCATAGTCATTTAGTAACACATATATATACTGTTTTTTTCAAACTTCTATATTGGACGCCGTTTTACTCCAGCATATCGAATTCTTACCAATATTTTACTATTTTCTAAAGTCTGAGGCACAAGTCGTAGGCTGGAGAAACTATGCGGGCAACAGATATTTATTGCAAGTATTAAAGTTTCCGACGAGTCGAATAAATCAGCAAATATGTGTCAAGAGCACACAAAGCGATGTGTTTTTGTGTTTATGCGTTTAATCGCTAGGTCCCTTCAAACGGGGCATACACGATGAGACACAGTCTCACAGTGACGAGTAAACACACACACTGAGATTATCTGAGACCCCCTCAGTCTGTTTCAAATATCTACCGATATTTATCATGGAGTCTTCGACCTTTTTAATCAAGAGGTTATTGCAATTAGTGTCGCAGTTGGTTTATGTTGCTTTAAGGAAAAAAAGAATATGCAATGGAAGATATGGTCAAAAAACTTTGCAAAGAAAAAAATTCTCTGACCTAAATTTAATACGGAATTTAATATGGTCCACTTAAAAAATGCCTTGTGGAAACCAAATTCAATAAAAATAAATAGCTACTGCTTACTACCTACCTTTGTTTTTATTAAAACACCAACAGATATAATGAGATTCGTCGCGCAGCAAGTTTCAGTGTAGCTCCGAAGTCTCAGCGACGCAGTGTATCAGTTGATACCATATATAAATAAGTGTTATGTGGTTGATACCACTTAATACAACGCCATTCACAGTGAGATTTGTCTCTGCGGCGAGGTGGGTCTCATCGACTATACATATGCCACACTTGATTTTTTTATATAGTTTAATATAAATTGAATAAGTAGTTTTTATATTGGCGGACACCGCCATTCTGTTCCATCATGGTGAATTCGTACCAGTTTATCCCTAAATCACATTTAATTTCTCTGCAAAATTTAAAGTCAATTGAAGACCATTTTGATTTTTAAGTAATACTTGCACAAAACTGGAAATTAATCTAATAAATAGTTTTTTCAGACTGATTTTTTAAATAATTTATTATGCCGCCATTTTGTTTTGCTATCTTGAAATTTGAAGTAAATTGGATAATTAGTTTTTCAGTATTTTTACAAAAATATTATCAGATCCCGTATGACCATTAATGTTTGACCAAAATCAGAATTCTTTCGGGTAAGTAGTTTTCAAGCTATGTCGCGAACACCAAACAGCCAAACAGACCGACGGAATAGACAAAACATACAGGGTGGTGCAACCAAGATGGGGTGGACGATTGTGGGCAAACGGAGAGGAATTTGAAAAAAAAAATTGGGATATGATTGATAGTCAAGAACGCTGTGTTTTAAAATTATACCCATTATACAGGGTGGTCTGAAAAGTTCGTGGTGAACCAAACTTGTGTTTTTTTAAATGGGACACCCGGTATATTATTATTTTAGTTGATTCTCCTATTCGTTACGATCATTTTGATATCAGGTTTTTTGGGTCTAAAATTTATACCAAGGGAATGGGACGAGGTTAAAGTGGAAAAAAGGGTTATACTCCGGCCATTTTTTGAAAACAATTGAAGCAGGTATGGAAAAACCAAATATTCTATAAAATGTATTGTATCTAGGATTACAATAATCGCTTGTAAGTCGTTCAAAATTATTCACTGTTATACAGGGTGGTCAAGTTTGGAAATTTACCTTGGATTGAATTTTTGAAATAAAACACCCTGTATATTTTACTGTCATATTAAAGATAACATTACTAGCTTTCAGAAAATACCATATTTGATACCTTTCTGACCAACAGTTTTTTAGTAAATTAACCGTAAAACCAAAATTTACTCATTCTAACAGAAACGGTATTATTTACGTTGCTTAAATTGACTACCTATAATATAAGGATCATTTATGATATAATCATAAATGAAAAGAAAGATTGACATTCTTGTCAAAACCGCAAAGTGTCAGAGAATTGGCATCAATTACCATTGTTTTTTGACGATAAGCCGAGAAATTGTTAAGTAACAATGAGTTTGAGTACTCCAGAGTTGATAAACATGACTTATGTTGGGCGAGTGTCAAAAAAACTGTTTATGCGGTACGATATCCCGATGCCGAAAAAAAACCAAGACCTGAAGCTTTTGCAAGTTTATTAGAGAGGTTTCAAGAAACAGGTAATGTTGCTTTTAAGAAACGTAAAGTAATTAATAAAGCAGTTACCAATGAAGATAATGCTTTGACAGTGTTATTAACAGTGCAAGAAAATCCACACACAAGTACCAGGGAAATTGAGAGAGCTACTGATATTGAACGCACTAGTATTAAACGGATTCTGAAACAACATAAATATCATGCCTACCACATTGAATTACACCAAGAACTGTATGATCGCGATTACGTCCAACGACAAGAGTTTTCAATTTGGTTTTTAAATACAATTTGGGATAATCCAGGTTTTGTAGATAGGGTGCTGTTTTCAGATGAAGCAACTTTTAAAAGCAACGGCTTAGTTAACAAACATAATATGCACTATTATTCAACCGAAAATCCACATTGGATTCGTCAGGTGGACCATCAAAATAAATGGTCAATTAATGTTTGGGGAGGTATAATTGGCTCTCATGTTATAGGACCATATTTCTTTGAAGAGCATTTAACGGGAGAAGTCTATTTAAATTTTTTGAGAAATGAGTTGCCCGTATTGCTCGAAGACTTACCTTTAATGTTAAGAAATTCCTTATGGTTCCAACATGATGGAGCACCCCCGCATTACCATAGGCATGTAAGACATTTTCTCAATAATTGGAAAGGAGAGCATTGGATTGGGCGAGGTGGACCAGTTAAGTGGCCTGCGAGGTCACCCGATTTAACGCCACTAGATTTCTTTTTATGGGGACATGTTAAAGAAGAAGTTTATAAAGAGGTTCCAACCACAGTGGAAGATATGAAGTTGAGAATAATAAGCAGTTTTAGCCACATTTCAGACCTGACTTGGAGAAAAGTGAAACTTTCATTTATGGATAGACTCGAAATGTGCCTTCAGCAAAACGGTGGTTTAGTTGAACATCTTTTATAAGTTTTAATTACATTGTTTTTGTTGATTTATATTAAATTTATTTTTTTTGTAAAAAAAGATCTGTTATTAATACTGTCAAAGCATTATCTTCATTGGTAACTAGTTTATTAATTACTTTACGTTTTTTTGAAAGCAAAATTTCCTGTTTCTTGAAATCTCTATGATAAACTTGCAAAAGCTTCTATCTTGTTTTTATTTCGGCATCGCATCATCAAAGAACAACATTTATTTATTTACTGATGACAATATTCTGACACTTTGGTGTTTTGACAGGACTGTCAATCTTTTGTTCAATTTATGATGATATCATGGCCTCCTAATATTAAATTGTCAATTTTAACAACGTGAATTCAGAGTAATAGTAGTAAAAAACTGTTGGTCAGAAAGGTATCAAATATGGTATTTTCTGAAAGCTAGTAATGTTATCTTTAACATGAAAGTAAAATATACAGGATGTTCCATTTTAAAAAATTCAATCCAAGGTAAATTTGCAAAACTTGACCACCCTGTATAACAGTGAATAATTTTGAACGACTTACAAGCGATTATTGTAATCCTAGATACAATACATTTTATAGAATATTTGGTCTTTCCATACCTGCTTCAATTGTTTTCAAAAAATGGCCGGAGTATAACCCTTTTTTCCACTTTAACCTCGTCCCATTCCCTTGGTATAAATTTTAGACCCAAAAAACCTGATATCAAAATGATCGTAACGAATAGGAGAATCAACTAAAATAATAATATACCGGGTGTCCCATTTAAAAAAACACAAGTTTGGTTCACCACGAACTTTTCAGACCACCCTGTATAATGGGTATAATTTTAAAACACAGCGTTCTTGACTATCAATCACATCCCAATTTTTTTTTTCAAATTCCTCTCTGTTTGTCCACAATCGTCCACCCCATCTTGGTTGCACCACCCAGTATATTTTTTGGGATCTAGTGGCGCTAAAACATGTAGATGTGTAAAACCTAGTGATTTTTTAACGATTAAAAACATTTTATTTGGCTTGCATTTTGTGCCGTCATCTTAAATTCATACCGCAGTTTTACCAGTTTACGCAAAATTTGAAATCAATCCATCAGTTTTTCAGGATAAATTTTTAAATATTTTATTAAGCCGCCATTTTGGATTCGAACCAAAATGTTACCAGTTGATCTTCTCATAATGCTTGATTTTTTTACAAAGTTTGAGGATAATTCGATAAGTAATTTTTTCGTCATAATTTTTTTAACATTTGACTAGGCCGCCGTTTTGTTTCGATATATTTGATTAATTTTTTATCAAAATTTGAAGTCAATCGGACAGTAGTTTTTTAGCTATGCTGCGAAAAGTCAGACCGACGGAATTAAGAAAATATGTTTTACTAGAAACCCTGAAACACAAACATCTGAAAAAATATCGGAGGGTGATTTCTTCAGGATTACAATTACATTACTTCCCTTTACGAAGGAAGTAAAACGTTTTTTGTCAACCTTTTAATTATAATGCAGTGTTTGTCCATATTCATTCGTAATCAAGAAGTTAATTCGAGTAAGGTCGAACAAGAACAAGTACAAGCAAAAAAATGTGTTGTCAGAAAATTAAATTTTTATTGTTCTTTTTTTCAACTTATACATTAGTCAGGAGGTACTCTACGAGACAGACCTTTGTCTCTGATTTTTGTTATTATGATCATTTTGTTGAGTGAATTATTAGAGTATCATTGTCTGGATAGAAAATATTTTTACTTTCTTTGTAAATTAAAACTTTTGAGATTTTTTCTAATCTTCTCGTTTCAGAGTTTCTGGATTTGTAAACAACAAATTTTCCGTTTTGCATTATCATGCGAAAATAAAAACAATGATCCGTCTTTGTTGTCCGTGTATTCTTCCTTGGATTACCCATATTATTAATGAATGTATTCTTTCTTCATATTTTCCTGTTGTCTGGAAACAGGCTGACTTAATTCCTCTTTCAAAAGTTCGTAATCCCACGGAATATGAGCATTTACGCTCTATAAGCATATTGCCAACTTTTTCCAAAATCCTGGAAAAAATAATGGAAAACCACATGAGAGAGTTTCTTGACTTACATAACGTTCTGCCCTATAGTGAGTCAGGTTTTAGGCTGAACCATAGCTTCGAAAGTGCCCTGACGTGCGTTACTCATGATATTTTTAGAGCGGTTGACGAGAACCAGGTCGATATTTTAATATCACCGGACTTAGTAAAGCATTTGATATGCTAAATCATGGAATTCTTCTTTCCGTTTTTCATTTTATAGGTTTTAATGATAATGCGCGCAGTTTAATTAAATCAGACCGAACTGAGGATGTTGTTTATTATCGTGCACACTCACAACCCTTACTTGTTGCTATTGGTGTTCCACAAGGTAGTATTTTGGGTCCGCTTTTATATACTATATATACTCCCAATTTTTATAAATGTTTAGAAAACATTCTCATTTTTATGCAGACGTCACTCAATTTTACTTTTCCGATCTTTGTCAGGTTTAGGCTATGTATGACGTGTTTTGGATTCAAAATTATTAAATATAAAATGCCTCTTTATTTACGCAACAAACTTTTATTTAACTAATATACATAGCATTAATTTACGAAGAGATCAACTTCTTACAGTACCTCAACATAGAAAAGAAATATTTAAAAGAAATTTTTCGTACAACATTGCTGTTAGAATTAATTGCTTTTCTAACATTCATTTTCAATTTTCTACACTAACATTTAAAAAGCTTTTTAAGAATGATTTACTATGGTTGCAGTTGTCTGTTTAATATCGAACTCTACATTTCTTTATCACGCGTCCCTATGCCTCTCCACCTGCTTATTTATTCTCCTTCTGACTCCCCCTCGTTAAATATAATTTTCATATAATAGATATGTTTACTTACATTAAACTATTAGCCAAATATGCGTCCAAATAAAGGCAAATACATGCAATGGTTATGTGAATTATTTAATCGTCATTATCATGTTTATTTAAATAAATAAGCCAGGTCGGGTACCTGAATGTCTGCTTAACTAAAGCCCATTGTTTACCAATGTTTTATTAAGTTAAATGTAAATTGTTAAATATCTTGTTGGTGCAACAATAAATGTATTATTATTATTATTATTATTATTGTTATAAAACATTTTTTTTGATTAATTTTAAGTATTACTTTTGTACAGTAATTCACATTTTCCTATTTTTGTTAATAAATGTTTAAGTCGTTTTTAAAAAACCAAAAAACAACCTGTTGCAGTTTGCTGTTGTTCGAGATATAAGTGGCCACTATTAAAGATATTTAATTAATTTATACAAATAATTATATATGATAATATGATAAGCTTTATTCTACGAACGAAAACTACAGAGTACATTTGATTTTATTTATTATATCTTAGTTAATGTCAGTAATGTGACAGGATTTCCCGATACATTTCAAATAAGTGAATAAATTTAAACACTATAATTTATAAGGCTCGATTATCATCTATAACCCTGTTACACAATACAAAGGTGGGAACCATTTAGCGGTTACTTTATTTTACATTGGATGGATCGTTTATTCGGAGTATTATCTGTCTCTGATTATACTTAGGCTTCAGGCCTTCGTGGTCTGTCTAAATAAACAGAATTTTCTGTTTTAAATATTATTAAAACTTCTTGATATAGAGGGAGTTAACTAATAGCAAAAGTCCTTTCAACTTCGACGAAAGGTTACTACACATAGAAATACAAACATTTTAAATAGATGCATTTTTTTTATATGACACGGTATTGCCGGTATGAGGTCAAAGCATATTTTCCATTCCAACTTATATTGTGAAGTTCCTAATTTGATGTTAAACTGGATTTTTAGTAAATAATAAGTTACAAAAATCGTTGATCTATACAGGTAAGCAGTGTATCCAACAATTATCCATTCAGTAGCCTAAGGATGTCTGAGAGGAAAGAAATTCCAATCAAAATGTAGCCTCATGGTTAAAGAGATTAAGTTAGAAGGGGTGTCAGGTCCTTCCCGACTCCGCCAAATATCTGAACCTGCTGCCGTATAAACTAATTGTGGATAGTACAGTAAATGCTATGAAATAATTGTACAAATTTTCAGTTATTTCTTAAATAAAGAAAATTCCAATTTCCATTGGCAGTGACGAGGAAGGGATGCTAATTTCACATTGAGTCACAGTACACGAAAATTGCTAATAAGTGTATGGTCTGTGCATTACGTTAGTAGGTTACTTTGAACTTTTTAAGTGGTCTTATTATCTGGCCCTACCCTGGAGATTCGAGATTTTGTATTAATAGTGCAAATTGGTGCCTAACATTGCATCAAGTTACTTTAGAGGATTATTTTGAGTGAATAAGGAGATTAGTGAAAATTTTTATATTGATGGTGCAAAACTCATTGATGAATCTGACACCTCGAAAATTACATCAGTAAACCGAGGGAGAATAAACTTGATATTGTTTTTTTTTCCAGAAGGTCAACCCAAACATTTATATTGGTGGCGTAAAATGGCGCAAAATTCAAGGATGAATTTGATATCCTAAAAAGTATAATTGGTTAACTTGGGGGGTTACGATCTAACTACTACCCTTTAGCCAATACACCTCCTAAGTTATTTTATGATGCGTTGCATAATTTTCTTTTTGGTTGTGTAAAATAGTTATCACTAGTGTCCAGTACTTTAAAAAAATAGAAAATAATGTGTTGAAAAATCAAAAACTATATTCATTTTTTGGTGAAAGAAATTTGTAAAAGGAAACTTCAAGCGCCGCAAATATATACAAATTAAGAAGATATAAAAAAAAACTAAATTTTATAGTGTTAAAAAATCTGAAATAAGCATGGTAACTTTCAGTCATCCTTTGCTGTCTTGTCCCTGGCAGTAATTACTCGTTTTTTTTTTAATTCAGAGATGCGGAATTAAATACTAAATATTCGAGCAAAGCAAACGTAGAACAACACTTAGCTTACCCTGGATACTCCAGTCTGCTCTAAAACGTAGTCAACCATCATTGGTACATCAATAGTACCAATTTCATGCCAGCTAAATTGCCAGAAGTCTGGATCGTATGTGCTAAGAGATATGTGCGAACGGCTCCAAGTATTACCTCTAGCATTCCCCATCCATACGTCATATCCCTCGTCAGCCAAAATGAAAGCTAAAAAACACTCTATTATTATCATTAATTAAAAAAAAAACTCTTCGACTGATGAGATCGATGTCGCGAGCTCTGCGTTATACTGGACTGTATGCTCATTGGTTTGCTTGAATCACTTATCATCCTCTATCTAAGGAGGTGGCCGAATATGAAATATATGTTCAAGGGTGCTTTGTGATCGCATTTATATAGGTCTCCCCTCAGGTACTTTGCATTGACTGTGCTCCTACCATGTCGGACTGTAGCTCTGAGAAATCTTTTTTCAAAATTATCTGTGTCAATTAAAAATGGTGTTTCATGTTTATTACAACTTAAAGGAAAACTACAGATGACAGATTCAGTTGAAAATGACATAGTTTACCCTTAAATATCCTTATTCTCGTTGTACCAATGCGTAGTATTTACTAAACATCAGTTCCAGGCAGCTTAGAGGAGGTGGAAATAGAATTTTAAGTGGCAGTGGATTCTATACATTTCATTTAGTGCAATACGTACGGACCACCGAGGCTGTAAAAGACAATTACAATCTAGAAAGCATCGGCCATTCGATTTTACGCAGTAAAATGATACAACATTTTTGGAAAGAATTATACGTGTATTAACGTAAATTGTGAAATTTGTGAAAACAGTTATTATGAATACTCAATTTTGAAATATGTCTGTGAATAAATGTGTAATACAGTTTCTTTAATCAAGGATTAATAGCTCTAAGTTTTTATAAAGGTAGGTTGAACGACTAAAGGTATTTAATATTTTTGAGTGATGTCTTAATTACCACTTTTAAAGTGTTTCTTAAACGAACACCTTGAACACCAACAAAATTAGGAAATTGGCTTGGGTTGGGAATCATCTAGAAAAGGCTACTAGCAGTAAAACCATCGGATTTTTGTTGTTAGGGACATCTAAAACACGTATCTTATACTGGAATTCAAATGTTTTAGAGCATTTAAAAAATCACTCGTGTCTATGAAACTATAGATCCGTCTTCACTACGCAGACCAGCCAGTGAACAAAATATAGTTTTAAATTAATTATACCTAACAAGAAGTCACAAAATTGTATATCAACTCGAAAACGTACAACAAAGTACATGGTATACGTTTTTGAATAAATGGGTAGTTGAAATTTGACAAAATAGATAAAAAAGTTGATATTTGTAAAATATACTTTTTTTGTAGTATTTTTGAAGTTAGAACAATCCACGTTGCCAAAAGCAAAATATTGAAACACACATTTGTTTTTCACCGTATTGTCATCCGATCTGAAGATCTGTCCCCATTCAGTCTCCCATCCAAGTACATGATTGACGTGTTTAACTGGCACCATACAATGTAAGTTAATTTCAGGCAGTTAACAAAGATGATTTCTGGGCTGGGGTGACGTTTTCCTTGATTTTTAAAGCAATAAGTTTTGAAATACTTGTTTATTACCCAATTCATGGCAGTTATTAATCAGTGGCGGCTCGTGGATTTAAGAACGGGTGAAGAAAATTTTTCGGGGTGCCATGCCCAAAATGGCTATTTTTTTAAACTTTTTATGATGTTAATTATCCATAGCTTTGGAGCGTTTTTTAATACTTAGAAAAAATAATATGAATTTATAAGATTTTGAATACATTTTTTTAGTTCTTAAAAAATAGTTATATACCTATATCTTAAAGCTAATTTCGATTCGATTCGATCGATGCAAAACTGCTTCCGCCTCCGATGATCCGAACGCACTTATTTACATTAATTCTATATGAAGCGAACAAGCGCCTGCGGTTTGCAGCAGCAGTTTTATGCCGCTCCCATCTCTATTTGGCTTACGGATATTCACCATTGCGTTGCCATAGCAACTGCCGTAACAAAGCTACGCGCTAAAGCGGCGTGCGGGGGAAGTCTGTTGAGGAATTTGTTACTGCTGATTGTGATTCTCAACGAGTCGCTCTTATCAAAAGGTATTCAGCGCGCTACGTTGTTAAGTCATTATTATGTTTTGAGTATATAACGCACTAGTTTTGATAGAAAATAATGGTACAATAAAGTAAATAATGTGAATTTGTATAAAACATACTACATTTTTATAACAAAAATGTAAATTATAAAATTCTTAATATTCTAAAAATATTTTTATTTTTAAGTAAATTGATTGGAAAATGTAGGTGAAGCGGTGCTTCACCCGCGTCCCCTGGCGAGCCGCCAAACTATTAATTTTCGTTTCTTCCAAATAATTGTGGATAATAATTCTTACCCAGTGATTTTTGCGGACCCTGTATACACCAGTCAGCTGAGGATGAGAGAAGGCCATGTTGAAGAAAGGCTACTTTTCCACTGTTCTTTCCAATTATGTTTTTATTAATCCTGTGGAGTGCCAAAATGTATCCATCAGAAGTGACAACTTTATGAGTTTCAACTGGATATCCATGGGATGCAATAAGGTGTTCCTAAATATGAATAAAAGTTTATAAACATATATTTTCATTTTTCTTTAGTCTAGTATACGTTTAGAAGTTCAGACCGTCCACTTACGTAGAAAACAAAAATAGGTACCCTTTAGTTGTTGATAATATTCATCGTCTTCTGGCTCCTAGTTTACCAAAGTTTAGAAACCTCTCCCGGAAGCAAGTTTGATTATTACATTACTACATAAAATAAAAACCCTTCGGTCATCAAACCTTAACGTTTGTGGGAACAGAATATGGTAATTTTCAAAAGTATATACACGGCGTTTTATATAAAAAATTAATTTTTTAATTTCAGTTATTTCTTTTTATAATGTTTAAATTTGGAATTTATATTTTTTATATTGCTTAAAACAATGGCTGTATTTATCCTAGATGTAGAAAGCACCCGGGTTGTTGGATCTTAGAAGCTCTTTGTCTTGCTGTTTTATCTTTAAATATCCTTGAGTGGAGGTAGTGTGATTTTTCCCTAACTTATGCTGCACTTAAATTGCGTTTCTCGTTTTGAAGTTGCCTCTACATTCATTCATTTTCACATTTGTAATTAGTTAAACATTTTGACATCAATGAGCTCTTTTTGTTTGCAAAATAATCACTGTCACACTCACCTAAATACTCTTGAGATGCTATTAATATTTTTTATATAGCGGTTAGACTTTTAATCAAGCGCTATCTATGCTATGGCTATCAAATATTTAATTTTGCCCTCACACTCCAATCTATATAAATATTCATATATTAAACTCATTCTTACACATCTACACGTTTCCTGTTAAGAATTACTCATTAATTTTAACTCACAACTGGTTGATCAGTGCTAGATGATGTCAAGACTTTGAGATTTACGTATTTCAACTTGTATAAAAAAATATTGAAAAGTTATATAACTAATAATTTGCGCTACTACACAGAACTACAGAGACGGGTGGGTGGTTTTGGGGAGTCATTGACCAAATGATTATAAGAAGCAATCGCTACTGCTTGGAATTCTCTCTAAAATTGGAACTGGTGTTTTAAAAATATAACGTATTTTACAAGAATGATATTATCAAAATCTAATCTAGAAAGTTTTCTTCGTAATATCATTTCAGTTAACCTTTAAAAGGTTTCGTGTATCTATTTCTTACAGGGAGCAATGTCAGGATACCTCCCTTTTCTTCGTTAAACCGGAAGGTCTTTTTTGTTACAGTACTCTAATGGAGAAGGCGTCTATGGATGGGGTCTATGGAAAAAGATCTAAGGCTAGAATCAGTGTTACTGTTGGACGTTTTGCGAGTGTACATGAGCTTGAGATTAAAAGCTCTGTCCAATAACTTTAGCTGACTCCGGTTGCAATGGAACTTTGCGTTTAATTGTCAGTACCAAGATTAGGAATTGAAAGAATTCTGTGTCGAAGGCCCCGAACAACAGGACTCAGCCTAAAGTCTTCATGCTGCGCCCATTCAGATGTTTTAAAGTTCCTTAAATTAAAAAAATTAGGACCTTTACCGAGGCTGGTTGGCTTGTATCAACTGCCTAAAATTTTACTCTGCTACGATCTATACTGCAGCTTTTGTGCATAGGAAGTCAGCATTTCGTCTGTCGATGCAATGCTTCAGTTCAACTGCTTTGCTTGGCGTACATCTATGTATGTAGACTCTGAGTTTGCCCTGGCCATTTCCTTAAGAAAAGCATGATATGGGGGATTTATAGCACAGAGGGCTTGAGCGAGTCCAAGTGCTGACCCTGCCAGACTCCCCTTTTTATACCTAAAGTCCCTCTAGTATTTTAAAAATTCCGGTAAATCTTGAGACTCTGAATTTTTAAGCCACTTGTACCTGTCTGGCCTCAGAGACCTTTGTGGTCTCCCCAAACATAAAGAAATAAATATCAAATCGCATTCTTGGGGCCAAAAAATGTAATGGATGCATTAGTAGATCTTGTGAATAAGTACTGAAAAGAGAACTCAAATCACCGAATAGAGAGATGGAAAACAAGTATTGCAGTAATTTATACGTTATTCTTAACATTGTATGAGGCATTGCTTATTTAATACTATCAAATAGATATTATTTTATTTCCAAAAATAAACATATTTTATTGATTCTGTGGTAGTAAAAATAATTTACAGAAGGGTATAAGAATTGCCGAATCGGCGAGAGAATGTTAAATAATCAAGTAAAAATGATTAAAGTTTTTATTATTTACTTTAGCTTATATAATTTTTTTGCATTAGCTTATATCAGTTTTGACTTTAAACCAAAATAGTTATACATCTTATTACCTACCACAGTATAATTACCAAAATCGCCTAGTGAGTCTATGTCTCTTAAAACTTCGTTGAGAATTGTAATAACTTTTTTTAGGATTGAAGCTTCGAAAATATCAGGCATCACTGAAGCTATGAAGAGTAATATGTACTTCATTTCTGGATGTAACAGTTAGAAACAATTTTTTTGAAACTGAAAGTAGTCGGGAGCTTTAAATTGTGTAGATTTCGCATATTTTGAAATAATGAACTTTTCCTTTAAAATATTATATACAAAAATAACTAGATAGTTTTCCAGCACCAACGTTATCTGAAAGGTTTTAGTAATTTTGATATCAATACGTAGAAGGGAATATACCTAAATACATCAATGTGAAATAAACAGTATCGGACTTGGCCCAACTACCAATCTGGCAAATGCTTGGTAGGCCCACCCAAGTAGCACATATAATTATACATGGGCTAATTATGCTGTGATATTGAACAATAACCCTGGCTGATTAGCTAAAATTGCTAGCCAAAATATCAGTTCTATTACAGTGTAAAGACGGAAATATAGCTAAAGTGGGGAATAATAATTTAGCCATAATGGGGTAAAAATGGCCACTTGGAAATTATACGACCCTCTATAGTAGTGGGCAGTATTCATATAGAAAAGTACGCCCTACCCAAGTAGAACAAATTAGCTGATGAGCTTTTTTGCCTATCAGTTAGCCATAAAAGACACATAAAAACCAGAGATTTGTCAAATTTTGGCAAATGATTCTTGGTTTGTTTTCTAGCCATCAAAGCTCGCTTCAAACTAGATTTTTTTGGCTCCAAAAGTAGCAGTTTTTAATGTAGATAGGCATAACTTTCAACTTTTTTTTTGTAATATTGGATGGCCAAAAAGTAGACATATATGTCAATTTTGTTGCCACAACATAACCAAATACATTCTAGTAAGTATTGAAGTTTAATTACAGTAAGCATAGCATAGCTGTTCAAAGTGCCAGAATAAGGCTTTTTTAATGAATAGAAATCGAGATCAGAATATGACCAAACATATTTTAGCAAGTATTTAAGTTTAATTATAGTAATAATAGCTACATAAAAATGCCGGATTACGACATTTTTAAACAACAAAAATTGAGAGGAAAAAATATTTCTTTTATTATCATATTTTTGTTTCAAAATTAAACTAAAATTGGGTAGTTTTATTTTGTTTATTTTTGTTATAATATTGCCAAAAAATGCCACATTTTCAAATTTTCGTTTATAACCTATAAAACTATACTTAACCAAACTGAAGATTTATTTAGAAAAACGAACTATAAATTATTTACCATACAAAATGTCTAATAAAAAAAAAGATTAAATATTTTGTTTAAATTGATTAAATTTTGTTATGCTGACTCCTGGGTTTTAAATTAGCCATTTTCTAGCGAGTGCTTAAGGCAAACCAAGTAGGCATTTTTATTGGTAAAATTTTAGTAAAAGTTGCTTCATTTTAATTACATTTGAAAATTATTGCCATTTGATGAATCTTTGCTTACAAAGTAGCCAATTTTAACGAATATTTGCTTAAAAAATAGCTCAAAGCTTTTTAAGATGCGCCATGATTGAAATTAAAATTAAACTAATTTCCTAGCAGCCATTATTTCACCACTTTAAACAAACATATTCCTTCTACCTATAAAAACGTATTTTCATGCATGTTTTTTCCGTTATGGACTCTTTAATCAATTTTCTTAGTAAAATACATTTCCAAAATTAAAAAAAAAAACATTTGTAGAAAACGAAATCTTTAGTTTCTAGAAGGGGTTCGTGTTTTACATACCTATCTTAGATTCTTTTAACAGTAAAAGTTCCTGCGCAAGTGTTTTTTGTCCCTACCAACCGTCAAACTTATAATGTTTTACACAATAAGTCATAGTGTACTATTTCTACGAAACTATGATTTGTTATCTTTGCATTTCCTCTTGACTCATATATTTTTACACTGATTGGCTCTGTTAATACTATTTCTACATAATTTGAAACAATTGATGATTTATCATATAAATGAAGGCAAAAAATGAGAAATTATTTAGGTAAATTTCGGGAAAAAATGGTACTCAAATTTAGGCTAAAAACAAGTCAGAAATCAGCTAAAAAGGCTCGATTTTAAAGTCAAAAGTAGCTAATAAACCTAACTATAAAATCAAAAGAGAGGGTCGTATAATTGTCAATTGACCATTTTTACCCCATTATGGCTAAATTATTATTTCCCACTTTAGCCATATTTTCGTCTTAATACTGTAATAGAACTGTTGTTTTGACTAGCAAGTTTAGCTAATTAGCCAGGAATATCACAGCGTTTTAGCCCATATATGATTTTATGTGCTACTTGGGTATTCCCAATTTTTTTTATTTTTATATTATTAATGTTTATTTTTTATTTTCATAATCTATAAACGATAACTTATGTCACTTATTATTAAAAATGGTTTTATTCCAAGAATTGGAATTTTATCGAATATTTAAACATCTTATTAAGTGAGGATTCATACTAAAATTTTACCGATTTGTCCTTTTTTCACATTATTTCTTTTGCAAAATTTTAAAGTCCATTCCATATACGATTTTTACACAATTTTGAAGTCAGTAGATGAAGGATACGTAGTTGTTGAGCTATGCCGCGCATAAACAGACCGACGGAAAATGGAGAACATATTTTTCGGCTTCTAGCGACCCGGAAACATAAAGATCTGAAAGAATCTCGGAGGGTGAATTTTTGAATATTACAATACTTCATTCTTATAAGGAAAGCAATAATAAAAATTGCTGTTGTAAAGACTAAAATAATGCCTGTCTAATGTCAGGTCTAAATCTTGTAAACATTGTTTTCTATAAATTTGTATCGATATGTTTTTCTTCTAGCTGATCTCATTTATTTTTTTATTACAAAATATAAGGACATCGCCGTTTGTAAAAAATGAGCAAAAAATAGAACAATAAAATAAGAAATGTATACAAAAATATATTGCATGTCACTAAAAACGAGTAACTATAAGAAATAACTTTTTTAAGTTTTAACTTATTTTCATAGCCTGAGAGAAAACAATTAAAAATGTCGTTGTTTTAACTGTTAAACAATCTTAGAGTCTTATGAGTTCGAGAGCGAGTATGTTATGAAAAGATACAATTAGTAATGTTATTTATCAGTATAAAAACAAAACATGCATCAAATCACTGGATGCCAACCATTCTCCAGCTGGGGGGATAGTCCTCCTTTGGGCTAATATGTCCTCCACAGCTATTCTGGAGGACGCTATTTGTCATCCTTAAAGTTAAATTTTAAATTCCATATAGAATTCATTCAAATAATGATTAAAAGTAATGAACATGAACAAGATAGTATGGTTTGACTTTTTAAAAGAAAATTAAAAAAAAACGTAGTTGATACATGTTGTTAGAGTAAATGTAAATCGGTATGAGACTATTTGCTGACTTGATGAAAATTGTTCAACATGATTTTCGAAAAATCTGGGAAATTTTAAAAAGCAAGTAATGATTGAGCACCTAAAGAAAACCAGGCTTTTAATGCAAAACTATTGTTTTAGGTTCTCTAAGCAAGATAATACCGGACGAACTAAAAACAGTTAATAAACAATTAATATAATTAAAAAACGATTTCCTAAATCTAACCGTAAAAATATCAGGTAATAAAACTTAAATTTGTTTTTAGTATTTTTGAAAGTTTACATACAAAAGTTAATTGTCACATATTTTTTTTGAATTCACTATAATAAATTCATTTTTTAAACATCAAAAAATAATAATTTTTGACACTTTATTGTAAATTTACTTTATGCGTTCCCAATTTTCAGATTTTTCTCTTGACATCTCAGTGGTAGAAGTTTGACTAAAATTTTCAATCAACTTATCTTAGTAATTACCATATTTAGGAAAAAATCAGATGTGGGACCATTGAGTCACTGGCATTTTGGTACATTTTCGTTGATCAAAATTGAGCTGACAACCTGAAATTTGTACTGATAATGCGAAAAAGTGAATTTTTATCACAGTTTCAATGTTCGGCTAGGTCAAAAACACTTTACATTTGTATTGTAACAATTTTATCAATATAAAACCAATGTTTTTTTGCTTTTCTGAAACTTTTATTATTTTATTTATATTTATTATTAGTTATAAAAATATCATCTGAAAAAAGGTTTTTTTTTGCAATACTTTATATTAAAATAAACTTCCTAAGGGGGCCCCATATAGAGTAAGGATTTATGTTTCAACATAAATCAAAATATGTCCTGCCAAGTTGGCGAATTTCTAACAATTATTCTTCTTCGTATTCATTTGGTATATGGTATACATTTTCTACATTTTTCATGTCCATAATTTTTTTTTTGTACCTCTGGGGTGGTTTTAAGCCCCAAACCCCCTCCTCATATATATCACAGTCACGTAAAATGAGCGGCGGGGAATACTTTTCTAACATTTTTTTTTGGATTTCTACCAAAATGCTACTATTTCATCTCTATGAAGTCAATTGGGTACGTAGTTTTCAGCTATGCCACGAACACAGAGACCGACAGAATTGAAAAAACATGTTTTTCGATATCTAGGGATCCTGAAAAATGAAAATCTGGAGAAAATCTCGTGGGGTTATATTTTCACAATTACAATCGAGGAAAGTAAGACAATGGTGGATGCGCAGATAAATATACGGCATTATTTTAAATGCGAAACTATATTATTACGATCTCCCTTTGTCCCTCTTTGGAATTCTCCTTAGTGTTGGCAATTTTACGTTACACGAATAGGCAGGCTCTACGTTCAATCATATCTTTGTGGCATTGCTAAAAATGAGAACAAAAATATAGCTTTATGAAACATTGGAACCATCAAGTCTGTAGTACAAATACATCCAGAACTGGGAAGAAACAAAACCCAGCATGCATCCTCATCCAATTCAAGCTCACTTTAGATTTATCTACTGTTTATAGTATACATTAATGATTTATTTTTGCATTTGTTACCTGACATGTGTGTATGCTATGCGGACGACACTTCTCTGATGTCTGATGCCGACACAAGGGAGCGTTTGGATGCAAAGATGCTTGAAATTAAGGACAGGGTCGATGTTTGGTTCACCCAGAATAATTTAAAGCTTAACATGAATAAAACCCAGGAAATAACTTTCTCAACTAAAACAAATGATGTACCTAGTACAAGTGTTAAAGTGTTGGGCTTGATAATTGATAATAGGCTTAACTGGAATTCTCACATTTTGGGTTTAAAGGCCAAGCTTGCTTCTTCTGTGTTTGTGGTGAGGAGACTGAGAGATTTGGTGAGCCGGTCTTCACTTTTAACTGTGTATTACTCTTTGTTTCACTCTCATATTTCATATGGAGTTCACCTATGGGGAAATTCCTTAAACGGCTTGTCTATATTTAGGTTACAGAAGAAGGTTGTCCGAATAATTGCAAAGGCCGGCTACCGGGATCACTGCAAATCACACTTTATAAATTTTGAAATTATGACTGTACCATCACTTATTTATTATCAGCTATTGGAAATTTATAAAAATAAAGATAATTTTCAATTTAATTCTTCATATCATAGTTACAAAACTCGTACCGCCAATTTAATTAGACCTCCTAGATATAGACTAGATAAAACCTACAAAAACTCTTTAAACATTTCTCTATATAATATTTTACCACGTTCTATTACGGATTCTATTTTAGGTAGGTTTAAATCAATTTTGAAAAAATTTCTTATAAAAAATGCGTTTTTCTCGGTGAGTGATTACATGCACACCCTCTCCAGTGATTGTGCTTCAATAGAGACGTTAGTTTCTTAAATGTTTTAAGTTTGTTCGTTTAACCTACATGTTTTTATTTTTAGTGTTATGTAATTTACCATTTATTTTTTATTGAACAAATGACGTGCTACAATTGTAATTTGTATCAAAATGTAGTCAAATAAAATTTATCTTATCTTATCTTATCAACAAAACTCAACCTCTCATCAAACCAAACCCCATCATCTTAGGCTGTTTCATTTGTTGGTATTCTATTGCTACGATAGAAACTAATAAAAAAAACATTTATCAATATTAAGAAATAAATGAATAGGCTGCACCCAATACCAGAGAGCATTTAAATTACTTTGGAGTGTCACTGGAACTTCCAACACCTCCAGTAGTCCTCTAACTTTTTCTTCGGTATTTCGGGCTTGCAGGCTTGTTCTATAATACCTCTCTAAAACTGCTGGAATAAATGTTTGGCTGTAGTATTGTAGTTGCTACAAGTTGAATTTACTTTTACCACTTTTATAACATTTTTGAGTTCTACAAAACAGATTTACACAAATAGGTCGAATTAAAAAACGCTTTCCCTTTTAAGACAACACTTAATAAATAAAATTGGATTGCATTTGATACCATATGTTTTAAAACTATTCCGATTTGGAGCGCTTTAAATTCCTTTTTACCTTGCAAAAACATCTGCATCAAAACGTCGCATATCAGAAGCCTCAAATTCCTTAATGGTTCAGTCTACAAACCGGCTTAACTGTGCAAATGCGTTAATTTGCACCTATTTTGCTACGATAAAATACTTGTATATCATATCTTAGAGGTGCTAAGGCCACCTCACCTAATTTTGTTAATCCAACGACCGCATCAGGCAGGTGCGTATACAGCTTAGAGTTATAGCAGGGGTTATTTAATTTACAGGTTTTTTATGCATTAGGCAAATCTTACGACCAAAAAAACAGGTAGACACTTTCATATAACACACAGACTATATATACCATTCTTCGTACAATGTAATATTATGTGACTTCAATGTTCAAAATCAGCAGACGTAAATTTTAAATAATTTTATCATATGGGGGGTGTAATTAGCCCCATTACTCCCCATTCTTGTATACGCACCTGGCATCAGGGGAAAGACTACGAACGGATAAATTGGACCCTCTCATGATTTCAGAAAATAACAAGTAGGATAGTGGGGCAGTTACTTTCTCAAACGAAACGCTATGCTTCCTCTTGGCAAGTATATTACAGCTTTTCAGGCAGAAATATCCGATATTGTTATGGAACGATGGAGGAAGAAAGGAGGCTTAAAAGAAGGAATGATCATTTGCTCAGACAACCAAGATACGTTGAAAGGAGTGAATCCACCTAAAGACTTGGTTTAAGACTGTCGCGTCGAACTGGAAAGACTGGCAAGGTCCAAACGGATTAAATTCACTTGGGTCCCTAGTCACTGTGGAATAAAAAGGAACGAGACTGTGGACAAGCTAGCTAGGCTCGGAACCAACATGCGGTCTATAGGATTGGAACCAATTCTAAGAATGTCAAGGCAGCAAGCAGCAAGTTAAGATGGCTCTTAACGACTGTGCCTATAGAACTTGAGTCAGGAATGGCAAAATTATAATAAAGGAAGGCAGACAAAGGGTTTTGTTGACAAATCTAAAATAGCCTGGCTGTTCACGAGAAGTAGACGGAATAACAGCTTCTTATTTTTAGGACACTATCGATTAAACTCTGTTTTATCAGTGAACTCTATTAAACATTTCAGTACACAATACAATAACATTATCTGTTCAAACAATTTTGTTGAAAGGTTTTGGTGTTAACGCGGTACAAAAAAATGTCAGAAATTGCGGGTAACTATAGCAAAGGTGATGAAACACCTTTTTGAGGGAAGCGTTTATAATTGTCCCTTCAGGAATCTTATACAGCTCTTTGAGAGCATGCTTATGTCTTGTTTTGGGATAGGTTTTTGGCAGATACTGCTAGTATTTATTGTTATTTAGAATTAAAGATTTTATATAAATAATAAACGTATTTTTTATGCCAGCTGGCCCTCAATAGCAGAAATTGCTACCCAATCCAGTCCGAATCTGCCTACCTCGAAAACTGCCTTAACATGCTTTTAACTAACGATATACACATAAGTACAAATACAACATGTACTTAATTAAAACAAATAATTACCTGCATAATATTATAACATTTTCTTTGAAAATAAATTGGTTCGCACATCGCACCAGTGAAACAAGGACAAAGGCATCCAAATAAATTATTTGTATCTAATCACTACGTGAAATAAAAATTATAAGTCAAAGGATAAAAATAATTAGAGGCATGAATACGTTTTCAATATAATCATTAACAGCACCTAGTTCAATTTTGTTGAATATATTACAGCAATTAGTAGGCTAGATTAATAACTATGCCCAGGTAGAGAGGTAACCGAAAGAACTCTTTCTCTATATCTGTGGTAAAGTGTAACTGGGCGATCTACGTCTACTACATTTAAAGAACATGTAAAAAACAAATTGTTTGATCAACTGTTGCTGACCACCAGCACTCAATAGGATACATAATTAACGTTAAGAATAAAAAAGCCCGGGCATTAGTCTCGGAATATAATAAAAGGAAGATTAAAGAATAAATTGAAACTAGTACTAATAAAAAAAATCGGTAAATTGCCTTTACCCGGAACTTCCCTCAATATGAATTTTTCCTTTTATTAGGAATAGTGAAGGGTTAATCGTTTATTAACACCTATATATACTGTCTTTTCAAACATTTTTATTGTGCGCCATTTTATTCCACCATATTGGATTCGTACTAAACAGTTTCTACCTAAGCCACACTTGATTTTTGAGCCATCTAGAGACCCTAAAACGTGAAGATGTGCAAATGTCGGATGGTGTTTTTTTACGATTACAATACTTCCCTTTTGTAGCACAATAAGTAACATTTTGGTTAACATGTCCGAATCATCACATAATAAGCATTTAATTAGCCTGGAAAACCGACTTTTTACCGCAAAAGGCGTATTGGCGATTGCGTTCTGTTATAAATGCTGCTATTCATCTAGTTTATTGATTAGGAAGTTCAAAGGGTTCAAAAAACGTGCTATTATAGTAATTTACTGAAAAAACTTCACCAAATTTTAAACATGTTTCTATAGCAGTACATGTTACCCCCTTAGGGCTACTTCACTCCTAAACCAATGTTACTAAAACCGTGCGACCACCGCTATATATAATACAAACTCAACGGAAATATAGTCCTGATAGACACTTTACAAGGGCGTTATGCTACCATAAAAATAGTTATTTAATTAAACTCTTAAGGACTACTTTACTCTTTTAACAATCCCGTGCGACCACCGCTATTTATAAACCAAACAAACTGAAAATATAGACCCAAGAGACGCTTTACAAGGGCTTTATGCTACCATAAAAATAAATGATTAATTCAGCCCTTAAGGGTTATTTTACTCTCAAAAAAATACTAAAACAGTGCTATCACCGCTAATTATAGGTCAAATTCAACGAAAATATGGTCCTAAGAGACACTTTATAAGAGCTTTATGCTACCAAAAAATAGTTATTTAATTCAGCCCTTAAGGGTTACTATACTCTAACGAAATTTTACTAAAACTGTTCGACCAACACTATAAACCAAACTCAACGAAAACATAGTCCTGAGGGACACTTTACGCCATAAAAATAGTTATTTAATTCAGTCCATAAGGGATATTTTACTATTAAAGAAATGTACTAAAAGCGTGCGACCACCGGTATTTATAAATCAAACTCAAAATATAGTATTGATAGACCCTTTAAAAGGTACGTTTATACTACTATGAAATTAGTAGTTCTGGTAGACACTTTACAAACGCTTTATGTTACCATAAAAATAATTATTTAATTCAACCCTTAAAGGAAATTTACTCTTAAAAAAAATTACTAAAACCATGCGCCCACCGCTATTTATAGAGTAAAGTAACCCCTAAGGGCTGAATAATTATTTTTCTAGTAGCCTAAAGTCCTTGTAAAATGTCTTTTGGGACTATATTTTCGTTGACTTTGGTTTGTAAATAGCGGTGGTCGCATGGTTTTTAAAATCTTTTTTTTTAAGAGTAAAGTAGCCCCTAAGGGCAAAATGTCTCTCAAGACAATATTTTCGTCGTCGAGCTTAGTTTATAAATGACGGTGGTCAAATGGTTTTCGTAAAAGCTTTTTGGAATAAAGCAGCGTCTAAGGGCTGAATTAAATAATTTTTATGGCAGCATAAAGTTCTTGTAAAGTGTCTCTTAGAGCTATATTTTCGTTGAGAAAAATTCTTTCTTTCTTTCTATTCAGTTTAACGGCCTTGAGCTGCCTGGGCTAGACGGCCGATGTGGTTGCTATATTTTCAATTTTTAATTTAGTTTGTTTTCTTTGGTACTACCTGTCAATGTCTGTTTATTGCTTCTTGGCTTCCACTAGATGCCCCTTGAGACTACTACTGGTCTCACGAGACGACCTTTTCTTTCAAGCTATCCCCTTACCCCTCCCACTCCCGCCACATAGTGGCCATTACGCTAATATTCTATGTAGAACTGCGGCAGACAAACGAGATAGAATGCAGGAACCACTTATGTTAATAACACAGGCCTTCGACGAGACGAACCGGAAAACCCCCTTGAGAAAAACTAACTACACATGAAAATTTGGTTTGGTTGGGTTATTCTGGTCAGCTCAGCTGAGCAAATTATCTATTTGCAATGTCCTACTATTAAAAACAGCTATCGCTAACATAATGGTTTTTGACAGAAATACAAGGCATTACTTACGAGATAAATATATGTCTCTTAGTGTCTTTAGATGTTACTTAAAATTTGATGTATTTTAAAAGTAAGTTTATTATAGCTTAACCCAAGCAAAAAAGGTTGCGCTTTGAACTTTACTGTTAAATTGTAGACAATACCAAAGTTTACGGAATTAACATACATTCTGTAAACTTTGACAATACTGCTCTCTGAAATCAACGCGTCTGCTTAAATTTCAGAGATAATGTGAATTTCTGAAAATAGTATTTCTTTTTTGAAACGCACTTTTTACATATTTGTCTTTAACCATCTTTACAAATCCATGCACGTAGCCAGGGGAGATACAGGAGGACCTGGACCCCCCCTAAAACTCTATAAATATTTTGGTATAGGCATGCTTTTTCCCAATATCCCTGAGGTTTGACCGCTTGCAATAAATGCCTATAACCTCGACATTTTCACAGTGGCCGCTGCTGTACTTTCAATTTTCCATTATTAATAATTGTGATATGTAGCGCACGAAGATCATATATTTCTTTTGATTTAGCAAAATATTGCACGTGTTAAACTATACATTATAATAGAAATACTCCGTCCTGTCCATCAGACTGTTGATTCAACTTTTTTTTTATCTAATTTAGTGCTCTTGTTTAGGGCTGGTTAGGGCTAAGCCCTGATAAAACAGATTTGAGCCCTGGTAAAAAGTTTCCTTAAGAATTAAAATATGTATATATTAGGAAAAAAATGTGAAATATCAGACCTGGCACAAAGAAAATGAGTCCTGTCAAAAATTTAGTTCTGGCTACGGCCGCTACATGATCCATGATTTCAATAGTTCTGATTATTTGCATCAACATAATTTACAATTTCTGTATTTAAAATACACATAATCCAAACAAAATAATTCTGTAAAGGACAATAATGTTATTTTTGAAAGTATCGTATAGATTTACCTTATATTAACGTTTGTAAATTATTTTTATAAAAATAAATAATATGCCAAACCCTTTAAAATTATGTGAAGGATATTTGAACTATAGGTAATTGCTTATTAATAAAGGGCAAAGTGCGACCAGCAATATTTCGGTCATTTTTGTGGCTAGTAGAGCTACTTAAATATTACTTACTAAAATGTATTGTAATAAATCTGCTTCCTGGCCTTATATCAAAGCAAACACATGGTTAGAAAATAAAAGCTTTAATTAGTACAGCCATTGGCTTTATAATCCCTATAACTTGCCGGGGCCCATGCGATACGGGAGCTTCATGGTATCCATCCAAGGGTTCGAATAGTGGATTTATCTGAGTGTTATGATGAAGAAAGTTTTCTTTCCGTAACTATCAAAAAAACTAAATGCTGACATTTTTTCAATTGGATCATCTAAAATTAATAAAATTTGCAGAACGAAAAAAAAAGTAGTAACGAGATTATCAAAGGTAAGTATAGTGTTTTTATTGAGTATGATACATGCACTGTATTTGCAAAATCTCCCTGTTGCCCGAGATGTAGTATGAATCATAATTTTAGAGATTAAAAGCTTGAATTATTTAAATCCTGGCAACACAACTTTAATACATGTCAGGCGACTTGGTCAACCTGAATTTCGCTCTGCTAATGAATAGTTTCATTTATTAAACGAATGGAAAATACTATAGTTTGTACTCATGTTGTACATTATTTAATGACGTGACAAACTAAACTAAGGGGTGCTTCACTTTCCATGATAAAAGGGAGGATTCATAGCGAGGGAAGTTTAGAGTAGCCAGTTTACCTATTTTTCCCAAAACTGGAGGCAAAATCGACGATTGTTATAATAACTCAAACTGAAGCATTTCAAGCCTCTTGCAAGTAAATTTATGTATAAACGTCATAATTTTCTTCCACAAAACTTTTGGTCTACTATGTAGAGGGTGTCTGGTTATATTTAAAATGGGTCAACAAGCTAAACTTTTAGAGATATAAAAAATATTTACGCTTTTTGCTAAACCATCAGCGTTTGCTACAAAAAACAAACAAATGCCAATTGGAAAGTAAAATGGAACACTCTGGAAAATCAAATGTCTATAAATTGGCATCTTGCTGATTATAAAAGTACCAGGTTTGATACCTTTATCTTCAAAGGCAACTGAGAAAATTGACAAGACCCCTAACATAAGAAGCAGTGTATTCCTTTGTAATGACTATTTATATGTATGTGCTCTTTTTTTTCTAGCACATTGCCCTTTAGGGCAAGGTTTTTGTCAAATTTCTCGGTTGTCTTTAAAGATAAAAGTATCAAACCTGCCCGTTTATTGAAATAATTTGTTACTTTCTAATTTTCATTTGTTTTTTTCTTTAGCAAATCCTGACGGTTCAGAGAAAATCATAAAACTTTTGTATAGAATATTTTTATTATCTCTAAAAGTTAGCTTACAAGCACTATTTTTTTAATACATCACACTGTATAATATTGTCTTGTTAAATGGATGTCTTACTGATTTTAAATATACCTGGTTTGAATTTTAATACCCTTATCTTTAAAGACAACTGAAAAAATTGACAAAAATCCCTGAAATTAGAGGTGATGTGTTAGAAATAAAGAGAACATTCTAATCCATTTCTAATGAAGATATCAGACATTAGTATATTTATAATCAGCAAAAGATTTAAGATTTGATGAAACAATATAATAGAGGGTGGTTCATTTAAAATAACAAAATTGATGCTCGCTGATCTTACAATTTTCTTTTATTTTTTTTTTTGCAAATTCTGTGGGTCTACAGAAATGCTTATAATTATATATATATATATATATATATATATATATATATATATATATATATATACACCTTCATAATGGATATATATATATATATATATAGCCTACTTATAGAATTTATAAGCAATATTTTCACTTGATGAGATTTTCATAGTTTTATGCACTTTATTATAAATTGTAACTGATACTCCACAAATAGTTTGCCATCTTCTTGGCTGATATATTTACATCTCTTTTTATAGATAGTAAAATATTAAATTACAAGTCTTTTTCTGCAAACTGAGATCTTATCTTTCTATGTAAATTTAATGTTTGTTGACATTTTCTTGTAAAAATGTCTCGTTGCTTTTATAATTATTTAGTAATAGTGTTAATTGATAATTTGGTGTCATAAGAAACAGTTTCACCTAATTTTTTGAAGGTTTATGATAACAACCATGAAAAAACTTAATGTAATAACAAAAATGTGTGGTAATTTTAATTCACCTGGTCTGTAACTAGTGGTGTGTAAACTTATATGGGAAACTTCCCTGTTGCCTGGCATCTACCAGTCTAGAGGAAATTGGAAGTTAAAACCGGCAATTAGAAATCACAATTAATAAGTTGACATATTTAGTACAATTCCCAATTTATATTAATTTGGCACTTCAACAAGTAATAATAATGTAATGTTTACTAAATTATTAAACCAAACATTGGAGAAAAAAATATATTTATTTTGTATAATAGGTATAATTTAACGACAGGAGGCCATAATATGTCCGACACTCTCAAAGTCAATTTTCTCACTGATATTCTTGGTTTTAATATTCTCGTCCTGATTTCCAACAAAAATTAGGTTGTTTGACTCAGGCTTCCATCCATATTTCTTAACCCAAACCTGAAGTGTCATGTCATCTATGTCACCTAAAATTAAAACAGCAACTTTAATTTGTTAGATTTCAAATGAACTTAAAAATAATTTAGTCAAAACAAAGGATAGGAAAAAATTAGATACATGTATTTCATTTTTAGTACTTGCTAAAGATACAATTATTTAATAAAGTGTAATGACAATCGAGGGTCACAAATATTGTCAACTTACAACTAAAAATTAATTTAAAATGTCTTGCCGTGTTATTAATATAGAATTTGCTCTATTCATATTTTAAGCAGCTTGAGTCTGATTTATTCAAATCACTGCAAGAGGTTGAATATTTTTTCTCCTAAAGCATTCTCAAACATAACTGATAACAGGAGTATCTATTAAACCCACCACTCACTATGCATTGGATCTTATACAAAATATTTCTCTTAGCTATATTAGATTATTAAAATGATTCAACAAGAGAGGTAAAGACATTTTCAACATCAAGGACAATACTAAACTGTAAACTATGCCATAAATTCTGCAATTTAGTTCGTTTAAATTAAAATTATTGCTGCATAATATATCACCTCAGGTATATATTTTTTATTTCAATTTTATATAACCTTTACCTAATAGTTGAACTAAGTGATTCCTATCAATAGTTTGGAAAGTTATTCCTACAACATGGCAGACAAATTTTCTGATAGAATCTAAAAACCCTGTAATTTTTTGGGTTAACTCTGGTGTCGTTCTGATTCTGGCCCAGAAAAGTTGAAAATCACATTGTTCTAAAATATCAGCCAAGTAGATAATTTGGTTAATTGGATCTGCAGCTAACTAAAACATAAAAGTTACTAATCATAAAAGTAAAAATATATATGTATATATTTAACTTAAAATTAATGCAAAACATTTTTATGAATAGTAGCATTTTTTCAAAAAAGTAGACTTTGATCATAAATCTCTGAAAAACTACTATTATATGTATATACAATATCTATATAATTTATAGTTAAGTCTATGTATTTTTGACTATAATTTAACATAGGATTTCCAGAAAAATGCTTTAAATTATTTAAGTTTTTAGATAGTGGCCTAGCCAACTTTTAGGAAGGGCCTTCTGGAGAAAATCATAAGGATGCCAAAGTAAAACTGCTCTAAAATAACTGGATAACAAAAATTTAGAGGAACACAGGAAAAATATGTGACGAAAGGTCATCACGAGATAACATGTAGAAAAAAACAACAAAAAATAGTCTTCACAACTGACTGATCAACTTCTTTTGCATTCTGGGAATAGAGCAAAAGTGTAGATTATCACTCATATTTTCAGTATATAATTTTTAGGATATACTTAATTCTGCACATCATTCAATTAAGGATTAAGGGAAATCTGGTAAAAAACCTCCCTATACAATCACAACATATCTTATTAAACTCAAACAGTACCTTATATACTGGCTTCTATGCACTAATCATAAGTTTTTTACTTAAAATTACTCTTAAAAATGACAACAGTGTCATCAGCATAAGATATCACTGTCCCACCTTTGTTTTTAATAACCTAGAAACTATCCTTCAAGTAGTTCTCAAAGATATACAATACTCTAGCCTTTACTCCATACGCCTGTGTCAAATGCTTTTGCAAGATCCAAGAAAACAGCCAGATATTTTTCATCCTAGTCCAATTTACTTTTACTACAGTCCTATTAAAATAGCACCTGCAGTACTCAAAACAACTTCTAACACCAAGCTGTCGCTTTAATAAGATGTTATTTTGATCAAAAAAGTTAACCAGTCTGTCATTCAGCCACTTTTCAAATATCTTAGCATATGTAGGTATTGATAATGCGTATGGGCCTAGTTATTGATTTTAGATTTATTTTGGCCTAGTTATTTAATTTAGATTTATTTTGTGCTTTATGTATGGAAGTAATAACTGTAGTTTAAAAATTGCTGTGAAATACACATTTTAAAAACTAAATTATATGCTCTATGGGGATGACTAAATGAGCCTAGAAAGACTCCACAACCTTTGAAGAAATACCATCGATACCAAAAGCACAACTTTTAAGGGTATTTATGTGCTTTATAATTTCATTATTATTTATTGGTTTTAAAAATATTGAGGATAATAAAGTTGAGTTTGTTCTTTTTGGCATATACTAGTATTAATTTTTTTTGCACATTCCATAACCTACATTTGCTAAATAATATTTGCAGAAATTGATCATATCTTTATTGTTTTTAAATTTTGTGTTATTATATTATGTATACAAATTTCTTACAATAGGTATGATGCAATTTTTCTATGTGAATTAAAATTAGGCAGAATAGTGGCAAGGCAATCAAACTAATAATGTAAAAACAACGAGGTAATGGGCGCCTGAAATATTCTTCCAAGCATTCTAGATGAGTGGAGCAATCAGAGGAATAGCATCTTCAGCAATTCACCCTAGCACATGGAAAAACATAGACCAGTTTTTTAAATTCTACATTGTTGTTCTCTACAAAACTCAATTACACAAATAATGAATACCCATTTCTCCACCTGAATCCCCATTTGCTTCTGTTTACCTGCTTTTCCGTTAACAAACATTTGCACAATATAAAATCTGTATGAGGCAGGTTTGTTAGAGCTTTCAACAAAATCTGGCAAGTAATATCAATATTGAAACTATGTGGATTAAATTGATATAATTTCAAAACTGCTAGATTGGCTTCCAAATCATAGGTGTTCTCTTTCGATTGCATCTCGACGTATCTTTCTAAAGTAGGCAAGTTGTCGGGATTGTATCTAAAAGAAGTTTTTCATGTTAGATAGATATAACTGTGCCTTGAACTGTATAAGTTTAATGTACCTTTCAATGCCGCTAAGCATAGTAGCGACAGTTTGCTTCATTGTTTCAGCCATCTTTTAGGTTTGTTTTCGGTAAAGTCTGATATTATAGTATTGATAGGAAAAACAACACGTTTTTTTCGTTTAGTGTAAAGTGGAAAATAGAATTGATTAAAAAACAAAAAATTGACAAATTCTTCTTTCTTTCAATGGTTGGTTGGTTCAATTGTGGTTTTACAAACTAAAGCTGTATTCCGTTTCCAAACCTGGTTAACCGGTTCTATAGACAGAAGTCTGACAGCAATCACTGAAAAAAAATCATTTAAAAGCCCAAACACCCGTCAAATAATTGACAGTTCAAACATCGTTTCCCCGACAACCAAGATGCATCGGACGTTATGGAGATAGTGTATTTATGTATTTATTCAATTCTATTTGTATTTATCAGATGCATGCAACGTTGTGGTTGGTACACCTTTTTACCTAGATATGACATGTAGGGGAGAAGAAAGGATGTGCGTAATAAGTAGGGATAGGGGAAGAAATTTACATCTGCCAGACAGTGCCTACACTATACCGAGAATTAAGAACTTCAACCTTCTCGTCCAAATGAGAGAACGTATATTGATATGTGAGAGGTATGTGATGGCGGGAATTGTGAATTTACCAGGGGCGCGCGGTGAAATTTTAAGAAAAGGAAGCAATTTTTAGAAACTTACCTATCTATAATGTAATTCGATTCTTCGATAATTTTTTGCAAATTTGTCAATGACGTCATCATAAAAACGTCGATGCTCCGACATATTTTGGAGAAGTTTATTTGCAATGGACAACAGCGATGTATGCGAAAGTCTCTCTTGCCCCGTTGAATTTCTCACGAAATTTTTTATACGTTTAAGTATTGAAAAATTGCGTTCTACTGATGAACTTGTGGCAGGTATTGCCAATATTAATTCACACAATTTCGACACTTCAGTATAGGCATCTTCCAGCTCCTTGTCTTTTAAAAATTGCATTAGTTCCTTAGCGTTATTTTTTGTCATCAGTCTCGTAAATCACTTTTAGTTCAGATCGCAGTAACACTCGGTCGAAGAACAGGCCATAATGAAGAAGAAGAGATTTAAACGCATCTTCTGGAAAAGTTTTTCCTTTAAATGCATCAAAATTGCAGAGCTCGAGGAATTTAAAATCATTTAAACCATTAAATCTATAGTTTATTTGTTGCTGAATTTGACCGATTATTTCATAAAAGAAGCGTCTGTATGATGTTGGAATATCTCCCACCTTCTCTATTCGAAGACGCTTGGCTTGTGGCTCTACATCTAAGGTCATCGTTTTCTCCCAAAATAGGTCAAAGTCATCTCTTTTTTGGCCTAACATAGACTTAAAATGATCCACTTTTTTTAGGCACAAAGCAATATCATTTGTTTTAGTTTGTAATATATTAAAAACATTGTCTGAGAATGGAAATATTTCTGAAAATATATTCAACAAATAATTAAAATTAAAATCTCGTTTCAAACAGTCCAAAAATCCCCTCGAACTATTTATAACGAGTCCCACGTTTCATTATTTTTTATTATATTCTCAAACAGTTCAATCAGTGATTCACGACTTTCAGATACTGTTAACACAAGTCTTCCATTATAGTTCCACCTAATAGGAGCTACTTTGGGCAACCGTTTGTGGACAATGGAGTCCAAAGCTTGTGTACGTTTTGTTGACTTGGAAAAAAAGCAGCCATGCCACTTAATGTAACGAAAAATACTTTACACTCTTTAATGTGATTGATGGACTGGGATAAAACTAAATTTAATTTATGAGCAAAACAATGGACAAACACAGCACTTGGGAAAGTTTCTCGAACTTTAGCTTGCAGACCCCCTAATTGTCCTGCCATCACTGCAGCTCCATCATAGCTTTAAGCAACTATTTTTTTTCTCTTCATTAATTTCTTTAGTAACGTTATAAATTACGGTATATAATGCATCTGCTGTACGGTTTTTTGGGACACATTCTTAAAACCTAAAAATCGCTCTTGAATACTTCCGTCTGTTTTAACGTAGCGTATTACTATAGATAATGGGCTAAAATTAGCGATATCAGTTGTTTCGCCCAGAACAATAGCAATGAGCCACGCCTCGCCAATCTGCTTAATTCTTTTTAGAATAATGGTTGCAACAGTCGAAATTAAATCATTCTGGATTCGATTCGACGTTCCGCGAAAAACGCTAGACTGCGGTAAATTATTTTTTAAGCAATCATCATATTTAGCCATTAAATTAAGTAAATCTCGAAAATTTCCTTTATTTGAAGAAACCCTTGTTTCGTCATGACCTCTAAATCCCAGTTCGTGCTGTCTGAGAAAACAAACAACACCGATAAGTCTTCTTAATATTTGCCTATTTTTATCGACTAGTTCATTGTGTTGGCGGTGACTAATTTCCAACTGTTTATTAAGGGCGTGTTCAATTCTGGTTTTGCCGAAGACTTTTCCTTTTATGACGGCCTGCAAATGCGCTTTGGACATAATGTGTCTTTTTACAGCTTTATGGAAATTGATTAAATCGGAAAAACCATTTTTATTCCAGAGACCTTTTTCATTTTCAAAAAGTAAACATGGCCAACAAAAAAATTTACTTATATTTTCACACCCTGTTAGCCATTTAAATTGTTCGTATTGTTTTTCCGGATAAAAAATGTCTAATACAGTTTTTCATTTTTGTGGTTAAATTTTTCATAGGCGGTTTTGCCCTTCCTTTGGAAATTATTTCAAGCTTATTAGCGAAGTTTAATGTTGAAAATCCCTTTATTATTAAGACACACCCACACTCTTCATACTAAATTCTCCAACATTTTCAACGTTATTACCGACAGCCGAAGTTTTATTGTCTTCCGTATCGCACCAAGCACGACGAAACGTACGTATCACACAACACACGGATAGCCGTTCAAACAAAGAACCTACTTCAACGATAGCTTCCACCCCCACTTAAAGCACGTGACTGAAATGCAAAAATTGCAAATAGTCGGTGGAAAGTTCAATAACCTCTGGCTCGACTCACAGGAAATCAAGCATACAGGACTTGGCTACAGAGAAGCTAGCGGCCCGCATAGGTTCTATTCAATTTTCTATTGTCGCTCGGTCGGAGTCAAGGCCGCAATTATTATGGGCTTGATAATTAAGATAATATTTTAGCATTTTTAATATAAACTAAATTAATGGTTTCCTATTTCAAAAATTACATTTTAGAAGATGTTTTGAATTTTTTTTGGGGAAGCACTGCTTCCCTTGCAAGCACCCTTCCCTGCTCCCTCCTTCATGGACTGCACGCCCCTGGAATTTACCCCCATTCTATCACAAAAATATCCGGTTCCATCAGCCCGGTCATCCTCAGAAGCGTCAAAACGCTAGGTGTATTGACACCGGATTAACGACAGGTTAGGCGTCGTAGGCATCATCGTTAAAGCCGTAACAGAAATGGCGGACGACAGCGGAGTGCATCACTGGGGGAAGTCTAACACCACGCTAGTGTTGACCGACTTTTGTGTTAAAACTTTATTGACGATGCGTACGGCGCTTAACTTGGCGCTAACCTGGTACCAATTATCCTAGTGCCTCCGCGCTTTCGCTGGTACCGATCCACCTTATGAATGTATCAAAATATCCATACTTAATTTGTATTATAGTACTTATCAGCTAATGTTATTTGTATAAATTAATATGTTTTTTCTTTAAAGTTGTAGCTCGGTGGTATTTCATTATGGGAAGATGCAAACATGAAGAAAAAGTTACTAGTCCAAAACGTATGACGTATGGTTGTTTTTGAGTGTTCCTAACGTCCTTTTTTTGTCATCGTCTATTATAATTATTTGCAGAAGTTTCATACAGAACTAGTCAAATTGTATAAAAAAAGATTAAAGAAAGTGTATTAGAATGTCTATGAACTTTGGGGATGAATAACTCAAAAACGAAACGTGGCCGGAAAAATTGATTTCGGATTCGTTATCAGCATCCCAAATTTCATTTATATACTGTTTTTAGAGTTTTCACAAAAAATACCTAGAAAAATATTGTCTTTGTGCGGAAACTTTCTTGCTAGAAGAAATCCGATCGCCGTACATACAAAGATTTCTATTTTTCGGGAATTCACTTTGTTTTTCTGTTAGCACTACATTGTAATGGAGACCTAACTTCTGTTCCGGTGCAGATACGTGGAAGTTTCTTAAAAAGGCAATGACAAAAAAGTGTTACGTGTTGGATATTTAAAAGTGGATCTAAGAAAGGTATACATTAAAAAAAAAGTAATTTGTAAAAATTAAATTAAAAATAAAAATATTAGAGGCGTAAATAGGGTTTTGAGTTCGATTATATTTAAACACTATTGTATTGTGCTAGCCAGCTGCTTGTGAGCAAAGCCGAATTTAAAAAAAAAATTAAATCTAGAATAAAGAATGTCAATAGATCTGCTGGTAGAGTGGCGGTCAGTATCTCGGTGTGTCACGCCGGAGGCTCGGGTTCAATTCCTGGGTATATCAATAACCTTCTTTTGGTCTTCCGGTTCGTCTCGCCGAATGCAGAACTCTGTGTTGTTAACATAAGTGGTGCCACGTGTTCGGTTTTGCTGCTTTATTTCGGGGGGAAACGGGAGACTCAAACGCTCAGTGTGGAAACTAACGACCCCGCTAGAAAGGGAGCAGACGCTGTGAACGTGTGAGGCCTAGTTGTTCCTGCATTCTATCCCGTTCGTCTGCCGCAGTTCTACATAGAATATTAGCGTAACGGCCGCTACGTGGCGGGAGTGGGAGAGGTAAGGGTATAGCTTGAAAGAAAGGGTCATCTCGTGATATTAGTAGTACTCTCAAGGGGCACCTAGTGGAAGCCAAGATGCATTTCAGAATTTAAAAGAGGAAAAAATCAAGAGTTATTTTATAAATTCGGGTTGTTCGGGAGCTAAGAGCTCGCTATCCGAACATCCTACCTATTGGGCTGGAGAATAGCACTGAAAGCAAAAAAGTGGCAGCCGACTCCATTTTGAGAAATAAAGAAGAAGAATGTCAATATTATATTATAACCGTATTTTTTATGTTTGTTTACTGTGATTTTTCTGGCAAATATAGTAATTAATAAAAGAAATATTTTAATTTAAATTATTGGTGTTCGATTAAGTTGCTCCGATGAACAAAAATGGGACAGTATTTTATCCTATTATCAGCTCTATACAAAAAATGGCATTATACGAAACTAAGTCTGTAAGTTTTTTTATTAAATAAATAACTTATTACCACTCAAATATTTGGAGTTCTAGACAGTATGGAGTTGGACTCAGTTGACTGCAGTTTTTGTTATTTACCTGACATATGTAAGCTTGTTCATTTCATAAGTGTTTCCCATTTTTGTCACTACTTATTTTGGAAAGTTCTAATTTAATTCGAAAGTTAAATATTTTGCACAGTTTAGTTAGATATATTTTATGATATTAAAGGCTTATTATAGTGTAAGAATTTGGGAGCAATAATAAGTAGTAATAAAAAGAGCTCAAAAAATATTGTCATTATTTTAAAAAGAATAAGTGGTTAGTTAAAGATAGTTTTGCGTTTGTTAAAAAATAACTCATTTAAAAATGTATTTGTATTTGTAAAACAACTAAATATACTAAATATTTATTATTAAGAATTTTTGTGCTTGTGGAAAGTTGTTGCTGGATTGTTACAAAGTTAGCCTTGATGATGGTCTAGACTTTTTATACAGAACATGAAATTCTCATTTGATATAAATGTATTGTGAAAAAGCCTTTTTAGGGAAATAAGACATAAGCTGGATTTATACAGGCAAATAACAAAATAAAAATAACATTATAGTTAAATTACATGATTCCCATTAGATAAGATAAAATAACATAACAGATACCCTTAAAGATGGCCAAATTCCATTTCCATTATATGTTTTTGGCACTGCACTTCGCAACTTGCCAGATTGCTCCCCGTCCGGAGCTTACTCGCTTTATCCGGCGACCCTCGGAGCGAGATACACTTTATTCCGGTTTGGGGACGTTATCGGTGGGATGTCCGGATGGCGAGCTCTGGGCTCCCGATCACCCCGTGTATTTCAAATCTTTAAATTTAACTTTCTTTAAAACTTTTCTAATGCATCTTGGCTTCCACTAGATGCCCCTTGAGAGTACTACTGGTCTCACGAGATAACCTTTTCTTTCAAGCTATCCCCTTACCCCTCCCACTCCCGCCACATAGCGGCCATTACGCTAATATTCTATGTAGAACTGCGGCAGATGAACGGGATAGAATACAGGAACAACTAGGCCTCACACGTTCACAGCGTCTGCTCCCTTTCTAGCGGGGTCGTTAGTTTCCACTCTGAGCGGTTGAGTCTCCCGTTTCCCCCCGAAATAAAGCAGCAAAACCGAACACGTGGCACCACTTATGTTATCAACACAGAGGTCTGCATTCGACGAGACGAACCGGAAGACTGATGGCCAAATTCAATGTCTTATTTTTATTCTATCTGAAAATCAAACTGCACAAGTAGCAAGCACATGTTTAAAAAGATGTCTTATTGGTCAGAGTTATTTTATTTTTATTTACTGTATAAAAGACCAATAGCACCAGTTCTTATTTTATGTTTATTTTTATTTTATGTTATTTGTCTGTATAAATCCACCTATATTTCTTTGTGTGTTATCAGAAGCTTGATATTTAAACTGCAAAGAATAATTAATAAATGCATAGAAGCTGAAGGAAATCTATTTAAAAATTTTTGGTAATTAGGTTTCAGTAGACCTTAAAATGTTATTATAATTTAGTTGTAATTAAAGATACATTAAGTTTATGTACTTCAAAAAAATGTATGATTCCATGTTACATACCTAAATGATTTATGATTTAAATGATGATATTTGTCTATATTAATACTAAATATTAAAAAATGTTTAATATTATGTTAACCTCTTGGTTAAATTAAAAAAAAAACAGGAAAATGTCAACGAATTCAGACATCAGGTAAAATTAGTATTAATTGAAATGTATACCCAATGTGTATAAAAAATAAAGAGTAGAATTGACGCATGTTAAAACTATAGAGTATTTCATGTAGAATAACAAATTTGATAATGGGCAGTATGACTTACCCTGTATAGACAAAAACACTTTTTTAACCCAACAGCTTTTGTCTTTAACTTTGTATCATAACTCATATTGGTTTGGCGATAAGATATATATGGTACAATAACCCTACCCTGTACATACATCATAATATGGACACAAACGATTACATAAATTTTTTTTATGTAAATTCTAGTGTTAATAGCTTAGTTAGCGATCACTGTGTATTTCAACACTAACATATATATTCGAGAGGGTACTCACTGAGGATATTTTATGTCCCAAGGGAAGGAGATCTGGGGGAGATCCGAGGAGACAATGGAAGATATCCGAGGAGATTCGGGGATATCCGAGGAGATACGGAGACATTCAGAGGATATCTAACGAGGTACGGGGATATTCGGAGGATATCCAAGGAGATATGGGCAGATTCGGGGATATCTAGGGAGATATGGGCAGCATGGCTGGCTTAAGCTTTTTGTCTAACCAGGTATCTAAAAAATAATTTTCAAGTTTTAGATAATTCTAAGGTCTCGAATATTCCATGTTATAAAAGTTGAAGTTTTATTTTTAAGAATAGAAAAACCTAATTTTTCTATTCTTAACTGACCCTGTATAATCAACTTCACATTTAAGACCGCTAAATTAATTTTTTATGCATCAATTTGCCAAGAATAGATTTTTTTTTCCTCAAAATAAAATCCTACAGTAAAAGTTGACTGTTAGAGTTCCGCGGGTGCTTTTTTTTGATTTAAATGTATAAAACATGTTGAAAAAAAAACAAAAATGAATCTTGCAGCAACGAATTGTTGAAAATTTGTTTAAATTGACAAAAACATCTTCGATAGCTTTGCACAAGTTACCTGAAATAGTACATTTAATAGGCGCTCCAAATACTTGTTGGTGGTTAAATTTTTTACGTTTATTTTTTTATTTATTTTAGCATTATTTTTTAAGCACTCTGTATAAGACATTCACAATTGGACACTATAATATTGTAGTGTCATTAAACCCCATTTGTATACCAAATTTCAGTCAATTCTGATAACAGGAACTGCTCCAAAAGTTACTTGCATGATTTGACCCAAACATACATACATTCTAACATACTAGTGAAGTTAAATAAAAGCTTTTAAAAATTAATAATTACCTTAAGTTTAATATAATTTGTTTCCTAACCTTGTGAACACGGTTGATACAAATATGATGTGAGGATATCCAAGGAGAGCCAGGACGATCCCAAGAGACCCAGGGAGTTCAGAGTGATCCTGGGCAATCCAAGTATATTTGGGGAGATTCGGGGTGATCCGGGGCAATTCGAGGAGAATTTGGAGAGATCCAATTCCAATTCGGGAAGATTCGAGGTGATTTCGGGGAGATCCAAGGAAATTCGGAGAGATCCGAGGAGATTTCGAGGAGATCCGAGAAGATTTTCGAGGAGATCCAAGGATATTCGGGGAGATCCGAGGTAATCGAGGGAGATTTGGAGGAGATTCTCTAGCCAGGCAATCTTTCGTCCCAAATAAATTGCAGTGAGTACTCCCTCGAATATATTCAACTTTATCCAGAATATAATATTGCAAGTCAATTATTTTGACATACTTTAAATTTTGTGATCTAACTCATTGTGGAGCTAATACTGTCTTTGTTGTAAAATGAAAATCAAAAACCATTATGCTACCACAATCATAGTCATTCCAATGTACTAAATAAAGTATTTTTTTAATGTGTTTGTCTTTAATTATCTCTTTGTAGCATTTTTTCTGGTACCCACTTTTTGTACATATATAAACCTCCTCAAATATGTATCTGTTAAACATATTTATTATTTAATGGTTAATAAAACACACTTAGCAATACTAATCATTACTACAAGTATGTAAATATTGAACAATCCTTATTAATTAATTCTTAGTGAGTTTGAGTTAATTATAAAATATTTATATCAGCAATATTTATTGGCTTAATTTCCTTTTAGAAATATTACTTAGTTGGATCCAACAATACACAAACACGATTTCGTGTTCTTAAAATTGATCGAACAGAGCCGAGAGACCTGGACATATATGATGACAAAGTAGAATATTCTGCAAAGGAAATTCGTGATCTTGTTAATATGATTGAATCAGGCAATCGAAAAGCTGGAGCTGGTGGAATTTCTAGATATATATCTGCGTTTGGAATTGTTGGTAAGCCACCACCACATATTTTAGGTATACAGAAAATATTTTAGGTATGTATATAAGATTTTCATTAATTGGTTATTCGATATTTAAGAAATTGATATTGATTGTTGGATTATTGTGTATATCACTAATTAATTTGTTTAATAGTTAAAATGAAATTTTTTTCATTCTACCGAGATTTTTATGACACATTAAAGCAAAGAGTTGTTTTTCTAACAGATAAACTTTTATTTTTTGTTTAGAAATTTACAAGAACTCATTTATATCTAGTACCACCGCTTATTCAAAGGTTAAATTGCTAAAATGCAATCTAGTTTGAGTTTATAATATAAAAGTTTACCGAATCTTAAAAAATAAATTGAGTGATTTTTAGCTAGATAAATTCACGAATACATGAATGAATAGACACTAAGAAATGATAATAAATCACTGATATGTTACGGTGTTCAGCAGCTGGACAGGTTTTTATCACTTCATTTTTAGCAGGAGAGATTTTTCTCCTATAAAATACCGTGCTCCTTTTTTATCAATGTCAAAGTGTTAAAAATGCAATACTCAAATAGCCATTTTATTGTAGAAGTGGATTTATTTTATGAAAAATATATAATTCATTTTTTAGTTGATATTGTGATTTAAGAATAGATCAAATTTTTCATTAAATGTGTTAAAAAATAAAACAAAATGAAGTTCCTATAAGAACTTTTCGAACTTATTTATTTATGTTAAAACATACATCAAAGTATTTACATATGTCAAAAAATAGTCAACTTTTTTTGTAAGTTACATCACTTCATAAAAAATAATAAATAATAATAGTTAAATACTTAAAAAATAATAATAATAGTAAAATATTTAATATAAGATAAAATAAAACATAATATTGACATTACAAAGGACATTTAGTTAAACAAGACATCAGGCAAAGAGATTAAAATGAGGTAAAAAATACACATGATTAAAATTGAAACAATAATTAAAAAATTATTACAGGAATGTTCAGAAATTCTTGAACAGAGTTAAATGCCTTGTTGCTGAGGTAGTTCTTGAGTTTTATTTTTAGTTCCTTAAGAGGTAATTTTCTTTGATGTTCTGAACGCTTATTGAACAAATGAATTCCAAGCCAACCTGGGGCCGTCCTGATACCTCTTAATTCGTCAATAATTTGGCACAAGATCCGAGTGTTCTAGTCATATGGAGAGTTGTGTGTGGCATAATGGCTGATATGTGATCTAACATACAGTAGGGTTTCTAAAATAATGAAGCATGGTACAGTAAGTACTCTACTTTTAACAAATGCTGGACGAAAATTCACTCTGTATCCTTAATCTATTAAAAACAAAAAGAAACAAATGACAGTTTTGGAACAATTCCATACATCTGCTTATGTTTAGTTTTTGGGTGGACAGACAAACTCTAATTTAGATTTGGTAGTTCCTCTTTGATTTTGCTGATTTTAAATATTGATATGAATATAGCAGGGCATTGTATTTGTGCACAATATTTAAGATAAAATTAAGCAATTAATCTAATTTATAGTATTTTGGGGGAGAATCGATGATATATTGATTAATCGATTATCGAGTCGATTATATTGCCGTCTATAATAGTTGGATGATTTTGGATATGTCTACATCTGAGTAAAAAGGTATTGAAACATATCTCTTTAGTTGTTTAGTGGTTTCTTTAATACAAAAGAGAGAGATATTTTTATTGTTATCTGTTATGAATGATAAAATCTTGCCAGTGGGAGCTGTTTGTGTTAATTTAGTTGACTGTAATGGTTGTTGAAATTTACATCATCCATAATATGGCCCAGGTTACTGTCCAATAAGCAGATTATTGGCTGCATATTGTCATTTATTTATTGTTAGATATACTATCGAGGAAATCTTCTAACTGATACAATAGAGAAGCAAAATACAAAATAATAAAAAAAGTAATACATACATACAAAAAAAATCAATAATAATCAGTCTAACATTATGTGCTGGTCAGGTAACTGAGATTAATCTTTTGATCTTTTGTAGTGAGTTTTGAAATAAGTTGTAGTCAGAGGAGTTATCATTATAATTTTTAGTAGTCTGTGCATTTCTCGGTGAATTTATATATTTTGATCCAAAGTTGGTCCGATGCTATAATTTCCAGAAAAATTGCCACTGACATGTAAGACGTAGGATATTAATTAAAAGAATTCTGTAGGATATTAAAAGATTTTTGGAGGTGAATAAGTTTAATAAACGCCATGGCTCTTTTGGGTTAATAAGGGAAAATGGATTTGTGTAACATGAACCTAAAAAAATCTGTCCAGCATTTCCTCCAGAAGTTTTTTTTATGGCATGTATAATACGGGGTCGAAATCAAAAAATCAAACTAATTTTATTTCATGTACAAAATTAATAGTACGAGGGTATTATTGTATTCCACTAGTCAAGGAGAGTAAAAATTGCATTAAAAATATTTAGTTAATACAATACAGATAAAGTGTAGACAAAAAATAGTGCATTACTACCTTCTGTAGTTTCCTTAGTTTTACAACCAAAAATAAACAACTTCAGATGTAATTTAGTTAGAGCGACTAATAATTAAGAGACATTTCAGTCAGGACCAGGTTAAAACTATAAAACGGTTATTGCTCAAAGTTTAAACTATTACTGAAGCAGCTTTAAAACGACTTTTTATACATGAGATATCATTTAAAGTTCATGATAATTTGTAAAAGTCTTAATGCACAAAAAAATGGCCCATCTTCAGCTCTTGAATTTTTTCTGCAGAAATTGGCAGCAGTTTTGAATTAATTGTTAAACATAAAAAGAGAATTAGTCATAACCAAGTTATAGAACACCCATTACACAATTAGCACATATAATCATATATGAGCTAAAATGCTGTGATATTGGCTAATATCCCTGGCTAATTAGCCAAAATAACAATTCTATTACAGTATAAATACGGAAATATGGCTAAAGTGGGAAATAATAATTTGGCCATAATGGGGTAAAAATGGCCAATTGGCAATTTTTTTTACGACCCTCTCTTTTGATTTTATGGTTGGGTTTATTAGCTACCTTTTGACTTTAAAATCGAGCTTTTTTAACTGAATTCTGACTTGTTTTTTAGCCCAAATTTAAGTAACATTTTTTTCCTAAATTTACCTAAATAATTTCTCATTTCTTGCCTTCTCTTCATTTATATAATAAATCATCAATTGTTTCAAATTATGTAGAAATAGTATTGACAGAGCTAATTAGTGTAAGAATTTATGAGCCAAGAGGAAATGCAAAGATAACAAATCATGGTTTGACGGTTGGTACAGACAAAAAACACTTGCAAAGGAACTTTTACTATTAAAAGAATCTAAGATAGGCATGTGAAACACGCGCCCCTTCTTGAAACTTAAAATTTCGATTTCTACAAATATATATATATATATATATATATATATATATATATATATTTTATTTTTTAATTTGGAAATCTATTTTAGTTAATATCATAGATATAGATTAATACATAGATGCATTTTTTAGGATTTATACAATTCTTAGAAGGCTATTACATTATACTAATCACAAAAAGAAGGAAAGTGGCAGTTATTGGTCATCATACAATTTATAAAATAGAAGATACTACAATGATATACATACCTCATGAATCTGTTCGAATAGTTCAACCTGATGAATCAAGATATTTAAAAATGTTCCAGAGCATTGACTTAGCAAGCAACTTTTATTTTAGGTAGGTAACATGTTTGAAATATTTTTAAAGGTTAGGAATAGTTATATCGGGTTTTGTCCAAATTCGGTAGGCAATTTCTGACAAATGACAGATAATGATATGTAGAATAGTAATTTATCATTGAAGTGCTAAAGCATCAGTAACAGATTATAGAGGTATAAGTGGGTAAGCTTGAGTCTACAAAAATATTTTGGAACAGCATGGTTTCTTTGGTCATCCCTATGTATGCACAAATCTTATTTATTTCCTACTGCCATGAACAACACCATTGAGGTGGGGCTTTACTTTCTGCTGACTTCTGCAAAGCTTTTGATAAAATTAATCATAATATTTTGATCACCAATCCTGCCGAAGCAGGTATATAGGAGAATCTCCTGCATTAGTTTGCCTTCTACTTATTCTGCTGTATCCAGAAAATTACCATTGCTCATTACATATTGAAACCTATTCTTATAATGTCAGGGCTGACACCTGAGTTCATTGCACCTTTGTCTGTATATCAATGATATCAAGTCCTGCTTGGTAATTTCAAATTCCTTTTAGATACCGATCTAAAGATATTCACTAGGATATGAACCGCAGCGAATTGCCAGTTTTTAAATATAAAAAAATATTTTAGTAATCAGTTTATACAAAAATTTAATATGGTCAAATTAGAATATATTATAATTAACAAAATAATAAGGTTGAGAGGTAAGCGTAAATTGCTTACTGAACAAACTGTTTTCAGTGTTTTAAATTCATTTAAAACTATTGTTGATTGTTTAGTTAATTTTTGTATTGTTTTGTTGATGACTACTATCCATATCTTGAATTCAGATATAAATAAATCAAATAAATTGAGCTTTAAGAAATTATTATAATATTTTTGCTATATTAGTAATATTTTTTACATAATATATTTTTTATTATATATTTAAAAAATTTACAATTAAGTAAGTGTTTTTAGGTTCATTAGAACTGTATATTTACGTGATGTTTCAGTTACAGTTATGATTTAACACACAGCCTGCAGCACAATTTAACAGAACCTAAACATTTTGTGGCTAGGAATGCCAATTTGGAACCAGAGGAAAATTTACCTGATGGCCACGATCATACTAGACTTTTAACAGAATCTGTAGTTTCTCAAGGTTCTGTCAATGGCAATAAAGAAACTCAACATTTTGGTATTAGGACACTTCCTCATAAAAAATTTGTTTGGAATTTACATTTACTCAACGAAGGTTAGTAATAGTATCTGAATATTTTATAACACAAGCAACATCGGGCATGGTTAGTACTTGGCTGGGTGAATGCTCGTAGAAACTATGTGTCGTCTTTAAAAGGGCTGTTAAAAAAAGGCAGTAGTCGTTGCACTGTGGGTTAAAATTATCTTCTAGAGAGACATAATTTAAAAATGTTTATACCTGATTTATATTTGTTCATTAGTATTTGTTATTAGACCAGAAAATTCAAAATGTAGCTTCTTATTTTAAGTTAAATAATTAACAATAAAATAATTCATTAAATTTATTTGTTTTAAATTATGCTACCAACAAGATCTTCCACCCACACCATTCGAGAAGTGATTGAATATTTGAATGGTCATTATGATAAGTGGATATATAGTTGAATAAATAGTTGTCCGCCCAATAGCCCAGATGTTACATCAATGGATTCATTTTTATGGGGTCTTTTGAAGAATGTAGCAGTGGCTACTTTGGAAAGATTGCAAAGGAAACATTAGTCCTTTTTTGGAAATAACGGTTAACATATCAAACGTCATTAAAATATTTGCTGTTTATAATTACATTATTTCATATACTTCGAAATACGAATATTTACAGTGGCTAAGTGTATTTGTAAAGCTCAATTTAGCCGTAAGATTAACCATCTAAAATTCATATTTTAAAATATCTATACTTAGCGTGAAAACGTAAGTGTTTGTGGAGCGACTTTACGCATGCCTTGATGGCTTGACCAGCATTTTTTATGACATGATGTTTTTAACAATTTGAATGTAAACGTGAGTTCATGTAACAGTATTTTCCTTTTTTCCTTTATTTTAGTAATAAGGACAATTGAATCTTTCAGTTCTAAATACGTGTGTTTACGAACTTCTAGTGCTTAACTTTAACCTAAGCTATAAATTAATTAGTTGATAACGTTTTTTTCATTTCATTTTACAAATTAAGTGGTCAAGTGTCATTAAAACTATAAATAATTTAAATGTGAACAGGGTCAGCCCTTATGGGAAAACTTATTACTATTATGGAAAAAAATAAACAAATTATGCTATATGAACCCTTGAACCCACATTAATTTGTGTTAAAAAACTCACCTGTTACCTTTATGATACTCTAAGTGAAAAAATCCATCTGTAAAAATTTTCTTTTCATATCCGTAATTTTTCTAGCTTTTTTATTTCTATGTATTGCAGCTCTGAAAGCGGACATACACCCAAATTGGATTCTATTTATTACTCATGGTTTTATCAGTCAAAGCAATATTAATGTTTTTGGTAGACCGCTCTATTTGACCTTAATTGCCAGAAGGTAAGTTATATGAACTTTAGTTTTGGTTTATTGGACTAATGAATATATTTTTTTACTTTCCTCATAAAAGAAAATTATTGTAATTTCATTCTGTTTGCAATCTAAACTGCTTCTCCATTTTAAATAGTAACGCTGATCCTTGAAATTAGTGTGGAATTTCCAAATGTGACATCAGACTTCTGGCCGGGCTATTTACTTCCAAGAGAAGCAAAATACACAATTTTTTTTTGTCAATATGTTGTACATCTATTTTGTAGTTGATTAGCTTCTTCTTTACTAACATGTAGAACCAACTTTTTGTATCCTGCTTTAGATGTAAAAATACCAGTAAAAATTTCTTAATTAAATAATTGGCAGATTTAACCCGCTACACTAAATATTTCAAAGATACACTAGTTAAACAGGTTCATTAGGTAAAAAATGGAATTAACAGAAACAACTACTCTGTGGGCTAATATCACAACCGACATTGGATTACACTATTCACCTCTGTTTTTCCTGATTCCTCCTGAAAAAGGATGTGTAAATGTTTTTATGTCACGTTCCACCAACGTCAACTCAAGGATACTAGTCTCCCTGTCTGGAACATGTCCTGCAATGCCGCATTTCAGCCAGATGATCGCAATGTCACTCTTGTGAGCTCATCAGGCCGTCACAGACTAGCAAGCCTCGTGTAGGGTAAATTCAAAAAATAGAATCAACAGAAAGAACTCCACTGGCTAATACCACAACTGCATTGGATTTTGCTGTTGACTCCTGATTTTAGTTGGAAAAAAGGCTGTGGAAATGTTTATATTTCACAATTTATCAATGTCAACAAGAACACATTATGATCCCTCTCCTGCGGCATTGCAGGACATGTTCCAGTATTTTTGGTCGGTTATGAAGTTCATAGTCGTAGAAATTTAGGAATTTTAAATAAAGCCTCCCAAAAGCTCACACTGTTGCGAAGTTGGAAAAGTTATATTTATACGAAATACACTCTTTTCTAATTAATTGATGAAACTGGTTAAATGGTATATAAATGTTTTAGCAAGTATTGCATGACAGGTTTTCATTATCAAGTGCTTCTTAATGACAATTTTAGCATTTAATTTTACAACAAGTGATAATTGACATTGACAACAAGCCAGTATGTCTCTATCACCCACACTGAAAATGAATAATAATAATAATCTTGATATGACAGATAGTGGTAAGCCATTGCATAGTAGATGTTTAGTAATGTTTCTGCTGGAACTATATTTTTCATTTTTAACAAAGCATAGTATGCTTTGGTAAGTCTGTTACAGATGTGGTCTATCTGGTGGTCCCAGCTTGTTCTGTCATCTAAATAAGTTCCCAAGAAGTTCACTACTTTGGCACTGTCCTCGATATTGTCTTTCAGGATGTTTTTGTAGAAGTGTTTTTACTGTTTTACACCTATTCAGAACTAATTGATTTGCATGACACCATTGAATCATGCACTTGCATATCTCACAAATCTTATGGAGGAGTAGATCTTCGTTTGTTGCTGAGATACCTACCGATATATCATGCGGCTTATTCCGTTGATCTGCTGGCACAGAGTCCATGCTGGTTGGCGTTTATCAGTTTGTACTTATCAAGGAATTATACAAGTCTCCTATATATATATCCCCTTTTCAAAGGTCTTTGAGAAGATATTCAGTATTAATATTGGTCTGTCGTTCTCTATATTCTGTTCATCCCCTTTCTTATATATTGGTAGGTATCACCTTTGCTACTTTTAGTGGTGATGGAAAGTTGCCACTATTTATTGCAGTATTAATAAGATATTTGAGGGTTGTGCTTGAGACGTGGAACTATTCCACTTACATAGACGTTTTCGTTTTTGGTTGTGTCACATCGATCTCTTGATTGAGATCTCCCTGGGTACAAGCCTGCCTGATGAGGGTAAAGGCCCATAAATCGATCGCAGGTGGGGTACTCTGTGACACAATCAAAATAAAGGTGTGTGAAAGCACATTTTTATTTTTCTTTCTGTTTTACCACGCATTTTATATGCATTCGACAAAATTCCTATGGGCTGCAACTGGAACTCTACAGAGCCCCAATAGGTGGCGGCAAGTGTTGTGCTTAACACGTGGAACTATTCCACTTACATAGACGTTTTCGTTTTTGGTTGTGTCACATCGATGATCTCTTAATTGAGATCTCCCTGGGTACTAGGCTGCCTGATGAGGGTAAAGGCCCAGAAATCGAGCGCAGGAGGGGTACTCTGTGACATAATCAAAATAAAGGTGTGTGAAAGCACATTTTTATTTTTCTTTCAGTTTTACCACGCATTTTATATGCATTCGCCAAAATTCCTATGGGCTGCAACCGGAACTCTCCAGAGCCCCAATAGGTGGCACCAAGTGTTACGCTTAGCACGTGGAACTATTCCATTTACATAGATGTTTTTGGTTGTGTCACATCGATGATCTCTTAATTGAGATCTCCCTGGGTACAAGCCTGCCTGATGAGGGTAAAAGCCCAGCAGGAGGAGTACCCTGTGACACACATCAAAAGCAATGTCTTGTCATAGGCCGCTTACATGCAAAAATTATATTTTTGCTCTTTGCTATATATATATATATATATATATATATATATATATATATATATATATATATATTAAGGAAAAAGTATAAATAAAAGTCTTATACATATGGTTGATGATATTATTTATTGTTTTGTCGTTGGTGTTTCTCGATTACTTTTATAAACATGATAATTCTCAAACGAATTCCCTTGATCAGATTAAAAAGGCTGAGGCGTTGTCGTAAATATTTTTATAACATAAGATTAATAACTTCCATCTTAGAGATTTAGTGGGTTTATTGTTTTTGTGCTGTTTCATCTAAAGGTTATGTCATATGTGAAGTAATAATTCTAATAAATGCATCATTTTTAGGTCAAGTAAATATGCGGGAACGAGGTTTCTTAAAAGAGGTGCAAACTTCCAAGGCGACGTGGCCAATGAGGTTGAGACTGAGCAACTTGTTCACGATTCAGGAGTATCTTCGTTTAATAGCAGCCACTTTACATCATTCGTGCAGATGAGAGGATCAATACCAGGTAATATACTTAGTAGAGTGTCCACAATACTTTATTCTATTTCTGTACAAATGGTTGGAGTTCTTCACCACAAATAGGATCCAAGAAGGGATATTGTGTATGACACTAGTTTGTTCTTTTCAATTTGTGGAAAATTACGTTTTACAACTCGGAAAACTGATATCAGGAGGAAATAGAAGCTGGTAAATAAAACAGTTTTTAAGCAATACACTGTGAAATCGTTTGCAACAAAATCTCATTGATTGGACAAATAGAAAATGGTAAAATATGAAAAATTGAGAACTAAAAATGTATTTTCATAATTAATGTTAAGTGATTTTGTAGTTATGAGTTTTTTTAAATATTTATTTTAACTATTATATTGTGACATGATATATTATCTAGCATGTATGCAAATTTGAGCAAAAGTAGTTGGGATCGAAAAAACAGCCATATAGGAGATCAACATTTTACAAATAAAATATTTAATTTATGTTAAAATTCCAAATAGAAAACTGACTTGTTTAGAAGGAGTAAAATTTATTCATACCAAAAACTGGGATATGATGATATCACAGATAATATGACTAATGTCAATTAGTAATATATATAATGCAGATATAAGTAAGATGTTGATGTTATGTTTCCTTAGGTATAGGGTGTTTCATTATATCTTAGTATTATATACAAAAGTTACTAGTCTTGAAGTGGTAAAGAAATCTATTCTTATTTAATTTTAGAATAATTGATTAAGAAAAGATCGGGTTAAGCCCATCATACACACAATAAAATTGACATATAGTGACGCAGCGAGAAATTGCTTCTGGAGGGATTTTAAAATCATGGATGAAAAATCATGTTCTGTGACAAGTCCGGGAGTACATCCGTTGGCTTGTGGTGGTTTGCAAATTCTGCAGACGTTTTGCCAAAATCTTATTTGGCATTTTCGATGCTGTCGTCGGTAAAGTGCTCTCGAGAAGGTTGGCCAATATTAATATGATTTCGTAGCCGAAAGTTGCAAAATTGCAGTTACTGTTAAAATTAATTGTATGTCCAACTAACTGATGATGAAAAAGGGCCGACTTGATTTGTTTGTTCTTAAAGCCTAATTTATGTTCTTCAAGTCTTGCCGATATCCTCTTGTTTGTTTGTCCTATATAGGTTTGATTACATATGCCGCATGAGATGCTGTAAACGCCTTTGTTTTCTAAGTTGATGTTTTTTTTGGGGTTTCTCAGAGAGATTCCTATTGTTTTTAATGGTTTGTAGCCTGTAGAGATATTGTGTTTTCGGAGAAGTCTTCCTATGCGGTATGTATACCTTTAAGATAGGGAAGTATGACTGTCGATTTGTTTTCAGATGCTATTGGAGTTTTTTGTTGACCTCCCAGTTGGTGTTCTAGTTTTTTTTTTAATAGTGTGTGTCTTGTGGACATTTTATTTAATGTCGTTGTAATTTTCTTGATTTCTTCTTGTTTGTTGAGACTATCTGTTAGGCGGATGGATCTCGAAATAGTGTGTTGACTACTGCTTGTATTTGCGACGGATGGTGGTGTGATGAGGCGTTTAGGTGGACTGTGTGTGGGCGTTTTAGATGGACTGTGTGTGAGCTTTATATATACTGTATGGTTTAGATGTCCTTCTGGAGTCTTCTTGATAAGCACTCTAAGAAAGGCAGCTATTTTTAAAGCAAACTCGATCTTGGGATGAATTGAGTTTAAATAATCTAAAAATTTGAGGAGTTCGTCCTTGCCAAAAGACCATACGGCGAGTACGTCTTCAACGTATCGGACCCTTAATTTCGGCTTTAGATGAGCCTCGCCTAATGCTTTTTGTTCAAAATATGTCATAAAGAGGTTAGCTTTAGCTTGTGATAGAAATGACCCCATTGCAGCGCCTTCGGCTTGTTCAACTATCGGCTGAAATATGCTGGCTAAATATTCATGTAGTTTATTGAGTGGCTAGTTGAAATCACTTACGATTGGTCTAAGGGAGACGTCGGGCTTGTGAAATTTCGGAGGTCTATACAGTTTAGAGAGCCCTGTCAGATTTTTCTCTGAGAATAAGCTTCTTTTTGATTTCTAGATCTATTATTTTTGATTAATTTCCCCAGATAAGTTGTAGGAACTCGGCACACTGGCTTGTAGGATTGATCTTTGAGTATTGTTTTAATTTTTAAGGTGTAATCTTCTGTGTTCATAACGATAGTTGAGTTACTTTTGTCTTCGGGTTGTGCTTGGTGTTTACTGATTAGTAAATTGGCTTGGGGTGGCGTAGAAGTTCTTAAAATTCGGCTCACATCTGACGTATCTGTTCAGCGGCTTCTTGGTTTACTTGGGATAACGTCGATTCTCACGCTGGTAATTATATCTAAATCACACAGTATATGAAAACCCCCACACACCACAGACAGATACCTAAACGCCGCCTCACATCACCATCTGTCACAAATACAAGCAGTAGCCAGTACACTGATTTCTAAATCCACCCGCCTAACAGATAACTCCAAAAACAAGAAGAAATCGATAAAATTACAAGGACATTGAAACAAAATGGCTACAAGACACACATTAAAAAAGCTGTAGAATATCAACAGCGAGTCCAACAAATCAACAATCATACTTCCCTATTTTAAAGGAACTACCCGCATAGGGAGACTTCTTCGAAGATACAATATTTCTACAGCCTACAAACCATTAAGAATAATAGGATTCTCTCTGAGAAATTCCAAAGACAAGATTAACTTAAAAAATCAAGGCGTTTACAGCATCTTATGTGACATATATAATCAAACCTATAGAGGACATACAAATTGGAGAATATTGGCAAGACTTGAAGAACATAAACAAGGCGTTAAGAACAAACAAACCACGTCGGCTCTTTTCCCTCATCAATTTGAGACAGGACATAAAATGAATTTTAATAGCTGCAAACAAATATCAGATACGAAGCACTACAAAACTAGAATAATCCGGGAAACAATAGACATTGAAAAGCATGAATGGAAATACCTGCTAAAAAGATCAAACAGGCGCCAATGGTCAGCAAACAAAAAGAAACAGGCGATTGCAAGGCGGAGGGCCCAGTCTTAACGTCGACTGGGCTGCGGTACAACCTTCGGCCACCAAATCATATAAATATTGTCCAACCTTCTCGAAACTCTCCGTTTACCGACAAAAGTCAATGAGTAAGCATCGGAAATGCCAAACGAGATTTTGGCGAAACGTCTGCAGAATTTGAAAACCACAAGTCAACGGTTGTACTCTCGGATCTGTCAAAGAATACATATATATATATATATATATATATATATATATATATATATATATATATATATATACATATATATATATATATATATATATATATATATATATATATATATATATATATATATATATATATATATATATATATATATATATATATATATATATATATATATATATATATATATATATATACATACATACATACATATATATATATATATATATATATATATATATATAAATATATAAACGAAAAGCTAATAATATTTTTGAAGACACACAGTCTCTTGATCGGCCTCGCTTTTTTTAAATGAATTATTCTTTAATTAGATGGCAATAGATTTTTTGCTCGTAAAGGGTGTCAAATTGAAATGAGACACTCGTACCTAGAGAATCGTAATATCAACATGTTCCTTACGTTTACTGTTATTTTTAAGGACACTGGAAGCAGGAAATGGGAAAAATGGTAGCTAAACCAGCCATTACGATTGATTTTTATGATCCGTTTGCGGAAACCGCAGGAGCACATTTCAACGAGCTTCTAAAAAGATACGGAGCGCCAATAGTTATCTTGAATTTGGTTAAGAAAAGGGAAAGGAAACCACAGGAATCGATGTTGAGTGAACAACTAAGCACCGCAGTCAGATATTTAAATCAGTTCTTGCCTGTTGAACACCAAATTATTTACAGGACGTTTGACATGGCCAGAAAAAACAAAGGTACTTCGAATGTTATGGAACAGTTGGCTGGCATAGCTAAGAACGCTGTTACAAAGGTCGGGATTTTCCACAATCAAAGAAAATATTTTACACAGAAGCCAAACACAGTTATTGGCTGGTCGGAGAAACAACTTAGCAGTAGGCAGACTGGGATAGTTAGAACAAATTGCGTTGATTGTTTAGACAGAACGAATACTGCTCAGTTTGCTATAGGTAAGTGTTTCTAGAATGTTCGCGGAAATTTAACAAAAAAAAAATTTTTCCGGACATTTTTTTAAATCTATGTAAGCCAGATCCTTTTTGAAACATCCCATTTTATTTTTCATAATTTCAGGAAAGTGCGCTTTAGGCTATCAGCTTTGCGCGTTAGGCGTCTTGGATACTCCCAACTTAGAATTCGACACTGACTGTGTCCGTATGCTCGAATCTCTTTACGAAGATCATGGCGACACACTCGCGCTTCAATATGGAGGTTCTCAGTTGGTCCACAGAATTAAAACGTATCGAAAAACCGCCCCCTGGACGTCACAAGGCAACGATATCATGCAAACGTTGAGCCGTTATTATAGTAATACATTTTCCGATGCAGATAAACAAAACGCTATCAATTTATTTTTGGGACTGTTTAAACCTGAGGAAAATCAACTGCAGATTTGGGACTATACGAGTGATTATTATTTCCATCACAAACCAAATATATTTGATTTGAAATCGTTGACTCAGTGGTGGGATTCAGGAGTATTCAAATGTCTGCCTTACGCTTATAATGACGTCACTAAAGCGTGTTTTGAGTTAGTACAAGTTCATTCTAATGATGTGGAAATGATCGATTCCTATGTGGACTATTACAGGTAAGCATAAGTTGCTTGATCAAAAAAAAACTATTTGTTCATTTATAATTTTTTGAATCTGGTATTGTTTCTTCACTGTTTATTAATTAACTTCTATTGAACTGACTCAATTAGTTTATCTAGATTCACAAAAAATTGCTTAAGCCTTAAATCATTGATGTTCGTAGATCTTGCCTTTAGAAAGCCTGCCATTTGTATAACTTCATTTCTTCTTAATGCATTGTATTAAAAAAAACTAAAATTTGGTTTGCCAAACTGAATATTTTACCAATTTAAATTCTGAAAATTAATTAAGGTTGCAAATGTCAACTGTAAAATCTATTAACATCTCTGAAATATTGTTTCCGAGTTAAATTTACAAATTGCAAAATAATCGTTGGTATCGTCAATATATTCTATATCACAAAAAATATAGCTAAATGCAGCATATTCTAATTAATAATCAAATGGTAAGAACGCGGTGCCTGAATTATTCACTGGCTATCTTGAGCAGCGTTGCTATTTATGCTAGATATTCAAGTAGGTAAGAGTATGTGATATGAACCGGTGATTTCACAATGCAGTGCAACCAGAATATTGGGCGAGATGCTTTCGGGAAGTGTTAGAGGCCATATTTCAATTGTGGAAATTCAAAAGGGAATTCTACAGTTAGGCTTTTTAGATTTCCTACTAAATATAAGGATATTTATGATAAGTGGATTTTGCACTGTGGTAAGTTCTTAAGCAAAATTAATGATAGAATAAGTATGAAACTTTAATGCTAGAGGAATACATCTTCGGATCTCATTATGGAGTATTCCGCGTTTAGAATTTTTTTAACTATTTCATTGAGATATATTGCCAGTGTGAACAATGTAGAGAATAGAAAATGGCATGACAGTATCGGTAAATCACAAACATTTTAAACATTTATTTGTTGAAAGGTTCATTTAAAAATATTGGTTAAATTGTTCGGTTCAATTGGCCTTCGTTTAGCTATATTTTCTGTGATTATATCTAGCTTATATAAAAGCAGAGGAATTAGGTCAACGTTCCTAATTATATAAAAACAAAGTATATATTTTTATTTATTCTTTGGCTAAAAGAACTTGACTAATTGTTGCTAAAAAAAGTAGTGTACATATTCAAACCCACTTTAAAAACAATACAAGTTTAAAAAACTGATAAAATACTAGTGTTGTTTCTTTTTGTGTTACTAGTTTTGTTTTTGTTATATAATAATACTAGCGGGTACCCGCAACTTCGTTCGCGTATGTGACTATAATGAAAGGGATGTAAAGAGGAACTCAAATCGCCTCATTTGAGTATCTCTTTATAAACGACGTTTGTTGTTGCATTCTCTGGCTGTAAAACAGCCAAGCTACTATGCGAAGTTACTCTAGAGCATGCGACATAGAATTGACCATGGGAAAAACAATCGTAGCGCAACTCTACTCCAGCTCTTCTTAAGGATTGCCCTTGAGCTTTGTTAATTGTCATGGCGAAACAAAGCTTTAAAGGAAACTGCACACATTTAAACTGAATAGGGTAGTCTGACGGAATTAAAGGTATATGTGGTATGTCCTAACACTGAAACCTGTGGTGGAAGATAGATCAAAATACAAGAGTTCTAACCACACTACACCACAACTTGTTACGTTCTGGACGCGCGTTTCGCTAACCAAGTTAGCATCATCAGCAGATGATATAAACTAAAGTAACTTATCCTAACCGAGACTATTTATAGGTAAATGTGGTCACACTTGGTTGCACCCGACTGCACCGTTGTCAAGTAAACAATAGAGGGGACTATAGGGAATAGGCCCTCTGTCTTTATTTAGTGCTTTCTTACCACATTTAACTATTTCTATACTCTCAAATGCATCTAATAATCTATTATTAGATACATTTTTAATCAACTTAAGATTATTTATTCCTATTCAGTGATTGTTTTCCAAAGCATGTTGGGCAACGCTTGACTTTTCTGTTCTTCCGTATCTTAAATGTGCCATGTGTTCTTTAAAACGAATGTTTATGGAGCGTTTAGTTTGCCCAACATATTTTAGATCACAGTCATTACAGCTAATTTCATAGATGCCACTCCTCTCCCTCAAGTCGACTTTGTCTTTGGGGTTTCCAAGGAGATTTTTCAAACTATTCTCCGTTTTGTAGGCTACTCTAAAACCTACGTTTTTAAATACTTTTTCTAGACCTCTCGTATATCTGGGATCATATGGGATTACTATGAATTTATTGGAAGCCTCAGGTATTTGAAGAGAAGTGGCATCTTTTAACATTTTCTTATGCTTATGTCTATTTACTAGTTTATGTACAAAATTATCATTATATCCATTACTTTTAGCTATATTTTTAATCCGATTCATTTCATTGTTAAAACGTTCTTTACTTAGTGGAAAATTGACTAACCTGTGAGTAAAGAAATGGAATGCTGCCATTTTGTGTTGACGGCAATGAAATGAGTCGGATGTTATATATCTATCAGTATTAGTAAATTTCCTATAAATATCAAATTCTAATTTATCGTTATTTCTAATAACTAACATGTCGAGAAAAGGTAATTGCCCATTGTTCTCCTTTTCGTACGTAAAATTAATGGAAGGATGTTTATTGTTTAATGTTTCTAAGAAAGTGTCCAAATTTTCTGTTTTAGTATCAAAAATAGCAAATATATTGTCTATGTATCTATACCACACCCTTGGGAAATACTTCAGTTCTTTTTTGAATTGGGTTTCTAATCTGCCCATAAACAAATTTGCAAGGAACGGAGATAAGCAATTGCCCATCGCAGTTCCCTCTAGTTGTTTATAATATTTATTGTTGTACTGAAAAAAATTTTGATTCATACATAATTTTGTGAGAAGTAAATACTCATCAATAATTTCTTTCTTCAAATTATTGATTTCAAGTAGTTCCTTTAGGTACTCTAAAGCTAGTGTACCCATACCACTAGCTTTAGAGTACCTAAAGGAACTACTTGAAATCAATAATTTGAAGAAAGAAATTATTGATGAGTATTTACTTCACACAAAATTATGTATGAATCAAAATTTTTTTCAGTACAACAATAAATATTATAAACAACTAGAGGGAACTGCGATGGGCAATTGCTTATCTCCGTTCCTTGCAAATTTGTTTATGGGCAGATTAGAAACCCAATTCAAAAAAGTATTTCCCAAGGGTGTGGTATAGATACGTAGACGATATATTTGCTATTTTTGATACTAAAACAGAAAATTTGGACACTTTCTTAGAAACATTAAACACTAAACATACTTCCATTAATTTTACGTACGAAAAGGAGAACAATGGGCAATTACCTTTTCTCGACATGTTAGTTATTAGAAATAACGATAAATTAGAATTTGATATTTATAGGAAATTTACTAATACTGATAGATATATAACATCCGACTCATTTCATTGCCGTCAACACAAAATGGCAGCATTCCATTTCTTAACTCACAGGTTAGTCAATTTTCCACTAAGTAAAGAACGTTTTAACAATGAAATGAATCGGATTAAAAATATAGCTAAGAGTAATGGATATAATGATAATTTTGTACATAAACTAGTAAATAGACATAAGCATAAGAAAATGTTAAAAGATGCCACTTCTCTTCAAATACCTGAGGCTTCCAATAAATTCATAGTAATCCCATATGATCCCAGATATACGAGAGGTCTAGAAAACGTATTTAAAAACGTAGGTTTTAGAGTAGCCTACAAAACGGAGAATAGTTTGAAAAATCTCCTTGGAAACCCCAAAGACAAAGTCGACTTGAGGGAGAGGAGTGGCATCTATGAAATTAGCTGTAATGACTGTGATCTAAAATATGTTGGGCAAACTAAACGCTCCATAAACATTCGTTTTAAAGAACACATGGCACATTTAAGATACGGAAGAACAGAAAAGTCAAGCGTTGCCCAACATGCTTTGGAAAACAATCACCGAATAGGAATAAATAATCTTAAGTTGATTAAAAATGTATCTAATAATAGATTATTGGATGCATTTGAGAGTATAGAAATAGTTAAATGTGGTAAGAAAGCACTAAATAAAGACAGAGGGCCTATTCCCTATAGTCCCCTCTATTGTTTACTTGACAACGGTGCAGTCGGGTGCAACCAAGTGTGACCACATTTACCTATAAATAGTCTCTGTTAGGATAAGTTACTTTAGTTTATATCATCTGCTGATGATGCTAACTTGGTTAGCGAAACGCGCGTCCAGAACGTAACAAGTTGTGGTGTAGTGTGGTTAGAACTCTTGTATTTTGATGTATATGTGGTATAAAAACTGTTTCTCCCAGACCAGGTAATAGTATACTCTATCACATTATTTTGTAATGTGGAACTGTAGCCGAGTTCCATTACACAATCTTGGTGGTTTTAAATTTCGAATAAGCATCACGGGTGCCCCAACTTTTAAAGTTAACTTATGAGGAAGGATTCCTGAAGGGTTTAGAGAGTGTAGGAACTCGACAGGATAATTAACCGCATTTTCTTGGTCTATAACTACATCTGTTGAGTAGTATGTTAATTGTGAAGCAGTAATTTTTTCAATAAAGCTGGATTTATTTCATCAGCTGTGCTATTTTTTTGGAGTTAATATAGCTCGTTCTTTAAACCAAGAAGCGGTTTTATTTTGACAACTTTCGAGCCCACTATAAACATTTAAGGAGTAGTTTCACTCTGAGTTTCGTGGAATCCTTTCTTATCAAACGTCTGGACTCTAAAATCAAGTTGTTTGCACAAGCTCAGCTTTCTACGGCCAACTGTTTGAGTAAGATCGCGAAAATCAATCAATGACCCGATTTTTTCAAAAACCCTGTATGAATTAATAAAAAATCTTAAAATATGTAATAAAATAAAATAAAAAGCACGTGTTCAAGTGTTTTTCGGAATAACTAATTGGTTTTTAAATAAAAAATATAATATTAATGGGGTGGTTTCAGCCCCTGGACACCCTGTCTCGGTTTTTAAAAAAATTTTAACTATGTAAAAAATAAAATATAAAGCATATTATGTTCAATTGTTTTCCGAATAACTAACAATTTTTTAAATAAAATATATTATAGTATTTAAGGGATGGTTTTACTCCTTTGGAACCATTGTATTTTTTAAATTCTAAAAATTGTAAAAAGAATAAATTAAAAAACACGTGTTTAAGCGTTTTTTCTAAAAACTAACCGGTTTTTAAATAAAAAAATATTGTATTAAGTGGTGGTTTCACCCTTTTGCACACCCTGTATGAATTTTTAAAAAATCCTATAATATGTAAAAAAATAAATTAAGAAACACGTGTTCAAGCGTTTTTCCGACAAACTGCTCGGTTTTTAAATAAAAAATATTGTAATATTTAAGGGGTGGTTTCACCCCCTTGGAATTTGAGTTTTGGAAAATCCCTTCTTATCGAACCTCTACACCCTAAAATCAACCTGTATGCAAAAATTCAGCCTTTTACCTCAACCAGTTTGAGCTGGAGCGAGATGCGTGAGTCAGTCAACTAAGTCTTTTATATATTAAGTATAGATTGCTTATAAAAACATTTTTTTGTGTATTTCACTAATTGAATATATTTTACTAACTTGTAGCGGTTAAAAAAAAATTACTTATATCCAAGTGCACTCTTACATATGATAAGCGAAATCTAGAAGCCACTGCTTTTTTAAAGTGAATGGATTTACAGTCTAGGCCATTGCGTTCGTTTCGTCAGTATAGTAGTACAACGATAATATTTAAACTATACTATATTCAAAATCGAGATACATATTAGGAAAACAAATCCACCAGTGATCCCGTGAACATTACAATAGAACATGTCATATTGGTGGCACGTGTTCAAACATTTTACAGCGCTTGATCAATAGCAAGCAGCTCTCGAACCTGGCGCGAGCTGGTCACTGTTTATCAGATGCACAGCGAATGTAAATATACTATAGTGTTAACAGATTTAGTAAGTAACAAATAGCATAGTGTTAAGATGTTCAAAATGGCCTGTAATACATTTTTACTCTCTGTCCCCGTTATTTGTCAAAAATTATTTATTTAGTCACACAATAATTGGCTAAACCTTTTGACGAATTATCAGTATGATACCTTTTCACCCCAAATTCTAACGTCTCACCGTTGATATGCGCAATATCAAAACTTGTATTCTTTGTATCTTAGTCCATTGTGAAATAAGCAGTTTTCATGTATTAATCTTGTTTTATAATGGTAAACCGGCTCTTGATATGCATCTGAGTAATAATATTAGAAATATTTTGACAAAAAAAAAATTGAGGATTAACAAATCGTGGTTCTTGGGATTAGATCGTGTCAAAATGGAATCACTTTCCGACGTTTCGCCTTCGATTGCAAGAGGCATCTTCAGGGATCTTCACTTCACGAGATCAGAACACATTCAGTGTTTTGAGAACCACGATTTCTTAATTGACCACAGCCGTGAAAGCTTTCGTTCTATGTTAAAAGTTGAAGATGTCACTCGCACAGTATAAAATAAAAAGTGATAAATTATTTCAGGCCAAACGAATTTAGTATGCTGGCAGACGTATTTGCATTAAAAATTAGCACTTCGGTGGATTTTATGCCTATCTGTACAGTAAATTATAGCCCATTTGCTGTAAGAACGAGGCCGGACAAAAGACGTGAAGAAGGATTTCTCAAAGGAAATACTACCAAGAATCCTTCTGTTACTGGCCAGAGTTCTACAAGTTCTGCAGCATCAAGCACTAGGTAAGTAATTCAAATTTACATATTCCCTTTGTTCTCCCAAAGCTGATTTTTAAACCAGGGAAGCCATTATAGATAGATTAATTGACTGGTCTGAAATGTACAAAATGAGGGATATAAATAACAAATTTTTATACTTTCAAACGCTTATACTTGACCTCTTCAATAAATACGCTCCCCTTATTTGCATAAGGGACAGCCCTAGGAAGCGTAAAAAGCCCTGGCCAGGATAAAGGCCCTTAAGGAAAGAGCATGGCTTAGGTATAAAAGATCTGGATTGGCCAGTTACAAGGTATATTTCTGTTCTTTGGGGAAATATTATAACACCACTCTTAGAACAGAACAAAGAACATATTTTTCTCAAACTCTCAGGGCATGTAGAAACAGTCCCAAATTACTATGGTCGTATTTGCGTAAGTGGGATATTCACGGAGGTGGCCAGCCTTCAGAAATATTACCTTCCCTTCTTTGTGACCCTAATAAAATTAATAACCTTTTTATTGATTCAGTACAACGTCTTCCTGCTAACCCGACGTATATGAACAGTTTTAAGTGTGGGACATTCTCAGATTCTCAGTTTGATTTTTCTCCTGGCTCTATCGATGTGATCAAATCACTTATTGTAAAACAAAAGCTACATACTACTGGTGCTGAGGGTATTTCTGTTAAGATGTTTCAGTTGTCGCTAAACTATATAGCGGCTCCACTGACACATCATCAATGTATCCTTCTTAAACGGGATTGTTCCAGACCAGTGGAAACTCGGGCTTGTTAAACCAATTCCTAAGGCATCTTCTGGTACTATTGAGCGCCTGGAAAATTTAAGACCTATTAGTTTGTTACCGGTGCCTTTGAAGATTGCCGAATCGTTGTTGCATAGGCAACTAGCTATCTTTCTTGATGAAAGTGAAATTATACCAGATTGTCATTCTGGCTTTCGTCATAGGTTTGGAACGGTTACTGCTTTGTGCAACGTTCTTGATAATTGCTTGGGTGCTATTGACCCTCAGCGAGTCACCTCTTTGACCTGCCTGGATTTATCGAAGGCGTTTGACTCAATAGATCTTGACTGTCTTATGGCCAAGCCGAGTTATTATGAAATTTGGGGCTGTGCGTTTTCTTGGTCGACAACAAAAAGTATATTCAATTCACATAGTTAGACTATAGCTGAATCTGATTTACGGTCAATTGACTCTGGTGTTCCGCAGGGCTGAGTCCTGGGTCCTTTACTTTTTTCTCTTTGCATTGCCGACATATAGTCTGTTCGTAAATCCTGCTACATCCATCTTTATGCTGATGATATTCAGCTCTTATTTGATTTTTCACCTAACGGAAAGGATTAGGCGAGAAATATAATTAATGAAGATCTTTACAATGTTAAACAATGGATAAGGGATAACGGACTTCTGTTGAATGCATCGAAGAGTCAGCACATGTTGATAGGTTCAAACTATCACCTCGAAAAGGTCGGTGATCTTGAGTTTCTGGTGGATGGACAGGTAATCGAGTTCAGCCAGTCTATTAGGAATCTAGGGCTGATGATTGATTCAAGATTGAAATTTGAGAGTCATGTTTTAGATGTCTGTCGGAAGGTCTATCTAAGCTTGAAGAGGCTTTATCCTTTTAAGAACTTGCTAGATAGAGACACTAAAAAAATGCTTATTAGCTCCATCATTTTCATTATGCTGATGTGGTTTATGGCCCATGTCTAACAAATGAAAGTCGTTCGAGACTGCAAAAGATGCAGAATCAGTGTGTACGTTTTATAGTTCACGCTTTGCACATATTTCTCCATATATTTTTATAAATTGAATGAGATCAGATTTGTTCACTTGGCCTGTTTTGTATGTCAAATACTAAATACTCAAACCCCCAAGTAAAGGTTGCTAAACTTACTCTGTCTCATAAAACCATGGCTTTTCAATCCAGTTTTTCATTTCTGACTCCGTTTATTATTAATGCATTGAAAAATATACCTAATGTAACAAAAGCTACTTTAAAAGCACGATTGAAGCAGGAAATTCTGTTGCCTGTGATAATGAGTCGTGATTTTGACTTTAATTTGTTTCAATGACTGTTTTTTTTTGCATATATATCTAGTTTATAATTGGTAATAACTTTAAAAGCAGGGCTAGGTTATAGAGATCACTGGAGACAGTGTACCTTGTTTTTGTGTATATTTGTGCTTTCTTATTGTATGTTTCTTATGCTGAATTTTACACAATAAATATTTTTTGAATTTGAATAGATCATGTCAGTAATTAGAGAGAAATCTGTATACAATTCGCCATGCCAGAATTGGTTGTGATTGGTTAAATTAGTGTTGCTTGAGGTTTTAGAGAGAGGAAATCAGGTAGATGTTATTTATACAGACTTTCCCGAAGCTTTCGACAGGGTTAATTTGGATAATATTTTGGCTAAGTTGATGCTGGGTTTCTCTCAGAGGATGCGAAGATTAGCAGAAAGATATTTTAAAGTTTGTAGAGTTACTTCACGAAACCTCTCTTGTTCACTCTCTTAGTAAATTATATAACTTATAATCTGTGTGGACTTACTGAAACTGTTTGCAGAAGACTTGAAAAACGTTTAATTTTAAGTATAATTATTTTACAAAATGTATGAACTTTATTTAGTATTTTTCACCTGGGAAAGTTTTTGCTTCATTTGATTGTGAGTTTTTCCATGTGGCTTTTAATTTGGCAACTTTGACTTATTGGCATACCACAAACACTGAGAGGGAACGTTTGTTGACGTGAGATTTTGAAATTAATGTATTAGGGAAAGATCTTAACTGTTAACAGGTTATATAATTCGGTGACTAGGTAAATAAAAAAAGTGTATAAAAAAGGAAGATAAGTTTTTGGACCCTGTCTGGCTTTTATGTCCCTGACAAACATGGCTGAAAAATGCACAATAGGCGACAAATAATCGGTGCAGAAACCATGTTAGTATCTGTAGAATAAAGCCAGATTGCCTTGTGATGTTTGGGATCGTTAGTGGCATACATAGAAGCTTTGCTTCCATACAAGATTTGAGATTAAGTGCTCCCCATTGAGTTTTTTCAAATATAAATACTACACCGTATCCAAACCGTCTGTATATTTTTATTTGAAAATTAAAAGTGTTATGTAGTTTTCAAGACTACGATAATATACCCGCTTACCATATACAATTCCATCTGTGATTTACAAGGGCTTTAATACTTTGCATAATTGAAAAAAGTTGTTTTAAAAGAACGCAACTACAGCAATATAAATAAACATTTATAAAATATTCTCTTGGTTTTAAATTAATAAAATAAAAAAAAAAGGCAATAAATTCTTTCACCAAATTATCTGCATTAATATATCTAACTGTATTACTCTCTTTGACATTCAAAACCGGAGAAGGTAAATTGATACAAAAAGTCTTTATTGATTTTTAGTTAAAAATGATTTTTCTGATTGAGCTGAGGTAATTGGAAGGACCCCAATTGTCAGCTGCTACATAAAATATATTCTTTTTAAAAATAAATACTGATAGCTGTTTTATGCTATCCATAATATTTATTTCTTCTTTAAATAAAGATTTTAATTTATTTTAATTCAACACCAATAGGGCATTTTTAACTAAGCTTTCAACCTATCAATTTCTTTATTCCCTGCACAAAATTTGTGGATTTAATGTGATTGGTTTGAAATCCTGCCATAATAAATAATTGTATCAAAAACTAATCCATCGCAACAAAACGATGCGATCATGCCAGTGGAGAGAGAACCTGTTGAAAAACGATACCAACTAGATTAAAGGAAATATTTACTTTCAAAGTTTAATTTATTTGTTTCTGTGTTGTTTATTGGCTGCTGTGGGATTGTGGATATGACACTTTAAGTGTGCACTTTATGATTACTTGAAGCAAAGTTTAAGATAAGGTCTTTACCTTATCAACCATTTCATCCCTATTGACCTAACCTAACAGCCATTCTATTTATATCGTTTATTAAATTAGTTATTTAAAAAAATGTTTTTTTTTAAATATGTAACAATATTGCAAATTGCATTATTTTATCTACATATATAAGAAGCAACATTCTAATTGTAAATAAAAATTCTTTTAAAGCATTGCTTGTTCCCAGTTAGCTGAATATCACTTTTTGTAGTTCTAGCAGCAATGAAGATTCGTCAGATGATGAAGAAAGCCAAAATTCTGACGGATCTCCTGATACATATTCAAAAGATTCATCTCCGGAACCAATAACATTTAAGTCACTATTCCCTTCTACACAGGAGGTATATGGATTTTGTATAAAAAAACCTTGCCGCGAAGATATTCTTACATACAAAAAGTAAGTTTAGTTTTTAACATATATGTTTCTAAGGTAATCAAAATGACTTTGTTTAGCGCAAATATTAGAAGAGCTTCATGTATTGAAATTGTATTTTAGTAGTCAAGCTTTGAAGTCTCTATTTTACCTCACTAATATACAGGGTGCCCCAAACACAGTTGCCTATTATACGTATCTGGAGAACTAAGGAATAGAATACCATGAAAATTTGGCTCTGACTATAGGTGAACACAAACTTGCTTTTTTAAATATTTCTTATTTTGCAGTGTTGCTACTTCTCCCTAAACCGTTGGGAACATCCGATTTCTAAATAATTTTTGTGTTATATTTCCTATATCTATATTCAACTGTTTTTGAGAAAACGATGCTTGAAAATTGCATTTTTGACACTTTGAATTGAACAAAAAATTGAATATCCTGACACCAGTTTTTAATTTTACAGAAAATGTCAAATTTTGGCACTCATGTCAATATATGGAGATTGGTGGTCAATAACACCATATTTTGTTGATAATTATTTTAATCTGCTTTTATGATTTTGAAAACTTGAGTAATCTGGATTTAGGCTGATTATTTAGTTCAGTATATTATATAAATGTTCGCGTTATTTTAGGATATAACGGTAAAGTTTGGAATGATATATCGGGACTTTCCCACTTTTATGAATTGTTGGCGTTTAAACCAAAGAATGTTTTCCTCTAAAAAGTCTTGTTTTGACATTTACAATATTTGGTTGTCTAATAAGTCTAATCATTATAATTTAATTTTTAGCAAGTTAAGACAAATGACGCAATTTAAATGTTTTTCGCTAAAATGTAATGTTGTTGATATGTGGATATCAAAAACAATCGTAAGCATGCCAATTGGCGTGTTGAAATATAATTTTGTAAAATATTTTTGAATTAATGTATACTTAAATTATTTTTTATTTTATATTGAGGACATTATAATTTTCTGTTACAATAGTAAAATTAATATTTTTTTTAAAAAAAACTTCGTTTTCAGTTATTCTAAATATTTTTTAATTCATGGGTTAGGAGAAGATACAAAAACACTGGTTAATTCCAGTGATAACAATGTCAGAATAGATTTTTGGTACAGATTGGGTCAATGTTAAACTCAAAAAGAGGTCATTTGCAGTGAGTAGAACATATGTTTTGGTTTCCATACATTAAATTTTGTAGTAAGCATATTTAAGAAGAATTTTTTGACATTTTGACACAGACACATTTTATGAATATCTTAATGCATGTTAAATATCTTCTTGAATTGCTGCTAAAATATCTACAGCATTAACAGGCAGTCTAATAAGCAACTAACGTTGCTTGAGATAATACAAAGTAAAGCGTAAGTTCAGTGAAATCCAGACATATCCAAAGACCTATACCTATGTTCGCACTAGCTGCGGCGTTTCTATATAGGGTGTCCCATTTAAAAATCAAAAAGTTTGCAGCAGAAATTCGAATTAAAGATATGACAACACTGTTGTGGTATTTGACTAAAAAAAGATCACTTCTCGGTAAGGAAAAACTTATAAGGGTAAGCCACTATCTTGAGGCACTTGTTGTAATGTTAATAATGTGATTTATAGAGTTTTAAACACTTGTTTATGGTAATTGAGCAAAGAGTAACTTAAAATTGAACTGGTACCTGTGAATCAACCCTGCTGGTGAGCAAAGTAATACGTAAAACTTCAAATCATATGAGAAATAATAAAAACCACTTTAGTTTCTGCATAATACGCAAATATGCGAGATAAATTTAAATAGGTTGATTTTTACTATCCTTATGAGTAGTATATTATGATTTTGTCTTTGTTGGACTAATAAATTGAAAATTTGAGAATCTTATGCATTATTTTAATCAGATATCGTTCTTATAAATATGTCTTTTTTCTTAGGTACGTCTTAACAGGAAAACGAGCCAACGGAACAGCATTAAGTGTATTTTCTACCAGCAAAACTAGCATCAAACCATTAAGTTCATTTACAAAAGATACCTGTTATGAAGTAACACCTCCTACTGTTAGCCAGAAGTCCATAGAAATGTATCAAAATTATGTTAATCTTGGAAAGTATGGGCCGAAAACTCCAAAATCAACAGATATGGCAATATATGCAAAATATGCTAGTCTTAAATAAATAAATATGTGATATAATAAAAAGTATTTATAGCTGCGGCATATATAATAAGTTAATACATATAGGGTAAAATAATTAGTGAGTAAATTATGAAGGAAGAAAAATATTGTGATTTTTGAAATATATGTTTTTTGATTATGAAAGTTTTGTTATTGCATTAGGTAGTTTTGCAGCAACTTGCATGTTTTTGCCGACGAGGGAGGGAATGCTTATGCTATGCTTACTTAAATAGGTTTCTCGAATGTATTGAAGAAACATATATCTCAGGTAGATCCCTGTTGACTAAGGCTGATTCCCTGAGTCTTCCAACTATTTTCCAAAAATTACTGGCAGATTTTTGAGTTTTAGGATGAATAGGTACTGAAATGGTTATTTTTACTATAAGGATCGAAATAACGATCATTATGAGACGGGCCTGATTTAATCCTTTCCTAATCTCATTGCACAATCCACAACTGAGCAAAATGCAGGAATTTTATTTTAATTTGAATTCGTCAATTTCCCTGTATATTTACGCAGCAATTGAACTTTGTCTACCCCTCAGGCAGTTTGGCCATCTTCGTGTGATGTCTACTTCTACTGCACCCCCACCAAAAAGAATATGAATGAAGAAATAAATGAGGCGTTTTTTAGCCGTAAAATGTTTTGCATGTAATCGCGTTTTAAGCAGCATTTTTTAGTCCAGTTTATGACTTTTTTTGGTTTATCGAAAAACAGGAATTTTAACAATGACCTCAAATTTGGGAACGAATTATCCCCATAAATATGGATTATGGACTTTCTTACCTAAAGATTTATCTTCTAGTAACTACATGGAAGTAGCATGATTTGTTTATTTAAAAACTTTCATTTTTCCATAAATAGCTTATATGTTTAAGATTTAGGCCGAACTCTTTAAAGAGTACAAGTACTCTTTTTGGACAAAGGATTTCTACAAAACAAAATGTCATATCAAAGTTTAAGTCTGGTTTTAGATCTAATTTCAGTTGTACAACGGCACTTCTGAGAATCACAAGTGATATTACTCAGGCCTTTGATGATGGTAGTTCTTGTCCATCAGTTCTTATTGACATGACTAAAGCTTTTGACTGTTTGGACATAGATTTGCTAGTGGGCAAGCTAAGTGGTTATAGAATTGATGCGGACGGATGGTTTGGAAGTTATCTCCGCAATAGGCAACAGGCGGTTAGATTAAGAGAGCTCCCACAGGGATCCATCCTTGGACCCCTTCTTTTCTTATCTTTACATCTGACCTTGTCACAAATATTAAGCATTTGAGTTATCACATGTATGCCGACGACTTACAAATTTATCTCCAATCGCCGATCTCTTGTCTTTCTAGCACTATTAAACTTATTAATGATAATCTTGTAAACATTAAGCACTTAAGGTTTGATGCTGATCTACCAAATACCAAATTATCTAGATATTTTATATGGGCCTTTTCTTACATACCACAATAAATTCAGAAACTGCAAAATTCCTGCGTTCGGTTTGTAAAAAGATCATTTATGATGGATCATGTCAGTTATCATGTGGCTGAAGTATATACTTGTAACATGGCCCAAAGGTGATATGTGCACCTTGGTTGTCTCATTTACAAGATTATTACCAATAAAGAACCTCTATCTTGCTGAACTAATGACAGTGAGAGGGGACATTCATCAGGTGGGTATATGCTTTAGAGATACAATTTCTATTCCACGACATAAGACTGAATTCTTTAAATCCTGCTTTTTGTATTTGTCAGTATGTCTATAATTGTCTGCCACATAATTTTAAAATATTAAGTCTTACTATGTTTAAAAGTAAATTAAAGAAATATGTAAGTGATAATGGGTTAAGGCTTTAATTATTATTATTAAATATTAATTGTTTATAATTGCTTTTTGTGTGTTGTTTTCAAGGTGGTTATTAAATTACACTACAAGTACTCTCCATCTTTTTATAGATTTTGTTTATTTTTTTATACAATAAAGATTATTTTATTTTTATATCAAGTACTCTTAGTTTTCTTCTAAAATTCAAGAACACAAAGAATAAACGAAATACATATTTTACTCAAATACAATGCACTGAAATAATTGACTCGGTATCATTTTCTGTTACACCATGTTAATAATAAATATTTGATGAACTATTTAACTGTTAGTTTTATTTATTAGTATTAAAGTCACTTTTTAAAGTTCTGGGAGAGGAAAAGACATGTTCCTATGAAATGGCGAATGTGCTATAAAATTATCTCCTTCCAGACTATTATACAATTTGATAAATTTTTTATACTCTTTTCTGTGATGCCTAGGTTAGTAACCTATTTTAGAATAAAAGTCGGTTACACACTCAATATTATTTGTAAAATATTCATGTGCAATAAATTGTTGAATGATGCCAAAGTTGAAGCACTATAACACATTGTTCACAATAGCAAATACTAATATAAAAATATCCAGGTGTCAGTCAAGTTATTAGGTACCAAATAATTTTCTGTGACACTATACTTTAAAAAGCTTAAATTCAAAAAACTAAAAAAGACCCTGTTTTGTAAATTATAAAAATCAAATAACAGTTTTTTGATGTCACATTCTTTGTAGTTGACATAAGCACTTCTATTGTCACAAGTATCACATAGCTTGAGTTCAATAAATCATAAACGAATCAGGTCTATCTTTCGAAAAAAATTTCAGATGGGTCTCACTTAAACAAAAATTCAGATTCTAATTTTTGCTATACCTAAAAGTTTTAGCAAAAAGTTGTTTTGAAAATATTAAGACAATTAGAAAATTTTGATGGATAAAAAATAAACAGCATATTTTCATAAATGCAACATTTCTCTTTTTCCTAAATATTTTGAGAACCCAAAGTGTGAGTAAAACATTTCTATTATCCAGGATCGCAATACGCGATCACCAATTTATATAATTATTGAAAAAGATGATACAAATAGGCATGTTCTATAAAAATTACTTTAGCCTTACTTATGCAGTTGGTGCTCTAACATTGTATGTTATATTGTCTTACTATTCATTTCTTTTCAGATTAAAAATATTTTAATTATAATGGTACTGTCCACCCATGACATCTCTGTTTACTAATTATTAGTGATAATTTTGCTTATCCCTTGTCACGACTCCTATCCCATATGAATTTAATCTCTACGTACTGTGAGTTCAGTTCTGCTCTAACAATTCTTATAATTTACCACACAAATCACTTCAATTAGCTATAGCCAAATAGCTTCCCACTCTTAACATTTATATATAGTGTGTTCAATTTTACTTAACAAATGGAAAACTTTTTTATTATTGACTATGACAAAAATACTCATATAATATACAAAATGCTCAAAATATATGCAAATGTAAGTAGAGAAAACAAAATAATTGTTATATAAAAATTTCTGATCTAGCTGAATTAGAGAGCATAAAAATATTGTCGATTTTTGTGGTGTTTTTTGGGTTTCACAAAGTTGAATTTCAATTTTTTTTTGTTATGCAGAGTTCTATTTTTGTGTTAGTTTCATACCATCTATATTTTATTATATAGGTACTCACATATTATTATATTTTAAAGTAAGATAGCTATTTTTCTGGTCATCACCGGGATATCCCTATTTATGATTATTCTGACATACATTTGAAAATATAATATGACCTCGAGTATATCTTCTTACTTTCCCAAATGCTAAAAACATCCCCTTTCAAAAATAATTGATAGGACATTGCAAGTTATCTTGAAACTGAAGTTTCTTATATTCAAGTGTACTTCATAATTAGTTTGCTGCAAATGGAAACTATTGGCATAGGAGAAATTGGGGATTACTCATACATTAAATACAGAAAGGTGTCTGATATTAAAAAGTGTATCAACTATTTTTAAATCTTTGTTTGCATTTTCACAAATGATAATTTCTTTGAGTCTTATATAAAGTGAAATAAATAACCTATATAAAATATCAACAATGAAGTTTTGTACTTCATTGAAGGAACAGAATGTCTGTCCAATCTAATAATTCCACAATTTCTTTTACAAGAATTTATAAAATTTGCTTCAATAGTGCACCACTGCAATTCAGATACTTTTGAGAAAAATAAGAAAATCTTAATGTATGCTTGAATCTGTTTTAGGCAATAAGTCATGTAGCAATGTCAGTTATGTGCTCTACATAGGGGATTCTTGTTACAAACAATGCAAAAGAACTTTTTTGTTCTCTATTTGTTAGCTAAAATTAAACACACCTGTATATCTTCATCTGATAAAGCACCAGAATTGCTATCGTTTAAATAAAAAAATACCAAACACTTTAAACTATTAACTTATGATTTATTAATAAATCTTCTCTTTACAACAAGATGTTAATAAGATAAGTGTAAGAGAAAGATCCAATAAAGTCTACTTAATCTTCTTCTTGGGGCGGAGATTGTTTGTGTGTCCACATTTGGTCTTACGGCAGTTGGTTGCACGGGGATGTAACCTAGCATAACACTTACGGCAAATCATTTTGTCACAATTGTATTTCTGCGCCAAAATACGGAGGGAAGGCTCAATTATTCCTCCCCTCAACCGTAGTACCAAATGGAGGGTAGACTCCTTCTGAATGTTATAGTCTGAGAGCGTACGTCCATCTTCCAATTGCTTACCAGCGAAGATCAAACGTTGTTGGTCTGGTGGAATACCTTCTTTGTCTTGAATTTTTGCTTTCACATTTTCAATGGTGTCTGATGGTTCAACCTCAAGGGTGATGGTCTTACCAGTGAGCGTTTTCACGAAAATTTGCATCGTGGCGTTTCTAAAATAAATCAAAAACAAAATTTAACGTCATGTTATATTTGACATAACCTATAAGTCTTTAAAATCAATATCTTAAATAAATGAGCTTTCCAATCGTGTGAAATTTTACACTCAAACGTAGACAATGTACTAAGCAACGTATAAAATAGTTTTTTTGTAAAAAATACTTAATATTTTTGATATTTTATTAAAATTTTAATCGTACTTACATTTCCAAATAACGTGTACCACAGCCTTCTTAGAAAAAAGATTGACAAACAATTAGAAATCTGCGTTACCGACATAACTGTCTTCGTCTCTCAACTTGAAGGTTACTACTACTATCTTCCTTTGCTAGCATTAAGGGCAAAAGCTCAGATATTATCGAACTCAAAACTCCAAAATATTTTAAGATTTAATTTTACATTCTACAATTTACAGAACTAGAATGCTCGTCCCAAAGACTTCGTTCGCAAGCGTTAAAAAAGCGGAAACAGTGCTTTAAAAAATAACGGAAAAACTGACAAATCCACTATTTTATTGAATACTCAAGCGGAAGATGTGCTCTAAATAGCGCAAGATTTCTTTTATCCTTTACCAAACTTTAATAATTTTTTAAAAAGAGTGAAATTCAACATTTTGTAAAATATTCTGACCTTCTGCGCGGTCGGAAGATATCCGATTATGATATTTTTTTATTATTTCAGTATATAGGCACCAATCATAACTTTTACGCCTTATAGCGTAACGACCCGATAAAAGAATGAACATTTTCGCACCACACAAATACAAGGTCAGGCTCAGGCAATATAACTGAACGTTTTTGCAAAGGTTGCAATGAAAATACTGTTTATCTAACAAGCGTCATACACTGACAAAATTAAAGTTTGTTGTTGAAAATTTTGTGTTACAATAGCAGAATGGCCAAATAACCAAGGGATCTTTACTGTAAAATCGTTCATCCTGATTCAGTCTGCACGGTGGACTGAGACGTAGACGTAGAGAAGATTTCGACGTCAATTTAATTTGTCAGTGCGTACTAAAATTCCAATAATAAATTCAATTCTGAGATGAGTACGAAATTTCAATGAAAAGGGAAGTTTAATATCCAAAAACTGTCGCTCTTACTAGTACAGTTCGTACACAAGAAATATTTAAAGAGTCAGGGCCTCGGAGGGTGGTTTCCGACGAATCTTACATCAGTATTTGAAATTCTATCCCTACAAGATACAGATAGTCCAGAGGCTGACTCCTAATGATAAAGTAAATCGTCTCAATTTTTGCCGGCATTTTTTGCGAATATTGAACAACAGTGAAGAAATTCTTGATAAACTGATCATGTCTGACGAAGCTCACTTTCACCTCAGTGGATACTTTAACAAACAAAATTTCCGCTACTGGGCAGAACATAATCCAAGAGAAGTGCATGCAAAACTACTTTATGACCAAAAGAATCATCTTCTGTGAAATTGGCTGAGTATTTTTATGTGTTCTTGTGTTCCTGAACAAATGAACGAATCCTATAATTAGTGTTTAGCATACAGGGCGTCAAAGTTTTTCCCAAATCTTATGGGGTACAGGATGTCACTAAATTAGTTTTTGCAAATGGTATTACTCAAAATAATAAAAAGTGTTATATGAACATACGATGTACATTCTCGATATAACTACAGGGTGTTATATTGTAAACGTTATCCGCCTAAACCCGGAACTAAAAGGGCTTTCGGACCTACGTTTATGTAACACTTTTTGCTTATATATGGATAAAGGGATCCAATAATATCGACAGGAAGCTGATAATATCGCTAAGTATTTTTAATAATATTTGACTTTTAAATCGCCTTTGTTGCAAACATATCGAGAGGTAACCATGAATTATCAATAGGTAGGGATACCTATCGATACATCGATAACAATCTCCAAATCGATAAAAAAATATATCGATAGGTGATGTGCATATTGATATGTAAAATCTAATATCGCCCATCCCTAGTCATGGAATAGATTGTGTTGTGCCGATGGCCGATGATATCTTTTGTTCAGAAGGTCAAGAACTACAAACAGAATATGTTAGACTGGCTCTTAGTTGGATAGCTTTATTAAGGAGTAACATCGCACGTTTAACTGAATTTATTAACGAAATAATCGTAAGATCCGTGTAAGACCTCTTTGTAACGCTTTAGGACAATTGAAGGCAGCTGCTTTTCGAGCAATCCTGTTATAGCAACGACAGATATGACAAACAAAAATCTTTTTTTGTCATTTTCGCAACTTAATAAATATATCTAACTTTAAATTGATTGAATTTATAATATTTAATAAAATTACCTATTTTAATATTTAGTCTACGGAATGTTTCGACACATAGTATATATTATTCAAGCAAACATAAGACATTATTTCATTTACTTTAAGTTTTTATAGACTCATAGTAATTGAGTAATTGTACTAATATTATTTGTAATCATAAGAGAGAAAATTAAACAATAGGAAAGAATTGATTTCAAAATTTTAAAATTTGTCAGTTTGTTTGACATGTAACCGGTAACCTAGAAAAAAAATGATCGGCGCAGTCCCGATAGGATGAAAATATTGGGATGTCCTAATTTGCTGACTCACAAGCTATTGGTAATAGTTTGCTGCCTCGTTAGAAACTTTGCTGACCCTTACTCTTTAACAGTATTTTCATTTTTTGCATTTTTTTCACATTCCTCGTTTCTTTCCAGTATTTATAATCATTTTCAATGTGGTCAAAACCAGCTGACCCATTAGAAATTTTGGTGACCCTTAGTAGGGGCGATAGTTCTGATGCTACTTAACATTATTTTCATTTTTTGCATTTTTTTACAGCTCCCGTTTCTTTGCAGGACATATAATCACTTTCAGTATGTCCAAAACCTGTTGACCCTTTAGAAATTTTGCTGATCCTTAAAAGAGGTAATAGTTATGATGCTACTTAGTATTATTTTCATATTTTGAAGTTTTTTTACAACCCCCCTTTCTTTCCAAGACTTATAATCACAAGTGGTCAAAACCTGCTGATCCGTTAGAAATTTTGCTGACTCTTAATAGAGGTAATAATTCTGATGCCACTTAACATTATTTTTATTATTTGCAATTTTTTTACAGTTCCCATTTCTTTTCCTGGCATATAATTGTTCAGATGCTACTTTACATTATTTTCATTTTTTTGCAACGGGAGCTGTAAAAAAATGAAAAAATGTTAAGTAGCATTAGAACTAACATCCCTCTTAAGGGTCAGGAAAATTTCTAAGGGGCAGCAGGCTCTGACCACAATGAAAGTTAGTATATGCCCTGAAAAGAAAGGGAGGCTGCTAGAGCTGTGAAAGTTACTTAAAAAAAGTATCTAGTTACTTTTAAAGTTACTGTCTGAAAATGTAACTGGATACTCGAAGATACTATTTATTTTATGAAAAATAGTACTAGTTCTTCGTTACTTTCTAAAAGTAACTAAATATTTCAACTAAGAGTTACTTTGAGAGTAACTAGTTACTTTAAAAATAACTAATTTCTTTTGAAAAATACCTAGCTACTAGTTACTATTTACTTTTAAAGTACTTAAGAAGTAACTAGTTACATTTTAAGAGTATCAAGTTATTTGCAAGGTAATGTGGTTAAAATAGCTAGTTCAATGTCAAGTTAGTTTGGAATGACTCCCTTACTTCTAAAAGTAACTTGCTACTTTTAAATTAACTAGTTACTTCAAAAGTAACTATAGATACTTTTGAAGCAAAAATTTACTTTCAAAAGTAAAAGTTACAAGTTAGTTTACAAAAGTATCTATATTATAGTTCCTTTTTCCTTAGTTTCAAAAGTAACTTAGTTACAAGGTAACTAGTTACTTTTAGTAAAGTATCTTTTTCATCAAGTTGCTCACAGCTCTGGGGGCTTTGGGGACTTTCTAGGGCTCTCCTGCATTCAAGTGTCAGCAGAAAAATTTCTAACGGGTCAGCAGATTTTGACGACATTGAAAGTGATTATATGTCCGTGAAAGAAAGTAGGGCTGCAAAAATATTGCAAAAAATGAAATTAATGATAGGTAGCACTAACACCCCTTTTAAGGGTCAGCAAAATATTATCGATATCTTATGGGTCAACAAATTAGAGACTCGCGAACATATTTGTACAACTACTATGTGTCTAGTAAGTAAAGTAAAATGATTGAATTTCTTATGTTTGTTTAAATATTATTGTTTATACTATATATAAAAATATTGCGTAGGCAGACTAGTCTACATGTTGAGATATGCAATTTTATTAAATATTAAAATATTTGCTTCAATCAATTTAAAGTTAGATATTTTTATTCAGTTGCGAAAAAGCCAAAAAAGATTTTTGTTTGTCATTCTAAACGCAACAAATAATCTGTACACATTTAAAAATAACATTATAGATAGCTGGAAACTAACATTTTTTTTTTTTGAAAAATAAAACTGAATATGTCTTTTATATTGTTATTAAGTATTTCCAGAAATAAATTAATTATTATAAAGTTTTAATTTTTCTCCTTGGCATGTTTATATTTGCTTCTTAAGCTTCCTGTCCGCAGAAAAACGTCGATTCCGTAAAAAAAAGAGAACACAAAACAAAATGACAGACCGCCACGGGCCTCAAAATATATAGTCCGCCACTGAATATATAAAATATTTTTTAGACCTCTATGAAGACTTTATCACACATGTAGGAAAAATAAATAGAACATTCTTAAAATTTGTTTCCGTCGTTTACGATAAATCGGAATAATTTGAATACAGAGAAAAAAAATAGCGACTTGTTAACTAGATAGAAATTTTTCTTGCCTTAACGTTTGTTATTAAATAATAAAAACTGAAAATGAATCATGTAAGAAAAGTAAAAATTTCATAAACATTCTGAAAGATATTTCATCCTAGAATGAACTTCACCTTCAATCAAATAACAGGAAGCCAGTCAAGTGTGTAAAATACCCTACATTACCATAGATAATCCAAATTAAAATTTCGACATTTTGGACTTTTTTAACTATTTAATTCAGTTCAATGTCTTTGCACTATGTTTGGTATAAAATGCAAGTTCACTTGGGGTTAATAAGCAATCGAGCAACTATTACTGTCGAAACTTGTCCACAATTAGACATACAAAATGTTTAACAAAACCTTATTAGGGTTGTCTTTAAGTATTATCTGCATACATTTTGCATTTTCTAAACCAAGTGATGTTGATTTAGTGGCTCAAGAAAGCAAGCATTATGAAGAAGGTAAGTCTTTTAGAATTTAACTACTTTTTGTTGAAGCTTTAAAAAATATATATCAGCAATAATGAGTATAACAATAAAGTGTATAACAGTGACAAATGTAGATTGTTAGTAAAAAAATGTAGTGGTAAATGGATTGCTTCATTTTTCTAAAGTGGTCAGGCAGTATATGTCTGGGTGTAGTCAGGAAAACAAGAACAATTTGTCAGTTAGTGTTGCTGCAAAATCCTATCCAACTTTGAAAACTGCATATTTTGTTATCAAAGATTAAAAATAAAAAAATCTCTGTCTACCTTTAATTTCATATATGATTTGAATCAATTCATTACATGTTTTTCTAACTTCAGGTGAAGAAAGATTTTCCCTTTGAGATACCAAACTCTTTTGCCTTCTGCAATGGCAGGTGAAATGTCGTAAAATAATTCTAGTTTGACATGGCCTGACCAAAGAAACATGATCTCTTAATATGCCAAAATAGAAGAAAGAGAGGGAGAATATGAGAAAATAGACAGCCATAAGAGTCTCCACATTTATGTGTTAATTATCTCTCTCTCTCTCTCTCTCTCTCTCTCTCTCTCTCTCTCTCTCTCTGTCTCTCTCCCTCCCCCTCTCTCTCTATCCCTCCCCCCCTCTCTCTCTCTCTCTTTCTTTCTCTGTCTTACATAAATACCTTCTTAATTTGGTAATAATTACATTATATTCACCGACATATTCGAACTCTTTATTTTAAAATTTGTTTATTGAAACAAAACATTTTGCCAATAGCGTATTTATCAAAACTGGATTATTAACTTAACTATCTTTTTAGGAGGAGGAAAGACTTATGATGCAAATCATCATTCAGCTCATGGAGAAGAAGGCAAAAAAGGATATTCTGCACAGCATGCAAGTGAAAAGGGCGAAGTCGGTCACCACGACAAGGAAAGTCATCAAAAAGAATTTGCTGAAGAAGGTTAGTACAGCGTCAATAACACATGAATATTTTTGTAGGTTCCTAATAAACTTTTTTATAGCTTAAAATGTATTAGGTGAACTGTGGCTATTGTATCATTAAACTATTAAACAAGTTAAGAAATAAAATTTGGTTCTTTTGAAATTAGTAACTTAAAAACAGAATATTGAAATAATAATATTTAGAATTCATTATTTTTCCAAAAACAAATTTATACATAATTTTTTTTTTCGTTTTTAAGGTGGTAATAAAAAGTCCCATCAACACGATGACGGGTATTACGCATCTGGTCATAAGGCATCCCATGGGCAACAAGGATACCATTACGTTGATAAAGGCAGTTATGCTAAAGGGCATGACACCAAAGGTAGGTACAGAAAATTGTTAATTTAATTAAATTTGCAATATTCGTCCAGCTTAGGGAATTATTATTCTAGTTCAAATAGAATGGTCTAAAGCAAAAAGTACGCAATTGGGTGAAGAATACAATGCTTATATTTTCAACATACCCCAATTAGGGAAATTTTATGAGAAAATTGGCATTTCCACTTTTGTGTTTCTATTACGCCCCCTTGAAACTGAAAATAATTTACAGCGATTTCTCTCGGCCGATTTACCTATAAATATGTTTTTCCTAAGTTTTGTCATCAATGGTTCTCGAGCTACATCCGACGTCCTCTATTATTGGACCATCCTGTACATAATTGTACGTAATTGGATGTTGACCTCAAATCATTCATAGCTTATGGTTACATTGCCTATAAGCAAAGGCAAAATTAATGTTTACAATTTTAATAAAATTGTTTGAATGCCCCAAACGTATCTGGAAAATTTTTGGAATAATGAAAACAGGCAATAAAAACAACAGTAACTCCACTGGTAGGCAGACCTGAGCATTTCTTGCCTGTTTCCACAACCGATGTGAAAGGTGTCAAACTATGAATTATAATGAATTAGTTATCGTCCCTATCCCAAACAACAATTTAAAAAATAGTTAAATTTTTGAAACTAAAAAGTCACGTTATTTTGCAGCTGAATCTTTACTGGCAGTCAAACCGCCTGAATTGCCAAAGCTTCGGCAAAAGAAACTAAGTTTCAATTTCCAAGGTCCAGTGCTCTCCTAATTACAACTTAGACCTAAGTGACATAATCTTGCATTCAACTCAAAACACGGAGAATGTTGTAAGTCCGCGGAGGCCATTAACATGCTGGTTAAATTAATTTTCTTATCCCATTTGTCTATTCCATGTATTCCGCTCTAATTTCCTGTAGTCTTTGAAATACGCATTATTTTTTTAAAAATTAGCAGTTCTAAATTGCGATACAGGCAACAATGCGCCAAATCTTGCTGAATCCGAGCTAATGTTACTATTAAATAGCAACGTGAGCGATTGATGTGGTGAAATTATGAAAGTTTCCGATTTACTGTCTAGTCGAAGTATAATACGGCTTTTGCTACAACTAAGCCTTTTAGCGTTCGTAGTCACTTTCAACATTAAATAATAATATTATTAAAAATCGGTAAATTTCTTTTACACGGAATTTCCCTCGTTATAAGTATTTCCTTCTATTAGGAATAGTGAAGCGTGAACCAATTTAGTTCAGTACATGTTTATTTAGGAACACATATATATTGTCTTATCAAACATTTTTATTGGACGCCATTTTGTTGCAGTGTATTGGATCCCTATCAATATTTTACCAATTTCTACCTAAGGCACACTTGATTTTGGGCATAATTTAAAATGAATTGAGTTTTTCCTTATATCATATTTAACTTTTCCCCAAAATTTTCAGTCTTTTGAATAAGAAGATTTAACATGTTAAACATTTTGTTTTGCTATCTTATATTCAAACCAAAATGATACCAGTTCATTCCTATGTAAAACTTTATTTTTTTCAAAATTTGGTAAATCGGATAATTCGTTTTTTTAGTAATAATTTTTTAACGTTTTAATGGACTGCCATCTTGTTTTATCATAATGGATATGAGCCTCAATTTTTGACTAAAATTTAAATTCAATCTTATGAGTAGTTTTTAAGCTATGCCGCGAACTGACAGACAGACCAAGCGACAGGTGGACCGACGGAATTGATAAAACATATTTTTTGCATCTAGGGACGCTAAAACGCGAGGATATGTAAAATCTGAGAGGATGATTTTTTCAGATTACAAAAAATGTATTTGGCCGCCATGTTAAATTAATACCGCAGTTTTACGGGACACAATTCGAAATCAGTTCGTTAAGTAATTTTTTTAGGTTGAAAGTTTATAAATATTTTATTAAATCTCTATTTTGTTCCGCAATCTTGTATACGTACCACAATTTTACCAATTGATTCCTTCATAACACTTGGCCGCAATCTTCTTCCAGAATATTGGATTTTAACCAAAATATTACCAGGTCGTCCCCAAATGCACCTTAATTTTTGACTAAAATTTGAAGTCAATCTGACGAGTAGCTTTTAAACTATGTCGCAAACTGACAGACAGAAACATATTTTTTGGCATCTAGGAACTCCAAAACGCGAAGATATGTAAAACCTGAGAGGGTGATTTTTCAGATTACAACAATTTTATTTGGCCGCCATTTTGTTCCTCCATGTTGAATTAGTACCGCAACTTTTATTAATTCATCTATATACTACAATAAGTTATGGCACACAATTTGAAATCAGTTCATTAAGTAATTTTTTCAAGCTGATTTTTTAAATATTTTGTTAAGCCGCTATTTTATTTCCCCATCTTTGATTCGTACCAAAATTTTACCAGATGATTCCTACGTAATATTTGACGTTTGTGTAAAATTTGAGAAAAATTGGATAAGCACTTTCTTAGTAATAATTTTTTTAACATTTCCCTAGGCCGCCATTTTATTTTGCCATATTGGATTTTTACTAAAATGTTACCAGGTCATCCCCATATGACTTTTAATTATTGACCAAAATTTGAAGTCAATCGGGCAAGTAGTTTTTTAGCTTACTGCGAACAGACAGACCGACAGACGGACCGATCGACGCAATCAAGAAAAAATGTTTTGCGTCATCTAAAAACCCTGAAACGTAAAGATCTAAAAAGATCTCGGAAGGTGATTTTTTCACGATTACAATAATTCCCTTTTATGAGGGAAGTAAAAATTAATCAGGATACTTACTAAAGTACTTTTTCTTTTATATTTAGGACATCATAACGTTCATAAATTGGACGAGTTCCAGAAAAAGAAAGAGTTTTTCGATGAAGATCATGACGAGGCTCACAACGAAAAACATGGGACCTTCGAAGTAGGAAAATCGTTTGCAAATGGAGCTGCAAAACATGGAGGGCATGCCAAAAAAGTGTTCTACGAGGCAGACTTCGGGGATGAGGGTAAATCAGAAAAAGGGGCACATAATGTCGAAGAAGGTGGACATAAGAAAGCTGCAGGACATGATGAATATTTTAAAGATGCTGAAGAATTTGCGAAAAAGGGAAGCGATGAGCTTATTAAGGAGTATGGGTTTAGTGAAAAAGACGTATAATAATGAATCAACTATATTTGTTATGTACACACAATCTTCCTGTTATGCTCTAATAAATTATATCAGTGTTAACATATTAACTACCTATGTATAAATATTAATTACTTTCTAAGAGATTAAAACAAACACTAAGAAAAATCTATTTGACTAGTAGACAGTACTACAAGTATTTATTCCGGGTTTAAAGAATTCACATGCGCAAAACCCAATAGGATGATAAGAAACTAAATGGTACAACTTTTGTAAGAGACTTTTGCTTCCTTTAACATTTTCGTTAGAAATTGATGAAAAATCTATTCTATCTGCACGTTGACTAGAATAATGTTATGGTTTCACCATATACGACAATGTTGTTTGAGCCAATATAGACAAAAAAGTAAAAGAAGTAAAAATATTGAGGTTCCATTAATTGGAAAGGTGCCAACTACCAAGTATTTTACCTTAGTATGAGAAAGAAAATGAGAGAAGACGAAAAAAAATTTTTCCTCTCTATTATTTTAATTCCTTCTTAAGACCCTCTAATATCTTCCGGTATAAATGTTCGAAAATCTGAATTGAGAATATGTTCAAGTAATTTCGCAAAAATCTCGGATACTAAAAATTTCAGAATAATGGCATCTCGCAAAAATGATAGGCGATTGAAAAATGCTGTTTCTGTTAAACATAATAAATTAAGCATAATTAAAAGATAAAATAATTTAAGGCGATCTCTTACGTCTTCGATGTTGGAGAGGAAATACAAGGAATTAACAATTTTGTTGCTTAGTTTCAGTTTACCGAGCATGTTTAATTTTCTAGAGCAACTAACATACACACACGTCCGAAAAAGTTCTTCTATGCTATTTTTATTTATCATGAATCGTTTTAATATTTTGTTGCTCGAAGGAGCACAATATTTTAAATTGTGTCGTTCTGTGTAATCTAATGCTTAACTCTGAATACTTAATTTGTGCTGTTTTAATTCTTTTATTTCATGATGGTTAATACAATCAGTTTTTATGGAGAAATTAATCAAAATTATAACGCAACAGTTATTATTGAATGAAATATTTTCAGATAGACCAATTTCTCCAAGATATCAAATAAATGCTATTTCCAAATTCAAAATATTCTAGAGCTTTAAAGGTGTTCGCGTATCTGGCCGTTTTTCTGGCAAAACTGAATATTAAATCAAATTCACATTCTGGGTACATTTGCTGTTTAATTAAAGTAATCTTTATTAGTCTTTAAGCAAAGAACACTCTCGAAACACAGATGAAACTTTGATACACCAAAATGGTATCAAGCCTTTACGTAAAGGTGAGGAAAAGGAACATGCATACATACGTACGCATGTCCGTAATATGTTGCTATTTTTATTTATCATGAATTGTTTTAATATTTTATTACTCAAAAGAATTCAACAACATAATATTTAAAATTATGTCGTTGGGTGTTTTCCAACGCTTAAATTTTAAGTAATTGATTTGTGCTGTTTTAATTCTGTTCATTTCCTTTCATTAGTTTTTTTTATGTATAAATTAATCAAAATTATAACGCAATCAGATTGTTCAATAAAGTTTTGTTGTTTGAAATGTTATTTCCAAATTTGAAATATTTTAGAGCATTAAATGTGTTCGCGTGTCAGGTCGTCTTTCTGGTAAAACTGAATTATTAATTCAAATTCACATTCTGGGTGTATTTGCTGTGTAATTAAAGTAATCTTTTCGAGTTGTAGGTCTAAGTAAATCAACAGTTTACGAAATTTTGAAAAGAAAAACAAAAACATTCCTACAAAGTTCACCTTGAATAGAAACTTAATGACAGCGACTCAAATCGCAGATATCAATTTTGTAAATTTTGTAATTAAGAAGTAATTAACAAAATTGCTTGTAAAGTACCTACATGATTTAATCATGTAAAATAAGTGGGCACAGTAAGTGGCATATTTAGATGTTGCTTTTGAAAGCGGTTTCCAAACTTTCGTAATTAAGGAGCGAGGATTCAACAACCAAAAAAAGGTGCTCGGTTTCTGTGTTCTACACTTGACGTCCTGTATTTTGAAACGGAAATAGACACAAAAAAAATAGGTCTTTACTTAATTTTAGTTAAAAGTAAAATTGGCTCTGGGGAGTTTTAACAGCTAATCTCGAGAAAATAGCCTTTACTTTATACTATTTGTATCATTTTAGCTTTAATAAAAGTGGCTGTGGGGTGGTTTAACCCCCCCAAACTCCCAAATCCAAGATGGCTAAAAAACTACTTATTGTATATATACTTATAAATTGTGGACGTTTTGCAACTTAATTGTTGCATCCTCAGGACCCATATATCTTATATCCTGCTCGAAACCCATATTATCGGTACATTTACTCCGTTGTTCCGCGTATATTACCCATATACTATGTTTCTAAACGGCTGACAATCCTTTTGTCGTTATGTTAGGATCGAGTAAAAAAAAGACTATTTTCAAATAGTCGTCGTTTCGCAACTTTATTGTTGCATCTTCAGGACACAGGTAGATTCTATATCCAACATGACACCCATATTATCAGTCTTTACATATTCCGTTGGTTCGCAGAAATTCCTAAATGGTTTTCGTTAACAATCTTCTTTTTGTTATGTTAGAGTGGTGTATTATTGATGGTTAGGAAATATCATGCAGGATATAAAATCTATGTGTCCTGAGGATGCAACAGCAAATTGACGAAAAGTCGGCAATTTAAAAAAGTTATTTTTTTTACTGGATCCTCACCTCAAATAATACACAACTCTAACATAACAACAAGAGGATCGTTAATGAAAACCATTCAGAAACTTGATACCTGGGATATTTGCGGACCAAGGAAGTAGGTAAAGACTGATAATATGGGTTTCAATTTAAGAAGGCGAATCAAAATGACGGCCAAATAAAATTTTTATGAAATCAACGTAAAAAAGTCTCTCAATTGATTTTAAATTTTGCAGAAAAATTAAATGTGATTAAGGAATACTTATTGAATTTATTTTAAATTATACCCAAAGTCAAGTGTGGCAAAGGTAGAATAGAAATGGTAAACATATTGGTAGGAATACAATTAGATTGAACAAAATGGCGCCCACTAAAAATGAAGAGACAGTATATGTAACACATATATACTGTGACTATATAAGTTGAACTAACTTGGATCACACTTCACTCTTTCCAATAAAAGTAATAATTCATAACGAGGGAAGCTCCGGATAAAGGAATTTACCGATTTTTGTATTTGCACTTGTAGCTACGAATAAAACCGATGATAAATAAGACCCCTCTTCTTAGCGGAATGGAGCGTACATACACGTTTATTTAGTTGTGTAAGAATACCTTAATTTAATAACTAACTTCCTGGGTGCTGGATTAGATGACGGGAAGTTTTCAAACTCAATATGACAACCAATCGTTTCTATAAAAACTCGTTTTATCTATTGTGAGATTAATACTTATGGGTATTAAGTTTCTTAAATACTTTTAAAGTAGATGTTTTCTTATTTCAGTGTGATCATCGCAAGCGGGGACACTTTTTTGTACTTAATTTTTCAGTCCCTAAGCTAAGAATACTCTCGAAACCCAGAATGTTTTGTTGTCTCATGCACCAAAATTCCTTAAGCCGTTACCTAAAGGTGAGGACATATTTACGTACGAACGAACCTTCAAATAACATATTCTTTTGGGACAGTTGAGCTAAAACTAAACGTAATCTGTCGCTATTTTTATTAATAATGAATTGTTGTAATACTTTGTTACTAGCTTTTTGGACGTAATTCAACAAGAAAGTGTTTTAAAATATATCGTTAAAATACATCGTTCGGTGTACTATAAAGGTTAAATCTTAAGTAACTATTTGAGCTGTTTTAATTTTGTTCATTCCCTTTCATTTCACGATGGTTCGTGTAATCAGTTTTTTTATGGACAGGTTAATCAATTTTATAACGCAACAGTCAGATTGTCCAATGAGTTTTTTTTTATTGACCAATCTCTCCAAGTTATCTCAGAAATGTTATATCCAAATTTCAAATATTTGAGGGTTAAAGGTGTTTGCGTATTTTGCCTTCTTTCTGGTAAACAAATATTGATTTATTTAAAAAGTAAGTAACCAACCCAAGTAGCATTTGATATTTTATAGGGGTAAAGGAATTGTTTCCATTCCCATCATATAAAACCTAACGTTTTATATTTAGGCCACAGTAACTTCATCGTACCTACTATATAACCCTTAAAGCGCTTAAATGGAGAATCCTATAATAGCAATGGTTACCTAAATAAAAACCTCTAAAAAACTAAAGGTTTTCTTATATGAGGTTACCATGTATTTTCCATCACTGCTACAAATCCCTTATATAAATTACATTAGTTATATTATGTTTACCAGAAAGTTACGATTACTTTTATGTTTCTAACTATATTCTATAGGTAAAACTATATGAACAATACATCATCATTGTTTATATAGTATTACCTATATACATCATCAAGTCTCATCTGCTTACTTGTTGATCTTTTTTCTTTGTCTGTTACACTATCGAGAATGTACAAATTATACTCCTCTGTCCTCGCCGTCGACTTTCTGTTTGACATTTTATTTTGATGGACGCCATGCACAGCAGATAGGAATGAATTATATGTTTGATATATTATTATTTTCATATGTTGCTAGAAGTGTCCGGACCGTTAAAAATGCATGCGGCGTATTATTTACTGTTAATATTACATGATCTACCCCCTCTAAAACTGAAGGGCCATCAAAAAAGTGAGAAATTAGCATTTATTAAATAAACTTTAAAAATATTAAAAAAAAAAATATTTTCTTTTTCTGCAAATAAACTTTATCTCCGAACAAATATAATACATAAAAACCAGAAAATCATAATTTTAAAGAGCAAAAGTGCCTAATCGGCCTAAAAACTAAAATTTCTTTTTCCATTTCAAACATGGCGGAGAAAGCGTCATTTTTCTAGTTCGTAAATTTCTCTTCAGTATCGCCATTTTTGGTTCATTATAAAAGATAACGATTTATAACGGGGTTTGGTAATTTTATAAAACATTGAATTCTTTATATCACCATAAGGTACTAGTTTAAAACTTTAACGCACTATATAAAACTAAAGGAGTAATCTTATAAAACCTATGGTAGCATTTTGGACTATTAGAAACACTTTATCACTAGTAGTTTTATTAAAATCCAGGTAAGAGGTAATTTTCACGGCTAACGGTAACGTTATATTACTATAGCTCCCTAAAATATCCGTTGGTCGACAAATGTCAAAATTTTCAATAACATAACCTAAAATTGTTTTCTGTTTTCATTCATTCGTTTAAGACAATCTTTCTTTGAAGTATATGCAAAAATTTTCATTTGGTTTTTCACACACCTCCTGTAAAAAGAACTGCTATATTTGGCATGTTTCCAAGCACTAATTATGGAGGAGTTTTTATCGTTTTTATTCATTATTAATGCCCATATATTGTTGCAAAATTAAAAATATTATGAAAAAAGTGAGGTTGGAAATATAAAATTTTGTATAAGAGAATATAGAGGTTTTTTTGTGGCTGTATGGTTTTTTAAAATTTTCCGTATGATACTCTAATGTACCTTTAATATTCATAAAGGTATTTAGGCAAGTTAATATATTTACATGATATATAACATATGTTTAAAGCATACTATAAAGTTTGGTTACCAATGGGTATATAATTAGGTGATAAATACCTTTATAAACTTTGTTTATATAACTTCTGGCAAACAACACTTTAAGGTCTATACCGAATCTTTTAAAAATACTTTTTTGGTAATGTAATATAACTTTAGGTATATTGGGCAGTATAAATACTTTTATAAACTACATTTTACTAATGGTAATTCCATAAAACCTGGTAAACCTATATAAAAACGTTGACTTGCTAAATAACTCTTATAAAAACTTCGTCACCATTTTATATACCTATTGGTAATCAAAAATGTTACTTGGGAAGTAACCAAATTACTAATGTACCTACACGTCTTTAATCATGTAAAATAAATGGGCATAGTTATCGTTATGGGATCGGTTAAAAATCACTTTTGTTTGAAGATGCTCATAACTAAAGAGCATTCTCAGAATTTTAACGAGTTAAGGTATATAATTATGGGAGGGATTCGTTTTCCCGGGGTTTTGTTCAGTGCCAGAAATACCGCAACTAGGACTCGTCTTACTGTTGATGATGTTATTGCTTCATTTTATTTAATGAAACTTTAACCTGGCTCTTATAATTTTTTTAATTGCAATTGGTCGCCAGAGCTTGCTCAACTTGATTTCTTCAATCCATCAGGCACTTTTGTAAATTTGTCACATAAATCGCTTGTTTAGAAATATAATACATCCATGATGTATTAAATAGACAAGTTGTGTTGCCTGGTAATAGTGTCAAAAACTTTTTGGTCTATGCTCTTGGGTTTGCGTAGCAAAGATGATTTTGTGGAATAAACCTCGCAGTTAATAAAACAATGGTAGAGGTGTATATTCGCATAGCTTGATTATTACACCAGGCTGTAGAGATTTAGGTGTAGCATTATCTTCGTTGAACTCTTTAGATACACAATCAACATAACGGGTCTTTTAAGAATAACTAGTCCTTATTTAACTTTTAGTATACCTAATACTTAGATAACTTTAGTATTAGCGCTTTACATGTATTAAATACTTTTGGGAATCTGAGAATAATAATGACTTTATTATGTATTTTACTTAACGGCAACTATGTTAGGAAAGGACATTTTTTGGAATAGGTACTGAACAATGGAGTCGGCTAGCGCACAAAAGCTTACGTTCAGAGAAACTTAATTGACATTGAAGTCAAAGTTGGTTTGCTTAGAAAACGCGGTGCTTATTAATAGTTGAAATAATGCTTACTGCTAGTAGTTTTTTCCAAGTTCAAGTTTAATTGGTTTATGTTACGCTTATTATGTTTAAACCATTAAATTGGTTTAATAGCTTGGGCAAAAGATATTTGAATCAAACATTAGACTGGGAATCAATTGGCATTAGCTTTATCTATAAACGAATATAACAAAATCAAGTCGGATGTCGTGAGTTACAGACTGGTAAGTCTGTAAATCTCTCTATAGATTTCAATTATACGGAATGCAATACAAAGTTGGGATCTATTTAGGAGAACTTTTATTTCACATTGGATTGATGGTTTATTCGGAGTATAATCTGCTTTTCCAAGCTGTCACTAAAGTAGCTATAATTGTTTTCACTACTACTCTAAGGGTTTTTACGTATTTATTACTAATAATCACACTATATATCAATAACCACTTTGAGTTACACGTTTTTAAGTATCATATATATATATATATATATATATATATATATATATATATATATATATATATATATATATATATATATATATATATATATATATAAATATACAGGGTGTCCCGAATTGCAGTGTCCAAACTTTAACAGCGCATTCTGCATTCAAAATAAGCCCTAATTTTCTATATAAACATATCGGCAAATGCTTTGTTTTCGAAATACAGGGTATTAAAGTTTTAAGAAAAAAAATTGTTATTTAGTCATATCTTTTTTAGTACTTGAGCAGCATTTGAGTAACAAAAGGCATTTTTTGATTTGAAATATTTTTTAATTCTTTATCAGTGGCGTCCGTACAGGATTTTTTATTGAATATTCTTGAAGAAAAAATGATACGCTACTGCTTTTTCTGAAAACAAAATCATTCCTAAAATCCCCACTCAGTTTGGAGCAAATTTGCTCCCTTGCCTTTTTTTCGTGCGATGCAAGGATTTCGAGTTAAAAACTAAAAACTATTTTTATGTATGGCGTAGTTAAAACTTTGTAACTTTGAGTATGTTGATATTCATTTCATATATGGTTTCTGTAATGGAAATGCAAATGCAGCAGTACGGGAATACCAACGAAGATTTCCAAATAGATTACCTTGCAAACAAGTTTTCATTAAAACGCATTTAAAGTTTAGGAATTTTGGACTCAAAAAGAATCCGAGAAACGAAGGTAGGAGAAATGAACAAAACGAAATTTTAAATAAGTTTGACAACGATAGGACATTAAGCCTACGAAGAGCAGGTCATAATTTACAAGGCAACGCAGTTTTTGTTTCTAAAAATAAAGTTCATCGCGTTTTGAGGAAAGATCACAGGAAGCCATTTCAGATGCAGCCAGTTCAAAACTTACAACCTGGTGATGCCGAAAAACGTGCCAGTTTTTGCAATTGGTTTTTGCGCCAAATAGAGGAAGACGAGAACTTCTCAAAAAAATTTTATGGACTGATGAAGCCACATTTACCCGAAGCGGCTCAGTAAATTTCCATAACTTACGAATCTGGAGCCATGACAATCCACGTGTTGTACGAACTAGAGCATTTCAGCAAGAATTTTCTGTTAATGTTTGGTGTGGTGTAATAAATGAAATTTTTTGCGTGCCCCATATTCTACCACCACGCCTAGATGGACAGTTATTTAATGATTTTCTGCAAAATGAGTTATTTCAATATCTAGAAAATATTCCTCTAAATCTTAGAAACAAATTCTGGATTCAAATAGACGGGGCTCCCGCGCATTTTGCACTTGTAAATCGCGAGTGGTTAAATAATAATTATCCAGAACGGTGAATTGGACGATTAGGAGCTACAGCCTGGCCACCACGTTCCCCTGACCTCACACCTGTCGACTTCTTTGTGTGGGGTTATTAGAAAAATTTAGTTTATTCCAGATCAGTTCATACAAGAGAAGAACTGATTCTAAGGATAGAGCAAGCCTGTGAAACTTTGCGAGCCAATACGAATTTTATACGCCATGCCACTGACACAGTTAAGAGCAGATGCCGAAAATGTGTCGAAGTTAAAGGAGCTCATTTTGAGCAATTATTGTGAATTTTAAGGCCCACATTAATCCTTAATGATATTTAAAGTGCTCTATACATTTTTTTCACGATCTAAGTTAATAAAAGTTATGAATTCTAGTTTTTGTAAAATTAATTACGAACATAGTTAATAAAGAGTAGTTTCTGTAAAATGAAGTATCATCTTCAAAATTGAATTAATTCTAATTACCGTTTTACAAAATGAATCGACGATTTTAGAATTATAAACTCATCTGTCATACTTTAAAGACGAACCTAGCAATTGTTCAATTATCACAAAAATGCAATCATGGCATACCAAGAGTCGACAATGAAGGAATGATGGTAAGTACCAAGGACATTAGATTTTAATAGGTTGCCTGCTAACTTCTGCGATGTCACCCTGATAACCCAAACATAATGCAAATCTCCATTACAACGGGTCGATGACGTCATCTCTCCTTAGTTGTCAGACAAGCTTTTATTTTAGAAACCCTACATACGTTGTTCAGAAATTATGCACTCACCCGGAATGCATGAAATAAATATCGGAAACCAAATAATTTTAAAACCTTGCTGTTACAATCCCACCTTAAAGGTTTTGCTACTGAAATTAACAATAATGGAAATTTTAACTATGCCATACATAAAAATGGTTTTTAGTTTTTTACTCAAAATGAGTGGGGATTTTAGGAATGATTTTTGTTTTCAGAAAAAACAGTAGAGTACCTTTTTTTCTTGAAGAATATTCAATAAAAAATCTCGTACGGACGCCACTGATGAAAAATTAAAAAATATTTCAAATCAAAAAATGCCTTTTGTTACTCCAAGGCTGCTTACCACATTTAATAACAATATCTCAAGTAATAAAAAAGTTATGACTAAAAAACAATTTTTTTCTTAAAACTTTAACACCCTGTATTTCGAAAACGAAGCATTTGCCGATATATGTTTATATAGAAAATTAGGGCTTATTTTGAATGCAGAATGCGCTGTTAAAGTTTGGACACTGCAATTCGGGACACCCTGTATATATATATATATATATATATATATATATATATATATATATATATATATATATATATATAGTTACTGCGAATAATACTTTATAGTAATTTCCTATGTAAAGTAATTATATAATTACTACTGCCAGGCAACTACTTACGAAATTGACTCCAAGGTCGTCATTTCTTTTCAGTGACATAATAGTAATTTTTCAAAGTTACTGCTTTTAATCTGTTTACTAAAATACAAGTTTTAAGTATCAGTACCTTCCTACTCCATTACGTCCAAATGTTCTCCTATAAGGTATTACTATAAAGTAAGTCGTTGCAGAGTAAAAAAAGTTATCGTCTAATGTTACTTTAAACTGGCTATTACCAGCATTTATTCTTCGGTTGCAACTTAGAAGAAAGAATTATAGTTATTATTTACTACAAGGAAACTTTTACCTCTTATACTTGAGGTTCCGGAGAGGAGGCGGAGGGGGCGCTGGTACGAGATTCGGTCTAGAGTAACTTTATAAGGACAGTGGCGACAATAGAAGCCCACCCGCCATATTGCTGCAAAATTTCTAAAGGTTTAAATGGGCGCACACATATTACGTTAGTTTGTCGCAAAATGTGACTAAATGAATCTACTTTGACATATTACTATAAGAAAATTGGATCAACTGAAAGGTTAATTAATGAAATTATTATAAAAGTAATATGCCGGAAGAAAAATTTGAAATTTACTTTACACTGACAACCCCCTTCAGCGTCGGTTGTAAATGTAAGGATATGTTAATGCTTTACTCTAATAATCTATGCGAACAATCTAGTGAAAACTTACTACTTCATTTAGATTTTAACAAATAACAATATTTTTGCAAGTGATTAATGACAGTTGTCTCTCAAGTAATGTAGTATGTACTGAAGAAGGCCTACAAAATAAAGTTGCTTTCATGCTAATCTTTGAGAGCTTCTACCGCAAATTGGGGTGCTAAATAAAGTAAAACATGAAACAATATTGTCCAAAATATAATAATGTGCAATATTTAATAACTTTTCTTCGAATAAACTTAAACTTAAAATATTTACGGTCACAGTCATTTACAAATTCATCACAAACACTTTATAATTAAAAACAAAAAGCAGGTGAACCAGGCTTAAACACATTTCTCCATATGGCCAATGGCTTACAACTTATGTTTGAATCAATATTCATATAATTAGTCATAAAAACTAATAAAATATTCCACTAAAACAACAAACCTCATAAGAAACTTACGTAGGCAGAAAGTAAACACAACGATTTTACCCTATTGTCGCCACCGTCCTTATAAAGTCACTGTACTTCGGTATACAGCCACTGAACTCCATTATATTCGGTCGGAATTTGTCAATCTCAATTAGTTGTGTATGTGTGGCAGACCATAACCTACGAGTATCAAGTTAAAATGGCAACGGCGTCACGTCCCATAAGAAAAAAAGTAGCTTTCGTCATTCATCCACATTTTATAGATATAAAAATATTATAACTTGCTTGTCATACCTGAACGAAACAACATAAAGCGGTATTTTAAGGAAACACCGTAACGTACCACATTAGTAGTCAAGACCTCAAAGTAATTGGCTATAAGCGACTGCGTATTTAAAGAATCCAAAACTATAAAAGCGTATGTGGGTAGTCGTAGACCTTTGATGTTAATTTTTGTAGTAAAGAAATGCAGCTAAGTTCAAAGTAAAAGTCCGATAGAACGCCATTGTTTATTTTCATCTCTCCTATAAATATTTAGATTGATGCTGATTTTTGTGAGTATAAAGATTAAAAATGCATACACGTTAAATATTACGTTAATAAAAGAATCATTCTTTATAATAAGATATTTAACGATAATTACTATTTAAACCAAAGTCCTAAATTAAATTTTTGAGATTTAAATTGGCCGATATATATGAACCAAAAAGTATTGAAAATTAACGAATTTTAAAGGCGCGTCGTTTTTCTACGACTATCATCATCATATTTGCCAGAGAAATTACCTGCGTTTTAATTTTAGGTCCTTAGAATAGCTAGAAAACTAAGTGAAACGCATGTATCCTACCTCAACAACCAATAACGTATTTTATATACACTCTACACCATTTTCCCAATTTGAGTGTTTGTAGTCGCCATAACTGTTTTGTTTGTATTAAAAAGAACCATACATATTTTTCAAACGGATTAAATAAAGACATAAATAAGGAAGTAAGAAAGAGGGTGAATTATTACTATTCGGCTACTTAAATGGAACCACACAATTCCGTACTATCTACGTAATAGTCACAGTCACAATTATATGTTATTCACGAAATAGTTACCCTAAAATTGTTCCCTATTTTGGTAATGACTACGTAGTCTCAGATTAAACAGAACGTGGCGACACCAAATTCCGGTTACTTCATCAAAAATACTTGTGGTAGCAACGACGTATTCATGCCTAAAAGTGCTACTTGGGTTTGGTTAAGTGTAATTGAAAAAGCAAGTGTTTGTTACAAATCGCAATAATTTACAAGAACTAATACCAGCTGCCTCAGTAGTGGTATAATCCAAAAAAGTAAGATACATTTTCAATAATTCGAAAATTGCGTTAAATATAAAATCCAAAAGTTCAATAACTTAAGACTTATTAATTTATAAAACATTGATGTTGTTATTACTTCACCTGAAAATGTCATTGTGCCGCAAAAAAATAAATTTAAGAACTGACTGGTTATCTGCAAAATGCCGTTTTTTCGCCAAAATTTAGTGTCTACGATTTGCGCTATCAATATCGTCCATTCTGTGTTCTCTATACAATTTTTAAAAATTCTCTAAATTGTATTGCAATGCGATGACTTCTATTGAGCTTGCGACATAATTGAGAACTCCGCGCAGCCGAAAGCACATCGCGGTCGCTGGTGTTTTCTCAACTCGTTCGTGAAAAATGTAATGTGTTACCAAAATTTGCATAGGGTAAACTATATAGTGATTGTCCACTTAAGGATCATCCTTCAATTTTTTGATAATTAATATAATAAAATCGCTTTTGTAACTATTATACTTATATTGGTTAAATTAATTTTTTCTTGTCAAGGCAAGTTTAACTATAGAACATTTTGAACTTATCTATGTTCGTGTGCATTTTAATTATGCACTTATTAAGGTTTGTTCTAGAATAACCATAGCATTGATCACTCCTAATGGTCATAGTAATATTTCCAGTACAAATAGAGCACAGTTTTTCAACAGCGGATATATTTTTCGGGAATTCAATTTATTTTGAAAGTTTATTATTATCAGTGTCTTCGTCACTAAATCCTCTTCTTACAACGTGTGCTTCAGACTTGATTGTTAAGTTTAGGCATCCACTCGAACCTTGCACAACACTTAAGAAATTGAGCACTTGGCGTTCACATATACCTTCATGGTTTGTTATAACATTAGCTTTTTTTTAATTGAATTTTATTTTTTCCTACTATATCCTTGTCATTCATTGCTTCTTTTCTTTTAGCTGTCTTGTGTTCTTCCATTTCATTCGATTTAACTTTCTGTTGTTTTAACAATCTGACTATATTTCGGGATTCCCTTTTTTCTTGTTCTAGCTTTTTTGAGTCTAATTTTTCCATCTGAGTTTTGTCCATTTGTACTCCTTAAAACGAAAGGTAATCTTTTGTCATATTTTCTTCATTTTTTTTCTGAAGTCTTGGCCCAAAGTACGTAAGGTAAGGTGGGGTAAGTGCAATAATGGGGCAAATGCAATCGGTCAACCTAAAAACAAAACAAGAATATTTTTACTAATACTACTATCGTCATCTAATCGAATACAGTCAAGTTAAGAACGCATCATAACCGTGATTCATCACAGCAAACCTGTGTCAGTTGTTTACAAATCATTAACATAACCACAAAGTCAAGTGCATTTACGCGGAGCACGTGTATTATTTATTTGCTGTTTTTGGGTGAAAAATTAAAGGTCAATGTTTCATTTCAGATGAGGTGTCAGGATTTAAGGGTTATATGATATATAATATGTTTACACTTGCCCCGTTAAAAATCGATCACGGGGCAAGTGCAATCACATTTCAGAAAACAAGTGCAATAATTTGGTTGCACTTTCACGATCTATATTTTCTCTCTCTATTTTCAGATGGTTAGAAAGTATGCAAGAAAGACACAATCAGAACGAGGTTACACAAAAGAAACTCTTGCGGCTGCAAACTGGTCGTCGTGGAAAGAAAAGCCAGACCGGAGGCCGCTGTACGGCACTGAGGAAAGAAGATGGGGAATTGCTAGTAGCTTATCTGAAAACTTTGGAAAAAAGTGGTTTCGGCCTTTCGTGAAAGGAACTTTTAGATGTCATTCAACAATACGTGAACAGAAACAAAATTCAAATTCCCTTCAAGAACGGACGTCCTGGAAAGGACTGGTTCATCCTATTTAGAAAGCTTAATCATCTAGCTATTAAAAAACCACAGTCGGTTGAATATGTACGGAAAAACAAACCGATCTCTTTATTATAAATGAGTACTTCAATTTGCTGGAAAAAACACTTCAACGGCTAAATTTAGTCGACAAACCACATCTGGTATAGAACCTTGATGAAACTAGTATATACTCAAATCCAAGTAAAACGAAAATAGAAGGAGAAAACCACCGTTGTCAAGAACTACTGGAGGCAGTGGAAAAGAAAACTACCTGTTTGGTATCTGTTAATGCTGGTGAAAAGGCTCCATCGTTAGTAATAATAAACTTATGGTTCAGCTGGGTCCCCGAATGTAAGGTTAATACATGTCCCAACATGACATTTATAGCCAGTAAAAATGGTTTTATAAACAGAACTGTGAAATCTATGCATTTTTTAAAGAATAATCTGTTCGCCACATTGTCTGATGATGTCTGATTATTTCTGAAGGACATGCCACAGATGTCACAGAAGAAGTAATTAAATATGCAAAGACACAAAATATTGAAATTTTAAAATTGCCAACGCATACCAGCCATCTGTTGCAGACCCTAAATCAGTAAAAGTATCTTGGGATGAAAATTTGTTGTGTTTGGCATAGAAAAAATCCAGGCGTATTTCTAAACTAAAGTTTGCACTTCTTTTTGGCAAAATTTGGGCAAACTTGGACATAAAAGGTTTTAGACAAGGGGTGATTTTTCCATTCAGTAGGGGAATAGCCCCGAGACGTATGGTCGTGATATATGGTTGATATATCAAAAATTTCAGGAAGAAAATAATAACGGATTAATGAAAGACACCACTACGATTTTAACCTATTATAACAGGGAAAACGGAAAATATTTTGTTGAACAATTCCATCAGAAAATCGACAAATCCTTAAGTCATCAAACCTAGGAAAAAAATGTCATCAGGTGCTAAAGTTCTAGTGGTACACGCGATTCTCCAGAGTAAGAATGGTACCGGGCACAATGATGCTATATCAATTACTAGTGTTACTGTACTGTACTGTACTTTTTTTTGAAGTACGATACATTAAGTTAAGTGTAGGTTTAAAATGTTGTTCCCTTTTTGTAAGTGGTATTGATTTTGAATAAAATGGATTAAAAAAATATTTCTTTTTTCACCTGTTTAAGCCTGTTGCAAATATGATGCTTTTTCTCGACTTTAATTTACTGTTCTTTTCACGCATTATTTCTAACCCGATTGCAATTCCCCGCTTTTATCGGGAAAGAGCATCCATTTGCCAAAAACCAAAACAAGTAAAACTTTCTATGTTTTGAATATTAAAGCTTACATAGGACCTTTTAATGAATTGGCAAATAAAAATTTAAAGCACAATATATGTATATATATATATATATATATATATATATATATATATCATATATATATAATATATGTACGCACCTTTGAAGAAACAACTATTTAAATTCCTGATTGCATTTACCCACTTTATCTCAAAGATTTTTTGAATTTCTTTCTATTTTTTTATCTGGTAAACTTTTAGCATACACTTTATTTTGGTGAAATTCAATATATTCTTTTTCGACACTTTGATCTACCGGAATGAAACAAACCTCATCTTCTTTTCCGTAAAACGGGTTCAGGTATTTAATACCTACAGTTTGTGTTATACTTTTGTTTATTATTTTTGTTAGTTAGATTTAACATCTGTTGAAGCCACAGTGTTGGCGACACAATTTTCATGTATTGCACTCTTTGTAAAATAAATTAAGTGGACATTTTAAACAAGTATTTTCGTTTACTTACTCATCTTTATATTTATTTTAAATTAATTTATCTCGAAAACTATTACATTTCCAAAAAAGAATAGTTATAATCTTTTTTATCGGTCTTTATGATATGTCCTATATTTTTTATTATTTGGTTTTTTCTCCAATATTTTGGAACATATTGGACCAAATCTACTTTTTCTTTTTGGTCATTTTTTTGTGATCGTATGAGCACTCTGTACATTCTTAAACAGCACCTCAGGAGATAGGTACCATTTGCAAAAAAAAAATAGTGCACTTTAGGATTTTACACGTCCCCGACCCACTGATTACTTGACTATTAAACCCTTACTTTTGATACAACCATTGGCTTTAAATATAAAGTCAAAGATGTAGCTCATAGGATGTTATACTTACACATGAGCTGATAAGGGTTTAAAGCTACCTGCAAGTCAGTGGCGGTTCGTGGATTTAAGAACGGGTAAAGCGCAGCGTAGCTAGGTGCACAGCGCCGCAGAGCAAAATTTTCGGGGTGCCACGCCCAAAATGGCCATTTTTTAACCTTTTTATGTGGTTAATTATCCATAGCTTTGAAGCGCTTTTTAAGACTTAGGGGAACTAATACGAATTTATAAGATTTTAAATACATTTTTTTGTTTTTAAAAAACAGTTATGTACCTATATTTTAAAGCTAATTTCGATTCGATTCGATCGATGCAAAACTGCTTCCCTCTGATGATCCGAACGCACTAATTTACATTAATTCTATAACAAGTGCCTGCAGCCTACAGCAAAAGCTTTATGCCTCTCCCATCCCATCTCTATTTGGCTTACGAATATTCACCATTGCGTTGCCATAGCAACAGCCGTCAACAAATCTAAGCGCGAAAGTCGACGTGCTGGGGGAGTCTGATGCGAAATTTCTTACTGCTGATTGTGATTCCTCAACGGGTCGCTCTTATGAAGAGTGTTCAGTACGCTACGTTTCTAAGTCATTATTGTTTTTTGAGTATATAATGCACTAGTTTTGATAGAAAATAATGGTATAATTAAGTAAATAATGTTTGTATAAAAAATTATTTTTATAAAACATTCTACATTTTTATAATCAAAATGTAAATTTATTTTAAAAATATTTTTATTTTTAAGTAAAATGGTTGGATAATGCAGGTGAAGCGGCGCTCCACCCGCGTCTTCTGGCGAGCCGCCACTGCTGCAAGTGCAGTTGCAAGAGTTGAGAATGATTCACGTCATTAACTTATGCTATTTTAATTTATTTTACATTACACACACCACATTGTCAATACTGAATAATAGTGACACAAACTCGTAAACACTTTTTTCAACTAACTGCACTTGTCATTTATTATTTCGTATAATACTTTTACTTAAAGATGCATCATTAAGCAACTATTAGCAAAAAATTAATTGACTCTGTTAATCAAATATTGTGTTTCTGCATTCGATTAGCCAATTAATTGTACTTTAATACTACTATTTTTATTTTTTTTCCAATTAGGTACATTGTTTTAGGGAAATGGCGATAGTGGTTTAAACCTCTCTTTATTTCGAAATAGATAATAAGACTTGTTTAAGTATAAAGATTACATTACATTACAGACATATGACATTGTTTTAAAAATTCGTTAAGTTGCAGATATCTTGTATACACATTAAAAATACAATTTACCCCTTTTCGTCTCCTCATGGGTGGAATTCTAAAAAAATCCCCAAATTGATTTTCAGATGTTTATTTTTGAAAGCCATTGACGAAACACCGGTTTTAAACACTCATTTAGTTGAAGAGATATAGCACAAAAAGTAAAAACAAGTTTCACCCCAAGTTTCATAAAATGATATCTTATCTCGCACCTACATGACATAAAGAAAGTCTGCGCCAAATTTGACAGTTTTATCTTTAACAGTTTTACAGATACGGTGATCAGTCAATCAGTGAGTCGCTTTTGTATATTTACTAGCTGTGCACGGTGTCGTTCGTAGCACGTACAAATCGACACGGAGAAATGAAAAATGTGTCTGTTACAGTAACTCAGAAATCGGTAAATTTTCTTTACCGGAGCTTCCTTCCTTATGAATCTTTCTTTTTGTCATATATTATAGGGTCAATTTTTAATATACGATTTTATTGAGTGCCATCATTTTGTTCCACCATATTGGATACCAATATTTTATCAGTTTCAACCTAATGTTACACTTGTAGTATTTATACTGATTTTTTTAAGACCGCCATTTTGTTTCTTCTTGTCGAATTCGTACTAATTTATCACTATATCACATTTAATGTTTGTGCACAAGTTGAAGTCAACTTAAGAAGAAAATTTATTTAAATTGATTTTTTAAACTTTTTATTTGGTAGCTATTTTGCTCCGCCATCTTGAATTCGTACCACAATTTTACTAGTTCTACTTTATTAAATAGTTCTTCAGGCTGATTTTTAAAATATTTTATTAAGCCGCTAACTTGGATTTTTACAAAAATCCTACCAGTTCACTAATTTATACAAAATTTGAGATAAAATGAGATACATTGAGTGCACAGTTTGATATAAACTAAATAATTAGTTTTTCAGTAATGTTTTTTTAACGTTTTACCAGACCGTTATTTTGTTCCGATTTTTACCCCATATGACCCTTAATTTTTGACCGAAATTTGAAGTCACTGGGGGGTTTTTAGCCATGTCGCGATCAGACCTATAGGCAGAGAGGGGGAATTGAGAAAACATGTTTTTACTTCTCTCGTAAAAAGGGAAGTATTGTAATCGTGAAAAAATCACTCGCCGAGATTTTTTCAGACCTTCACGTTTCCGGGTCCCTAGATGATGAAAAACATGTTTTCTCAATTCCGTTGGTTTGTCTGTCTGTTCGCGGCGTTGTTAAAAAACTACGTACCCGATTTATTTGAAATTTGGTAATAATTTAAGGGCCATATGGGGATGACCTGGTAACATTTTGGTAAAAATTTAATATGACGAAACAAAATAGCGGCTTAGTGGAATTAAAAAAAAAATATTATTATAATACTACTCCAATGTATCTCAGATTTTGCAAAAACATCAAGTATTATGTTGGAATCCACTGATAACATTTTGGTACGAATCCAAGGTGGTGGAACAAAATGTCGGCCTGATAAAATATTTAAAAATTCAGCCTGAAAAACTGCTTAATGGTTTGATTTCAAATTGTGTTCCATAACTAATTCTGGTATACGGATCAACTAGTAAAATAGTGGTACGTGAAAAACGTTACCCTCTCACGTTTACACATCTTTACGTTTTAGGGTCGCTAGATGCCAAAAATATGTTTTATCAACTCCGTCGGTCCGTCTGTCTGTCTTTCTGAATGTCTGTCTGGCTGTCTGTCAGTTTGCGGCATAGCTTAAAGACTACTTACCCGATTACTTCAAGATTTGGGCAAGAATTAAGGGTCATATGGGAATGGCTTGGTAAGATTTTGATAAAAATCCAATATGGAGAAACAAAATGGCGGCTTAGTGATATTATTATTACAAAACTGCTCATCCAATTTATCTGAAATTTTGCAAAAACATCAAGTATTATATCGGAATCAACTGGTAAGATTTTGGTGCGAGTCCAAGATGGCGGAACAAAATGACGACTTAATAAAATATATAAAAATTCATCCTGAAAAACTGCTTAATGGTTTGATTTCAAATTGTATGTCATAACCAATTGTGGTGTAGGGATCAACTAGTAAAATCGTGGTACTAATTCAAGATGGCCGAACAACAAAATATTGTTTTATCAACTTCGTCGGTCCGTCTGTCGGCTTTTCTGCCTGTTTGTCAGTTCGCGGCATAAGTTAAAAACTACTTATCCGATTGATTTCAAATTTTGGTCAAAAATTAAGGGTCATATGGGGATGGCCTGGTAAGATTTTGGTAAAAATCCAATATGGCGAAACAAAATGGTGGCCTGAATAACTGCTTAATGAATTGATTTCAAGTTGTGTGCCATAGCTAATTGTGGTATAGGGGTCAACTAATAAATCTGTGGTACTAATACAACAACAAAACGGCGGCCAAATAAAATGTTCTCAGGTTTTACATATCTTTACGTTTTTGCGTTCTTAGATGCCATAAAATATGTTTCGTCAATTCCGTCGGCTCGTTAAGAAAAATATTATGAAAAAGTTACTTGTCGAATTTATTTCAAATTTTGCATAAACTTCAAGTATTATGTTGGAATCAACTGGTAAAATTTTTGTACGAATCCAAGATAGCGGAACAAAACAAAAAACAAGAAACTATTTAATGATTTCAAATTGTGTGCCATAACGAATTGTGGTATAGTGCTCAGCTAGTAAAACTAGTTACTAATTCAAGATGACGGAACAAAATTGCGGCCAAATAAAAATATTTTAATCGTGAAAAATTCACCCTCTAGATTTTACATATATTCACGTTTTAGCGCCCCTAGATGCCAAAAAACAAGTTTTATCAATTCCGTCGGTCCGTCTGTCGGTCTGTCCTAAATACTACTTATCCGATTATCTTCAAATTTTGACCAAAAATTAAGGGTCATATGATGACGACCTGATAATATTTTGGTAAAAATCCAACATGGCTGAACAATGTTAGAAAAATTATGTTAGAGTGGTGTATTATTTGGAGTTAAGATCCGGTAAAAAAAAAACAAGTTCTTTTTTAGTTGTCGACGTTTCGAAACTTAATTTGTGCATCCTCAGAGAGCATATATAGATCCTATATCCTGCAGGAAACCCCTGTTATCAGTCTTTACCTCCGTTGGATCGCAGATATTTGCCTGCTGTTGTTATGTTGCAGTGGTGTATTATTTGGGATTAGGGTTCAGTAAAAAATCCAAAGTTTATTTTTAAATAGTCGACGTTTCGCAACGTTATTGTTGCATCCTCAGGACACATAACTTTCTATATTTTGCTTGAACCCCATATTATCAATCTTGACCTACACCGTTGGTTAGCAGATATTTCCCAGATGTTATGTTTATATGGTTTTCGTTAACGATCCTCTTGTGGTTATGTTAGAGTGGTGTATTATTTGGGGTTAGAGTCCAGTAAAGAAACAAAAGACTTTTTTAAGTTATTGTCGACGTTTCGCAACTTTATTGTTGCATCCTCAAGACACATGAAACCCATATAATCAGTCTTTACCTACTTCGTTAGTCCGCAGATATTTTCTAGATATTAAGTTCCTAAATGGTTTTCGTAAACGATCTTCGTGTTTTTATGTTAGAGTGGTGTATTATTTTGGGTTAAGGTCCAATAAAAAAATCAAAAGTATTTTTTTAAATTGTCGACGTCTCGCAACTTTATTGTTGCATTCTCGGGACACATATATAGATTGTATATCCTGCATGAAACCCATATTATCAGTCTTTACCCGCTGGTTCGCAGATATTCCTCAAATATTAAGTTTTTAAATGGATTTCGCTAACGATCTTGTTAGAGTGGTGTATTATTTGGGGTTAGGAAATATCTGCAGGCCAACGGAGTAGCTAACGACAGATAATATGGGTTTCATGTAGGATATAAATCCTGTGTCCTGAGGATGCAACAATAAAGTTGCGAAACGACGACACTATAAAAAAATTTTGTTTTTTTACTGGATCCGAACCCCAAAGAATACACCACTTTAACGTAACAATAAGAGGATCGTTAACGAAAACTAGTTAGAAACTTAATATCTGGAAGGAACTGCGAACCAGCGGAGTAGGTAAAGACTGATAATATGGGTTTCAATTTAAGATGGCGAAACAAAATGGTGGGAAAATAATTTTTTTAAAAAATCAATGTAAAAGAATTCATTTTGCAGAAAAATTAGATGTGAAAATGGCATAAACTGGTACGAATTCAATATGACGTAGCAAAATGGCGGTGTGGGTCAATGTAAAAACTACTTATTAAATTTATTTTATTATGCCTAAAAGTAACTGTAAGTGTGGCATAGGTAGAAAGAAAATGGTAAAATGTGGGTAGGACTTCAATATGATGGAACCAATAAAAATGAAAAGACAGTATATCTAACACATATTTGCTGTGACTATATACTGAACGAAATTGGATCACACTTCACTATTCCTAACAAATGGAAAAAAATCATAACGAGGGAATTTCCCGGTAAAGAAATTTACCGATTTTTTTTCATCTAGGGACCATAAAGCGGGAAGCTCTTTAAAAACCTATGAGGGCGATTTTTTCACGTTTACAATATCTACCTTTTAAGAGAGAAATAAAAATGTTAATAGAGATATGCAAAAGTTGAAACCATTTAAAGTAATGCTTGGTAAACTACATTTTTAGCCTACTCTTTTGATACCCAACTACATAAATTATCTCATTCAGTAGCTCTGAAACCGGCAGCATAAAACTGACTATACAAAAAACTCAACATTAATAAATCTTTTACCTGGAAGTCTTTTTTTTTAACAAACATACAGACACTCGCTTTCTGTCTAGATTTTTTCGCTTAAATTATAAATGCTTCTAAAATGAGATTTTCAGTAACTACTAAAAAAAAATTAACACTAAACTGAGTTACAGTTAGTACAAAAGATATTTTAGAAAACGTCGAAAAATATTTCCTTCATTTTTACCTCCTCAAATGTGAAATTTATAAAAATCCAAAAATTGATAGGTAATTATATGAAACTGATTTTTAGGTAAAATTTTTTAAAAGTTATTGACCAAAGAATTGTTTTAAACACTGATTTAGTTGAAGAGATATAAGATAAGAAAACACTCAATTGACCAATTTGTACCTCCTTAAGGGTGGAATTTAAAAAATCTAAACTTAAGTTTAAGTCTATTAACTTTAATTTTCAACAAAAATTACGACTGATACAAAAATAAACTGATAAAATAGTGGTATGAATTGAATATGGAACAAAAGGGTTATGCTTCATTATCCTTCACAAAAGGAAGGATTTTAACTTACTCTTTAATAAGATAAATAGGTATTTTTACCGTTCTATGGCACGATTTTCAGTATTTTCACATGTGTGCGGATTTTATTAATGCCAATAATAAGATTTGCAAGATTAAATTGTGAAATTATACTAAGATTTAGTAATCACGAAATCGCATACGAAAAAAAAAAAACGAAATTGTTTTTCACTTCTTCTATCTAAAATCAAACCATTTAGTTAGATAAGTTTGAAAAGAAATTAGTTATTTATATATTATGGTTTTAGAGTTTTAAATTAAAAAGCAATGTTTTTAACACTCTTTAATGGCTTCACTACTCTTCTGATTGTATGTTGATATGTCTGGTTTAAATATTGTAATGGATTTTTAACCACTTCTACATTACCGATTATTTTCAAATTTGACATGCATGCACTTTTGGATATAAAAAATTTGAAATTTTTTAGTCAACATTTAGAAATTGAAAATGACGGCGCCAATACGACCGTCAAATTTTGTTACTTCTGTAGTTTAAACTGAAAATTTAGGAGTGTCAACGTTTAAAAATTCAAAATAGTGGTGTCAACATGACAATGCTGACACACATGTCGGAGGAATTTTAATATTTGTGCGGGTTACTTACGAATGCGCAACAAAATTCAAAATGGCGGTGCCAATATAGCGAACGAATTTTGTCATTTGTACAGATTCAGCTGAAAAATCGGTATCTAGTGGTATTTAAAAGTGAAACTTATGAAATTTTAGTCAATATTTGAGAATTAAAAATGGCGGCTCTAATATGGCAGACTAATTTTAAAATGTTTGCAAATTTGATTAAAATTCAGATTTGAGGGTATTTAAGACTGCACATCATGCATTTTTGTCAATATTTAAAAATTTAAGAAGGTGGTGACATGAGGGGGGATTTTTAACAATTGTATAGACTTGACTGAAAGTCAGCTTGTGGGGGTATTTGAGAATACATATCATAAAGTTTTAGTAAATATTTAAAAAAATATGAGTAGGAATGTCAAGATTGCCAGCCAATTTTATTATTTATGTAGATTTGATTTAAAATCGATACTAGAGTGCAAGTCATAAAAAGGCGATGTCAACAGTTGTATAGATTTGACTAAAAATATGTATTTGGGGGTATTTAAGACTGCACATCATTTTGCTACTATGATTAAAATTATTTTCATGTAAGTGTTTTTTATACCGACAACTTTTTTGTCCAGATCTAACATACATACATACAAATATTCATTTATTTACTGAATCTACTTAGATAAAAACGTACGTAGATAGAGCTTCGATGCTCCAGTATATCTTCATTTAAATGTTGTGTTTGCTCTTTATTAATTTATTTTTAATTTAATATTTAAATATGTTTTATTTTTGAAAATTTAATAATCTGCAAAAATATTATTTATGACTTTTATTAATTTCCTTCATAAAAAGGTTTCTATTCGAGAAAATGAAAATTTACCGACTTAGTAAACATTTAATTAGCCGCCATTTTGTTTTGCTACATATAATTGACACAAGTCCAAAAACCAGTTCTTCTCTGTTTCGCCCTTGATTTTTGTGAAAAATTTCAATTTTGGATAAGCATACTGATATTTGAACCATTCCATTAGACCGCTTTAATGGCTCCTCACCAAAATTTTACACAAGATTTTTTATCATTCTTGGTTTTTTGTGTAAACTTTAAAATTAATCCAATAAGTACATTTTTTAGACCGAATTTTTTAACATTTAATTAGACCGCCGTTTTGAATTTGTCTCAAAATGTTTACCAGGTCATCCCTATATAATATTTGAGTTTTGATCACAATTTGAACATAATCGATGAAGTAACTATTGCACTGACTTTTATAACATTTTATTAGGCCGCCATTTTGGATTTGTAAAAAACTTACCAGTTGATGGTCACGTCACACCTAATTTTTCTGCAAAATTTGGGCTAAACTAGATACGTAGTTTTATAGTAATAATTTAGTTAACATTTCAATAGGCCGCCATTTTGTTCCAACATATTGCATGTTTACCAAAATGTTACCACATCATCCTCATGTGACCTTTAATTTATACTAAATAAGATAAATAATTTTTGAGCTTTGTCGCGGACGGACATAGAGACAAACCGTCAAACAGACCTACGGAATTGAAAAAACATATTTTTTTTGCGAATAGTATTCTAGTCCTCTTGCGAGTGAAGTAAAAAAGAAGCGAGTGCTATTAGATAAAAATAGAATAGCTATATCGTTATTCCATGTTATTAGCTAAATTAAAAAAGAAGATTTTTTTTTAAATTATCAATATCCTAAATTTTAAATTCTATCCAGTTTAGAACATGTTTGCAAATAAAAAATTGGCCCAACTCAAGTGAAAATTAAAAAATGACCCGAAATCATCCGATGTCTTATTATCTATTATATCATCCAAAATCTAGTGAATTTCGAATACACTGTACCTTTTTTTTTGGACGTAAGACGTCTCTCGACTATTACCCAGTAATTAATACTTTAAGTTAAATTAGCATATAACAGCATTTAGGTGATTATTGGGAATAATGTTGAACTCGAAAATATTGCTATATAGACAAATATTTAAAATTTTGATATACATATACATATTTTTTTATTCCAAAAGGACAATTATTAGTCGAACTGGTCCGCCATGCCATTTTATTCTATAATTATATTAATTCTCTGATAGGAAAAAACTATCTTAATCATGAAAAAAAAAACACCTGCGAGACTTTCTTGTATCATTTCACCCCGCCAAAATAAACGTTATATTTTACCCTTAGGGGAAGAATAAAAATAGAGTTCGTTATTTATATATTTAGCCACTGCCAAGATTACCTCACAGTATAAAGTCGATCGTACGACGATGCCAAGCCTAGCCAGGAACATTAATGTTTATACCAATTTATATTACGGTGAATATGTTAAACATGATGCAATAAAATTTTCATACAAAGAATAGTAATGTATTTACAGTATTAGTTTCTAAGCAGTATAAAAAAATTACCTTTATTGCAAAATAGTAAAATATAAACTAAAATACCCAAAGTCTTAGATCAGATTTCACCAGTAACAAGAGTTTTAGTTAGCTATGGCAAACCCGATCGACAATTCCACGTATTAAACCATCCCACTGTGGTATTAGACCATCCCACTTTCATTGACAAGGGATCCTTATAGTAAAAAAGTATAATAGTCTACAGTAAACATTGTTACAGGGTCACGTGACCCGCGTGGCTTAAAAACCAATAGCGGGTCGTGGAACTACAATAAATGTTAACATTAAAGAAATTAATTTGCTAAAAAATATTTTTTTAGCGTCACTAATGCATGTGTTTTAATGTATTATTGAGTATTTGTTGATATGGCTCAAATCTTCTAATTTATGTTGCCTTACTTCAAGAAGCAGCGTTCCGGTGCGGTGGCATTAGAACAACATTAATTTTTTAAATATTTAATAAATAAGTTTTATTTACTTTATCTTGGACATTGCGAAACTAGGAGCTTTATTTGACCCAACCATGGGGCGGCAATGTGAGTTTTTAAAGAAATGGCCGTTTAAGTTTGGAATTTTCTTTTAAGTACTAAGTTAACAGCAAGATTTCCTTTTCCAGGAGACATGTCTAATGGAAGATACCTTATTCACTTTTTTGGGTCACATGACGTATTGACCAATCCGGTTCAGTATAATAGAACTTTTATTTCGTCAGGGGTCATGTGAGAATCTTCAGAAGCAAAATGATACAAAAAAGACTTTGAGGTGATTTTTTGGCCGATTACAATAGTTTTTCCTATCAGAGAATTAAAATAATTATAGAATATCCTATACTATATTAAAATAGTCGAAGCGCGTCTCACGCTCAAAAAAACGTACTGCGATTTTGAAAATCACTAGATTTTGGATGAAATCTGGGGAAATAATAAAGTTTCGGATGATTTCGCCCCTTTTTTTAATTTTCACTTGAGTTGGGCCAATTTTTTATGTAAGTGTTGTCAGGTAAAGGAATTTAAATGGTGATTCTTTGGATGTTAAAAGTAAAAATGTGTTCGTAAACATGTTCTAAACTGGTTAGAATTTAAGATTTAGGATATTGAAAATTAAAAAAAATCTTTTATTTTTTAAATTTCAGCTATTAACATGGAAAAACAATGGCGGGTTATTGAAATGTTAAAAAAATATTACTAAGAAACTGCTTATCCATTTTATCCAAATTTTGCAGAAAAATTAGGTTTGACATGACCATCAACTGAAAAGTTTTACTACAAATCCAAAATGGCAGTCTAATAAAATATTGTGTGTCAGTGCAGAAAACTACTACATCGATTATGTTCAAATTTTGCTCAAAAATCAAATATTATATAGGGATTATCTGGTAAAAATGTTGAGACAAATTCAGAGTGGGGGAACAAAACGGTGGCCTAATTAAATGTTTAAACATATCTGAAAAAAGTACTTATCGGATTGATTGATTGATTGATGACATCCCCATTTTAAATATTTATTACTAAAATGTATGAATTGCTCACTTAATATCGATTTTTAATCAAATCTGTATAAATATTAAAATTCGCTCGCATTCTAGGCATTCCTACTCTCATCTTTTAAATATTTACTAAAAATGTATGATATGTATTTTCAAATACCCCCAGATTCCTACTTTCTTTCAGCCAAATCTACACAAATGTTAAAATTCCGCCGCAATGTTGGCGTTACAATCTTGAATTTTTAAAATGTTGAAAAAAATTCATGACGTGCAGTCTTAGATATCCCTAAATGCCGAATTTTAATCAAATCTGCAAAAATTTTAAAATTAGTCCGCTATGATGGTGCTACCATTTTTAATCCTCAAACATTGACTCAAATTTCATAATTTTTATTCTTAAATACTTCTAGATACTGATATTTCAGCCGAATCTGTACAAATGACAAAATTCGTTTGCTATATTGGGGCCACCATTTTGATTTTTGTTGTCCATCTTTAAATAATCCCCACAAATGTTAAAATTATCCGTCCAACCTGTTGACATTGTCATTTTGACACCGCTATTTAGAATTTTTAAATGCTGAAATCTTTAATTTTCAGTTTTAGCTACACAAGTAACAAAAATCGTCGGCCGTTTTGGCGCCGCCATTTTAGATTTCTAACCGTTGACTAAAAAAAATCGGATTTTTTATATCCGAAAGTGTATGCATGTCAAATTTGAAAATAATCGGTTATGGAAGTGCTGAAAAATCCATTACAAGATTTGAATCAGACATACAAACATACAATCAGCCGAATTGCAAGCCAATAAAAGCGCGTCAAAAGCATTGATTTTAGTTTAAAACTTTAACACCCGTATTCACTAAAGAGGTTTAACTTTAGACAAGGTCTAACTTGACAGTTACAGGTTTACATTTTCAACAACTGAACAAATAATTTTTCTAAATGTCACAATTACAAAATGATAGTGACATAAGGAAAACATATCTAAAGACTAAACTTTAATAATATAGAAATAACTAATTTCCTTTTACACTTACCTAACTTAATGGTTTGATTTTAGATAGTGAAGTAGAGAACGATTATTTCTTTCAAGTTTGTAAAAATACCTATTTGCCTCATTAAGGAATACGTAAGAATCCTTCTTTCAAATATTTTAACAGATCGTCATTTTGTTTCGCCATATTGAATTCATACCAATATTTTACCAGTTTTTTTTATATCAGACGTAATTTTTGTGAAAAATTAAATAAAATTAAAGTTAATCGAGTAAGTGGATTTAGCTATACCGGAACAGACGGACCGAGCGACCGACAGTAATGGAAAAACATGAGGATCTATAAAAACCCGGAACGATAATTTGTTCACGGTTAATGCTTATGCGTGAAGTGAAAACTCACGCCGTCACTGGCATTCGTCAACTAATAGCCACGACTTGGGCATGGGCCATCCCCACTTCTTGTTTTATTGTAAACATTGGTCGATAGAATGTGAAAAATAGGGGAACCATGTTGGCGCATACCCCTAACGTGATGTATAAATGAGTTGTGATCTCTACGTTAATTCTTACTCTAAGGTTATTCCGAATCGGATTAAAAGTTCCCTGGAAAAGGAAATCTGTTTACTTAGTGATCAAAAAACAATTCCAAACATAAACGGGTATTTTTTTGCAACCTGACATTGCCGCACCTTTAGAACGCTGCTTGTTGAAGTAAGACAACATATACTTAGAAGATTTGAACGAGATCAACAATTATACAATAATACATTAAACACATGCAGTAGTGAAGCTAAGAAAAGCTGGGTGTCTAATGATAAATTTAATTCAATTAACTTCTCTGTTTTAATATTTTTTGTCAAATTAATTTCTTTAATGTTACAGTTTATTTTAGTTCCACGGACCGCTATCGGTTTTTAAGCCACGCATACGGTCACGTGGCTCTGAAACAATCTGCTGTAGCCTATTATATTACTCTACTATAAGAATACCGGGTCAATGAAAGTGGGGTGGTCTAATACGCGGAGTAGTCGATCGGGGTTGTCATATCTAATTAAAACTTTTGTTAGTGGGATAATCTGATCTGAGGCTTTCGGAATTGTAGCCTGTATTTTGCAGTAAAAGTAATTTCTTTATACTGCTTAGAAACCAATATTCGAAAAACATTACTATTCTTTGCATGATAATATTGTTGCATCATTTTTAAACGTATCCACCGTAATATAAATTCGCATAAGCATTGGACTACCTGGCTAGGCTTGGCATCGTTCTTACGATCGCCTTTATACTGTGCGGTAATCTTGGCAGTGGCTAAATATGTAAATAATGAACTCTATTTTTATTCTTACTATAAGGTAACTGGATTGGCCAGCAATTTTTTTATTTTATTCTTTATGGTAGATTTTCTTTAACCAGAGCCTGTTTTGAAAATATTATTTACTTATATTTTTTTTAAACTGCCTGTTTATCCATCGCTGAGCATAGCGCTAAAACATTTTAATGCGTTTTATTTTAATTATTTCAGAGTAGGTCCATATTCCGCAAGCTTTTGACTATTAGTGTTCTTAAATCAAATTAAAAATTAAATCTTATAATAAATTAAATAGAATCTTATCAAGTCTTCAATTAAATCTTGTTTGAAACTGATGTGTTTACGTGACCATTTTAGTAGTGTTTTGACCCAAATTAAACATTGCTAAATATTTGCGATCACGCTTTTAGGTCCTTCGGATACAACCTAAATTCCCCAATTGGCATTGTGTACCAATAAGTATCTAATTATCACCCATGCAAGTAAGAGGACGGACTTGATCTCTGCACTTCTGTAATTGAAGTTTAAATTGTTCAAGATTAGTTGCGACTGACTATGATTATGGTTTTATTGTCGTCTAGGTCAGTACTCCGCGTCTAGAAATTAGGTGAAAAAAACATAATCCATGTGATTATAAAAGCTCTATTAGATTATCGTATATTAATATGAGTTAAGGAGAAAACGCGTCGTATATTATAATACTGAAAAATATAATAGCTGCATTAAATATGAACTGCAGTATTTTCATTAATTAGAAAAAATAAAACGAGTGGTGTAAATATTTTGAAGCGGGTAGCAAATTAATTTTAATCGAAATAAGGAAGAAGAGGAGCTCCAAAAATATGAAAAATATTTTCATCTGCCAAAGAAATTTCTACCATTTCTGCATTTTTTCTCAATTCTCGGTTGCCTGCTCCCCTCTGAGGACCCGCCTAAAAATATCTAATAGCCAGTTTTATCTGGTGGTAAATTATTTTTTTAAACACAAACTGCTCTCCATAAATAACGCAAAAAAAATTTAACCACGAAATAAACTGCGGAATTATTTCAAAAGTAAATAAGATATTGCAGTGCTGTTTTCAAGACCTTGTAACAAATTCGCTCCAGAATTAATGAGTTGATTCCGGTTTAAACAGTTAGCAAGCAATTTACTTGTATAAAGGGTAAGTTTCATCTAAGCGCCAAAAGTCAAATTTTATAGGAAACGACTTTTTTAAAGCAACTGTACTTTAGAGATAGAAGTTTTAAAATTAACAGAAAAATGTTATTGTGTACAAATAGAATTTAAGATAATAAAAGCAAGGAAATCCTACATTCTCGTAATTAATCCTGCAGTCCTTTCCAATCTGGTCTAACTTGAGCTTCGTCCATCATATCATGCATAATCTTGCATTTCATTTTAGTTAGTTGGACTATCTATCTTGATGATGATCGGCCGCATGGTCTTTTTCTACTTTTCCTCGCATGACTAACTTTTTTCTGGTTTTCTGTCCTCCCCAAATATTCAAATATTCTAAAATAATTGATACATTGGTTCTGTGTTGGTGCTACGTCAACCTAATAACATTTTCTATCTTTCCGTCTTAATGTCCAGGTTTCGCAGCCACATGGTAAAATGGTAAAAACCAGGCGGTTTTTAAGTCTCGTTTTTGTCTATTTTGATATTTTCCTGTCTCTTTCCAGATTCAGTCAAGCTTTTTGGCAGCTACTCAATATTCCCATCTCCTTTTTATTTCTTATTCAGCTGTTCTACTATTTGTAATCATCGAATCCAAATACACATAATTATCAACCACTTCAAAGCGATTCAGTTCCCTTATATCTGGTCTGTTGTTATTATATATTTATATGGTCGATTCTCGACAAAATGGTGAAGGAGTAATACTTATCATTAGTTTTTTCGTTTTGTATAACTTTTCACGACCAAAACCCGCATAGAAATTGAAATTTCTGTTTCTCTATATATATATATATATATATATATATATATATATATATATATATATATATTTATATATATATATACAGGGTTATTCACGCAACCCGTTCATTAAAAGTTTTTGATGATGACATTTAGATAAAAATTTCAAATTTTGGGATGGTAAGGTAAGGTCAAGGGGTACTTCTTTTTTGAAATACTTTCAACTTTCTGTCACTTCCGGTTTGACCGGAAGTTGGTATCAACTTGCTTATTTTAAATAGAACACCCTGTATTTTATGATATTTTTGGATTCTACGGAGAATTTTAATGCTATTTTATGTAGCATGTCCTATACCTAGGTTCAAGCGTTCTTAAGATATTTGATCTTGAACCGAAAATGAGCCTTCGGGGTACCAAATTTTAAAATCTCATATTTTTGTAAGTTTTGAAGATATAATCTTCATATTTTGCAGACGATCGGTAAATAATCTTAGGTTTCTATTTTTTTATTGAATTTGTCTATTTTTATACAGGGTGTCCTAAATTCAGCGGCAAACATTCACATTTTCAAAGCCGCTAAAGTCCGTTTTTTTAAATGGGACACCCTATAACTTTATGCATTATCAAATGTAGAATTTCATTTTCTATCGAACTGTGTTAAGGTTCCCTATACCTCTCTCGAAAATCTCGAAATAATTGGGTTTTATAAAAATATCGTATGTATTTGCTTAAATCTTTACTTATGTTCCAATGGTGAGCCATGGAAAAACAATTGAGATCCAATATCCAATATGACAGATGATTAGTATGCGTTATTTATCGAAAGCTGTCAGTGATAAACTAAATCTTCTAAATCGAAATGGAAGAATACTCAAACGCTGATATTCTCAATCTATTTTATATTCATGGAGAATGTTATAAAATTTTGGAGAGAACGTGTCGTGTGTTTAACGAACGCCACCCTGATTTGCCGCCAATGAACAAGTCAAAATTCAAGAGGATTGAAACGAACTTTTTGCGTTTTGGCAAGGTTAAAGTTACAAAAAATGTTCCGAAACCAGTGACAAATGCCGAGGATAACGTAATAAATACATTAGCTTATTTCCACGCAAACCCGCAAAGTTCAATAACGTCTGCAGAAAACGATTTGGGAATTTCTTCTTCATCTGTCCAAAGAATCTTGAGCGAACATCATATGCACCCTTATTCCCTCCAAAACGTGCAAGCCTTGAGACCTGATGATAACGTCCGACGAGTAGAATTTTGCGAATTCACGTTTTTGAAAATTCAAGAGGACCCTCAATTCCTTTCAAAAATATTTTGGACCGATGAAGCGAAATTTTCTAGAGAAGGAATAACAAATAGAAGAAACGAACATTTCTGGGCAGCAGAAAATCCGCACGCTTTACGCGAAACGCGTTCTCAAGAGAGGTTTAGCTTCAATGTTTTCGGTATTGTATTAAATGATCAGGTGCGGTACAGTACAGTACAGGGATTTATCAAAGGTAAAGTCTATGCTTCCCCAGTAAATAACCAACAAGATTTACTGTACGGGATACGAACAGCTTTTGCCGAATTAGAAAACGGACAAATTTAACGGACCACAGCAACTGTACAAAGAAGAATTGAAGTGTGTCTTCAAATGAGCGGACAGCATATTATAGAACATTTGTTATAATTTAATTTTATTATTTTATTTATTTATTGTTGATTGTTAGATTGCTATAACTTTTAAGTTCACTAAAACAAGTTTAGAACAGTCTCGAACTTAGTAGATATGGTTAAAAATAATGTAAACAATTTATTACATTTTTTATAACTTTAACTTTTCCGAAACGAAAAAATTTCGTTTCAATCCTCTTCAATTTTCTCTTGTTCATTGGCGATAAATGAGGATGTTTTTCATTAAAAACATGGCAAGTTCTCTCCAATATTTTGTAACATTCTCCGCGAATATAAAATAAATTGAGAATATCAGCTTTTGAGTGTTATTTAATTTATTTGAAATATTTATTTAATTCAAAAGTTTCAAATCAGCTGTCATGTTGAATAGAAAAGCACAACAATTGTTTTTCCATGGCTTACTACGGGAAGGTGTAAGCATTTAGCAAATACATATGATAGTTTAATAAAAACCTGATTATTTTGAAAATGGTTACGAATAGGTATAGGGAACCTTAATGCAGTTCGATAGAAAATTAAATTCTACATTTGATAGTGCCTAAAGTTATAGGGTGTCCTATTTAAAAAAACGGACTTTAGCGGCTTTGAAAATGTGAATGTTTGCCGCTGAATTTAGGACACCCTATATATATATATATATATATATATATATATATATATATATATATATATATACATACATACATACCCGCGACTTCGTTCGCGTATATGACTATAATGAAAATGATGTAAAGAGGTACTTAAATCGCCTCATTTGAGTACCTCTTTATAAACAACGTTTGTTGTCGCATTCTCTGGCTGTAAAATAGTTTACTCTAGAGCATACGACATAGAGTTGACCATGGGAAAAACAATCGTAGCGCAAGTCTACTCTAGCTCTACTTAAGGATTGTCCTTGAGCTTTGTTAATTGTCGTTAAGCGAAACAAAGCTTTAAAGAAAACTGTACATGTTCAAACTGAAAAGGATAGTCTGACTACATTAAAGGGGTACGGGGGAATAGTGTAAAAACTGTTTCTCCCAGACCAGGTTCAGAAATAAGTAGACTCTATTACATTGTTTTGAAATGTTTTAACCTGTAGCCGAGTTCCATTACACAATTTTGGTGGTTTTAAATGTGGAATAAGCATCACTGGTACCCCCACTTTTCAAGTTAACTCATGAGAAGGGATTCCTGAAGGGTTTAGAGAGTGTAGGAACTCGACAGAATAATTAACTGCATTTTCTTGGTCTATAAAGTTAGATTTATTTCATCTTCTGCGCTATTTTTTGGAGTTGATATAGCTCGTTCTTTAAACCAAGAAGCGCTTGTATTTTGACAACTTTCGAGTTCACTATAAACATTTAAGGGATGGTTTCACCCCCTTGGAAACTGAGTTTCGAAAAATCCTTTTTTATCGAACCTCTGCACTCTAAAACGAAGCTGTTTGCACAAGCTCAGGTTTCTAGGGCAAACGGTTTGAGAAAGATCGCAAAAATTAATCAATGACCCGATTTTTTTAAAAACCCTGTATGAATTTATAAAAATGTGTAATATAACAAAATAAAAAGCACGTGTTCAAGTGTTTTTCCGAATAACGAATTGTTTCTTAAATAAAAAATATAATATTAAAAGGGTAATTTCAGCCCTTTGGATACCCTGTCTCGGTTTTTAAAAACATTTAAAATATGTAAAAAATAAAATATAAAGCATGTTATGTTCAATCGTTTTTCGAATAACTAACGGTTTTTTAAATAAAATATAATATTTAAGGGATGGTTTTACCCCTTTGGACACATTGTATGATTTTTGTAAAAATCTAAAATATGTAAAAAAATAAATTAAAAAACACGTGTTCAAGCGTTTTTCCGAGAAACTGACCGTTTTTTAAATAAATAATATTGTAATATTTAAGGGGTGGTTTCACCTCCTGAGAATTTAAGTTTTAAAAAATCCTTTCTCATCGAACTTGTACACCCTAAAGTCAACCTGTATGCCAAAATTCAGCCTTTTAGCTCAAGCGGTTTGAGCTGGAGCGTGATGAGTGAGTCAGTCAACTAAGTCTTCTATATATTTGTAGATATATATGTTGTGCGTATATAAGTTTGTTATAAGGGTTATTAAGTGCTGAAGTACGGCCATTTCCTTAAGCACTTTCCACAATCCATTTCATTTGACTACATCGAATGTCTTTTTGTAGTCCATAAAATATACAGCGTGTAACAAAAGGAAGAAAACGGTAAAATATTTCGGTTACGGCTTATCTGAATTTAATGAAAATATGTACACTTAGGTATGAAATTATGCCAAATCCAATGTCGCTAAGTTTACCGTTTTTCTGTTGTAAAAGGATTTTTTTTGATGGAACACTCTATATTATATTACTTTTTTCAAATCTGCGTAAAATTCTCGATACTTTTTATTAAGAGCACTTTTTATGAAAGTCAACAGTTTTTGCGAAAATAAGGGTCTAGTTTCCATAATTTAATATATTAACTGCACACACAAGGTTTCCTGATATGGTTGCCAGCGTCAATTTTGTTGATTTATAAAAATGGATCGTTTAACTGAAACCCAAAGAAGAAGAATTGAAATTTTAATTATACTGGGTTATGGGAATATAATGCGAAACCTGCAAAATGTTTGTAACATTTTTAATGACAAATATCCCAACAGAAATCCAATAACTAAATTTACTTTGAGTAAAGTTAACAAAAAATTTCGTGAAACTAGGAAGGTAAAAGTTGCAGTACGTTCTGGCGACCTAAAAGCGTAACAGATGGTGATAAGGCTTTGAATGTTTTAATCAGTTCAAAAGAAAATCCGCATGTTCCTACCAGAACTTTAGGAAGAGAAAATGACCGTAGACCTACTTCTAAAACCCGAAAAGTTTCAAGCATACAAAATAACTTTGGTGCAGGAACTCTTTAAGGGTGATCACGATAGGCGCTTGGAATTTTGTGAAATCATGATGGAACGTTGCATAACCAATATAAATTTTGTCAATCAAATTATATTTTCTGACGAAGCAACTTTTTTTTGAATGGAAAAGTTAACAGGCATAATTGTCGATATTGAGCCATGGAAAATCCACACTGGATAGGTGAAAATCATACCCAATTTCCCCAAAAGAAAAATGTTTTGTGTGGTATAAAAGGTGTAAAAATAAGCGGTCTCTTCTTCATGAGAGACACATTGCAGAAAGATATTTGAATCTTTTAAGGACTGAAATTGTTCCAGCTATTGCAAAACTATTTCCAAAAAAGTTTCTTACTTTGTCTGCGGTATTAAGTATTTTAACTTGATTTTTTTAGGTAATGGTACACCAAATGATGAAATATGGTTTTAGTAGGATGACGCTCTACCACAATTTGCTCCGAATGTCCAATGTTTTTTTTGTGGAAGATGGATTGGACGAGGGGCACAATAGAATGGCCACCTCGATCTTCAGACTTAACGCCCCTCGACTACTTTTTGTGGTGGCACCTTAGACATGTAGTGTATAAAACTAAGCCCAAAGACCTGGAGGATTTCAAGGAGCGAATAGAAATCCAAGGTAGACGAATCGAGGAGGCCGGTATTCTTTTGAATGTATTAAATGTTTTCCTACAGTATTTGGCCTCCTGTCAGGAAGTAAGTGGACAACATTTTAAACACCTTACTTAGTTTTATTACCTTATTGTTTGTTGTATTGGGTACTTCTTTTTTGTATTGTTTTGGTATCGTTGTTTTTTACAACCTACTTTTAAAGTTAAGGAGCTGTTTTATTTTGCTAGGGTTTTGATAGCAAGATGAGGAATTATTGTGCTTTCCTGTCTGCCAGAACATACAGCATTGTTAGTCTTTCCAGTTTCATGAAATTTGTTGTTAATTTTACTTATGTAGATTTAGTCATTGGATTTCTGATAGGATATTTGTCACTAAAATTGTTAGAGACATCTTGCACGTTTTGCATTCTATCCTCATAACCCAGTATAATTAAAATTCCAATTCTTTGGGTTTCAGTTAAACGATCCATTTTTGTAAACCAACAAAATTTTCATTGTCAAACATATCAGGTAACTCTTTGTGTGCAGGTATTTTAATCAAAGGTAATACAGTAAATTATAAATATTAGACTCCTATTTTCACAAAATTGTTGACTTTCATAAAAAGTGCTCACTAAAAAGTATTGAGAGTTTTACGCAGATTTTAAAAAAGTAATGTAACAAAGGGTGTTCTATTAAAATGTTTTTCTTTTATAAGAGAAAACGGTAAACTTCGCAGCAATGCGGAACTGGCTACTGAATCCGGCATAATTTCATTTCTAAGTGAAAATATTTTCATTAAAATCAGGTAACCGGTACCTGAAATATTTTACCGTTTTCTTCCTTTTGTTACACGTTGTATGTACATGGGGATACTGAATTCTCTAGACATCTTGATAATTTACCGTAGATTGAGCATGTGTTCTTTAGCTACCCTTCCTTCGATAAATATGGCCTGTTCTGGTGGTATTTGCGATTTGCTGTAAGTTTATTACATAAGACCCGAAACCTAAGGCTATTTCGCTTTTTAGTATATTCGGCTCTTTTCCACAGCTGCCCCATGCTTCGTTGTTCTGGAAATTCGTCAACATAAAGATTTTCACAATAAGCCCTCCAAATGTCTGCTACTTTATCGGTACTTGTTCTTAAAACACTATTACTGTCCTCGACTGCCCATGTTTTAGGTTTAAATTCTCGGGTATTTTATTTTCTCTCTTTCGTTTGGTTTTTGTCTTGTTTGCACGACTGCTTTATTCGCTTTATTTTATTAGAGACTACCCTTCCTTCTTTTCTGAGTTTTATTGTCTTATCTGACATTCAGTTATTTTATTTGGGCTAGGTGGTTTTTGTATTGTGGCATCAGTAGTCATTTTATGTGACTCTATTCTCGTTCTGTGAACAAATTATTAAGATTGTTCTATGCAGTTTTGAAAATTTGATGAATCTTGAAAAACGCAATTGTATTAAAATAGTTTACTAGTAGTTATACTGATTGTCTTCTGGCACTCTTCTGTTGTAGTTTCATTTGAAAGACCCAAGGATATGCAGGGATTTTAGACTTGCTTTTTCAGGGATTTGATTCCAGCTTTCTTTCTGATTCAGTGAATTAACTATGTTAAAGATATAGATATAACCGGACTGCAAGCCAGTTTATATAAGCTGTAGCTCATCGACAATTTTGATTCAAAACCCAACAAATTCATAAAAAATGAATTTTTAGGTTGGTAAAGTAAATCAACATATATTTATAGATCAATTTGATTCTTATTATTCTTAGGTATACAAAATTCCAGGACAAGCTGCAATTATTTCTCGCTACTAAATTAAATTGGAAGTAATGTTGCTATAATTAAAACTATTTTTATAATTTGTATCATTAATTCAGTCATGAAAATTAACACAAAACATTTATAGAATATTACTTTAATACTAAAATAAGCAAAATTAAATTCACATTAATTAATAAATAATAGGGCTAGTTTAAAGGAAAACATTTTTTAATTTTTTTTTCAAAAGTCGAAGAAAAAATGGATGATTGTTTTAATAACTCAAATTAATGCAATAAACTTTTCATACAAAGAATAGTAATGAGTTTCCAGTATTAGCTTCTAAGCAGTATAAAGAAATTACTTTTATTGCAAAATAGTAAAATACAAACTAAAATATCCAAAGCCTCAAATCAGATTACACCAGTAACGTATGCGATTTCGAAAATCACTGGATTTTGGATGAAATCTGGGGAAATAATAAAGTTTCGGATGATTTCGCGCCTTTTTTTAATTTTCACTTGAGTCAATTTTTTTTATAAGTGTTGTCAGGTAAAGGAATTTAGATTCTTTAGGTAATTAAAAGTAAAAATGTGTTCGTAAACATGTTCTAAACTGGTTAGAATTTAAGATTTAATATATCGAATATTAAAAAAAAAATTTTTTTATTTTTTAAATTTTAGCTATTAAGATGGAAAAACAATATGACAATTGGTTATTCTATTCTTATCTTAAAGCGTTCGCTTTTTTACTTTCCTCGCAAGAGGAAAGTATTCTAGTTGCAAAAAATATGTTTTCTCAGTTCTGTCGGTTAGTCTGTATGTCTGTCTGTCTGAACCTGCTTGTCCTATTTACTTGAAGTTTTGGTTAAAAATTAAAGGTCATATGATAATGACGTGGTAACATTTTGGTAAAAATCCAACATGGCAAATCCGCCGGACAATGGCGGTCTATTGAAATGTTAAAAAAATAATACTAAAAACCTGATAAGTTTTACTACAAATCCAAAATGGCGGCTTAATAAAATGTTATAAAAAACAATGCAGAAAACTACTGCATCGATAATGTTCAAATTTTGATCAAAAATCAAATATTATATAGGGATGAACTGGTAAAAATATTGAGACAAATTCAAAATGGGAAAACAAAACGTTGGCCTAATTAAATGTTAAAAAATATCTGAAAAAAGTACTTCTTGAATTGATTGATTGATGACCTCCTCATTTTGAATATTTATTACTAAAAATGTAGATAAATTGCACATTTAATATCGATTTTTGATCAGATCTGTATAAATGTTAAAATTCGCTCGCAATCTAGGCATTCCTACTCTCATTTTTTAAATATTTACTAAAAATGTATGATATGTATTCTCAAATTTGTACAAATGTTAAAATTCCGACCAATGGCATGTTGGCACTACAATTTTGAATTTTTAAAATGTTGACAAAAGTTCATTTTGTGCAGTCTTAAATACCCCTAAATGCCGAATTTTAATCAAATCTCCAAACATTTTAAAATCAGTCGGCTATGTTGGTGACGCCATTTTTAATTCTCAAATATTGACTAAAATTTCATAACTTTCACTCTTAAATACTACTAGATACTGATATTTCAGCCGAATCTGTACAAATGACAAAGTTTCTTCGCTATATTGGCGCCACTATTCTGATTTTTGTTGTGCATTCTTAAGCCTGGGTTATAGATTGAAAAAGTTTGCGTCTTGGATCGTCCGTTTGAGCTAAGTGTTTACGCTGGTTCTTAGCCCGAGTTATAGATTGAAAACGTATGCGCTTTGCGTCGCCTGTAGAACTAACCTTATTTTAATGTTTATATTTATCGCCTTTTTGTGTAGTGCAACTTTGTCTTGCTTGTTTTTCAGTTTATGTGCGTTTTTTTAATTTGCTGAGCATGGATAATCAAAATCATAGTAATGATGCCTAGTAAAGACTAGGCATTGTGGATATATTTATGCGTGTCGCAGCTGTAAAGTAAGATGAAGTAAGGCGGCAAAGAAGATGGCGAATTCGGCCTGTTAATTGGGGTGGAAATACTCAAAACTCTTACAAGCATTTTCCTAAATTTAATGACAATGACCACAAGCAGTTTTTTTAAATAGAGTATATTATGTGTAAATATTAATGTAAAATTTATTACTAAGGACGAACGTTTTAAAAGGCCCTCTAAAATCCAGCAATTTCATTGGTTGCAGCTTAATGCACATGCTGATTTTCACCAGCCGCTGCCGTGAAAGTTAAAGATAGCCATCTTTTCGACGGCAAGCGGAAAGTCAAACGGATTGCTGCGAATATATAACCGTACCCATTGCTTTGCGTTAAATAAACTTCAAGGACAGCGCAAACGGCGACGCAAGACGCAAACGTTTTCAATCTATAACCCAGGCTTTAAATAATCTCCACAAATGTTAAAATCATCCGTCCGACCGGTTGACATTGTCATTTTGGCAAAAGTCACACGAAAATCCTAAAGGATATAGCATATATCTTATAAATTTTTTGGGGACCAACCGATTTTTCTGAAAGTCAAAGATTAGTACACTTTTCTGTGGTATAGCCCTATTCTACTTTCACCTAGAGAGACAGTTTGTAAGTACTCTAATCAGTTAAGCATCGCAATACTTTTGATTTTAACTTAGTCTATAAATATTTAAAGCAATTTTATTTGCTCGTGTATTAATTACTTTGACCTATATTGATTAAAAATTTAAACTTTCATGATAGTTGTACAATTCCGCAATACATTTTTCTCTATAGGATTTCTGCATGATCAGGGTTGGATTTAGAGCATTGTAGGCCCTTGGGTTTTAAAATATTTTTATAGTGGAATTAAATAGATATATATAGTAGAATTAGTATTAATAGAAATTAACTATCATCTTTAACCCGGCATTGGTCGCTATATGAGATTTTTTCTCACATTTTTTCGCAACTGGCTGTAAAATATTAACAAAAAGCATTAGATAACTGCCGCCACTGCATATCCTTCACTTGACCTTCCTTACTCAGAGAGTGGGGATATTTAAAATTCTGGTCGCGCTGTTCAGTTGCAACTTGGCATTGATTAGGTGCAGGTATTCGGTGTGAGACTTTTTCTCATCGCGCGACCGATCGTGATTGCCATGAGTCGAGGCCAAAAATGTGTGGAGCTTGCCCGTTTGAAGTTCGAACAAGATCAAAATAGAGGTAAAATATTATAAATTATATTATAAATAAATAACATATAATAATAATAATAATAATAATACTAATAATAATAAGAGGAGTAATATAATAATATTTTGTTTCAGATCAGGAAAAATGCACCCTTCCTAGTCTAGAAGATGAATCTGATCGTATAGATACGATTGAAAGCGACACAGCAAGTGAGCATAGTTTGCACCATACAGATACTGAGCAGTCCGATTCAGACGCTGAAGTAGTGTATATTTCGCCCAATGAGTTTCCATCTTTTCGAGGCAAGGATAAAGTGACGCAATGGTTGAAACATGTCCCATCATCTAGCGGCCGAACAAGAAAACCGAATATAGTAACCCATCTACCGGGCGAGTTACGTTGTGGTCGAGGAAAACACCCTTTTTAAAAAACGTCAAATTTTTATTAAAAGGTAAAATACAAGATTCAAGATCAAGAGCAGACTAACAAGTGATTCAATCACCGTCCTTTGCTTATATTTATAAGATTTCCTTATCTGTAATTGAATTTGTCACATTCAGCAATATGGGGAACGTAACTGGCGTAAAAGCTATTGCCAGAAATGCAAAATCTCCAATGGAATGCTGGATGTTGTTTTTCCCAAATAATTTAATTCAAGAAATTGTTTACTACACGAATAAATATTTGAAAAAGATGCGTGAAAACTATGCGCGTGAACGTGACTGTCCAGATACAAACTTTGACGAAATACGTGCATTGATTGGACTTCTATATCTTGCGGGGATAAAAAAAAGTCAGCATACGAATATTCAGGAAATGTGGACAGATGATGGTACAGCCCCGGAGTGTTTCCGTGCGACAATGTCTAGTAGAAGATTCTATACACTGTTGCGGGCATTACGATTCGACGATATTGATAGCAGAAATCAAGGTAAAACTCTTGATTTTTTGGCACCAGTAAGGGATCACTTTGAGCAGTTTGTTGAAAGATGCAAGGCAAATTACCAAGTCGGAGAAGGTAATAACCAGAGGTTATTACCTTCTACAACTTGACTAAAGGGGCTGTCGACGTCGTCGATGAAATGAAAACGCTCTATTCAGTTTCCCGAGTTAGTTGCCGGTGGCCGTTGACAATTTTTTTCTCCATGTTGAATATTGGCGGCGTGAATAGTTTCATTATATATAAAGCAAATGCTAATTATTCGGGATGCATTATGGAAAGACGAGTCTATCTAAAAGAACTTGCACTTTCACTTATCAAGCCACATTTGGTAAACCGTGCAAAAATAACAAATCTATCGTTTCAACTTCGTAGTACAATTTCCAGAATAGCTGGTAGTTCGCAAGAAACGGAAATTCCACAAGAAGAAAGGCCGCCCAGTTTTTGTAAGTTTTGCCCGCGCAGGAAGAACAGAAAAACAAAAAAATATTGCCATACTTGCCGAAAACCAATTTGTCCTGAACATAGCAAATATATTTGTCCGGATTGTTTGAATAGAAGCAGTGATTCAGAATAAGGTTTTTTACACGCTTTGCTTGTAGTTAATAATCCTTTTTTATGTTAAGATGCGTAAAATGTTTAAGTTACTTCCTCTTTTATGTTAAGATACGTAATTGTTTAGGTTAGTTTAATTTCAGTTTTTGTTAGTGATTATCAGTAGGAAAACTTATCGAATGTATTATTTGTAGGTATTTTTCGTTAAAAATAAACTTTCAATATAACTAACATAAATAAAGCTTTGTTACAACAAACATTTCAGACAATTTCATTGTCTACCAGCAAAAATCTAGCAAATTTCCGCAAGTGAGACAAAATCTCACGCGCGACCAACCGCGTAAAAAGTAATCTAGCGACCGATGCCGGGTTAAAATAAACGGGAAAATTTTTTTTTTTTACTTATAAATTTTATGCAAACCTCGGTTTTTTAACATCAGTTCTCTATCGGTTTTAACGCGTAAAAAAACACGTATTCAAGAACTGCTATTCGCGAGATATAAAACAATCATTGGGCAACGATTTTTGCTATGGCGATTTACCAAAATTGGGTAGGAAACGCCAAAAAATAAAGAAATGGTGGGATTAATCAAATTTTAGCAGAAATAGGTCTTGCAATCCAAGAACAATGAAACTCATAGTGATACTGGATACCAGAAATAGCAACTTTCTTTGCTAATACGAGTTGGCACGACTCTTATTAATAGGCTCAGTTCTAGCTCGGTAACGGTACGTCTTCGAAGAAGTGAGCTCGAAGGCCAATCGTAGAGGATAAATAAGTGTGTCGTTTGGTAAAAATAAAATTTCGGAGTAGTTTATAATAGGTTACCAGTGGCGTCCGGCAGCGGCTGTTTTCGTTAAATGGGCGACGTCGAGGCGCGGGATGTCGCTTAAAAAAAAATAAACTAATTTTGGGAACATTTTGCGGAGCTCAAACCCGACCACTTTGACCAAGCTGAGACTGGGGTTCGATAGGCTTAAGGAGATTCAAAATCGAAATAGGATGCCTATATCTCAATGCCGGGAAAGTGGTCGAAATTCAAAAAAGTTTTACAATATTCGCAGATTTCGCAATGTCTTTGCGAAAAGAGTAATGAGAGGTAGGAATAGTTTATGTGACCCTAAAGTTTTTCCCAGGGATTGAAGTAACTAGTCGGCAAAATTACTATATCTTTTCTAGGGTTTTATGTTTAGCACTGTAATATCTGAATAGTTGACTCTAGGCAATCAAGTAATACCACCAACGGAACGTGTATTTTTTTCTCTAGAGACTAGCACAAAATTCAGTCACTTCGGAGTTAAGGATGAATTTTAAGAAATTTTTGAAATGGAGTATGCACGATATTTGTTTGTCTGGATATAGGCCTTTCTATCGACGTACTGGTACCTCCTGGGACAAAAACTACTAAGCAGATCAAAAGCTCACTTTGCAAAACATATTCTAACATGTTTTTTTGTCGAAAATGTCGAAATGCAGATTTTAGCCGTTTTTAAAGACAATAACTTTTTTTAAGGCAGGCCGTGTTGCGTAGATTTGATTGATAAACGTCCGAATAAATTCTTTGACTTGATGCAAATATCTTCTCGATTGCAAGTAGTATTTTAAACAGAATTTTGTATATCATACATATTATAGACAGAAATTTTCAGTAAACCCACAGAAGCTTCAGAAGGTGGCGCGGCGTTTTAAGTAAAAGTTCAAGTTTGATCTGTGTACAGAAGCAGAGTATTTCAGAAAAGTTTTCATGTAAGTTTGTATTTATAGTATTATTTCTCTAGTCCAGTATAGATATACTGTTGACATTTTGAGATAATACTCAAATTTGAACTTTAATATCAGTTATACAAATATATAAGTGTCTGGTTTCGTTCGGTTTAATCGATGTTTGTCCCTAAAATACGAAAAACATATTTTTAGAAAAATAGTCTAGTTAAAAATAAAATTTTTAAATTGACCATAAATTTAATTCTTAAAAAATACATAAAATTACTCTCCAAATAAATCATAGAATGACAATGAAATATCCTTGATAAACCCTCAACTTTCACAACTTACTATATACGTAGAGTCCCATAAACCACCACAAAAGAAGAATTTGAAATCAACTGTAACAAAGAAAACTTTGACACAGACTAACTCTTGTTTTACAAATCAGAAAAAAGGTCGACACCTAATTTGATAAGAACTGCTCCCTTCAGAAGTTTCTTATTAACCTAAACGCAATGCGTCATCAAAGACGTAGCATGAGCTTCAATTAATAAATATTTCCATAGGTATCGCCTAAAGTTTTATTTTCTAATTAATTGAAATATAATTACATTTCCGTCTAAATAAGATAAAAGTACATTCTATATAAATGTCTAAAACCTAAACTATCTTATCAGCGTTCTGGATCAAACAATGTTTTCCAAAAAAACATGCAACTTTTGAAACGCCTTCTATTATAGAAAATTTTTTTGATTTTTGACAGAGTAAATTGACAATTTATTATAAATGAATCGAACCAAATAAAATGTTTCAATTATTATTAGCTTTAACTTAAATGAAAGCGGTAAAGAAATCTTCCCACGAAAAAAGGGCCACATGATTACCTTAAACTTTTAAAGGGGATGTATCGTTGCGCCTCGAGTGCAATTTGACAGATTTATATGTCTGCACAATCTAAAAGATAGCGTTTGAGATAAGTGTTATTTATTATTCTGTATAGCTTTTAAAAACTATCGAAACTAATATTATCATGTTTAGCATTTGTCGTGAGAAAAAATAAATTAAGAATTTAAATACTCTATTCTATTGCTATAGTCTATTCCGTTACAGGTGGTCCAAAAATATGAGGAGATTTTCGTGTCCATGAGGCCAAGCAACGAAAATATCATCTATATATTTCGTAAGTTATAGCAATATCCTTAAAAGTCTCTATAAAGATATTCGCTACCACAGGCGATAGAGGAGATCCCATAGCTGCCCTTGAGGTTTGCTTGTAAAAAATTTCTTGAAAAATGAAATAAGTAGATGTAGGACAAACTTCTCCTTGTATGAAAATGTACTTAGATGGAAAGCGACGTGGCATAGCCTAAAAAATAAATTCTGTCATTTATTATTTTCCTTCATAAAAATAAGTTTTTTTTTTCGAAGGAATGGAATTTCATGGAATATTTAAATCTCTTATTAGGCCGCCATTTTGTTCCACCATATTTGATTTTTGCCAAATTAGTTAAAAACTCGGTGCGTTTTAGAGTTACCTCGATATCCTGTGTTAAAATTTCAGTACAGATCAGAATAAACAGTCTAAATAGTCTGTTGACGAAAGTAAATAAGCAACAATTTATAACAAATTAGTTATTATATTTTATACTAACATAGGTATTTAGATGACTTTAACACAGTAGAAAGAAAAAAATTGCTAATAATTAAATATACATGAGGCAGAGGGGGCAATACATTTAATGAATCCTAGGAAAACATTAAAACGATATAAAATTGTATGTAACAACTGCAATTTTATAGATAATTAATATTCAATTAATTATATGCATTGCTTGGACTAAGGAAGTTGTATTGGTGGACTTACGATTGGTATACAATTTATTTTTGTACAACATTTAAGGAATTTGTCTAAACAAAAGTAAAATTACGGTTTTTAATACTCGATAAAAAGCCTTTGTCAGATATCGTAAAACTAAAATAGTAGTAAGCTGTAAATAAGGAGTGACAAATGAGAAACATCGAGTTCTTTTTAAGAAAAAATGGTATACAATATCCTTGAAGAAGTTTCAAATAACTGAGTATTGCTGATATTATACCGAAGATTTAAATGATGATGATGGGAGAACTGCACGCAAAAAGTGAAAAACCAGCGACAAGGTCCAGTCGAGTTAAAAAAACTTCCTGCACGTCCGACTTCAAAAAAATATGTTATGTATAGGTAATTTAAATTACATTTCGGCTAAAAATGGGTTCAAAAGGGTTCACGGGCTGCAGAAATACAAAGACATGAGTACGTAAGGTATGTATGTAAGGCGGTAAAGAGCCATTTTGTGGAAAAAAAAGTATATGCGAAGGCATGTGCGTCAAAAAGTCGTCAAAAAATGGTCGAAAATTGACAAATCTACTTTTATTTTATAGCTCTAGATTTGATTTTTTCATAAAAATTCGCATTTAGCGCCGAACTATACACATTTCCCTATTAAATTCACATTGAAGCTATTACATTTCTTATAGTTTTAACATAATATTGCAGCGGCGGAAGGCTTGCAAATGATCCATATTACTGCGTGCAGTTTCCCCTTGTTTACCAGTCTCTTCGTAAATTTTTTGAAAATATTTAAACTAAATTTAAAAAATTAGATAATTAAAAAAAATTCCTTTACCCGGAAGTTCCTTCATTATAAATCCTTGGCTTTATTAGAAATAGTGAAGTATGACCCAATTTAGTTCAGTACATGGTCATTTAATAACACATATTAATATACTATTTTTTCAAATATTTTTATTGGGCGCCATTTTGTTCCATCATATTGGATTCCTTATATTTATTATATTTCTAAATATTTTACCAGTTTCCACCTATGCCATACTTGACTTTTGGGCATAACTTAAAACAAATTCAATAGGTACTTTTTACATTGACACGCACCGCCATTTTGTTACGTCATGTTGAATTCGTACCAGTTTATCCCTATATCACATTCAATTGAATAAGATTTTTTTGCGTTTATTTAAAAAAAAATATTTGACCGCCATTTTGTTCCGCCATCTTGAATTCGTACCACAACTTTACCATTTTAACTCTATATCACACTTAATGGTTGCATATATTTCAAAATTAATCTAATGAGTAGTTTCTGCAGGCCGATTTTTTAAATATTTTATTAGGCCGTCATTTTGTTTTGCTATGTTATATTCATACCAATATGCTACCAGTTTATTCCTATGTAACATTTGTGCAAGATTTGAGGAAATTGGATAATTAGTTTTTTTAGTAATAATTTTGTTAACGATTCTCTAGACCGCCATATTCGATTTTGACCAAAATATTGCCAGGTCAACCTCATATGATCCTACATTTTTGATTAAAATTTGAAGTTGCTCTGATGAGTAGTTCTTAAACTATGGAGCGAATTGCCCGACAGACAGGAATTGATAAAAATATTTTTTGGCATCTAGGGACAATAGAGCCTGAAAATATGTAACCTTAGAGGGTGAATTTTTTTCCGATTACATATATTTTATTTGGCCGCCATTTTGTTTCGCCGTCTTAAATTAGTGCTACAGTTTTACAGTTCTCTATACCACAGTTAGTTATGACACACAATTTGAAATCAGTCCAATAAGTAGTTTTTTTCAGGTTGAATTTTTAAATACTGGATTTTTAGCAAAATGTTACCATGTCATACCCATTTTTATGACCAAAATTTGAAGAACAGACACACCGTCAGACCGACAGATAGACAGACCAAATTGAGAAAACATGTTTTTCGGCATCTAATATGTCTAATATAGTAAATATCAGAATAACCCTCGGAGGGTGATTTTTTCATGATTACAATACCTGTGTTTTATGACGGAAGTAAAAACGACTCTTAGCTGGAGAGTTTATCTTGAAAAGACCAACTAACTTTTATAATTCATCCTCCACGATTGGCTGTCGACTTACCTATCGTGTCTTAGAGGTTTGTAGGTATGGTATATGTCACCTACAGTTACACAAAATGAAGGAAACATGTAAAGCCATTTACGAATTCACTAAAGAGGTTTAAATTTAGACCCGGTCTTGACAGTATAGGTTTAAAATAACATAAGCTAAGTCAACAAATAATTTTTCTACATGTCACAATTACCCCCTCCGATTTTTTGAAGTTATGTTAGTAAAGGCATGCTACTTAATAATTTTCTTGAAGTATGAATATATATACATATATATATATATATATATATATATATATATATATAAATGTGTATAATATATATATATATAAATGTGTATAATATATATATATATATATATATATATAAATGTATATAATATACATATATATATATATATATATATATATTTATATATAAATGTATATAATATATATATATATATATATATACATAAATATAAATGTATATATATATATATATATATATATATATATATATATATATATATATATATATATATATATATATTAGAATTTGAATGAGCTGACAAATTGTTCTAGTCAGAGCAGAAGTCAACAATTCAATTAAGAAGCAACAAATTGTCACAAGCATATAAACAAATCAGGTATTTTTTAATTTTAGTATGTAATAAAGGAAACGCAAAAACGGCTAAGAGCAAATTGCGGTCTTGTTAACATACTTATAAATTTTATACTATGTATGATAATAAAACTGTACTTGACATATTTTGGAAACTAAACAATCACTAACATTATTACAATAATTGATACTAAATGCGATTTTAATGTTCATTTATGTAAACATTAACTTAATTAAATATGTTTATGCTGCACACGCATAACTCTGCATACCCATATAATACCATATAATAGTTTCCCTTTAAGTTATACTGAAACGGATTGATTTCAAATTTTGGCAATAATTAATTGTAGTATAGAGATGAACTGGAAAAATTGTGGTACGAATTCAAGATGATGGAACAAAATGGCGGCCAAATGAATTTTTTCTATTTATGAAAAAAATATGTTTGCTCAATTTCGTAGGTCTGTCTACCGGTCTGTCAGTTTGCGGCATAGCTTAAAAACTACTTACCCGAATGACTTCAAATTTTGGTCAAAAATTAAAGGTGGTAGTATTTTAGTAAAGGTACATTACAGCGGAACAAGATGGCGGCCTAGTGAAGCCACTGCCAAGATTACCTCACAGTATAAGGTCGATCGTACGACGATGCCTAGCCTTTCATACAAAGAATAGTTATGTGTTTCCAGTATTAGTTTCTAAGCAGTATAAAGAAATTACTTTTATTGCAAAATAGTAAAATACAAATTAAAATACCCAATCAGATTACACCAGTAACAAGATCCCACTTTCATTGACAAGGGATCCTTATAGTAAAAAAGTATAATAATTTACAGTAAAGATTGTTACAGGGTCACCTGACCGGCGTGGCTTAAAAACCATTAGCGGGTCGTGGAACTACAATAAATTTTAACATTAAAGATATTAATTTCCTAAAAAATATTTTATTAGATACCAAGCTTTTCTTAGCGTCATTACTGCATGTGTTTTAATGTATTATTGTGTATTTGTTGATAGGGTTCAAATCTTCTAATTATATGTTGCCTTACTTCAAGAAGCTGCGTTCTAAAGGTGCGGTGACAGCAGAAGAACATTGATTTTGTTAAATATTTAATAAATAAAAGAGATTTAGTTGACCTAACTATGGTACGGCAATGTGACTTTGTAAAAAACATGGCCGTTTAAGTTTGAATTTTCTTTTAATCACTAAGTAAAAAGCGAGATTTCCTTTTCCAGGAGACATGTCTAATGGAAGATAACTTATTCAATTAGTTTCGTTTGGGGTCATGTGAGAATCCTCAGAAGCAAAATGATACAAGAATGATTCTTTGGGTATTAAAAGTAAAAATGTGTTCGTTCTAAACTGGTTAGAATTTAAGATTTAAAATATCGAAATTTAAAAAAATTTTTTAAATTTTAGCCATTAACATGGAAAAACAATATGACAATTGGCTATTCTATTCTTATCTTATAGCGCTCGTTTTTTTTTACTTGACTTTATTATTCTAGTTGCAAAAAAACATGTTTTCTCAGTTTCGTCGGTTAGTCTGTATGTCTCAAGAACTGCTTCTCCTATTTACTTCAAGTTTTGGTTAAAAATTAAGGGTCACATTATGATGACATGGTAACATTTTGGTGAAAGTCCAATATAGCTAAACAGAATGGCGGTCTATTGAAATGTTAAAATAAATATTACTAAAAAACTGCTTGTCCATTTTATTCAAATTTTGCAGAAAAAATAGATGTGACACGACCATCAACTGATAAGTTTTACTACAAATCCAAAATGGCGGAAAAATAAAATGTGATAAAAGACTACTGCATCGATTATGTTTAAATTTGGTTCAAAATTCAAATATTATATAGGGATGAACTGGTAAAAATGTTGAGACAAATTCAAAATGGGGGAACAAAACGAGGGCCTAATTAAATTAATTAAAACAATATCTGGAAAAAATAATTATCGGATTGACTGATTCATGACATCCCCATTTTGAATATGTATTACTAAAAATGTATAAATTGCACACTTAATATCGATTTTTAATCAAATCTGTATAAATGTCAAAATTCGCTCGCAATCTAGGCATTCCACTCTCATTTTTTAAATATTTATTAAAAATGATATGTATTCTCAAATCTGTACAAATGTTAAAATTCCGCCACCATGTTGGCATTACAATTTTGAATTTTTAAAATGTTTGCAAAAATTCATGATGTGCTGTCTTAAATACCCCTAAATGCCGAATTTTAATCAAATCTGCAAACATTTTGAAATTAGTCTGCTATGTTGGTGCCGCCATTTTTAATTCTCAAATATTGACTAAAATTTCAAAACTTTCATTCTTAAATACTTCTAGATACTGATATTTCAACCGAGTCTGTACAAATGACAAAATTCGTTCGCTATATCGGCGCCACCATTTTGATTTTTGTTGTGCGTTCTTAAATAATCCCCACAAATGTTAAAATCATCCATCCGACCTGTTGACATTGTCATTTTGGCACCGCTATTTTGAATTTTTAAATGATGACTCTCTTAAATTTTCCTAGACACCAATTTTCAGTTTAATCTACACAAGTAACAAAATTCGTCGGCAGTATTTTACAGGTTTAGGATGACATTTTTAACAACTGAACAAATATTTTTTTTAAATGTAACAATTACAAAATGACAGTGACATAAGGCAAACATAACTAAAAACTAAAGTTTAATAATATATAGATAACTAATTTCCTTTTAAACTTCCCTAACTTATTGGTTTGATTTTAATACTGAAGTAGGGAACGATTATTGTTTCTTGTTTTATCGTAAACATTGGTCGATAGAACGTGGAAAATAGATGAACCATATCGGCGCATACCCTAACGTGATTTATGAATGAATTGTGATCTCTACTTTAATTCTTACTCTAAGGTATGGATCCAATATAGCAAGACAAATTGGCGGCCTCATAAAATATTTACCAAAATCAGCATGAAAAATCTATTTATTAGATTAATTTCAAATCGTGTGCTGGCATTAATTGTGATTTATAGATTAATTGGTAATGTTGTGGAACGAATTAATGACGAAACAAAATTTCGGCCAAATAAAATCTTCAATTTCAATTGAGTGACAAAATTGTGATCCTAAAAAAATCAGTGTAACTACTAAAAAGTAGTAGAATTTGTTTTAAATTATAATCAAACATCAAGTGTGGCATAGGTAGAAACTGGTAAAATATTGGTATTATATAGTGGAACAAAATGGCACCCAATAAAAATTTATGAGACCACAGTATAGACGTGTTACTCAATTACTATGTGTGGAACTAAATTGGGTCATAATTAATTATCCCTAATAAAATGAAATATTTATAAAGAGGGAAGTTTCGGGTAAAGGAAATTTAATGTTTTTTTTTTCTAGATCGGACCAGTCGCTATACCTAGGATTTTCTTTAAAAAATATGTCAAAAACGCCATTTTATCATAAAAGTAAAAAAAAAATGTTTTCCATTCGTTGTGCACTCATTGTAGAAACTTGAGGTAAAAAATTGTTTAACCATAGTGGGCACAGGAAAATTCTGGGAATAATTTCTACGTTTCTAAGATGACCTCTAAGGGGCGTAATTACTATCCGTAATTAAAAAAAGCAGTGTCTCTCAAAATTTCGCCCTATTAAGATAACACAAAAATGTATGCATTTTAAAATTGAGATAAAACTGCTTTTAACTTTTTTCTATCTCTAAAAATAGTGGGGGGGGGGGTGTTTAAATGTTTTTCCAAGTAAATCTCTATAAACCGATAACGGCTCAACGGATTTGTTGCACGTGCTTAATTACGTTTCATTTTACTATTTTTTCGTGTAAAAAACCATATCGATACATTATTTTTCTTAGGAAATTTGTAAGTTCTGTTATATTATCAGAAAACACCCTCTAGTGGCAGGATCCCAAATCAAAAACACAATTAGTTAGATAATGTTGGATACCCAAAGAATGCATTTTTCAGCAATACCAAGTTTATTAAAATCAGTTGAGCCGTTATCGATTTATAGATTTATTTGGAAAAAAATTTTATCTCAATTTTAAAATGCATACATTTTTGTGTTATCTTAATAGGTCGAAATTTCGAGAAACACTGCCTTTTTTTATTAAGGATAGTAATTATGCCTCCTAGCGGTCATCTTAGAAACTCAAAAATTATTTCCAGAATTTTCCCGTGGCCACTTTGGTTAAACAATTTTTTACCGCAAGTTTCTACACTGACTGGTTTCCGACATACAGCTGCTTACATCGCTTATTTGCGTACCCTGTTCAAAAAAATCAGAGGGGAAAAGCATTTTCTTTTTTACGAAAATTTCCAGTAGATTGACTTCACTAGATGTAGGTTTTGAAAATATATTATTAAAAACACATTTTATACCTTTAAATTATTTTTGAAAGCCATTGACGAAAGATTTGTTTTTAAAACTCTTTTAGTTGACGAGATATTAAAAAAAAGGAAACATACTATTTACCTCCTTAAGGGCGGAATTCCAAAAATTCCGGAAATTATTTTTAAGATAATTTATTTTTAAATGATGAATGATTTGTTTTAAAACTTATTTAGTCGAAGAGACAATGTAAAACAAGTAAAAACACATTCCACCCTTTTTCCATTCTGAGGGATGAGATTTAAAAAAATCCTTTTTTATCTTGCACCTTCATGACAAAAAGAAGGTTCACCCTAAATTCGAAAGTTTTATCTTTAAGCATCAGTTAGTGAGGGGACTTTGCTTTTCAATATATGTATAAATATGTAGAAAAACATTAACTTGTTAATATTCTTGAACCTTAAAAAAGTGTTTAGCCCTATGGTGGCCGTAGCCACCCAAACATGAGACTCCTGCGACGATACTGAAGTAAATATCACTAACTTGCCTCGCACCGGCCAAGTTTATACACTAGAAAAAAATCCCAAAAAATATACACACACATAAAAAATTTTGAGTGTTTTTTATTTAGACGATCAAATCTATGCCTTTCAAGCCAGCGCGTCCTTGCCAAGGATGCATCTTTTGAATTCTTGCATGGCTCTTGCTGTCGAAGTAAAGCTGTTTACATTGAACGTTCGCCGATAAGAACCCGGCGCTGCCCAACTAGTTCTAAAAACATAGAAGTGGTGACTATAGTGATGATCGCGTTTGGCTTACGCGTCTATTACTGAAAATCTTGTGGAGCGTTAAACTTAACCGGGCTCAATTTATTGGCGGTTTCCTAAATTGCGGCAAGTACGAACGAATTTTGCGCTCTTAAACTTACGATGAATGTTAGTGAATTAGTTAATTAAAATTTATTTAAAAAAACTTTGCGGACATGGATAAACAATATATAGATACATTCCACGTACCCAAACCTCTGGATATAGAGTTCGAAAATGTTTGGTTAACAGTCAGGGATGGAAAAGGTAAGGTGACTATTACTGTGATTAGATCCACTTAGTTAAAATTATTAAGTTTACGGAAAATATTTTTTTTGTGAATAAGCCGCACAATATTCCATGACTTGACGTAAGCCTTTAAAAAATTGATCCTGAAGAACACCGTTAGGAAGATAATTGTTTGTATGTGTGTATTGGATAAATTATTGTTTTCTAAATTAATTAGTTGCTGATATTATAAAACAGAATATTTACTCATATGTTAATATGGAAATTGTAGCAGAGTAGCAAAAATAATGTATGTTTAACAAGAATTAAAATAAAAATTTTAAATGAAACGCGATAGAAAATTAAATTCTACTTTACCGCCAATTTTACAATATTATTTATTTATTTTATTTCAGTGAGCATTATAATTTTAGGTTACAGGGGTTGTAATTATATATATATATATATATATATATATATATATATATATATATATATATATATATATATATACATACATATATATGTATATATATTTATAATAACTTTTATTCAATATTCCTACATGTTTTTCAATGTCTTCAGCGTAAAATAAAGAATTTTGACTGATAGAAATTGGATATTTTCGTTTTGTACATATCATTGGTATTAATATGTATATTTTAAAAACTATATTATTAAAAAAGGCTATATTGCGAATAATGTGATACTAAAGGACCTTTGTAGTCAATTCCAAAAATTCTATTTTTCTAACAACTCTAGTCCAAAAATCGTGTAGTTAATGAGTTTTTTAAATTACTCAATATTAAATCAATACGTGTGTGGATTATCAAAAAAAAATGGAAATTGTACGTTGTAAGAAAATAATATATCTCGGAATTTTTATATATATATATATATATATATATATATATATATATATATATATATATATATATATATAACAAATAAATATTATCTATCATTATGAATAAAATTTGAAATACAAGTTGCTACATTTCAATATATTAAAGTTAAAATGGACATTCATGTATGTACAGATGTAGTGAACTTTTTTACTGGTTTCAAATGTAAACATCGATTTCGAAGAAGACATAACTTGAAACATTATTTTATCTAAGGATTAATAGGTCAAAGTCGACAAGATTTAGTGCGAAAACACTTTACATGTAGAAACTCTGATACATTTATATAACGTTTATATCACTTTCTTTATGAAAATACCAGTCAGTATCCCGTATCAAAACAGATTTTTTGCACAGATATCTCCATTCGCGAATATGATATATTTATAAACAGAATATAAACTAGTCAAAACCAATAAGGATCACTTTTTTTAATGTACGTGTATTTTTATAGTTTTATAAAGAGTCGCCGCAAAATACTATTTATTTGTTACCCTCACATGTATAAATGCAGACTAGAATTTTCATTCTTAGAAAATATTACACATACAAATTTAATGTTTTCTGCACTTCACTGCGTTGGTTCCTTTTTCACATTATTAGCAATACATTTTCAAGTAATAAGAAGTTCTTGTGCCTAGTTGACGCAGTGACTGCAATGCTTTATTTCACGAAAGTTATTCTTAGAAACATCGTTTTAGACTAAGTAGTAATGTCTTAATCTGTAGACTTCCTGGCCGCTATATTAAGTTTGGTCTGTTACAAAAAAATGTCCCGAAGAAGAACATAGAAGTGATGAGTGTGTTTGGCTTAGGCTTCTATTAGTAAATACTCAGTTTTTTGGCGGTTTCGTGAATTGAAGCTAGTAACATCAAATTTTGCGCTCTTAAACATTTAGAGTGAATTTTAGTGAGCTATTTAGTTAAAGATTGTTAAAATTTTTTGCCGACATCGATAAGCAATGTAACGTTTAACGTACTCAAACTCTTGGATGTAGAGTTTGAAAATGTTTTGTTAAATGTCAGGGTAACTGTTTGTATGTGTGTATTAGATATTTTTTCTATTGAAACAGTTAAAGATCGGCGACAAAATATAATATTTATTCTTATGTCAATCAGGGATACTTCAGATAGTGGCAGGATAGAAAAATATAATATATAACAATAATTACATAACACTTTAAAATTAAATTTTGATGTTCATTCATAGGAAAAGGTGATATTGGCAATTTGTAAACTAGATTTTACAATATTATTTATTTTTGTATTTTTTGTTATCATTGCATTGAACATTATAGTTTTAAATTATTCAGAAGAGCTTTTAATGGTTAAATAATATATTTTGTTTAGAAAACCGATGTTTTTCTAAGTTTTCTTTAATTTATCTACCTACTAATTTGATTTGATATTTTGTCTGCGTATACCATTAGCATTATTATGTTTATTTTTATTAAAATATACTTATTATATACTAGACGTATAAATAATATATTATTGAACAACAATATTTAGACTAGGACTCGGGATGTCATTCTCGGAATCCCGAAGTTCAGGGATCTCGGAGGAAAACTAGTCTCGAAAATAATGGTATTAGTCCGATCACTATCTGGTTTAATCCCGATTTTTTTAACGTTTACTTATTTCCTTTATGAAGTTATTTCAAAACAAAAGTAATAGGCGTAAATGACTGCAACGCCGTATTAGTAAAGATTTTGCTGGGACGAAGATAACATTCTCCTTTTAATAATTCTGGAAGAACCAGATAAAAAAGCAAAGCGCTGTTGCCAACATCATTACACAAGAAATTTTTCTATTCGTAAATGGTGGCAGTCGCAGCCATAATCTTCAAAATTCCTTTTTTTAAATAACTATTCAGCTGCAAGCGTGGACTCTAAAAGATATATTCTTCCGCAGAGTTTTTATGTAACAAAATACCTTCGGAGTTGGGAGATGTAACTTTAAATGCACCAATATTTTTGCCGTATTTTTTTCTCAATTTGTAAAGATATTGTTTACAATTTGTTTTTTAATAATATAATTTATTTTTTCGGGACTAAAGTTATATTACGCCGAATTGGAACTAAGGGTTCATTTAGTCTCAAGGGTCTAAAATGTATCTTAGCAAGACATAATTAAAAAAAGGGTTAAATTGAATAAATTTATTTATATTTAGATGAATATTTACATTAGTACAATTTAAAATATTAAGTAATCGATTTGTTTGGCCGACAGTATGTTCAATAATGCTACTTGTAGAACTACACGCGACAGTTGTAGATACTTCGTTAGAACCTTGTCAGGAAGGATTTCTTGAAGCTCCAATTTGAAATGTATTCACATCACAATGTCCAAAAATTTTTTTGGCTATAGGTTTTTTATTATTTATGGAGTTTTTGACGTACTCCTCGGCGACGGCTGCCAATCCACAGATGCATCAGCGTCAGCTAATAGAGAGGCAGATGTTCGTCGAAAATAATGTCCAGTATAATATATTATATTATAACTGGCTGCGTAGTACATTGATTGTTTTCGTAACGAACAAAAAATTATAAATAAGGAGTCCTAACTTTTCTTAAAGTAAAGCTGACAATATTGCTACCTAAATTTTTAACAATCAAATTTTTATCAATTTTGTTCTTGGTATTTTTAATATTAATCATAATTGAGTGATCCAAGTCAGAAACACCTTCCACCGTCAACTCAACTAACTCCCTACTTCTATAGGCATCTGCTGTACCAAAAATAAGGGCTACCTTCATCATTGAAAACTGGTTGCCTGGGGCATCTATTAAAAATTCCTCAATCTAGTAACTACTCAGGATCTTGGCTTTTTTTTTTACTTATATCCCTCGTTTCTTCTTTTCAGCAGGGCAATTAGCTTGTGAAAGTTGCAAATGTCGATATTATTTTTAATGTTGAGCATAGTCTTCAGCATAGAATAAGGTGCCCACAGCGTCGAATATAATAAAATCGTAGATTTCTCCGTGAAAAACACAAGTAGCGCATCTTCGTTGAAAATTTCCACGTTTCGCTCACAGCATCATCTTACAAATGTCTTATATTGCGCATATATTTTCTTTGATTTGGACGCCAAAATATCTTCAGCATTTCGATTTATAATCACGAAATTAGTGACACTGACAACTTGTTTAATTTTGTTCTATTTTCATTTACAAACATGTTCAAATTTATTAAAAAGTGTTAACGGTTAATTTCTGCGTTATACCTTAATACAAAGAAGTTATTAAATATCATTATTGTTTCCTTTTTTTTTTTCGATGTCTAATCCCGGTCTTATGCAAGTAATTTCAAAAATACTGAGATTAGGATAATCCTTTTGGAATGATATCCTTACATGTAATAATAATAATAATAATAATAATGATATTTATGATAATAATAATATTGGAGCCGTAGACACCAGTATAAATCCTCTCTAACAAAGATCGATTAATGCTGCAAAACTAACTACTCATCTGCGAATTAAAATTAAAAAATAATAATAATAATAATAATTAAGAATCATTCAAAAAAGCTCCACAATTCCCAATTTCGGACAAGCCAAAAGCAGTTCTATCCCTCACTGGGTAGAACGGACCACGAGAATACAGGCGAAACCCCAGATCCAGAACAAACTAAAATATTCTGGAAGAACATATGGGAGAATCCAGGAACTCATAATCAGTAAGCTGGCTGGCTCGAAGAAGAGAGTGGAAAGAGTACCATTTATGAACCTACAATAAAATTACCGAAGAGGATGTTAAAAAATCCATTAGAATCACACATAATTGGAAAGCGCCAGGCCCAGACGGAGTACATAATTACTGGCTAAAAAGATTCAACAGCACACATACTATTCTGACAAAGCTACTTACTGACATACTGCAGAATCCAACAAACGCTCCAGATTTCTTAACAACAGGTGTAACTTACCTTCTCCCAAAGACTACTCCCTCAGTCAGAGACCCGGCAAAATACAGACCGATCACCTGCCTCCCAACAATATATAAAATACTTACCTCGATCCTTTGTAGTCATATATACAACCATCTCGACAGACATAATCTACTCCCCGAAGAACAGAAAGGGTGTAGAAAAGGCAGTCGTGGCTGTAAGGAGCAGCTCGCAGTGGATACCATTATAGCGGAAGAAACAAAACAGAGGAAAAAAGATCTCTATATTTCATATATAGACTACAAGAAAGCATTTGATAAGCCCAACTATAATTGGGTTACTGCAAAGTCTTATGCCCTAATGGAAAACTAACCTAAAAACACACACAAAAAATGGACAAATCAACGCAGGCACCGTGCACATCAAAGAGGGAATTTTCCAGGGAGATGCCCTGAGCGCGTTATGGTACCGCGTTACCCTAGCAAAACAAAACAAAAGAGGGCTTAAACACAATACTCAAAACAATTCAAAAGTACAGTGAAGACACAAGAATGGAGTTTGGTCTAGTCAAATGCAGGAGCAGCGCCATGAAGAGGGGGATTTGGAAGGACCACCCTGGTTTCGAACTGGAACCTGAAGCAATAATAACTAGAATGACTAAAGAAGAGAGCTACCAACATTTAGGATTAGACCAAGCAAGATGTATTAAGCACAAAGAGATGCAAGAATTACTAAAGAAAAGTTGGATAGAATCAAAGTTAAGACTCAACTTTTAACAATAAATAAAATAAAAGCTATTAACACCTATGCTATGCCAACAATAACCTGTAGCTTTGGAATAATCAAATGGTGTGTAACAAGCCTTGAAGATCTAAATAGAGGCATAAGAGTCCTTTTCACCAAGTATAGGGCAACACCCGAAGAGCTCAGTGGAACGCTTTTACCTACCACGCGAAAGAAGAGGGCGTGGTATAAGAGTCTTCAGAGAAGGTCACCAACAACGAATAAAGGAACTCAAAAAATTCTTTCATGAAAAAAGCATGACATCCACCTACTATCGAAACATCACAGATTCAGACAAGAAACTTACCACACTTAACTTAGCAGATCGAAGATACAAACCTCTAGAGAAGGTTAGCACGACAGAAGAGAAATTGGAACAATGGAAATCGAAGAAATTACATGGAAGACACTACGCCCTACTTGTACTAGAGCACATTGATGCAGAAGCCTCCAATGCATGGTTAAAGAATGCAGGTTTGTTCGCTGAAACCGAGGGATTTATGTTTGGAATTCAAGATCAAGTGATATCACCTTGAACTACCGAAAATACATCATAAAAGATGTAACTCTCACCAATTATAAATGTAGATTATCAAAAATCGGAAACCATAGAACACGTGCTAACAGGCTGCTCTATCTTAGCACCAACAGAATACCTAAAAAGACACAATAATGTAACCAAAGTTATATACCAAGAACTGTGTATAATTACAAATATACTTACCCAACATACAGCTTACTACAAATACAGACCTGAAGCACTTAGCGAATCTGACACCCACAAGATCTACTGGAATAGAACAATACGTACTGATCACAGCGTTGAACACAATAGACCAGACATTGTAGTCCAGAATAAGACCAACAACACATCCTACCTCATAGACATTGCAGTACCGGCCGCGCACAACATCGCTCAAAAACAAGCAGAAAAGATTCGCAAATACTTATTATTGGCAGGAGAGCTAAAAACGCTCTGGAACAAGCATAAGGTGTGTGTGATCCCCATAGTCGTTGGAGCGACTGGCGAAATACCAGCAAAACTTCAAGGCTACCTAGAAAAATTAAACTTACCTCGCAAACTGTACCTGATGCTGCAAAAGCTGGCAATAATTGGAAGTTGTCACATAGCGCGAAAGGTTCTGAATCTCGCAACCTGAAAATAAAATAAAAAATTAGAAACTAAGAAATTGCTTTAAAAGACATACTAATTTTTACTTACCTGCAAAAGGCAGAGATTAACCCACATAATAATAATTAAAATGCATTCACTAAACACAGGAAGTTACATCCCAACGCATACAAGGAAAGACTTACCATCAAAAGAAACTAAGGAGGGACGGGAATTATAGATATCAACTAAAAAACAAATTTACGAACTCAAATTTTTTCCACAACAAACAAACTAACCTCCACAAGGCAATAGTGAAGGCAGACAAGAATTATTCACTGCTCGACTTGTCTCAAACGAGTCACGCAGCAGACGCACACAGTCACATCCAATCGCAATTAGAAAAGATGAACACCTGGTCTGAAAAAACCCTACATGGAAGACACAGATACCACATAAGCAAGACCACATACATAAAAAGCTTTCATATACGTAGTTACAAGAAAGGCAGCTGTTTCGCGAAACAGAAGACTTCCTGCTTGCTATCCTTGACAAAGTCATAGCAACCAGAAACTATCAAAAGCACATCATCAAAGACACAACAATTAAAGACCACAAGTGCAGGAGATGTCATCAGCAGAGAAACGATAGATCACATAACGAGTGGATGTAGAATAATGGCCGGAACTGAATATACCGCGAGAAAAAACTCAGCAGCGAAGGTCGTTCATCAAGCATTAGCCACAACATACAAACTAACGGAGAACATAGACCCTTACTACCATTATATACCAACATTCATACTTGAAAACGAAGACTACAACTACTGGGACATTTACATCCACACAGATAAAACAATCCCCGCAAACAGACCCGATATCACCTTTCATTCCAAAAAAGAGAAGATCACTTATTTAATTGACATGGCTGTCCCCAACAACGAGAAGATCCAAGCGAAATACAATGTCACATTGTTTCTCTCGTCATATCAGTAACAGGTCTCACCCCAACAACATTTACACCGCATTTGGCTCAATTAGGACTTAATACAGACATTCACAGGAACATCCAGAAATCGGTCATTTTGAAAACATGTAGCATCATTAGATCATTTATTAATACAGAATAGTTGTTTTTTTCCATTTCTTTTTTTATTTTTTTTTGTACTGACTTAGTATAATCCCGTCAGTATAAAATACAACCACAGGAATACTGTGAGACAAAAAGTCGAGATAATAATAATAATATAAGTTTTTTATTACGGCTAAAGAGTGATACAAATACTTAATTCGGTGAGGTGGCGAGATCCAGAATGGCTGTTCACCTAACCACATACATAGGATCTTTACAAGAAGAGGCTTTATGGATAACTTAAATATTTTATTTTTCGAATAATTTTGGTTTAAAAACCGTTAAAATAACGACTTTTTTAAATTACTCAATTCTAAATCAATACGTATGTAGGTTAACAAAAAAAAATGAAAGTTATAGGGAAAGAATATAACTCACTTCATATATGTAACTGTTTAAAAATAATTATTATTTACTAACTTATGAAAGTGATTATTGAAATATATTGTGTGTTACTCATACTGTTAATAATTTTTGAATTTTATGGCTAAATGCCGGCGAAAAATGACGAGTTTGGTATAATTCTTTAATCTGTGCCGAAGAAACCATCAAAATAAATTATCTATCATTACGCACAAAAATTTAAATAAAGGTTGTTCAATTTCAATAATTAAATTGGAAATCCTTATGTATGCACAGATAGTGGACTTTATATTCACGTTTCAAATGGAAATATTTATTTCGAAAAAAATCTAATTTAAAACATTATTTCAACTGAGGATTAATAGGTCAAAGTCGACAATAATTATTGCGAAAACAGTGTACATGTAGAAAGTTTATATCACATTCTATATGAAAATTTAAGTACTTAAAACAGATTTTTTTCGCAGATATCTCCAGTAATGAATATGACGTGTTTGTAAACGCAATGCACACTAGTCAAAATTAATAAGAACATTTTTTAAATGCATGTATCTTTGTAATTTTTTGGGAAATCCGCCTTAAATATGGACGGGGTTGACCCGGCTAATATTTGGTGGAAATCCAGAACTAAGATTTATGACACTAAGAATAGAAACAATTTTAACTTAAAACTTCAACACTATTAAATTCCATAACTTATGTCCATATTTTATCCGAGTGAAAATTTCGGTTCATGAGTGTGGAATATAGCGTATTCCCAACTTTTTGTAGACTATATTTCTTTAACAATACTTTAGAAATTACGCAACAAAATAATTTTATTAAGAAACAAGTAACAATTAATACATCGTCTTCATCAAAAATGTATACAGCAAATATCTCGAAAACGGGTAACTTTAACGACGCATCTTTTTTTAAGAAAATACAGCCATTTTTTTTAAATTAAACATTTTGTACAAGAGATCATATTTGACTTTCTCGTCCCAATTTCAATTTTCGTAACGATAATCTTGAACACTAGAAAACTTATGCGAGGTAATTAAAATTTAAAAATTTATTTTGACTCCTTGTATCTCTAGTACTATTAGTACTAAGTTTAAGTTTGATTAGATCGTCATATTTTAGCTTCAGAAATTTGTGGTAGTATTTTGTACTCGCCTTTTTAAGACACAATTTTCAGAATGTTATCCATTCCGACATCATTTTTAATTGTGGTTTATGTTGTTTCTAAAGTAGTGTTAGAGAAAATAATCTTATGATATGTTTCACCAATACCGTGGCCTCTTTGGATGATTCAGTTGGAATGAAGAAACAAAACCTTTAGTACCCGATTTACAGTAGATTTTTTATATTTACCTAGATCTATGTTAACAAAAAATATTTAGTAGAGGTCGGTTTGATCCCTAAGTAATAAAACCGTGTGCTTAATATTGTTTTTTTCTCTAAAGGTTCCCGTAGATTTAATTTTATGCCTTGATTCTGTATGTAAAACTTTAAAATTTTCATTAAACACTCTGTCTTAATTGTAGAACGGGAGGAATATTCATACCACTTATAAGCTTCAGAGTCATTTTTTGTAACGGAACTCGATTACTTTCATGTATTTCGGACTGGCTTTGTTACTATTTACTCTTACTTAAAACATATACTCTAACCATATGGAAGTTCATTTGCATGTAAGTCCGGACACTTTTCTTTATATTGATAATGGAAGACCTCATACCCCCCACATGGCTTTAGAAGCATATCGTCGACGCTTTGTACCGGCTAGCCATTTATTCAGACTAGAGATGGGACATGTAACTCATTTTAATGATGCGCTTCACTGACTCTGGCTCACTTTACTGAGTCAGCTCGCTGAGTCGGCTCAATTGAGCTGCAAAATGAAGGAGCGAAATACATTCCTAACGTCGTTTGACAAGGCTCCTATCTCATGAATTGACTCCTGGACTACGGTTCTGCCACCCTGGGTGCTCGTAGTTGTAAAGGACAGTGGATGGGATATCGTGCTCGGCTAATAAGGCGAAGAATCACCGCGACGAATTGGTCAAGTTTAGTGTTTTAATTTCTAACGTTATACCGTCTGACTATGACTGTTAAAACTTACAAATATTTGTATAATTAATATTAAAAATGACTTCACGATATTGCAGCAAAAAAAAGTCATCATATGTTCTTTTGCATAATGCTAGAATAAATAATATTTAAGTTTATTGTATTTTTCAACATACATTATTTTCTTAAATAGTACATTCATTGCCTTATTTTGTATGCGTATTTACCCATAGGCAGTTCCAACCATATCTAATATCTATATTAGTATTTATTTTACATCTAAAGTGCCGAAATAAACAGATAAAACCTAAAGAGTTAAGACCGCTAAGTCGCGCCGCATCGAGAATGTAACAAACAACACATATTGCAATACAATTCGACTCTTTCGGCGGTCGGTGACTCTGCGGCTCTTCATCGTCGCAAGTCGTCCACGCTCCGTTACGCTGTAAATTAGAGGTGATTCAGAATCGAAAAAGATCTGTACCGCGGAGCTGCCTCAGAGACTCACTTAACTGAGCTGATTCTTTGAGCCAGCTCACTTTTGAGTTACACATCTCTAATTCAGACTTAAGTTCCATTGAATATCTTTTGCAACATTCTTTAAAGAGGTTTAAGGAATCGTTAGGTCCCCAAAAATTAAACAATCTCAATCACAAAGAAATACTCCAAAAGAAATGAAACAACATCCAACGGGAATATAAACTTCATGTCCCGAGGGTGTGAAAAATTTAGTTTACTTAGAGGGGTATATATACATTGTTAATTACAATGGGGGTATACTTAAATAATTCAATGTATTATACATTTTGGAATAAGGATTGATTGAAAATCTATTTGTTCAGTTTATTAATTTTGTTTTTTTTAACTGTACACCACTTTGAACCTTAACAATTTATTAAATAAACACTCTTCATAATCTTTGTCACCCATATAGTAGCAGTGTGATATGTACAAAGTGTTTGGTTGTTTATTAAACGGGTTCTAAAAGCGAAACTTGATCGAGAGCTTTGATAAGCTGAGATATCAAAAATATTGTATATACAAATTTACGGTTTTCTTGGAACAGTCAGTATTTACCTAAAAAATAAACAAATGATAATTGGAGGGTAAAAAATGAGCATTGAATTTGTTATTTCAAATAGAACAACCTCTATAATATTATTACGCTAAAAGGACACATTCTTACTAATTATAAAAATTCTAGGTTTGGTATTTTTAATTTTACAGACAACGGAAAAATTTTACAAAAACCCTGCCATAAAAGACAATGTATTAGAGAGAGAAAGAACATATACCTATATAAATTCATTAGAAAGTAACTTACTGTCCCTTGTGACAGGGTTCTTTTAATTTTCTCGATTGTATTTTGAGATTAAGTTACCAGGTACTGCATTATACCTGGTACTTTTATAATCAGCAAGATTGGCCTCAAGTGACATTTAAATATTTTAAAAATCATCCTTGACAAGAGTCTCTCATATTTTCTTCCTCTTTTGTAAATTCCCAAAAGAAAATATCTAAGGTTGTGAGATCAGGAAACTTTGCGGGCCACCACGACCAATTTATCTATCTCTAAACGTGTCATTTATGGTGGCTTGGATTTGGAGCGCAAATTGTGCCGGGTCACCGTATTTTTGGGGTAGTTTTATGATCATTGACATTGGCATTATTAGTATGATAACAAAATAGGTTTTCAGATGGAATTACACTGTTATTTAATGAAAGTTTTTCTTATAAAGCTTATGACTAGATTTAGAGACTAACATTTAGAGTTTTTTGTAACTATGGTTGTATTCAGTAGATATCATTGGAATGTGATTATCAGACTAATTTATTTAATTAGTTGGCTTCTCTGCCGTATCCTAAATATTAAAGTATAAAAATAGACTTTAAAAGATAATTGAAAGTGGTTATAGAATATTAGCTCGTTATCAGTTTTAAAATACGTACCTAAGTGGTTTTCTGAATACACATTATACATATATGAATAAATAACTATATGCTTGAAAATAATTAATAATATAAGGTAATGATCGAATCCCTCTTAATACAACTAATAACATATCTGATTATCAGTCGATTTTTTTAGTTTTTTTAATTCTGGTTAAATAAAAGAAATTTATTTATTGTAATAGAAATAAACCTAATCCAAATCACAAACGGGCCCGTCAGTTGCCGATTTTATTTGTATTTTTTTAATTGCCTAGTCAGTTGTTGAACCTACATACAAAAAAAGGTACAAGAATTATAGGTGCAATAAAATTTCAATTATGTTTTATCTTGATAAATACCGATAAGTGTTATTATACTTATTGTCCATTTTAATATTCAGTTATATTAATATTTAATTATATTAAAAGCTGCAGGGGTCAGACAAATGTTAGACAAGAAAAAGTAAAGCGTTGTTGCATTTTACTCTACTGATAAACAAGAATAAAATAATGTGCGATATTTGAAAAAGTAGTTTTTCGTGCTGTATCCAATTTACAAAAACATTTTTATACTACATTGTTTTTGAAAATGTAGTCTATCTTAGACGCAGCAAAATAATGCACTTTTACAAACTTACAATTACAACAATCAAAAATCAATACTTTGTTTCGTACAAACTCAAAAGCCTCTGTAATTAGTGAATTAATATCCTTATGAATTAAAAATAACGTAAAAATTACTAATCAGAAATATTCATGTCATTGTTTTGACTAGTTGTGTTAGTCTACTGCATTATTTTAAATAATTTAATAGTTAAGTAATGAATTGTTAGCGCTTGTGATTGTTTTCGTCATACACAGCGCCCTAAAATCAGAAATTATATTTTAGAGATTTGAGCAAACAGTGAATATTTTTAAGAATCATTTAGTGCTAAGAATACAAGAAAAATAAAATGAATACTGCTGTTCCGAATCCAAATTCAATGAAATTTTAAATCCTAAACCAATATTACAAATGCTTTATTCTGGCGTAAAAAGAAATATTTAATTAAATCCTCAGGGAGTACATTGCTCTTGGGATTTAAAAGAAAAAATGTGCCACTATTGTTGCTTCTCTTTCAGAATCAAGGAAATTTTAGGTCCTAAATAAACATTACATGCTGTCATAAAAAGAAATATTTAATTAAACTCTCAGGGGGGTACTTTACTGTTGGGATTTTATAAAAAAAATTGCACTATCGTTGTTTATCATTCAAAATCAACGAAATTTTAGATCCCAAAATATACATTACAAGCTGCTGCTTAAAAAAAAAGCCATCAAGGGATAGTTTACTTTTTGGATTTTATAAAAAAATGTGCTATTGCCGTGGTTTTTCATTCAAAATCAACGAAATTTTAGATCCTAAACAATATTGCAAATGCTTTATTCTGCAATTGTTCATTTTTAAACTTATTAAATAGAAGAGTGCAACTTTGCTGAAAGAAATAAATATAACGATTATTGTAATTTGTTGTTTGGACATATGGATTATTGTCAAAACAATTAATTATTTAAGGTGGCCTTATGAAATTTCTTTATTAATAGTTAATATAAAAAAATATATTAAAATACAGTAGTTGAGACCTTGTTTAAACGATTCAACAGACTATTAAATTAGTTATTGTTTTTAATATGTCAACAAAATTGACTTGATTTTGACAGTGAGACATTCAGACGCTTATAATTTTAATCGTTTTAATTTTAATGAATGTCAAAAATTATTTAAAAAAAAACAATATGGCCGTTTCAAAATCGGTGTTGATGTAAGACTAAAATTCTGACTTCACTCCTGAGGGTGAGGGATGTAGTCGTAAAAAATCACCTTTTAAGATTTTTCAGACCTTGCTTTAGTCTGTCCGTGGCATAGTTATTTAGCTAATTGATTTTAAATTTTAGAAAGAAAAAACAAGAGCAATATAGCGATGAACTGCTAAACTGTTGGTGCGAATTCAGTCTAGAGGAATAAAATAGCTATCTGATAAACAGTTAAAAATCAGTAAAGGTCTATAACGCTGAGATCTTCTTTAAAATGATCAATTAGTGTAATTCTAGGAGAGATGGCAATATTTTTTTTATTTGCTTATAGGGTCCTTAAGAAGCCATGTATATTTTGGGTAAAGTTTTATCTCCAAGTATAGAACGTGTACTAATAGCTAGTATAGTTGAATTGTCTATAAAATGCTTATCTTTCCTCTAATCAAAAAGTTAATGTTGGAGTCGGTGGGCCATCTCTCCTAAACCTATATAGGAAAGATGGCTATATTGACGGTAAGATGGCCATAATAACATCTAAATATGAATGCATTAGGAAAACTAAATAATGTTTTAACACATATGTTTTATTAAGTTTTAATTGAAAAACACACACATTTACACATCTTTAGTATTCACAAGTCGTAGACAAATTTTTATAGACCACATAAAGTGTATCTTAACCATAATTCATTGTTTTTTCCGAACTCTCCTCAAACAATACAAGTGTCGTCGTCTTCGCCCAAAGACTTATTTGATTTTAAATTTTCTGGCGATGTTAGGGCACTGACAATCGATTTTGATCTTTTTCTTACACCTTCAATTTCGAGATTTAGTATAGGGGATAAATTATGCACAAATTTACTTGGTGTTTCTTCACCTTCTAAAGAAACTGAAGGATCTGGATTAGTGGTTATGTTTGTTTTCATCTGTGATTCTTTAGCTGTAAGATGGGGTAATGTCTCGTGAGATTGTTGCTCTTCATAGTGTTCTGCCACTTTATCGTTAGCTGGTGTATGCCCGTGGCTTTAAGATCAGCTATAGCATTATCAGATGTAGCAGATCTTCCCCCCCTGAGATCCGGGCGATATATTGTCACTTAGTTCTTTTTTCGCGTTTTTTTCTTTCATAATGGCGACAGGCAGAAGAAAAGTACCTTTGGCGTTACAGCAGGCAACAATCGTTATGGTCTCACCCTTTTCCGTCGATGCAATTGAACAAACTACTTTTGAGCCTTTTGCGGTTAAGACTTCCCCAGGTCTGGTGTTTATTTGTAGCTCACTTTTATCCATATTAAAAAAGTTCTTCTGATTCCCTAATAGATGGTTTTCTTCATGAAGCAAAAGCTATTTAAAATAGTCAGCAACTACCTCCCGAGACACTGCTTTACGCCTTGCCAGTGACAGCCCTGCTGCTTTTCGGATAGATACATCTGTCTAGTCTAAAAAAGACTGCAACCACACATAACCTGCCTTTTCAGACTCATTATTAAATTTATGTTTTATGCCTAGTTGTACTGCAAATATATATGCCATGCAACATAAATCGTCCCGATTCAATGGAAGTCCACTTTTTTGCATTGCTTTGATATGTCGAACCAGTCGATCTTCATGGGCACTGCTAAAAACAGAGTGTAGACCAAGTTTCTTCTTCTTGTCGTCATTCTTTTTAAGCCGTCGTTCCAAAACTTTTCTTGGATTTTTAAAACTTGTTGCAGCACTACGAACCGACTTTCCTTGATTTTTGACAGCAACCATAGCACTTTTTAATTGCTGTTTAGTCTATTTACCTCTTTCGAGAGATATTATTTTGTACGTATTCGGCCTCTGAAAAATAGCAACAATCGAACTATGGCCATCTTTCCTAGAAAATAAATCTATCCTTTTGTTCGAGGAGGGATGGGCATACCAATATTTTAATTTTGAAATTCTTAATGTGACAGAATACTACATAAAATAGAAAGGTTGAAATTAGAGAGGTTGAAAACTAACTACAAAATATTTTGAATGTGAAGAACAAAAATTATAAAATAACTTAGCTTTAAAGGCAATATATTAGGCAATAATTTGGAGAACGATACTCTACCACACGAATCCTATACACCATATTGTACTTAGTACCATTTATGCAAGTTTTGCAGAAATATTAGCCTGGGCCAACACTCCTCTATGGCCATCTCTCAACAAGAGAAAAGGTAGAATGAATAAAATTAATATTTAAAAAAATATGTAATTTGATATAATATAATAATATAAGATTGATTTGAATAAATTTTTCTGAAAAATTGTTACATTGTAGTTTTTGACCTCCTCGTTAAAAGCTCTCATAGCCACATCTTAATCCTGTGGCCAGTTTTTCACATACAAAGTTGGACTCTTGCATTTTCCGTATTTCATGCAAAATTTATTGTAGTGTTTCAAAATAAATTTGATTAAAAGCTAATGTATTAGTAAAAATTAAATTATACGTGATGTAGCTGTATTCTAGGATTCGGTCATTTTTGTTTTATATTTGACTGGATTTTAAAGCTCTGTTACGCTAAAACAAACAGTCAGTTTTTTGCCGAATTTGTGATATCTTTATTAAAATAAAAAAAAAATTAAAGAATTGTATCGAACATTTTTGGAAATTGCTGACATTATCAGGCAAGTAGCCAGAAATTCAGTTTCGGGAGGAGGGGGAGGAGGGTTCAAATGGTCAAACCTCAATTAAAAAATAAGCTTCTTCCAAAATCTATTTAGAGTTTCGGCCCGGACCCCCTGGACCCCCTTGACTATGTGCCTGGACATTCCAGTGGTTATGCGTTTTGATACACAAGTTTTGTAACTCATTGTATTATCTGAGAATCTAAATCTAATCAGTTTATAACTGGGATATTTAAGCAGGTAGTAAAATTGACTTATTTGAATTATCGAGCGAATATTATCATTAACTACGGATCAACTTTCGTTCATCTGAAATCAGTTATAACGAAACCAACTTTTTTTTGTCTTCTAGAATCTTCTTTTAACAGTGGAAAATAAGAATTTTTCTGCGGAAATGCGTAATTTTCATTTTTCACACTTTAGAATACCTGAAATTAGTTACATTTTGCTTTGCATTCTAACTATTTTTTTTAACATAAAAATGCAAAAATGTTTCTGCGGAAATTTCTTATTTCCATTTTCCGAGGAAATTTTTTATTTCTATATTCCCAGGAAGTCAGGTGTTAGGTTAGTTTAGGTTCGTCGATAAAATCATCATTAAAGCGATAAAATATTATTTTATTGCTAATAAAATAATATTATAGTTATAAAATCACATTAATTTTTGATGTTCTACGTTCTGAAAGCTTTATAGAAGTAAACTATAATAAAAATGCGAACTAGGGTAGGTTAGGATGGGTTAGGTGTACTGCAAAGAAAGCGCGCGCTAGCGCGTCAACAAAATTTCGAGTATATATTACAACAGGGATTTTTTTTAAAGAAAACCTGTAGTGCTAGGTGGATCTATCCTGTTAGGTCTTAGGTTAGCCAGGGTTCGTCAATAAAACCATCTTTCAAGTCATAAATCATCATTTAAGTAATAAAATCACATTAATGTTTTAATTTCCACACTCAGAAGGCTTTATCGAATTAAAAAAATGTGTTGTGAATGTATCACATTTTGATGAAGAAAAAGGTTCAAAACAAAATAAGTAAATAGATAAAATAAAAATTGAAAGTTTCCGTAGAGAACTTTTTTAATCTACGGCATTCAGAAGGCTTTATAGAAGCTAAATGTTTGGTGAATATATAACCTTTCAGCTAAAGTTTACTAAATGTCTTCGGAATAATACATTTCCGTAGGAAATTTTTTATTTCAGGTTGTTAAGGAGTGCTGTTAGCAGGCAAAGAAGTATATTTTTATATGTAACTTATTTCGGGTATTCTTAAGTGTACAAAATTTCCACGGAAAATTGAAACGACAAATTTTTCAACTGGATAAAAAAATATACAAGGAGTTTAATGAATAGTTGCCTTTTTTTCTTTTAATAACTTCAATATTGGACAATAATGCACAACTTATTCATAAAACGCATTTATTTATCACTTTTCGAAGTATTTTGCATGATTCATTTTTTACACACTGAAATAAAAACAAATCATTAGGTACTAGGTCTAGACTATACGGTACATGACTCATTATTTCAATGTTTTGGGCATTCAAATATTCAATTGTTCGAGCAGCAGCGTGCGCCCGAGCGTGATCTTGATCCCTCCTCTTGGACGTTTTTCGCGAATATGTCGACGAACTTGAGCTAAACAAACTGTAGTGTACCACTCAACTTTAATAGTGCGGTGATCTTCTAGCTCTATAAAGTAAATATGTTCGCTAATTCCAAAGAATGTGGTAACAATCTTTTTATTTCGACTTTTTTCTCGTACAACTTTTGGTGGAGCTGATTCGTTCTCAAAGACCCAAACTTCAGTCTGCTGCTTTCTTTCGGAATTGTAACAGTATACCCACGTTTCGTCATCTGTAATGATGTTGTATAGTAAATCAGACTATCCATTGTTAAAGTTGACCAAGTTTAAATTAATTGTATCACCGAAATTGTAAAAAATACAGCTCGATAATGGCCTTTATTCAACTCTATATTTTCTTGGCGAAACGATTATTTTAAAATGATGTACTTTACAAACCTTCACGTATATTTGACAACTGTCACTATACCTAAACAATTAGGCCGCAATATCAAATAAAATTAGTTTCTCAAATATCACCGCCTACAAAGTAGGCTTAGCGAAAAGAGAACAGTTACAATGCAAAAAAATTATAACGTAAGAATGGATTATTATGCGAAACTTTATTCCTATAATAAAAATAGCGGCTAGGCGCTATTTTGAAGAAAAAAATTCAGATGAAAGAGGGGCTGAATAGTATAGTATCCCAAATATTGAGTTATAAAGTTAGTTCAAAATGGCCGCTAATTATAAATGTGACAGAACCTAAAAAAATGAAGAGTAAAACCTTTTGAAAACCTACAAAACTTAAGTATTTTATTCTTCACGCGATCCTTAATTGAAACCATGTCCTAAGCATAAGGTTAAATATTACACTTTCTTGGTTACATGATGTTTTATAAAGGAAAATAAACTGAACTTTATTTAAATCTAGAAAACCCTGCAAATAGAAAAGTACAATATTTCGTCGCCTAGTCCCCTAGGGCATTTTCAGCAAAAATAAGCGTTTTACATTTTTAAAATGTTTATTTTATTGTTAATGTGTTCCGAAAATATTCTTGCTCAAAAAAAATGTTATTAAGTGTTTTTTCCAGTTCTGACAGTTTGAGACATATCCAGTATTTTAGATTTAGTTTAGTACCATTTTAATATGCTTTTACTTCCTTTACTTTTGTACTGTAAGATGTAGAAATCTTGTGTGATGTCTCTAACTGACGAAAAAAAGAATCATTTTTACTCAAAATTTGTTAAGATGTTCACACCTTTAAGGAAGAAAAAAAAGACCGAACAAAGTAAAAATCTAACGTTTTTAGATATTTCTTCGAGATAGGCTGAAAGGAAGTTCAAGTTTATAGAAATTTATTTTTACTACTTTAGATATTGATATGCACCGAATTTATTACTTTTTAAAAACCATTTTGACCAAGACAATGGAATCGCAGAAACACCAGTAAAAGGTATAGACGTAAAAAAAGTAATTTTGGAAAATTTGGTTTTTCCTGTCATCGACTCTCATCATTGCCGGGTACTGCCACCAGAAAATATTTGGATCCAAAATTGAATATTTCTATAATGTATGATCTATATTTAACTCGTGAAATTGTGTTCGACAATACTCCTGTTAAAGAGCACAAGTATAGGGAAATGTTCAACAATGAATTTAATTTAGGGTTTTTGGTTCCATGAAAAGATTTGTGTGATGTGTTTTTTTTCCTTTTTCCCCTAAAGATTTGCAACTACAAGAGTTTGAAGAAAACTTTACATATAAGTCAGCTTCCAAGTTGCAAAGAGACCTAAGCCGTTCCATAACTTATAAAAAATCATGCACTGTTATCAGTTTTGACCTACAAAATGTGTTTTCACTACCAGCAACCCATGTTAAAAATTTTTTTCCAAAAAAAAGTTTCAAGTTTACAATGTGACTGCTCACTGCTCTATTAATATAATCACTTACTGTGCTATATGGCATGAAGCACTCACAGGAAGGGATAGCAATGTTCTAGCAAGCGTAATTAATCGCTTGTTGATCGAAATAGTCAAGGATAATCCCACCTTGCAAACAATTGTAATGTGGTCAGATGGTTGCGCTCCACAAAACAGATATAAAATGATGAGTATTTCGATAATTTTTCTTTTAAATGAACATCACGCAGTTAAGAAAATAATGCAAAATTTCTCTGAATCTGGTCATTCCTTAATATAGGAGGTCGGTGTCATTCAGAAACAAAATAGAAAAATATTCACAGCACTTAGAAATCTACAGTTCTGGTTCTCTTTTAAGAATCCTAAAATAAAGCCCCAAATCGAAAAGCAAGTTTAAAAATAATACAATTTTTTTTAATTACACCAGTGCTTCAGAAATGTTTACTTTTAGCCAAATTCCCTTTTCGAAAGTAGGATTTTTGCGGTATACTAAGAGCACCGATGTAATTAGCTTCAAAACCTCGTTTTTGGGCACAAAACATACTTCTTCTATAAGTCTCGTAAAGATAACCCTGCCAAGAAAAGGAAAAAACACTGCACATGGCACAGAGTTTAAACGATATTAAATTGGTTAGTAAGAAACCAGCTCCAAAAAAAATTAAAGTCAAAAAATTTCATATCTTAAGCATGCTGAACCTTATACCAGAAGTTGACCGTTGTTCTACGAGGTAGTGTTTAAAGAAGTTTAAATGTTATAATGCAAAATATTTATTTTAGACATTTTAGTAATGCGTGAGACCACGCAAATAATTCTTATATAAAAAATATACATCTAAAAAAATATGTAAGCTTATTTTTTTACCCCCATTTATTAGATATGTATCAAATAAGAACGAATCACTATTCCCAACATGAGACACATCCAGCGTTTTAGACCATAGTTTGCTAATTGATCCACATCCAAATTAAAATATGTATTTTAAGAATGTCTCTACTAGATACCCAAAATTTTATTGGTGTATTTAACAAAATAGCTTATAATAGAAAAAACGACATTAGAGTAATCTACTCGTGTTAATACAAAATGTGAAACACAGCCTTAAAAATTGGATCACGTATTTCTTAGTTTTGTTTCTTTGTCCCGTGGATCAAAAAAGAACTAGGGTGGCAATTTAGCACCCACGTTCATAACAACATTTCAGCTAGGACAAAATACTTCAGTTTTTTAAGACTTTTATTCTCCATGTTCCTTAGGTTCTGTCAAATTTTTACGCGATTTGAACTGTGCAATTTTCATTTCCTCATATTTTGAGGAAGAATTAAGGTTACAAATGCCCTTCAAAATATCTGCTATTCGACCAGTTTTTAAAATGTTTTTTTTTTAAGATGGCGACAAGCTGCCGCACAAAACACGCAACAAAAATGAGCATTTAGTCTCATTAAAATTTGCCAAACTTAATTTTTTAACCTTGACATGTTCAAAAAATAAAAGAGGGTTCCATTAAAGACCCCCACTGTAGGGGTATCGTGTATTAATTATAAGAATAATAATAATACGCTGTACATGTATGCAGCTTTTAATTTTTGGAACCAAGTTTTCCTTAACAACCCTCTCTTATTTTATACTTACTCACTCATCTGTTTCATAAATGGAGTATTAATAGTCACTGTATTACATTGATACGTGATATTAAAGATAATATAGAATTTATTAGAATAAAAAATCATTATTTTTCAAACCCCTTGAATATTAATATCCTAGTATTAGAACTGTATAATTTTTCGAGGAAACATTAGAAAAAACGTCCTATATTCAGCAAAATTTGACTGGTTGTTTTATCGTAATAAAGCTTTTAATAAATATTGAATCTTAACAATCCTATTCACTAATTTAGACCAGGTCTAACTTGACAGTTATAGGTTTAAGTTTTAACAAATAAACAAATAATTTTTCTAAATGTCACACATCCAAATGGTTCGCTTATGAACCATGACTGGCGAACTAAGAGTTTTACGTACCATGGCGACTAGACCTGGTCTTACTCTCAAACTTTTTTAGTGAGTAAGGGGGTTAGTGTTTTAGGTGTAGTCGAATATGAAACAAAAACCACGACTTTAGAAATACACCTACACCTTGTAAAAGTTTAATATTTCCCTCGTAAAAGGGAAGTATTGTGATAGTGAAAAAAATCACTCTCCAAGATTTTTTCAGATCTTCACTTTTCAGGCTGCCTAGATGACGAAAAACATGTTTTCTCAATTCCGTCGGTCTGTCTGTCTGTTTGCGGCGTAGCTAAAAAACTGCTTATCCGATTGACTTTAAATTTTGGTCAAAAATTAAAGATCATATGGGGATGATCTGTTAACATTTTGGCAAAAATCCAATATAGCGAAACAAAATGGCGGCCTAGTGAAATATTAAAAAAATTATTATTAAAAAACTACTCATTCAATTTATCTCAAATTTTTCAAAAACGTCAAGTATTATATTGAAATCATGTGGTCAAATTTTGGTACGAACACAAAATGGCGGAAAAAAATGGCGGCAAAATAAAATATTTAAAAATTCAGTCCGAAAAACTGCTTAGTGATTTGATTTGAAATTGTAAGCCATAACTAATTGTGGTATAGGGCTCAACTAGTAAAACTGTGTTACTAATTCAAGATGGCGGAACAAAATTGCGGCCAAATAAAATGTTTGTAACCGTGAAGAAAATCACTTAATAAGGGTTTACATATATTTACTTTGTAGCGCCCCAGATGCCAAAAAACATGTTCTATCAATTCCGTCGGTCTGTCTGTCAGTCTGTGTATCAGTTCGCGACATAGCTTAAATACTACTTACCCGATTGACTTCAAATTTTGACCCAAAATTAAGGGTCATATGTGAATGTTCTGATTATATTTTGGTAAAAATCCAATATGGCGGAACAATGTTAAAAAAATGTTTGTTAGAGTGGTGTATTGAATGGGGTTAAGTAAAAAAAAAACAAGTATTTGTTTTTAAATTGCCGACGTTTTGCCACTTAATTGTTGCATCCTCAGGACACATGTATAGACCTTATATCCTGCATGAAACCCATATTATCAGTACATTTACTCCGTTGTTCCGCATATATTTACTGGATCCTAATCCCCAAATAATACACCATTTTAACATAACAAGAGGATCGTTAATGAAAACCATTCAGAAACTTAATATCTGTGATATGTGCAGACCAACGGAGTAGGTAAAGATTGATAATATGGGTTTCAATTTATGATGACAAAACAAAATGACGGCCAAATAAAATTTTTAAAAAATCAACGTAAAAAATCTTGTTCAATTGATTTTAAATTTTGCAGAAAAATTAAATGTGAATATGGGATACTTATTGAATTTATTTTAAATTATGCTTAAAAGTCAGCGTGGCATAGGTAGAAAGGAAAGGGTAAACATATTGGTAGGAATCCAATATGATAGAACAAAACCGCGCCTAATAAAAATAAGAGACAGTATATGTAACACGTATACGCTGTGAGTATGTACTGAACTAACTTGAACCACATTTCACTCTTCTCAATAAAAATAATAGTTCATAACGAGGGAAGCTCCGGGTAAAGGAATTTATCTATTTTTTTTTATTAGTACATACATTAGCTTCTACTCAAAATTATTTTAAGCAACAAATTTATTAGAACACATATTTAAAATGCAAAATTCTAATTTTGACACACTAAAACTAGCTGCAGGATTAAATTGTGGCTATAAACCCTTTTGATCAGGAGGTCGAGAACTAGAACATATCAGGTTTTCAGAAAAAATTGACTGAAAGCGATTTCTCATCCGAAATATGTGACTATTTAGGTCTTGATTGCAGTTTTTGTTACTTCCCTTGTAAAATTGTAAAAGTAAAAAAATCACTCTCCGAGATTTTTTCAGATCTTCACGTTTCAGGGTCCCTAGATGACGAAAAACATGTTTTCTCAATTCGGTCGGTCTGTCTGTCTATCGGCCTGTCTGTCTGTCTGTTCGCGGCGTAGCTGAAAAAACTACTTATCCAATTGATTTCAAATTTTGCTCAAAAATTAAGGGTCATATGGGGAAACCTGGTAACATTTTGGTAAAAATCCAATATGGCAAAACAAAATGTCGGCCTAGTGAAGTGTTAAAAATATTTTTATTAAAAAACTACTCATCCAATTTATCTGAAATTTTGCAAAAACATCAAGTATTATGTTAAAATCAAGTGGTATAATTTTGGTACGAATCCAACTTGGCGGAACAAAATGGCCGCATAAAAAATATTTAATATTTCAGCCTGAAAACACTGCTTAATGGCTTGATTCCAAATTGTGTGCCATAACTAATTGTGGTATAGGCACTAACTAGTAAAATAGTGGCACTAATTCAAGATGGCTGAATAAAATGTTTGTAATTGTGAAAAAATCTCTCTCGCAGGTTTTACACATCTTTACGTTTTAGCGTCGCTAGTAGGTAAAAATATATTTTATCAACTCCGTCGGTCCGTCTGTCGGTATATCTGCCTGTTAGTTCGCGGCATAGCTTAAAGACTACTTACCCGATTGACTTCAAATTTTTATCAAAAATTCAGGGTCATATGGGCATGACCTGGTAATATTTTGGTAAAAAACCAAAATGGCAAAACAAAATGTCGGCGTAGTAAAATATTAATACAATTTTGGTACGAATCCAAGATGGCGGAACAAAATGGCGGTATAATATTAAAAATTCAGCATGAAAAAACTACTTAATAGATTGATTTCAAATTGTGTGCCATAACTAATTGTGGAACAGTAGTAACTAGTAAAACTTTGGTTCTAATTCAAGATGGCGGAACAAAATTGCGGCCAAATAAAATTTTTGTAATCGTGAAGAAAATCACCCTCTCAGGATTTACATATCCTCAGTTTTAGTATCCGTAGATGCCAGTTCGCGACATAGCTTAAATACTACTTACTCGATTGACTTCAAATTTTGACCAAAAATTAAAAATCTAATATGGCGGAACAATATTAAGAAGTGTTTATTGGAGTGGTGTATTATTTGGGGTTAATATTCAGTAAAAAAAGCAAGTATTTTTTAAAATGTTTGACGTTTCGCAACTTAATTGTTACATTCTCAGGACACATATATGTATATATATATATATATATATATATAAACATATATATATACATATATATATATATATATATATATATATATATATATATATATATATATATATATATATATATATATATATATATATATATATGTAGATCTTATATCCTGCATGAAACCCATATTATCAGTACTTTTACTCCGTTGTTCCGCTAAGATTTCCCAGTTATTGAGTTTCTTATTAGTTTTCGTTAACGATCCTCTTGTTGTTATATTAGAGTGGTGTATTATTTGCGGTTAGGATCCATTAAAAAAAACAAAAGACTTTTTTAAATTGTCGACGTTTCGAAACTTTATCATTGCATCCTCAGGATACATATATAGATTCTATATCCTGCATGAAACACACATTTTCAGTCTTTACCTACTACGTTGGGCCGCAGATATTTCCCAGATATTAAGTTTCTAAATGGTTTTTGTTAACGATCTTCTTGTTGTTGTGTTTGGTGTATTATTTGGGGTTAGGAAATATCTGCGGACCAATGGAGTAAGTAAAGACTAATATGGGTGCCATGTAAGATGGCGAAACAAAATGACGGCCAAATAAAATTTTTATAAAAACAACGTAAAAAAAGTCTTGTTCAATTGAATTTAAATTTTGGAGAAAAATTAGATGTGAATATGGAATACTTATTGAATTTATTTAAAATTGTGCCCAAAAGTTAAGTGTAGCATAGGTAGTAAGGAAAGGGTAAACATATTGGTTGGAATCCAATATGATGGAACAAAATGGCGCCCAATAAAAATTAAGAGACAGTATATGTAACACATATATACTGTGACTATGTACTGAACTAACTTGGATCACACTTCACTCTTCCCAATAAAAGTAATAATTCATAACGAGGGAAGTTCCGGGTAAAGGAATTTACTGATTTATTTTCTATATCCAAAATAAAACTTGCTTCCTTCTATAATTTATTGTTCATTTGACCAGTCTCGAACCTAAACATGATATATACCGTATCTGGTCTTGAATCGACCATTTAATTTCAATAAACCCGTAATTTTTGGTTTTGCTGAACATGAATTTAATGTTAGTAGGTACCATTTTTCGAAGAAACTACATTTTTCATTTATGCAAGTAAGTTTCGATGATCTATTTTATAACAATTTTTTTTATTATATTTTTTTTACTTTATGATAGACAAGCAAGTATAATTATGTTTTAAATGAAGAACTAAGCAGCAAAAACGGACTTACTAATATATTCTGATGGTGGCAGGGCATTTATGCGGGTCAGTTGTTGCTTTTATCGATTTACTTTGGAGTGGTTAAATACGTTTTTTTTTTAATTTTTTTATTGGAGTCCATTTCATTCGTTTCCATATGCCTAAAAATTTGCATCCTATTTTTTTTTCAAACTATTACATATATATATATATATATATATATATATATATATATATATATATATATATATATATATATATATATATATATATATATATATATATATATATATATATATATATATATATATATATATATATATATATATATATATATATATATATATATATATATATATATATATATATATATATATATATATATATGTATATGTGTTGATTTTTACTCCTTCACGGATGGAAAAATACAATGTGTTTCCATTCCGGGTGTACATCCGTTCACTACTGTCGTTCTGAAAAGAACAGTTTTGCTGACGTTTCGCCAAAATCACATTTGGCATTTTCGAAGCTTTCTTTCTCGCGTCCGAATGGAGACTGAAGTGTTGGTGACTGCGACGCTTCCTTTTATACCCCCACTCGGGGCCGAAGGTTATATCTGCGCAGGCGTTGGTCGTTATTTATGTTTTCCGGATGGTGCTGTTGTTGTTGCGCTAACTGCGCTTGAGTTTTTGCGATTTTAGATTTGTCGATTATTGTCTTCCATACTGTTGGTAGTTTTAATGATTCGTCCCTTTTATTCAGATCACCTTGTTTTTCAATTTCTATGGCTTCTCGGATTATTCTGGTCTTATAATGTTCTATATTGGCAATCTCCCTACACCCATCAAAATTTATTTTATGGCCGGTTTCCTGATGATAAAGCTGAGGTTGTTTGTTTATTTCTGATGCTGAGTTTATGCTCTTCCACTCTTGCTGATATTCGCCTGTTAGTTTGCCCTACGTACAACTTCTCACAGTCTGGCACGGAATGCTGTACACTCCGTGGTTTTCCAGTTTGATTTTATCTTTTGGGTTTCCGAGTAGATTACCTATAGTTGTTTGTGGCTTGTGTATTGTTTGTATGTTGTGTTTCCTCAGAATTCTTCCGATTCTGTCTGTTGTGCCTTTTACATATGGTAAGACTACTCGTTGCTTTCCCGGCTCATATTTTTTGTTGTTCGTTGTTCGGGAAACCTGTGCATTAATAGCTTTCTCTATGGTGCGATTTGTGTAGCCATTTTTCTTTAAAGCACTAGATACTACCTTAAGTTCGTTTTGTCTCGTCTGGGTTTCAGTTAGTCGCACGGATCTAGATATTAGAGTATTTGCCACAGCTTGAATTTGTGCTGGGTGATGATGTGATTTTGCATTTAAATATCTGTCTGTATGTGTCGGTTTTCTATACACGGTGTATTCGAAATGTCCGTTATGTAGTTTTGTGACCAAAACATCTAAAAATGGTAGTTTGTAAAATACACAAACCAGGGGCGCCTATCAGACCTATTGTTAGTGCTGTTAATTCGCCGCTACAAAAACTGGAGAAATACCTTTCTGAAATTATGCAACCAACTGTAGAAAAAGCTGATTCATTTGTAAAAAACTCGGAGCATTTCACTCGAATTATACGAGATATCGTCCTTGAAAAAAACGATATCATAGCAAGCCTAGATGTCAAATCGTTATATCCCAGTATTCCAATCGACGAAGCATTGGACAAGATTGCTATGAACGAGGATTTTCAGGCACATATAATAGAACTCTCGGAGCATTGCCTCAAAAATACTTATTTTTCTTTCAACGGGCAAATGTATAAACAAATGGATGGTGCTCCAATGGGGTCTTCGCTATCACCAGTAGTCGCGAATTTATTTATGATATACTTCGAGAAAGAAGCTCTTGAGAAAGCAAGTTTAAAACCCAAATTATGGATTCGTTATGTGGATGACATATTTATTATATGGCAACATGGTCATGCAGAGCTCGAAAAATTTCTGACTCACGTAAATTCAATCCACCCCAGAATACAATTTACTCTAGAGCTAGAGGAAAACAACAAACTACCATTTTTGGATGTTTTGGTCACAAAACTACATAACGGACATTTCGAATACACCGTGTATAGAAAACCGACACATACAGACAGATATTTAAATGCAAAATCACATTATCACCCAGCACAAATTCAAGCTGTGGCAAATACTCTAATATCTAGATCCGTGCGACTAACTGAAACACAGACGAGACAAAACAAACTTAAGGTAGTATCTAGTGCTTTAAAGAAAAATGGCTACACAAATCGCACCATAGAGAAAGATATTAATGCAAAGGTTTCACGAACAACGAACAACAAAAAATATGAGCCGGGAAAGCAACGAGTAGTCTTACCATATGTAAAAGGCACAACAGACAGAATCGGAAGAATTCTGAGGAAACACAACATACAAACAATACACAAGCCACAAACAACTATAGGTAAACTACTCGGAAACCCAAAAGATAAAATCAAACTGGAAAACCACGGAGTGTACAGCATTCCGTGCCAGGACTGTGAGAAGTTGTACGTAGGGCAAACTAACAGGCGAATATCAGCAAGAGTGGAAGAGCATAAACTCAGCATCAAAAATAAACAAACAACCTCAGCTTTATTCCTACATCATCAGGAAACCGGCCATAAAATAAATTTTGATGGGTGTAGGGAGATTGCCAATATAGAACATTATAAGACCAGAATAATCCGAGAAGCCATAGAAATTGAAAAACAAGGTGATTTGAATAAAAGGGACGAATCATTAAAACTACCAACAGTATGGAAGACAATAATCGACAAATCTAAAATCGCAAAAACTCAAGCGCAGTTAGCGCAACAACAACAGCACCATCCGGAAAACATAAATAACGACCAACGCCTGCGCAGATATAACCTTCAGCCCCAAGTGGGGGTATAAAAGGAAGCGTCGCAGTCACCAACACTTCAGTCTCCATTCGGACGCGAGAAAGAAAGCTTCGAAAATGCCAAATGTGATTTTGGCGAAACGTCAGCTAAACTGTTCTTTTCAGAACGACAGTAGTGAACGGATGTACACCCGGAATGAAAACACATATATATATATATATATATATATATATATATATATATATAAATATATATATAAATATATATATATAAATATATATTAACTTCTTTATTAATTTGTTATAAACAATTTAGTGCAAAAAGTGGCGTTTTTTTTTGTTTTTTGCTTATAAAATCAAAACGATTTAAGCAATCGACAGAGGTGACTTGTAGAGAATTGAAATACGGACAAAACGAGCTATTAAACAAGTCGATAGGATGATTAGTTTTGAAGAAAAAAACGGAAAATTCCCCATTTTTTAAAAAATTTATGTCGACCATTTTTTAAGTCGTAGCGTAGATCTTCCGGGAAATGGTAGTCAATGACAAGAACTTTATACAAGCACAAAACAGGCTTCATAGGATAATTTGGTTTTAAGTTATTGCAATTTGAATTTTTTACTGCGCTAACTTCCAGCGTGTCTCGATACGACACGGATTGGCCCATTTCAGTTTTACAAGAAAACTTTGAAAACTCACTTATCGTACTTCCAAACGTATATTTTCATTTTGTATTATTATATCTTCACTCGTATCCAATCACTTTGTCAAATCATATATTCTTTTCTCAAATCAAGGGTACACTAGATACCCTACGATTTGACAGTAGTTTTTACTGTTTTTGCAACATTTTAATGCAAAATGAAAATTTACATTTGGAAGCACCATAAATGAGTCTTCAAAATTTTCTTATAAAATTGAAATCGGCCAATTCGTGACGGCGGCTCCTGTCTTCTACTTGCATAAAGCTCATGTCATTGACCACCATTTCCTGGAAGATCTACGCTACAACGGGCAAATTTCGCAGTTTTTCAGGGTTTTCTTCGAAACTAATCATCCGATCGATTTGTTTAATCACTCATTTTGTTCCTATTTCAATTCTTTATAATTCGCCTCTATATAGCATTATAATTGCGTAAATCGTTTTCATTTTATAAGTAAAAAACGGAAAAAACTCTTTTTTGCACTAAATTGTTTATAACAAATTAATAAACAATAGTTACGAGTAGACAAAACATCAGCACGAACCAGCAGAAGGTGTTTTAAGTGATGGCACAGTTGGTTTTCATGTAGTATTTTTGTCACAAAACCAATAAATGTCTGCTCTATTGTTTGGTTTTGACGCATTAACTCGAATAAAACTCCGAAAAGATAGCTCGTATCAAAAAAATTCTAAGAGTAATAATATGTACTAATAGATGTAATTTACTGTACTAACTCAGTCATGTAAATCGCTATTTCAAGAAATCAAGCAATCCCAAATAAAGTCTTGAAAAAGCTCAACACTATGAGTGAAACGTTGACTTGATGTGAAAAATTGTGTTTCATTATGAACCTATACCCAAGAAAATAAGATTTTCAGGTATAAATATATGGTTAATGAAAAATCCCTATATATATATATATATATATATATATATATATATATATATATATATATATATATATATATATATATATATATATATATATATATATATATATATATATATATATATATATATATATATATATATATATATATATATATATATATATATATTTTATTTTAAATTACCAGTTCATTATCTGCTATTTTGACATTTTAAATAACTTGGGTTCAATTCACAAGCTTTTTATCAGAGGTTAAGTGTAAATATGTAATATAATATTGGTTACATGCTTGTTTTTATTATAATTGTTATCTATTCACTCTTTTGCAACTACTGACCACTAGAAAATCAATGAGTTAACCGAATAATTAACTTTTTAGAACTTATGATTACATTGATACTTCGAGAAGATCATGCATAGTCTACAGACAACTCTAATGCAATTTTATAAAAATCATAATCATTTAAATTATTAAATGCAAGACAAATATCAAATCAATAAATAAAATTGACAATCAAGAGGTAAAGATTCATAAATAAGATCTAGGAATCTAAATAATTTACTTAGAAAGCAACACAGTATATTATATTTTTAACGTTTTTTTGTTGTTGTGAAAACAAGAAAAATCCGTTATGAACAAGCCGTATTGCAGGATATATTCAAACTCGCGCTGACTATTCTTTTTTATGTTTTTATTTCCTCGATACTTTGGAGAATTTTGCGAAATTATCTTAATGGTTTTTTATCATTCTAAATTACTATTTTCTTCTTTAAACATGTTTTCCTGTTTTACTCTTTGTCTTTTACCTTATAATAATTTTATAGTTCCAGTTTTTTAGTACTGCTTTCTGGATATATATTTTCTGAGTTGATGCATTGTCTATGTTCGATCGCAGAGGAAGTCTCGGTATTATTAATGAAAATAGCGTCGTTTCCTATTTTCTGATTTTTGCACACTTCGCGAAACAATAATTTAGCGTCCTTTTCTTTTCACCATAATATATTTATTTTTGTATTTCTTCTTTTTAACATTGCATAGATTTGTCTTGTGTATCGTCTTTGTAAGTCGCAACTCGAGTAATCCAGTGCAATTTTAGTGCCTATTATAAAAGGCAGATTACGCCTCTGTCTATGGTCTTACCTTCGCCAATGATATTGATTGAATGGGACGATGTAATCTTTGGACTAGCCTTCAAAAAACATACAGAAAAAACACCAGATAAAAAACCATGGTACCACGGAAATCAATGTCATATTATAGCACTCCATAATTCGATGAGTTTAAAATTAAAAATTCGTTTATACAAGGCATCTACAAGAAGCATACTAACACATGCTATACCAATTTGCGCCTCTGCAGCAAAAACATCTTAGTCATTACTAACAAACTGTGATTGTAAATAATTACATTAAAAATCACCATAATCACCTCCTCATCTGTATTTGTAAGTACTAAACAAAATTAGAAAAAAAGATAAAACAATACGAAATATTTATCTAGTTCAAAAGTCTTATTATAATTTATATAAAATAAGCATTTATATTTTAAAATGTCATACATCCACCACTGGACCATACAGCATAATCTCCAAAAATAAATAAGGATGTATTTGATTAGTCCAAAATAAGCCAAAGATTTTATTAACAAATAAGGATTCCAAATAAACAAAAAAATTCTATATATAAGGACTCAGAGTAGTAATCTTTTTTTCCTTACCGGCTTAAGACAAATAATAAAAATAATAGTAAAAAAAATGGCTTCCCACAAATATAATAAATAAATAAATAAATAACTAGTTAATTAATAAATTAATTATAAATGGTTAAGTAAATAAATAAGTAAATAAATAAATACAATAAATTTCAGTACTAGGGAAATCCGGCGGAACACAGGAGAATCTGTCAAGGAAGGTCAATCAAAGAAACTACCTGATGAACCTTGAGAGGCAAAATATCCGATCACAGATGGAGCATCTCGGTTTTATTAAACCTCGAGCGATCTTGACCTATCCCAACTCGATGTGAGCGATCTACGTCACTCGGTGACCAGATTGTTTAAGCACGGCTTTGTCCATTTCTCTTCTGTGTGCGTTTAATTACATATATTAATCTTTTTGTGTTCAAAAATGAAACTTTTTTGTGACAATAAAATGCAGCCTTCAAGATGTAAGTTATTATAATTTTAAACTTATGTTTAGGGATGTTGATTCAAATTTTAATCATTTTTTTTTGATGAGTGCATTTCAAAAAATTCGCATCGTATTTGAAAAAATGTGATGTATTTTTAAAGTCTCAAAAAAATATTCTTGTAAAAAGTTTTAGCATGACCCATACAGGATTGTTGTTTGATACTTTCGGGACTAGATTTAATACACTCGAGCTTGTATTAGTAGCCCCCTTAGACAAATCTTGGACTCAAAATATAACAGATTACTGCAGTTGTATCCAAGGTTAAAATCCTAGTTATAGTTTTCATCGATATTACACTCTAAAACTGCGTTTACGGTGATCCTACCTAGTGACCGGCATCATGTGACTCCGCAATTTAAACTAAAATCTCTAGTATATGTTTTTTTAGTCACAGACGGTATTTCCCTTCGAGAAGTTCCCCAACAAAATTCAAACCTAAGCATTGTACTATTTAGTGTACTTTAGCCCTATTTAGTACTTTGCCTATTGCCAAATTAGTACAAAATGTAGCTTGGAACAACCCTGGTTTCGTATCTAAAATGTATTAACTTTCCGTAAGTCTCTCGAATCGCCTCGTAAAGAACAGACCTCTGTGTTCTTAACATAAGTGGTTCCACGTGTTCGGTTTTGCTGTGTTGCTTCGGGGGGATCCAAGAGACTCAAACGCTCAGGGTGGAAAGTAACGACTCCGCATCAAAGGAAGCAGAGGCTGTGAACGTGAGAGGTCTAGTTGTTCCTGCATGCTAGCCTGTTCGTCTGTTCAGTTCTACATAGAATATATAGCGTAATGGCCGCTATGTGGTGGGAGTAGAGGGGTACGGGGATGATTTGAAAGAAAAGGTCATCTTGTGATACCAGTAGTACTTCCTTAAGGGGCAATCTGTGGAAGCCAAGATGCATTAGAACAAAATAAAAAATAGTAATATCGTTCAACGATCTACAGAGAGCACTTTGCTCGTAAACGTAACGTCGTTACCTATTGGGCTGGAGAATAGTACTGAAAGTAAAAAAGTGACAGCCAACTCCATATTAAAAGGAAAGAAAGAAAAAAGAAAGAAGTCCCCTCATCAAAGGCCAAACATAAAAATTGTACCATTTAGTGTATTTTAGCTCTATTTACTACTTTCCCGACAGCCAAATTAGTGCAAAGAGCTTGAAACAACCCTGGTTTCGTATCTAAAGTCTATTCAAATTCCGGATAGAATGCATGTAAACAACAGTTATTGTGCATGCGTTAAAAATACAACTTTAGCTTACATTCACTCTATCTTGAATTTGAATAGACTTTAGCCACTACTTCGCAGTGAAATAATTTATCATATTTCTCTCTTCGATATAACTTTTGCAACTAAAAATCTTTGCTTTTTAATACTAGAAAACAGATGTGTGTCTCTTGCTTTTGTGTGGATTGTAACTGCATAGATCTAGAGCACTACTACCTCTTAGAAAAAAACTATCTTTTTTCACCTTGGCTAATTATATAAAAAACAGAAATTCAGTGGCAACACAGATGCGAGGGCGAATACCTGGTCCCAGATGGCATCTCGGTATTAAAACTGACAGCGTTGTTCTCTTTCCACTGAGCTTGTTTCAAGCGTTGCTTAAGCCTTAGAGAGTGTTTTGAAGAAATCAATCGACTGTTTAGTGACACGTCGTGTTCCTTCTACTGTAAAGCGGAGGAACAATGAATTTAAACTTGGTCGACTTTTCCTAAATGACAACTTTTGAGCTCCTAAGCAGAAAACGACAGTTCCGGAAAGAAATATTGGACTTGTACGAAACATGATTAAAGAGGTCCGGCATGTTACTATCTACTATCATCTCATTTGGTATACAACATCATTACATGTGATTAACATGAGAACCAATCAGCTTCTATAAGTTGTTCATGAAAAAAGCCGAAACGAAAAAATTATCGCCACATTCATTGAAGTTAGCGGACATGTTTCCACTGTAGAACTAGAGGATCATTATACTGAGTGGTACACTACAGTTTGTTTACCTCAAGTTTTTCAAAATGTTCGCGAAAAGCGTCCAAGAGGAAGAATCATCTTACATCAAGATAACACTTTGCTGGTCGATCAACCGAATATTATGCCCAAAACATTGAAATATGGAATCATGCACCGTATAGTCAAGGCCTAACATCTAATGATTTCTTCTCATTTTGCTGTATAAAGAATATATTATAGGGTATACTTTATAAATCGACCGAAGAAGCTGTCGGCGCCTTTAAAAATGAAATTATCAACTTAACGCGGGAAGACTGTTTTGAGGATTGGTTTTCACGAATGCAAATTGAAAAAAATGGCCAGCCGAATGTAATGTTGAAACAATCAGGACCAAAAAAATATTTACTCAGTTGACATTTTGCGCAAAAATCAAGTGTGAAATAGGGAAAGACCGATACCTTTTTTAGTGTAAATTTTATGTGGCAAAACAATATGGCGGACTAATAAAATATTTAAACAATCCGTAAAATTCCATTTCCTGTAAAAAAACCTTCTTTTTTTGGGAGAAAATAATTAATATTATTTAATTTTGTAGACTATATCTAAATAAAGTAATTTCTATATTCCTTCTCTTGGTAACCGCAATGGTTATGTAAATGTATGCTGAATACTGAATTTGGCTTAACAGAAGTGTCAGAGTTGATAACCAGATTTCTCTTGACAAAAAATAGACAAGAACGTCTGAAAAGGTAGTTATTCCAAGGAGGTCTAAAGTAATGAACAAAAAAAGGCCACCCTTTTGGTAACAACAAAAAACTATCGTCTCAACCCCAAAAAAAGGATGACTATTGTCTTTTGTAATCTTTTATCTGTGATATAAAATTCGAAAAAAAAAACAATAATTGTATGATTTTTTTAAATGGAATTGCTGTTAAGAAATAAAGGACAATTCGGTTAAGTTAAATTAGAAAATATAGGTATACCGGACGTTCGGACGCAAAAAGAGGACGACTGGTAATGATATAACTATCAAATTATTTCAGTTCTCGTAGCTTTCATAATTAAATATTAAGTGGCATTTCCGAATACGAAATTATTTAAACAAGTAAATATTTTGGGTGAAAATTCGCCTAAATTTACTTTGCTGTAAAAAAATATTTGGCTATGTATGTACTAAGAATACTTGAGAAATTATATGCAATTTTATTATCTTAATACTGATGTAATATTTAAACAAAATGATGCACATTTGCATTTCGGTTTAGCGCTCAAACATAATTTGAATGTAAATATCCTTTTCGCCTTGATCTTTCTGTGTATGTACTATTTTTTTTACCCAACGGTGCATGCAGACGAGAGTTGTGTGTCGGACAGCCGATTTGTGTATATCTAGCTACGGGCAAAGTTTAACAGAATTATCATATTGCAAACTTTGCTATAGGTCAAACGCCTGGACCAATTTTCATGAATGCATCAAAATCAAAATATTCATCGGTATCTTGGAAGTGTTGCAGCTTTGATGTATAGATGCTAATTTGAGGCCGCTTTTCGAAAGGTCATCTAATTCCGCAAACTGCATATAAACTGTTGGTAATTTCCTTTGCACATCATCAATTTTTAAACAAATTCAAACTTGTTAAAAACTGAAAAAGCTATAGAGATTTTTTCAGGTCTTTACGTTTCAGGGTTCCTAGATGCCGAAAAACATGTTTTCTCAATTCCGTCGCTCTGTCTGTCTGTTCGCGGTTGCATAGTTAAAAAACTATTTACCCGATTGACTTTAAACTTTGGTCAAAAATTATTGGTCATATGGGAACGACCTAGTAACATTTTAGTAAAAATTCAAAATAGCAAAACGAAATGAGAACCTAGTAAAATGTTAAAAAAATTATTATTAAAAAACTACTTATCCTTTTTATCTCAAATTTTGCACAAAAATCAAATTTTATAAAGAAATCAACTGGTAAAATTTTGGTACGAATCCAAGATGGCGGAGCAAAATGATGGTTTAATAAAATATTTAAAAATTCAACCTGAAAAACTACTTAATGGACTGATTTCAAATTGTGTGTCATAACTAATTGTAGTATAGAAATGAACCAGTAAAATTGTGGTACTAATTCAAAATGGCGACCAACTAAAATATTTTCAGGTTTTAGCGTCCTTATAGATACCAAAAAAATATGTTTTATTATTTCCGTGGGTTCGTCTGCCAGTTTGTCTCTCTGTCTGTCGCGGCATAGCTTAAAAACAGCTTGTCAGATTGACTTCAAATTTTAATAAAAAATTAAGGCTCATATGGGGATGACCTGGTAATATTTTGATAAAAAACCAAAAAAGCACTTATCCAATTTATCTGAAATTTTGCATAAAAATCGAGTATTGTGTAGAAGTCAACTGGTAAAATTTTGGAGGTAAGAAATGGTGGCTTAATAAAATATTTAAAAATTCTCAGGTTTTACATATTTTCAGGTTTTAGCGTCATTAGATGCCAAAAAATATTTTGATCAATTCCGTCAGCGTCGGTCCGTCTGTTTCTCAGCTCGTGGCTTAATTTAAAAACTACTTCAAATTTTAGTCAGAAATTAAAGGCCATATGGGGATGACCTGGTTATATTTTAGTAAAAATTCAATATGCTGGAACAAGATGGCAACCTAGTGAAACATTAAATTAATAAAAAAAAACTAATTATCCAATTTCCTCAAAATTTGCATAATTGCATATCAAGTGTTGCATAGGAATGAACTGGTAACATTTTGGTATGAATATAAGATAGCAAAACAAAATGGCGGCCTAATAAGATATAAAAAAATGCTCCGGGTAAAGGACATTTACCGATTTTTAATTTTGTTTCATTATTTACAGAGTATTATTTGTATATATTGACCCCCCTTATCTTTTTTATTTGACCTTTTGGGTAAAAGTCCTCAAATAAAAATTTAATAGTTCAAAATAAATTTCTAAAAAAACTTTTTGTCACATATACAGTGTAGTTCAAAAAGTCTGGGCGAGGTCCTACTTTCTAATGGGTACCCTATTTTTTATTTTTATGTGGTACACCCTATACCTAACTTTAACATATAAAAACTATTGTCGTTTGTGTTTTTATATTTTTATATTAAAAAATATTGTTTTTTTTATAAAAAAATGTGAAATGGTATTTACTAAAACTATTTACAACTGCTGAATGTGCCCATCGTTCATTTCAATACACTGTATGTAATCACTCTCGATTTTATTTATAGTGTTAATAATAAAATATAAATGATTGTCATTGGTGTCCTGAATAGCCTCAATTATTCTCGCTCGTAAAACCTTCAGTTGGATTTTTATACACTTTATTCTGCGAAAATCCCCACAGGGACGAATCTAGTGGCGTCCAGTCGGGGCTGTCCGGCAGCCAACAAATCGGTCAAGTACGACCAATCTACCTTTGGTATATCATATTAAGGTAATTTATAACCGGAAAAACGTTGTGTGGTGGGGCTCCATCCTGATGCCATATAATTTCGTTGTATGGATGGAGTGGTAACTTGTCCAGAAAATTTTCTACGTCATTAGTCAGTAAGTTAAAATATTTTTCCCTTAAAGGTCCGTCAATAAAAATTGGCCTAATTATTTTATTATCTAAGAGCCACCCTCCACACATGTAACGATCTTCGACCTTGTATCTTAATTTCACTAGTTACTAGAGAGTTTTGCGTTGCCTATCGTACATTTTTCCGGTTATGAATCCCTGCAGTACAGAAGGTGCACTCTTCAGACCATAAGTTTTTTTTTAAATTGTTGTTTTCTTCTTTTAATAATTACATTTCTTGACAAAACATAATTCTTCTGTTTTTTTTTATCTTCTGCTAATTTCTGCACGGGTATTATTTTAAGAGGATATTAACTATGCTTTTTTCAAGTAGAATGCATTTTAAAAATTGATTTTCCGAAATACTTGATGCATATTTTAAGGATGCGTTTGGATTTTCTAAAAATAAATAACACTAATAGTAATTATTTTATAACCAAAGCGCCTACCTTGAAAATATAACAAAATATTTAATTCTTCCTCGTCATTAACGACTACTGTCCGTCTTTTCTATCTCAAAATCCATGTTCAACATTTTTAAGTGTTGTTCAAGTTGGAAGCGCTCGCATCAGAAACTGTTGGTGATATTCCCTTCTCGCTGCACATGCATGTTTGTTTTTCTTATAAAATATCTGCAGAATATCGCATTTTTCCTCATCTGAATATGGCTTTTTCTTGATTGATTGAAAGTCTACCTGACATTAAAACGATCAAGGGGAATCACCAAATAGGCCAGGCCAGATTTTTAATAATAATTTTTAGAACATCAACAAAAAATGGTAATTTTCGTAAAAAATGTATCAAATATGCAGGAAAACGCAAAAATCAAATATAAAATAGGGTGCCTATTTGACATAAGGAAGTAGGACCACGACCAGACTTTTTGAACCACCCTGTATACTATGTGAAAACAAATTTTTCTAAAAATTTATTTTAAGCCGTTAAACTTCTATTTTAGACACTTTTTTCCAAAACGTAAAATAAAAAAGTTAAGGAGGAGGTCAATATATAAAAAAAATACCCTGTATATGTCATGATATAAGCCGTAATTTCCACATTGGTAAGTACATTTATTTTTTATTTTTGTGTTCTCGTTTCAAATCAATAATTTGTCATACTTTTGTCTTGTCAACGATGCAATTACTCAAAAAATAACTGTATCATACAGAGTGTCGCAACATTTGTGAACCAGTACTTTAACAAAATTTACTACTAATCTAAAGAAAGGATTGATATTATTCAACTCTACAAAAAGTATAGACTACAATTCTTTGTGAAATGACGCGCTATCGCCAAAATTCTTTTTTTTTCAATTAGAGAATATCACAGTATTAAAAATTTGCTTACGATTATATGTACTGTCCATGAGTTTATATTTAAAACATATCAGATGATATGATGAAAATAAATCTCCGGAACATGTTCATGAATTTAATAAAGCATCTGTCCGTCAGATTTTGACATATGAAACGAAATATTTCTTAAATATGGGTCGTCAACGGCAGAATGGTATTGGACAACGAGCATGGAATGACACGCATTTCCTACGATTACGATGTTATTATTACATAATAATCTTTTAATAATTATAAAACATTTCGAATTCAATCTTATTTGAAAATAATAATTATTGTCATTTACTTTGTATGTGCATTACTTGCAAATACAAACCATCTTTGCAATGCATTACGTTCCGAAATTACTATTAAACATACAATAAAGGCTTTTATTGACAGTCGTAGAAAAATATATTAATGTACTAGATTCAGCACATGTAGCAAATATAGATAATACAATGTTCGTCGATCTTCCACTTAAAAAGGAGGTTTAAGGAAATAGGTGATTGCATTACTTTCAAGGTGGAGGACGCCCACGTCTCTTACAAGCCCGACGAAGATACGTGCAAGTAAGATAACACCCAACATGAAATGCAACCAGATTAAGAGATAATATTCGACTTATTAAACTTGTTTTTTCAATAACAACGAGAGAAATTCTACCGAAGAATTTAAGGAGATCATTTTCCACTTTATGGTCGTTTTTATTTATTATAAAAGTAAATATTTTTAGACGAAGATGACGAGCTAAACGCTTTTATTATCGATTTTAGCAAAAATGTCAATCATTTTTAACAAGCTTGACTTATTTAAAAAGAACGTTTGGCTACCAAAAACATCTCACAATAACACGTGCTTAGCAAAAAGTCCGCATTTTTATGGGAATAGCGATCGTCTCTGCTTGTCCAAAGACCAAAAACGATATAAAAAAAAAATTACCTTACTCCCGGTATACGTCAAATTTGACAATATTTTTTGAACAGCGCAAAAATTGCAATTGTAAAATTGTTTTTAAAAAACTTATAGGAAATCGTTGGCCAAACTTCGGAAAAATTTGCAGATCGGAAAAAAATCTAATTGGGAACAACTTTTTCTTATATTAAACCACTGGTTTATTATTCTATCTGTTGACGGAACCCGCTTTAAGTTGATCCATTCGAACGGCCGAATATTAGTACAGAAACCACAAAATGAAAGGTTTAGGGAAGCATACACATCACTAAAGGCTTTTGGCGGTGGAGTAATTACTGTTTTTGAGGTTCACTCAAAGGTTCAAGAACGATGACAAAACATTAAAGCAACACCGTAATTCCGTTTACCGAAAATTTTCGCCAATATTTCAGCTTGATCGACGATAACGCTAAGCTACACAGGGTTGACATAATTAATAACGTATTAAATGCCCACAGAGGAATATGATGACTACCGAAGTCCCTCGATCTTATCATCATCGAGCATGTTTGGTTCAAATTTCAATCCTTAGTATGATTGAAAGAAGATTCCCCCCAATCATTATTAAGCTTAAACGAATGACGCCGAGAAAGTGAATTAGTAATTTGAGAATCCGTTCCACTAAGCATTAGTTTGTGTAATCAATTTATAAAAAATTATTGTAATCTTTTTTTTTGAAGAGTTAAATAAGACCAGTTTAATGGAATAGCTCTTATTTTATTTATCTATATAGTATATTCAAAACGAAGATCCAGTAAATTCAAAACTAATATTACGCAAAATATTTCTCCTACATAATTTCTGTGACTGTGAACTTTATAACTGATAACGAATGAATATACGTAATCAGTTAAGAAGTTCACAGTCACAGAAATATTTTGCGAGATATTGGTTTTGAATATACTAAAATTAGTATTTCAGTTGTCAAAAAATAATGAACATAATCAATTCTTGTCGAATTTGAGAATCTTGCTCACCATATTTGAGCACCGCTCCTGGATTAAAATGCCAGATTTTAATCGAATCGAGTAGTAATAGCTGAAGTATCCGACCATATTGTAGCCGCCTTTTGCATTTTACCGTTTTTTGTTTGAAATTTTCAGTTCCACCGTATAAGATTCTGCCTATACAGGTAACCGAGTTAAAATAACTTTTAATTAAAAACTTGTAATATAATCTTCATAATTTAATATTATTTCTATGGCAATCTGAAGGATTTTTCAAAACTTCAAAAACCACTTATATGTAATCAGGACTATAGTTTTTAATCATTATCGTCAGTACTAATCTTATCTTTAAAACTCAACTCGTTATATTTAATGAAGATGTCAAAAAAAAATAAAAATAGTGCTCAGATATTGGTTCACAAATCGTGTGATATTATTTATATTAACGGCATCGCTACTAATATAAAATTATGCATAAATCATTGATTTGAAACAAGAGCAGTAATATTTAAAAAAAAGGTATGCGGAAATTCCAAAGTTAATAAAATCACCTTGTGTTTTAAAAACGAATGGATGACTTAACAAACCCGTCAAACTAGTTTTAAATAATTGGTTGAAGAATACGATGGTATCCATAAAAACTAAATAAATAGAAAAACATATAAACATTCGAGATTTACAAGATTTTATAAACCTGCACGATTTTATATAACATTCATTTTGACAAAACTGTCGAAAACCGCATCTTTCTTTATACCTTTTTTAATTTTCAACAAATCTAACTTTAAATATCTTTACAGTGTGAGATGTGTTAAATAAAAATACTTTACATGTTTAAGTTATTTAAAGATTCTTTTTCAGTATCGAAATTTAACTTTCTAATATTAAAATAGTAATTTTCTGCTAAAATAATGATGTATTCCACCGGCTAATACCACGACTCTCATTTAATTACACTGTTGATTTCTGACTTTTATTAGGGGATTTCGCGTTACATAAATGTCTGAATAAGAATACCGTGATTCCTGTCAGGACCATGTCCTGCAATGCCCCAGGCACAGCGATTCATTTCAGTCAAACGACGATCGCTATTTCGCACTTTTTAAAGCTCATCAGGCCACCATAGACTGGCGGCAAAGCTAGCAACGGCACAAAATAGAATTACAGAAACAACTATTCCGCTGGCTAATACTACGACCGGTATTGAATGGCACTGTGGTTCCTCACTTTCATTGGGACAATATTTACATATGAATGATTAAGAATGGTGAATTTACTGTGTATCTGATGGACCGTTAATGCGAAGTATTTGATATTACAAAAATAGATCTGGTTAATTTTAGCAACTTATTTTAGAAATTAGATTCTAAAATCACGTTTGTCATACCTCTATTATTTTGCTAAGCAGTGCCACATTTGGCATCGACTTTACATGTTGGTATTTTATAAGTTATGTCCTGTTTCTTTCTAACAAATTGTCTCTTATGGCAGGAATTTTATCAATTTAATCGTTTATTATAGTTAAATGTACCAAACTGCTAAACTAACACTTTTGGTTACTATATCCATTAGATCTGGTCTATCTGTTAAACCTTTTTAGTGAATGCGGGGATTTTCTATCTAATCTATCTATATAAATAAACTGTAATTACATTCTACTACAAACTAAAATTTGTTAGATTTGTTTTCGTACACCCTTTTATTACAAAAATTATAAAAGTTGTCCCCCTGGACCGTGTGTCCGAGGGGCAAATGATCATATAAAGCAAAGGATATCCCTCGTACAGAATTCCACTTCGTACATATAACACAGTCTATATGCATATAATGTTTTGGTAATAACTTTATGCACATTGTATAAACTGTATTGTATTTAATTTTTTTAAGTTTTTAATTTATTTGTTATTATTATTAATAATATAATTTATGTTTCATAACTTTATTTACTTGGTATATACAAAATATATTACTTTCTTAATTATTTTCCTCCATAAGAAGCGGTTTTGTTTCAGAAATGGAATTTTACGAAATATTTAAATATCTTATTAGCTATATAGGATTCGCAATAAAATTTTACCGGTCTATCCCTGTTTCACATTTCATTTTTTTTACATTTTGTGAAGCCGTAATGTTAAATTTTTACCAAAATGTTACTATTCCATCCCTATGAATTTTGACCAAAATTTGAGGTCAGTCAGATAAGTAGCTATTGAATTATGCAGCCTACAGACAGAACGGCGGACTGACGGAAATGTGAGACATGTATCGGCACCTTAGAACCTAAAGATCTGCAAACAATTTTAATGGCGATTTTCTTTTGACTATTACAATATGTCCCCCTTATGAGGAAAGTAAAATTAAATACAATGCAAGTAAGTTAACTTATCGAAACCCTTAAAAACACTTTTATATCTCCCATGTTTACAACGGTATTCTAATTATTTTTACGGTTTTCGACATTTCAAAAGGGATTCTCGTAGGATATATCTACGGGGTGTCCTGAACTATATTAAAATATTTGGAGTAAGTTTCCACATGAAAATAAGAAGAAAAGTTCGTGGAAATATAGTTCTAGAAATACTTTCTTTTTTTATTTTTATATGCCTAGCTTATTAGTTAGAAGCTGAGTGAAGATCAACTTTCATAAATATTATACTATAAAATATAACCAATGACCTACTATACTTCGCGTAGATGGTCTATCAGATATGTAATAAATTAACCACTCTAAATCATTCGTATCGGCTTATAATAGAAGTGTTAGCTGGGGCGCAACAAGATTAGGCGGGGAGTTGCCAAGAACGTGACTCAGGTCTATTCGTTTCGGAGGTATATTATTTTTCACGATCTAAGAAAGTGACTTAGCTATATTACCTCTAACATATCTAAACCACAACAATAATTCGATTACTTAATGGCAAGATATCGAACGGGCAGCACTATACTTGATTGTAAAATTATCAGTTTTAAAATTTAATTGTTATAAAAAAATTAATTTTATTGTTATATGTAAATAATACACATCGTAGTTACACAAATATATTAAATTAGTATACGGTGTCCTTTTATACATTTCTTACAATTTTAACTAGGAGTTATTGTTATCTAATTCAATTTCGCTGTCGCTATTAATAATACACATTCTGAACTATTTATATTTATATACAGTCTTCAATTTTTTTGACATGTTAAATACAGTTTCTCCAATTTTCAATAGTTACACTTTTAATTCGGTCTTTATTAATTCATTATCACAATACCGTTTAAATTTGGGTATTATTGCCAGCTCGTATATTAGACTTTTTTATGCCATATCAACTCGATCGCGTTAATGATACAATAATATGGTGGAAGCCGAATTATTTCGTGACCTTCCTTTGCAATGTTATCACAAACATATTGCTTTGAAACATTGTAGCTTTTTATAACTTCTAACAGTTGTTTGTAATTATAACTTTCATGGAAATATATGACACGTTCGCACAAAAAGGCTTGTATGTCCCTTTTTCTAATGGTTGAACCAGTACCTTATTCACTTGGTGACTAAGATAAGATGCATTATCCATAACAGTACTGCTGTTGGTTAGTATATTTGGTATTTATTTTTAAACCGATCTTCAGCATTGGTATCACAATGATAATCCAATCCAAAATAAAAATAACTCTAGTAAAAAAAAAGGAATGAATGATATATATATTCAGATTAATAGGTATAGGTAAACTAATAAACACAAAACAAAACTAAACATTAAAAAATAATAAGTATAATATGGTTAAAGTTAAACTAAAAAATAATAAAAAACAAAGAATACAAAAATCGTTTTCTTTAGCGGTAGACTACACGTTTTTGTTTTTGTATCGATTAGTTCGTCAATATTTACTTCTCTAGCCCTTTAGTAATCTATTTAGATAAGAGCTAGATAACTAAGACGACTTTGAATTATGGTCGAGCTAAGGAGATTTTCAATTAATTCCAAATTTGAAAATGATCTTCCCGATTGAGCTGAGGTTACAGAAAGGAAAAGAAATAATTGGAATGCAGAAAACAGTTCTGGTATACTACTTAACAATAATTCATTTTTTTCGAAAATTTAGTTTTCGAATTTACGAGTTGTATTAAGGTTTTTGAATGTTTGTTATACAATAATGATTTTATCTGAACTAGCTCAGTCGCTAGTTGAGAAGTTAAATCTTTGAGTTTTTCTCCACTAATAACTGAGCTTTATCCAAAATTTCTGAGTCATAAAATTTAACCAATATCTGAGGATTTAGAATTGAAAATGTAAACGCAGTAAATCTTTTATCTAGTTCATTTCCTATATCTAAATACGCATTAAGTACTGTCACTTCCAAATGATAGGGTTTATATTTTACGCTATCTTATTATTATCATTGCCAATGTATTCGATGTTTGCAAAAATTGCGAAATTCGTTTTTTTTAACTATGGGAGAAAATATTTTATTTGAATACCCTGTTTAATTTGGGGCCCCCTAGTAGCCTTGCGGGCCCTTTAGGCACGCCACTGATTTAAACTGAAACGTCAAATATTCCTGGCTGCTAAAATAGACAATATGGTATCTAGCTTTCTTCTGACCCTGCATGAAAAATAGTAATTATTTTACTTTTATTTGACTGAGCTTTGGTGCAGGATTTTTTGAATATATTTATCCTTTACTCACTGTGTCGTCAGTGTCATACCATGTCTCATCTAAGTAGATTATCATTCGATTTTTCGATCTAGCTATAGTTATTTTCTCAAGATATTCGTTAGTCGTTGTAAGCGCTGTGATTCCATTATAACTTGCATTTTAATTTGTTTTTGTATAAAAACCCTACACGACGTACAGCACGCCTGAAAGTTGTAATGAAATAATTTATTTCACAATTATCCTCAGACAGCCTCCCTGAAAGTAACGATACCGTAAGACTTTTTGTTCTGCATACATTTCATACATTTTGCAGCAAATTAAGTCTTCTTGACAAAAATCAATACATTATCGTACACCATTGTCTTTGTGTTTTTTTAGGCTTTATCGAATTGTTTACAATTTTTCCCAACGTAATTTCAGGGATGCTTGTTAAAACTGATGTCTCCTTCATTGAAAAATACTTTTCGTGGCCTCGCTCTACTAGCTTTAAATAAACACTTTTAACTATCATTTTTACCTCAACGAGCAAACATTTTTCGCTTTTGACGGGAAGGGGATGGGGACATTTTAAGACACTACTGACTGAACTTTATAATACACATTTCACACATACTGCTTTATAAGCCTCGAGATAAAATGAAAATTATTTCTTAGAGTTCTTTATATTAAAGGTGAAACCCCCAATAAAATATTTATACTGGAAGAGAGATAATATATGTTTCTATATGTTTTTTTTTGCTTCACTTCCCAGGAAATATATTAACAACTATAAATGCAATACATAGTTCACACATTAAGATTAAAATTAAAAGACCAAGAGCAGTAGGCTATGTAGGTCAAACAATTTGTCCTAGATTTATGAGGAAGTTAAATATTGTAGAATATATAACCAAAAATATAATATATTTACTTTCAACGTATAAAAACAATGAGCACGATACACAGGTACAACATATCACCGTTATTTATTAGAAAAACAAATGTCTTTTAAGTGTAGACTTAAAATGAGGTGGTCGCAGGGACTTCAATTTCGTAAGAAGATTGTTGTAGTGTTGTAAACCTCCTAAAAGTATACTTCTTTGGCCAGTCATTGTTCTTACAGCAGCAGTTATGAAGTTTGCATTATTACGGGTCTTATAGTATGTATTTGATTGAATGAAACAGTTGCAATGATGAGTGGAAACTATTATGGCAACATTAGTGAATGAAAATTCATGTTTGAAAGATGGACAGGGAAAGAATATCAAGAATTTTGTTGGGGCGATAAAGTAAATTTGTCGGTTAGCGAAAAGGAAGGTTAAAGACTTTTTTAATAGCTCTATTTTGCAAGACCTGTAATGGTTTTAACTTGATTTGAGAGGTTTTGCTCCAGACAAGAGTTAAATAAGAGAGATGTGAATGCACCAATGAATTATATAGGAACTTTCTCAGGATTATTCGAAGAATCCTGGAAACTGCTAAGAATTCCCACTGCTATAGAGATTTTTTTGCCCAAGTGAAAAATATGCTGTTCCCAAGTGAGTTTTGAATCTATGTACAGGGTCTTCCATTGAGGAGGAAAAACGGTATTTTTTTGACTTCCCCCGTATTTCTCAAGAAATTCAAAATAGCCAATCGATGTATTTTGGCTCGAAGAATTCGAAGATTGTAACAAAAAAAACAATTGAATCAGAAATAAAAGGCTTACGCCAAGGATGTTGCCTTTTTTAAACGGAACACCCTATATATTATTACATTTTTGGATTCTACGGTCAATTCTAAGTGTTTTTATTAAGGGTACTATATGTCTATCTTCAAATGTTTTTGATTTATTTTATTAAAAAACGTCATTTGGAAATTGTTTGTGCCTTTTATAACAATAGTCTCTTCTTGTTATTAACTAATGTAGTTCTATGTTAAGACTAACAATTTGATCACACCACACATTTGGATCATCCCATGTGGAGTTTAAAATATTATCCAGAGCTTTTTTTACAAGTTTGTCTATTTAAATAAGAGTGACTATAAGAGCACAGCTTACTGTTGGGAATATGTAGTTGAGCTTTTAATTTTTGAATTCTATGATCACTTATGGCATAGTCAATGAAAGCCAAGTTATTCAAAGTTTCATCAACATTTGTCTGAACATAGTCAAGCAAGTTCCTAGAGTTTCCTTGCACTTTTGGTATTGTATTATTTGAGTTATATAGTTTGTTTCGAATAGAGCCTGCATTCAGGTACAATATAGAAAAATTACTCATTTTGGTGTAAAGCTCTTTAAAACTGCCTATATTATTGCAAACTTGAACATTTTCTTGAGCGATCTTTTAGAATTCAAGTCTTATTGATATTTCAAACCACTTTATTATTATTATTTATTTATTTTAATTGATTTATTATTTATATTAATTATTATTTTAATGTTTCACAACAGACTAGACAAAAGTCAAGGGACCGTAATATCAAATACGACTCTGTTCTGGCCAGGTACTTACGAAAAGCCCAAGGGTTATTTAGTGTTTGTGCTGCATCTCATTATTGTGACAGTGGTCAAATCACTTTCTTAGATCCCGAAAAATTCTATACGAGCCAAGCCGCGCGAAAATCTCTAGTTGGATCCCTCTTATATAGAATAAGATACCAAGTTGGGCTTCATTTAGGGAATGTTTTATTTAACATTGGATCGATCGTTTATATGCAGTATTATCTGTCTTTGATATAATTTATATAAATATTCTAATCTAAGAAATATAAAATCTAAAACAAATTAAAGCTTGCCACTTTATATCTCGAAAATGTTTGAATTTACCTTTTTATAAACTCTTGCTTATATTTCTGTGGAGAGTAACTTCCAAAACATATCAACGCAATTTCCTGACTCTCTGAATATAATATATATTTATTATAGTTTTATAATTTGTCGATACTAAAAAAAAACACAAATTTTCTCCAATTTTCTGTTTATTAATAATTACAAGCAACCTTGTTCATCAAGACTTTCCCGACCACAGAAAAAGTCAAAGCAATAATTATTTTTTATACTGGAAAGGACATAGGCCAATACTTTAATCATTATTACTAGAAAAAAACCTGCTTTTGAAATAATTGATCAATAATAATTAGTGGTACTTCCGTAGTTCATAAATAATTTTATAATATATCATTTAGAAATTGATTCGTTAGAGGAGATTTTTCACACAAACGATTAAAATTGAGACTCGGTAAATCTGCCTTATCTCGAAGTATATAAACCGATACTGACGATGATTGAGAGAGGCGCAATTTAATTTTAGCATCCCTAAACCCTTCCATCAAAAAAACATTCATAAAATAAAAAACTAACAGATTCAATCCTGGTTTCTATGCAATCAAAAAAAAAAAATAAATAAACAGATAGCTTAATTCAGGCTTACATTGGGTAGACTAAAAAAGCATAAAGTTAAAAAAAAATGAGAAATTTGGTATGTAGTTAAAGATTAAGAAACAAACAATTTTTCCATTACAATTTTTCATTTGATAAAGATGCATTTCCTGCTACTTTTTGACAAAATACAAGAGTTCTAACCACACTACACCACAACTTGTTACGTTCTGGACGCGCGTTTCGCTAACCAAGTTAGCATCATCAGCAGATGATATAAACTAAAGTTACTTATCCTAACCGAGACTATTTATAGGTAAATATGGTCACACTTGGTTGCACCCGACTGCACCGTTGTCAAGTAAACAATAGAGGGGACTATAGGGAATAGGCCCTCTGTCTTTATTTAGTGCTTTCTTACCACATTTAACTATTTCTATACTCTCAAATGCATCCAATAATCTATTATTAGATAAATTTTTAGTCAACTTAAGATTATTTATTCCTATTCGGTGATTGTTTTCCAAAGCATGTTGGGCAACGCTTGACTTTTCTGTTCTTCCGTATCTTAGATGTGCCATGTGTTCTTTAAAACGAATGTTTATGGAGCGTTTAGTTTGCCCAACATATTTTAGATCGCAGTCATTACAGCTAATTTCATAGATGCCGCTCCTCTCCCTCAAGTCGACTTTGTCTTTGGGTTTTCCAAGGAGATTTTTCAAACTGTTCTCCGTTTTGTCGGCTACTCTAAAACCTACGTTTTGAAATACTTTTTCTAGACCTCTCGTATATCTGGGATCATATGGGATTACTATGAATTTATTGGAAGCGTCAGGTGTTTGAAGAGTAGTGGCACCTTTTAACATTTTCTAATGCTTATGTCTATTTACTAATTTATGTACAAAACCATCATTATATCCATTACTTTTAGCTATATTTTTAATCCGATTCATTTCACTGTTAAAACGTTCTTTACTTAATGGAAAATTGACTAACCTGTGAGTTAAGAAATGGAATGCTGCCATTTTGTGTTGACGGCAATGAAATGAGTCGAATGTTGTATACATATCAGTATTAGTAAATTTCCTATAAATATCATATTCTAATTTATCGTTATTCGAGAAAAGGTAATTGCCCATTGTTCTCCTTTTCGTACGTAAAATTAATGGAAGGATATTTATTGTTTAATGTTTCTAAGAAAGTGTCCAAATTTTCTGTTTTAGTAACAAAAATAGCAAAATAGCAAATATATCGTCTACGTATCTATACTACACCCTTGGGAAATACTTTCAGAGTTCAATTCAAAAAAGAACTCAAGTATTTTCCAAGGATGTGGTATAGATACGTAGACGATATATTTGCTATTTTGCTATTTTTGATACTAAAACAGAAAATTTGGACACTTTCTTAGAATCATTAAACAATAGATATCCTTCTATTAATTTTACGTACGATAAGGAGAACAATGGGCAATTACCTTTTCTCGATACGTTAGTTATTAGGAATAACGATAAATTAGAATTTGATATTTATAGGAAATTTACTAATACTGATAGGTATATAACATTCGACTCATTTCATTGCCGTCAACACAAAATGGCAGCCTTCCATTTCTTAACTCACAGGTTAGTCAATTTTCCATTAAGTAAAGAACGTTTTAACAGTGAAATGAATCGGATTAAAAATATAGCTAAAAGTAATGGATATAATAATGGTTTTGTACATAAATTAGTAAACAGACATAAGCATTAGAAAATGTTAAAAGATGCCACTACTCTTCAAACACCTGAGGCTTCCAATAAATTCATAGTAATCCCATATGATCTCAGATATACGAGAGGTCTAGAAAAAGTATTTCAAAACGTAGGTTTTAGAGTAGCCGACAAAACGGAGAACAGTTTGAAAAATCTTCTTGGAAACCCCAAAGACAAAGTCGACTTGAGGGAGAGGAGTGGCAACTATGAAATTAGCTGTAATGACTGTGATCTAAAATATGTTGGGCAAACTAAACGCTCCATAAACATTCGTTTTAAAGGACACATGGCACATTTAAGATACGGAAGAACAGAAAAGTCAAGCGTTGCCCAACATGCTTTGGAAAACAATCACCGAATAGGAATAAATAATCTTAAGTTGATTAAAAATGTATCTAATAATAGATTATTGGATGCATTTGAGAGTATAGAAATAGTTAAATGTGGTAAGAAAGCACTAAATAAAGACAGAGGGCCTATTCCCTATAGTCCCCTCTATTGTTTACTTGACAACGGTGCAGTCGGGTGCAACCAAGTGTGACCACATTTACCTATAAATAGTCTCGGTTAGGATAAGTGACTTTAGTTTATATCATCTGCTGATGATGCTAACTTGGTTAGCGAAACGCGCGTCCAGAACGTAACAAGTTGTGGTGTAGTGTGGTTAGAACTCTTGTATTTTGATGTATCTTCCACCACAGGTTCCAGTGTTAGGACTGCTACTTTTTGAAAAAAATGTCAACTTTGACAGGTAGGATAATTCAGGTGACTAACTTTTTTTATTGTCATTTTGCATTATTTTTCTAGAAATAACTTTTTGAAAACTTATATTTTACTTAAGCGAATTATCAAATAAAAGTCCCATATGATGAGGACTTTACTGACTATTTTAAGTGAAATTTTAAGAAAGGGAAGCAATTTTTAGAAACTTACCTATTTGTAATGTAATTTGATTTTTCGATGATTTTTTGCAAATGACATCAATGACGTCATCATAAAAACGTCGATGCTCCGACATATTTTGGAGAAGTTTATTTTCAATGGTCAACAGCGACGTATGTGAAAGTCTCTCTTGCCCCGTTGAATTTCTCACGAATTTTTTTATGCGTTTAAGTGTTGAAAAATTGCGTTCTACTGATGAACTTGTGGTAGGTATTGTCAATACTAATTCACACAATTTCGACACTTCGGCGTAGGCATCTTCCAACTCCTTGTCTTTTAAAAATTGCATTAGTTCCTTATCGTTATTTTTTGCGCTAATGTCATCAGTTTCGTTAATCACTTTTAGTTCAGATCGCAGTAACATTTGGTCGATGGACTGGTCATAATGAAGAAGAAGAGATTTAAACGCATCTTCTGGAAAAGTTTTTCCTCTAAATGCATCAAAATTGCAGAGCCCGAGGAATTTAAAATCATTTAAACCATTAAATCTATAGTTTATTTGTTGCTGAATTTGATCGATTATTTCCTAAAAGAGGCGTCTGTATGATGTTTGAACATATCCCACCTTGTCTGTTCGAAGACGCTTGGCTTGTGACTCTACATTTAACGTCATCGTTTTCTCCCAAAATAGGTCAAAGTCATCTCTTTTTTGGCTTAACGTGGACTTAAAATCATCCACCTTTTTAGGCAAAAAGCAATATCATTTGTTTTAGTTTGTAATATATTAAAAACATTGTCCAAGAATGGAAATATTTCTGAAAATATGTTAAACAAATAATTAAAATTAAAATCTCGTTCCAAACAGTCCAAAAACCCCCTCGAACTATTTATTGCTTCTGAGTCCCACGTTTCATTATTTTCTATTATATTCTCAAATAGTTCAATCAGTGATTCACGATTTTCGGATACTGTTAACACAAGTCTTCCATTATAGTTCCACCTAGTAGGAGCCACTTTGGGCAATCGTTTGTGGACAATGGTGTCCAAAGCCTGTGTACGTTTTGTTGACTTGGAAAAAAAGCAGCCATGCCACTTAAAGTAACGAAAAATACTTTACACTCTTTAATGTGATTGATGGACTGGGATAAAACTAAATTTAATTTATGAGCAGCAGCAGTTGCCACAGAGAAAATTAAATCATTCTGGATTCGATTCGACGTTCCGCGAAAAACGCTAGACTGCTCTAAATGCTTTTTTAAGCAATCATCATATTTAGCCATTAAACTAAGTAAATTTTGAAAATTTCCTCTATTCGAAGAAACCCTTGTTTCGTTATGACCTCTAAATCCCAATTCGTGCTGTCCGAGAAAACAAACAACATCGATAAGTCTTCTTAATATTTGCCTATTTTTATCGACTAGTTCATTGTGTTGGCGGTAACTAATTTCCAACTGTTTATTAAGGGCGTGTTCAATTCTGGTTTTGCCGAAGACTTTTTCTTTTATGACGGCCTGGAAATGAGCATTGGACATACTGTCTCTTTTTACAGATATATGAAAATTGTTTAAATCGGAAAAAACCAGCTTTATTCCAGAGACCTTTTTCATTTTCAAAAAGTAAACATGGCCAACAAAATAATTTACTTATATTTTCAAACCCTGTTAGCCATTTAAATTATTCGTATTGCTTTTCCGGTTTCAATTTTGTCGTTAAATTTTTCATAGGCGGTTTTGCCCTTCCTTTGTAAATTATTTGAAACTTATCAGCAAAGTTTAACGTTGAAAATCTCTTTATTATTAAGATACACACCACACATTCGCACACATTCTTCTTACTAAATTCTCTAACATTTTCAAAGTTATTACCGACAGCCGAAGTTGACGGTATTTGCATATCCACGTCCGTATTATTGTCTTCCATATCGCACCACGCACGACGCGACGTACGTATCACACAACACACGGATAGCCGTTCAAACAAAGAACCTACTCCAACGATAGCTTCCGCTCCCACTTAAAGCACGCGACTGAAATGCAAAAATTGCAAACAGCCGGTGGAAAGTTCAATAACCTCTGGCTCGATTCACAGGAAATCAAGCATACAGGACTTGGCTGCAGAGAAGCTAGCGGCCCGCATAGGTTCTATTCGATTTTCTACTGTGGCTGGGTCGGAGTCAAGGCCGCATTAATTATGGACTTGATAATTAAGATAATATTTTAGCATTTTTAATATAAACTAAATTAATGGTTTCCCATTTCAAAAATTACATTTTAGAAGATGTTTTGTAATTTTTTTTGGAGAAGCACTGCTTTCCTTGCTTCCATGGACTGCACGCCCCTCGGTGTATCATCCTCATTACCTTTATACACACAGTCATTCAGAGCAGATTTCTTTAATGTGATTGCACTTGGTTTAGAGGAGATGATAAGGAAATGGGAAAAAGTTTAGGTTTCAGATGAATAGGCTGATGGAAAATACATGTCGAAATTTTAGAATAGTTTTTATTACCCACCACATGATTTAACATATAAGTAGTAATTTCATATAAAGGTGTTCGCGGGTTGCTTATGGTTTTATTACAGGTAGTTGGTAAGCTGTGGTTTCGTGAGCTAACCTGCCAAGATCAACAAATAAAAGAGCTTCTCCCGTCGAATGACAGCTTCACTGATGCTTAATTGGTATTATTCTTTATTTATTTGGGTGAACCTAAATCAATTTGTTTAAATATCAGAGGTTCCAGAAGTGAAAATCTTAAGAGCACCCTACCGGTGTAACAGAAAGAAAGCAGCCCCATGACTTTATTTTAATTAAAGCTATTTAATTTAGGGTATTTAAGAGTATCAAATTGGCACAAAGTGTATTTTACACATAGCTTCAGCTTAAAATAAAAACAAAGTAATGAAAAAGAATATTGTGAAATTTACATGACTTATAAATTTGAAGCTGCTTTCTTTTGCACCCATGTCTTCAATTTATTTTTCTGAGTAAACAGACAACTTTGCTCTAAATCTCACTCTTCTTTCTCTCAGTTTTTTTGTATATTTTTCCTGAGAAATGGCCTAACCCAAGTTAAAAATATTCTTTGCAATGTGTTGATTTTACTGTTTATAATTTTGTCGGGGTCAACAACTTAAAGTTTATACATTAAATAAGTTACAAAACATACTTTTTCGCTTAACAATAAACAAAGGTTATCGGTAGTCTTCAAAAAATTAGCGGCATGCTAGGATGGCTTGCACAAAGCATGATTTACTAAGATTATTAATCGATCTAAAATACTTGTTACTTTTTATATTGGTATATTATGTAATCAAAGATACAGTCTGGTCTATATGTAGTCATGTTCAGTCAGTAATGAAGAAAAAAATCTATATTCCAACTCGGCTACTGGACAGTAACACTGACAAAAATGTATCATAAAAATTCAATCTTTACCTAGAACCTTTTTCGTACAGAATTCCGCTATGTATAGAGAACAGAATGTAATAATAGTAAGCAATCGGCAAAATACCTCAGTTACCGCATACCTGCGGTAACTGAGGCATTTCATATCTAAGAATACATATGAAAATGTGTATTCTTAGATATGAAATTATGCCTGATCTAATAGGGAGTTCCGCATTACCTTTTTTCCTATTATAAAAGGAAACTTTTTTCTGCGTAAAATTCTCAATACTTTTTGTTAGGGATAATTTTATGTTTTTGCGAAAATAAGGGTCTAATATCCATAATTTAATGTATTACCTTTTATTAAAATACCTGCACTCACCTGCTGACAAAAAATATTCGAGGGGCGTCAACTCCGGAGACCGAGGTGGCCACTCTATTGTACCCCTACGTCCAATCCATCTTCCAAAAAAGCATCGTTTAAATATTCCCGAACATTCCGAGTAAAATGCGGTGCAGCACCATCCTGCTGGAACCATATTTCATCATTTGGTGCCTACCTAAAAACTTACAAAAAAATCGAGTTTAAATTTATAATACAACTGGTAAAGCAAGGAACTTACGGTTGTTCGGAAACAGTTATTCAATACCTGGGACAATTACAGTCCTTAAAATTCAATTCAAATATCTTTCTCCAGTGTGTATGTGTCTTCCATGAAAAAGGACCGATTATTTTTGCACCCTTTATAGCACTCCAAACATTTATCTTTTGGGGAAATTGGATATGATTTTCACATATCCATTGTGGATTTTTCCTGGTCCACTACAGACAATTACGCCTGTTAACTTTTTCATTAAAAAAATGCTTCGTGAGAACAAATAATTTGATTGACAAAATCTAAATTGGTATTACAACGTTCCATCATGATTTCACAAAATTCCAAGCGCCTATCGTGATCATCCTCAGAGGGGTCTTGCACTAACTTTAGTATGGATCAAACTTTTCAGTCACATTTGTGAGGCTTCCTAATATTCTGGTAAAAAGGTGCGGATTTTCTTCTAAATTCATTAAAATATTCAGAGCCTTATCACGATCTGTTGCTATTTTAGGTCTGCCAGATCTTTTACATTTTTAGTTTCACGAATTTTCTTTATTAATATTACTTAGGGTAGCTTTATTTATTGGAATTTCTGTTAGGATATTTGTCATTAAAAATGTTACAAACAACTTGCAGGTTTCGCATTTTGTCCCCATAACTCAGTATAATTAAAATTTCAATTCTTTGGGTTTCAGTTAAAAAGGTATTGAGAATTTTACGAAGATTTAAAAAAAGTAATATAATATAGGGTGTTAAATCGAAAAAAAAAATTATTTCTATAACAGAAAAACGGTAAACTTGGCAGCAAAACGGAATTGGACTCGGCATAATTTTATACCTAAGTGTACATATTTTCATTACCTGAGATACTTTAACTTTTCTTAACTTTTGTTACACGCTGTATAAATTGTAATTTATTTCAATTTTTTTAAAAGTAATTTCCAAAAAACTATATGGATTCATATGGTTTTTCAAATGTGTTATCTGTGTGTAGTAGAATTTTATACCAAGAAATACGACATTTTCTTATTTCTTTTTATTTTATTAATACAATTTGTTTTCGTAACTGACATAGTATATAACAACAATATGTAATTTATTATTTTTATTAAAAAAAAAGATTTATTCCAAGCAATGATATTTTCCGATTATTTGAATATTTTACTATGCCTGCATTTTGTTTTGCTATATAGGGCTAGCTCTAAAATTTTACCAGTTTATCCCTGTTTCAAACTTAATTTATGAGCAAAATTTCAAGTCAATTATTTAGGTATCTTTTTGGTAAAAAATTTTGAAACATTTTATTATGCGGCCATTTTGCTTCACCATCATGGCTTCTCATGAAAATATTACCAGGTACCTATATCACACTTGATTTTTGTGCAAAATATGATTTTCATTCTACAAGGAATTTCTCTATAATATTTTGGTGACGAGCATTGTTGCAAATCAAAATGGCGGCCTAATTAAATGTTTGCTATATTAGTCTCAATAAAACACTTATCCAATTAAAATGAAATTTTTGATGAATTGATAAAATATTGTCAACAACCAACATTTTGGCAAAACAAAATGGTGGTCTAAGTAAATGTTTAAAAACCCTGGTAAAATTCGGTGTTATAGAGTAAAGAACTCCTCTTTATGAATAAAAATACTTAATATCATAATTCTTTTTTTTTAAGATTATGTGAACAAACTTACAAAAAATAATATAAATTCTAAAATAACAATAAATGAATTACAAATAAAAAAAAATTTAAAAATGGTATACTGGAGTATTGAATCAGTGGTTCTATTTATATAGGTTAGTGAATGAATATTTGTAAGTACTTATGTATGTATGTATGTTTTTTAGATATGTAAATAAACTAGATATATGATCATAAACTCTTATTTGGGCATGCACACACAACTATTCTGCTTCACAAAAACAATATAAAAATGCAGCAAAAACTGTAGAAACTATATATAGGCAAAATATATGTAAGGAGAAATTAATTTTAAAAAATCGGTATCTGGAACATCCCTTTAAACGAATTCTATAACATACAGAAAACACAGTTTATATATACATACATTTATTTGGCAATAAGTTTATACATATTGTATGTATTGTAATAATACTAGAGTTTTATTATAAGTTTGGTTTTTGGGTCAAAAATAAGTAAAGCCCTTTTAACAGAACTTTCCTCATAATAAAATTTTCACTTTATCAAAAAAAGTGACACATATCAATAATTATATAATGCCTATAAAGTTATTGCCAAATAATTGTATGTATATATAAATCGTGTTATATGTGCGTTACGAGAAAAGTTTCGACTAAAGCGAATTTACCGATTTTTTAAATTAGCGTAAAATAAAACATGTTCAAAAAGACTGAGGTGTTGAAAGAACACAGGTGTGTTCTACATATTACAACTATGAGCCCTACTTGAATCGTTCTATTAAATATAAAGAAAATACGATAAATAAATATAATGAACAGCGGGTTTGTGTCTTTTGTTGGGTTACTTAATTTAATATATTGTCTAAACGAATTGTGTTACGTAAGACATTCTATGTGACTTGTCTTATTTATGTATAGCAGAGATTGCAAAACAATTGTAAAAAATCTTAATATGATAATTCCACAATTGAACTTAATTTATTTAATTGTAAGTAAAATATGAGATTACTTTTTGTTATCTTTTAATGTACTTGTATTATATGTACTATATGTATTAAGATATAAAACCAAATTGTAATAATGTATCGCCAGATATTATCAGATAACTACTAAATGGGATGTTAGAAGTTGTTAAAAAATATTCAGGTATACTTATACTTTAACTTTTGTTGTTGTATATTGCGTACGGCAAATTGCATTACATTTCTGCTTACTGGATTCTACAAAAAGTTAAATAGCACATTATCTGTTAATTAATATTATATTAAGATACTAGTTAAGAAATCAGTTTGTTAGAAGTTGTTTAATAATTATTTACTCTAGAATTTAGTTTCATATACAAATTCCAACTTTCCAGGTGTTATTTAATTATTATTTGACAGACAATATATTATGAGCTGGTATACAGAGGTTCTGAGAATTTTTAAATATCTCACTTTTTCTTAGTAAATCCTGACAGTTCAAAAAAAAAAACGCTGTCCAAAATACAAGCAAAAACTCCTTTCCTCCCCTAAATTTTGGTATTCAAGTCATCTCCACTTTTAAAGCAAAAGCTGAGTTTTTGCAAAACAGTTCGCCTCAAATTTTACTCTAATCCCTCCTCTTCACTTCCTCCTTCCACCACTACCAGCTTTGCCATATAATATGCACGAAATTACATTCAGAGTTAAAAAGTTATGACATATTCTCAAAACACTTAATACCAAAAATTCCTCTGGCTTTATAGTATTTCGGGAATACTCCTAAAAAAATGCGCTTTTGAATTGAACTTTATCCTTACCAGGTTATTCCAAGCGTCCTATGACAATGGAATTTTTCCTAAAAGCTTGAAACCTACTCCTCTGCAGCTTGTTCCCAAAAACGGATCCAAAACTCCTCTCTCCAAATACAGATCCGTCCCCTCCCAATCATGAGTAAGGTAATAGAGGTTATAGAGAAGTATATCAATAGTGATCTTTTAAATTACCTTCTTATCTTCGCAACCCACAACTGGAGTAAGTATATCGAATTCCACGGAGAAGCCCAAAATACTACCCCCTACATAACCAAAGAACTTGACCAAATCTGGCATGACGTGGTTCATAACAAACTTCCTGCTTATGGTCTTCCTCCAAAATTTGTAGTTGAATTGGCATTTTTCTTACCATTAGAAATATTTCTCTGGTTGACGTCCAATGATTAAGCCTTCATTAGGTCAACGCAGGCGTTCCACAGGGTTTAGTGTTGGCACTTCCCCTATTTATTCTGCATACCAATGATCTGTTTTCTTCTACCAACAATCCTATTCACAGCTATTCCGACTATAGTAACCTCACTACAATATACAATTTCCCAAACCTGTCTCCAAGTCTAAAATTGATTATAGGCGTAGATTAATGACTGTCCCTAACCAAGGATCTTATTAAAATCGTAGAATGGGTTCCAATTTAATTTTATAATTAATTTTAATAATTAAAGATACAATCATGTTTACTATCTCACAAGTTATCTCCCAGTACCCACACCATTCAAATTATTAATCAAAAGCTTGAAGCCAACGATTCCTTTAGAGTAGTTGGTATCTTTTTTCAGAGAACTTCTAATTAACTAAACTTCTGGTGAATTCTCGTATCTTTTAAAACTCATATTCCCTAAATCCAATTTCTTAGATCAAAGGTTGTGCTTCCAGCTATTAAAAAATTACATTTTTTGGTTAATTATAATCCATATACCAAGTTTCAAGGCAATGTTTTTTAGCATATATTATTGCGGAAACTCTTTGGTAGAAAAATATTTTAAGCGACGCCATTACGCCATTTTTATTATTTTTTAATTTGCTTGCTGTGGGGTGAGCCCAGGACTATCCTAAACTTCATTTACAATCATCGAAAATGATAAAAACTCAATACGAAACTCGATATTCTTAGATTACCCCCCTCCTCATCATACCCTTTACTTACGACCCAAGAAATTCTCTATGGCCTGAGTGCAGTTATTTATTATGCCATATGATACCCGAAATAACTGTATGGAACCTCTCTCTAGGACGCTCAAATTACTTCTTGGCCAAATATATTTCATACACCACACTTTAATGCAATATGTTAAAACATTTTAAAGTTATCGCGTAAACTCTCTCACACAATAGATTTAAAATGGCAACTTTCCGAAAATATATACATATTCTACTCTTCAATACGTTTGCTATGGGAACACCTTGAATACTTTCTAAAAAATGGGTAAATTTGCCTTTACCCACAAGTTCCCTCGTTCAGAATTTTACTATCTACATATATCATAGTCTATATATGCATATAATTACTTTGTAATAATTTTATTAAATATATGTATTATACTATAATATTTATTATTGCTATTATTATTATTATTGTTATTGTTATTTATTTTTCATAATTTTATTTATATAGTCAATAAAAAATAAATTATGTCCTTTATTATTGGAAATGGATTTTTTCAGAATATCAAAACATTTAGTAGGCCGCCATTTTGGATTTTTCCTAAAATGTAACCATTTCATCCTGATACGATCCTTGATTTTTGACTAAAATTTCGTCAATCGAAGTAGTTCTTGAACAATACCTTTACAAATTAGGCAAACCATTGCCGAGTATTCGGTGTACATAAATAAAAAACATAGAGTCGCCCTGAAAACCACCCCATTTTGGGAAATTCGTTAAGAACTATTTATTCTAAATTTTGAAATATGTATTTTGCAGCTTCTCTGACATTTTGTATCGGCTGAATTGCAAAGAAAGCTAGCTACTTTTTCATTTCTTTAGTGTTTAATATAAAATAATATAATCTAGTAAAACATATATTGTAAGATCTTTTAAAGTCATTGGTTGCAAATGCCAAAAAAACTATATAGTTTTCCAGTTTGTATTTATTTATTAGGAGTATTACTGAATATCCAAGTGTTTACTGCTATCATGCAATTCACGATTTCAGTTTAGAACATAACCTAATAATCAAAACACTCGGCAGCCATTAAAAAATTGCAACTTCTAAATTCTTATATAATTAAATTGAAGCCATTTAATATATGTAAGGTGCTTTTGTTAAGATACCTCATTTTAAGTGAAATTACAAGTGCTACTTATCGTTGTAAGTAAACGGTATTGCTTTAGCCCCCTCCTTTAAACAAGTTAACAGAATTATACTATGTAGAAAAAAACAATATTTAGATCGTTTCTTCCATAAGATATAATAGTAAATAATCGGTCGCTATTTTTTTCTTCCTTGAAATGTACGGCAAAAAATGCAAGAGTAAAAAGCATTTAATTTTTCCTATTTTGCCCTAAGGTGAGGTTGAAAAATTTTTTTAAAAATTATCAATATTCGCCGATCTGATGATGGTCCATATCTTGAAAACTATTACTTCTACGCTTTCGAAACTGTAAAAAAATGACATTGGTTTGGGGTAATTTGTAAATTAGGATTAGGTCATTTGTAAATTAGGCCGAAACTGCCAAAAAGCTCAACGCTTTGAAAAGAAAAATCTTTATTGGCGTTTATCTGACTTCCTATTGCTTTATGAAAAAAAATTACTGAGCTTTTTTTTGCGCTCCAATTAGTATAATAAAAAACCAATTAGTACTCCTGAAAAAAAAATATTAATCACAAACTTATACCATGTAGAATAAATATAGTATTTAAAGCCTTATTCTCCACTTTGCTGCTTTAATTTTAGTAAACAATTTAGTATATGCATTGTTCAATACCCTGTTTGTAGCCACACATAATTTAGTTATCAGGATCATGGCCTGGATTGGAATTTACCGCAAATACATTTAAAATAAATGCATTCTGCAATTAACCCACCATAATTTAAGTCTGTACAACGACCATGGTTCATATTTAATGAATTAATAATGTTGCACGTGTTCGTATTCGCATAGTTCATCCAGAAGGATTCTTTGTCAGCCTTTATTAACTTCTAATGTTTGAACGGAGCCTCTTCTTAGAGTTCGAACCACGTCTGCTTTTAATTCGGTTTTTCTGTCTAGTCGTAACTTATGAGGGAAATATCTGCAACGGAGTAGGTAAAGACTGATAATATGGATCTCATGCAGGATATAAAATCTATATATGTGTCCTAAAAATGCAATAATAAAGTTGCGAAACGTCGAAGTCGACAATTTAAAAACAAAAACTGTTTTTTTACTGGATCCTAACCCCAAATAATACACCACTCTAACATAAAAATAAGACGATAGTTTACGAAAACCATTTAAAAACATAATATCTGGAAAATATCTGTGGACCAACGTAGTAGTTAAAGACTGATAATATGGGTTTCATGCAGTATATAGAATCTATATGTGTCCTGAGGATGCAACATTAAAGTTGCGAAACGCCGACAATTTAAAAAAGTCTTTTGTTTATTTACTGGACCCTAACCCCAAATAATACATTACTCTAACATATCCACAAGAGGATCGTTAACCAAAACCATAAAAAAATAAATCTGGGAAATATCTGCGGACGAAAGTAGACTTTTGTTTTTTTACTGGACCCTAACCCCAAATAATATACCACTGTAACATATCAACAAGAGGTTTGTTAACGAAAACCATTTAGAAACTTAGTATCTAGGAAATATGCCGCGAACTGACAGATAGACAGACAGACCGACAGACGTGTTGACGGAATTGATGAAACATATTTTTTGGCATCTGGGGACGCTAAAACGTGATACGTTTAAAATAGATGCATTCTGCAATTAACCCACCAAAATTTAAGTCTGTACAACGACCCTGGTTCACATTTAATGAGTTGATAATGTTGCACATGATCGTATTCGCATAGTTCATCCAGAAGGATTCTTTGTCTGCGTTAATTAACTTCTAACGTTTGAACGGCGCTTGTTCTTAGAGTTCGATCCTCGTCTGCTTTTAATTCGGTTTTTCTGTCTAGTCTTAACTTAGGGTCGTATATATCTAAAGCTCCGTTGAGTTCAATAACTCGTTGACAGAAAAGTTGCATCATACAACGTTGGGCTTGTTTTAAAAAAAAAAGTCATAAAATCTATATTAAAATATAAATTATGTCAGCATCCATGACTCCTATGTATACATGAATCGTTTTACATATTTATACCTTGATACAAACTTCTTTGTTAAAACTTTCTGTTTCGCAAGATTTTTTAAAACATATGCCAGCTCCGGATTTAGTACCAATAGCGTCGTACTTTAATCTAAATATAAAAAGTTTCTAGAAAAATGTCACGACCAAATAAACTATTTAAAATTGCCATTATAAATTTATTTTAGTACTTATTTATAAAATATATTTTTGTTTTTTTCCTGGAGGCATTCTATTCAATAGTTCTATAGTTCGACCGTAGATCCAGCAAATGCTAATCTATATACCAACATCTGTAGATATTTTTATAATGATGAACCTAAATCATTTGTTGAAGGTGGTAGACAATGTGTTTATTAGTTTACCTATACCTATTAATCTCAAAATGTATATCGTTCGTTCCCTTTTTTTATATTTCTTTTTTTTTACTAGAGTTATTTTTTATTTGATGTTATGATTTTTGTTATTTTTTTGGAGAAATTATGCATGGGGGCCCCAAGAAAAGTGTTGCGGGGGACTCTCCTAAAAACTCAGTAGGCAACTGGGTATATTTACCAGTTGAGGTTTAGTTTTTTCAATGTTTCAGAGTGCCCAGAAAACGAAATTAATTTTTTTCTGCTTGTTATTTTCAATTAAACATGGTTTTTGACTGACTTTAGTTAATAAGTATCAGTCATTACATTTTTTAATAAAATTTACCAAATTTTGAAAGCAAAGTGCCCGATAAAAATTTCTAAAATATTTTCTTCCTCATAGTATAGATTTTAATTCGATATGTTTTTTTAACATTCTGAGAATATCGTTATTGTCAAGCAAGTCTCAATTTTATTAAATAAAACATTTCTTGGCAAAAATATGTCTTTGCATTACTTCTTGCATTTGCCAAAGATCAAAATAAGTTAATCTGCTTCTTTCTTTCAAACAAACAAATCTATAAAGTATCTCTAATTTCCATATTTAATCTTCCTCTTCTTGTTTAAAAATAAATACGTGCATTTTATTAATTTTAGTGCAGCACAGTATAGCTGCTTCAATGCGAGGCCGTTGACTCTTATTGCAGGTTTCTCAGGTCTTACCGGACAATTATACCCTTCAATGCAAACAACATTCTGGTAAAGCAAGTGTATCTTCGCCGTTTTGGTTAGATGTACAGACAGTCAATACCTTAAGCCAGGGACGTTTTGCAAACGAAAATGCTGTTTTACTACATTTCATAAAATTGATATTTTTCCAGTTTTAATTTATACAAAGGAATATGAGAATGAACTCTTGTTGTGAATGTGATTCCAAGTTTTAGAATGATTTGATTCATTTGTCATTTAAGAATATATTATTTATTTAAAAATAGTGATATAAAGAATAGAAAGAAAACAGTTACACATTAAAGTTGGAAGATTTTGTTCAAATAGTCTAATTTCAATATTGTTTCTAAAACTCGTGTTAATACGAATACAAAACCAACCGTAACACGTAAAAAGAAGTTCTACTATTAAATAATATTTAAAAATTTTAAAGGATAATGATATTATCTAAGATGATCTCGCTGAAAAACAATTTCTCACTGATTTTTCATAAAAAGGTGCATGTTGTTAATTAACCATTTTTTGGATTTTTTTGTGTTGCTTTATCACATCTATACTCTATGATTGATTGTAATGTAATAACATTGTAATGTTTTTAATTATAATAATCTATTACTTACTAATCATTGAAGCTAAAATTGTTAAATTGATAACTAATGATTTAATAATTGATAACTAATAGACTATAACAATTTAAAACATCGCAATATCATAATCAATCTCATTATTGAGTTGTGGTAGAGCCTCCACGAAGCGAATTAATTTTAGTGACTTTTGATATTATTCAACTTGAAACATAAAAGAAAACTCTAAAAAAATGTGTTAATTAACAATAGGTTCATTTTACAGAAAAAACAGTGAAACAAAATTTCACCTGGATATTGTTCCTTCAAGTGCCTAAATAATAATATTTAGGAACATTATTTACTTACTCCGGCTTGTTTTGGGGCATCGTAACGGCTTAAGTCTCGCCACGCAGAGCTCCCAACATTTAATTGAAATTATTAGTAACAGAGCTAGAGTTCCGGGAGTGGGACTTTCTTATTGGAAATGTCTTCCTCTTTAAGAATCCTTTAAGGGTAGATTTGAAAAAATCTCGGAGGGTGATTTTTTACGATTTATGATTACAATGCTTACCTTTTAGAGGGAGGTAAAAAAAGATTTTTCCAGATTTAAAAATACTTGAAAAGAATACTACTGTTTTGCTGACCTATTTTTCTGGTCATGGCGCACTAGATTGTAAATTGACAATCGTTATATAGTTTTTTACGTTATCAAAATGGCAACATAATTTCTACTATCGTATGTAAAGAGATCTGTATTTTAAAATGTAAATTAACAACTCAGGAATGTTTCAAAATAATCGACTAATAAATATGGAAATGACAGCCTGAAAGTTATAGTTTATTGTTGTTTAAGTTATGCGTTTCTTTCTGTTAGGTGCACACCGGAAGAGGGAACTAAAAAAAGTCACTCTCCGAGATTTCTTCAGATCCTCGTTTCCGGGTCTCTACATGCAGAAAAACATGTTTTTTCAAATCGGCCGGTGCGTCTACTTTAAATTGCATCAAAATCAAGTATTATGTAGAAATGAACTAGTAAAATGTTGGTACGAATGCAAGATGGCGAAACAAAATGTCGGCTTAATAAAATACAAAAAAAATCAGCCTAAACTACTTAGGAGATTGTTTTTAAATTTGTGCAAGAATTGTGCGATATATGGATGAAGTTTTAATAATTTTCAACAAATGCAGAATAAAATGGAGGCCAAATAATGTTTGTAACCGTGGAACATCACCTTTCCAGAGTTTTATGATTTTCACGTTGTAGGGTCCCTAGATGCCAAAAAAACATTTTATCTCAATTCCGTCGGTATATCTTTGGTCTATCTCTCTGTCTGTCTATCTGTCTACGGCATAGCTAAAACACCATTAATCCGATTAACATAAATGTTGATCAAAAATTAGAAGACATGTGAGGATGACCTGGTAACATTTTGGTAAAATTCAACATGGCGGAAGTAAATGGCAGCCTAGTGAAATTAAAAAAAATATTACTAAGACTAATTATCCAATTTACCTCAAATGTTGCATAAGATAAGAATGTACTGGTAACATTATGGTAAGTATTCAAGATTGCAAAACAAAATTAGATGTGATATAGAGACACACTTGTAAAATTTAGGTACGAATTCAACAAGACAGAATAACTCGGCGGTATAATGAAATTTTATAAAAATTGGTGTAAAAAGTTACCTTTAATTTATTTTAAATATATTAAAAAATCAAGTGCGGCATAGGTAGAAACTGGTAAAATATTGGCGGGAATTCTATCTAGTGGAACAAAATGGCGCCCAATAAAAATGTATAAGTGTTACTAGATGTCTATGTGTAGAATTAAATTGGGTCACACTTCACTATTCCTAATAAAAGGAAAGATTCAGGGTTCGAGGGACTTTTAGGGTAAAGGAAATTAGTTACAAGTAAAAAAAACCATGTATACCCTACTTAAAATCAAATGCAATATGCCAAAACGTTTTAGAGACAATAAATACAATGTATACATATTTTTAAAACAGAAAAAAAATTATATAGTTAGTAAGCGAACTTATCTCCATGAAAAAAACAATCCAAAATATGTCAAATTTAATGCACAAAATAGTTTACCTTTGGTGATGACATTTTCATTAGTTTAGTTTTTATACTTAATTTTTTTTATTAGTATTCAATTATAAATATATGATAAATAAACCTTGGGTCACTCTTAGGCAATGTGTTTACAAACACCATTTCTTATTACTTAATTAAATAGTTTAAATAGTTTTTATAACAATTTACGAATATTTTTCAAATAGTTTCTTGTCCAAACAAAATTAACATTAATTTGTTTAAAAATATATTTATTGACGGGAAACCGCATGTCAATTTAAAATGTATTAAATATGCGTTTTATGTATGTCAAGAATCAAGTTCAGGGTCTCTTATGTTGACTCGTGTATGAATATTTAATTATCATGCGTAATAGTACTTACGTGTAATAAGAGGACACTTAAAGTGAAAAAGATGATGCGCGATGCAAATCTGGTGAGAGCAGCAATGGTACTTTATATTAATATTTTTCTACAATCGCGCTTATAACTATTGAACATTTCTTCAAAATTAGGTGGTCTTACAAAACACCTGACTGCTGTCAATATGGTTGGCGTAGAACAAACATTTAACAGCAAATTTGAAGCATTTTTATATATATTTAGTGCATTTTTTCGTACAGATCCATTTTTAATAATCGTATGTTTGTTAGTTAGTTATGACAAGTGAATACTTTTTGAAGCTTTAAAGTGAGAACGCCGAAATCCCGAGCGAAGCAAACAAAATATTTTTATAATTACAAATCTATCCTTTTATAGTGTAAATCCAAAAGACTTTCCCTCAATGACAAATATGGACTTTATTAGTTACCTAGTTGTTCATTTTAAATTATGTGAATCCAAGTCATAGTTAGTTCAATCTGTGCGTTTAATATTTTGTACTGCATCCAGTACATATATTTTTTTTATAAATAAGACATATATATTAATAAAACAAACATATTTTTATTTAGTAGTAAGTAAAAAATATATAATATTTGCAGAGTGAATATAATAAGCATAAAAAGTTATGTCTACAATCAAACTGATGGATGTAAAGAAAAGAATTAATTATATACTTATACTAAGAACAGGATTATACCATCGAGCCCCTAAAAAACACTTTTTGTTCCGATTAACTCAAATTTTGAAAAGAAAGTCCATGCATTTATCGTACTTGTAAATCTGAGTCTGGAATTTCCACCCTTCATAATTTAATAACTTTAAGAACATCCATCCTGAACGAATAACAAGATCTTTCTTCATTCTGTCATACGTTTTACTAAGAGGCATTTTTGGTAAATCTTAGTTTTAAGTAAGTAATAACCCTGTATATGGTTATCATAGCTTCACTTTTTCTGTAGCAACAATAGATCACAGCTACCCAACCCGTGCTAGGATAATATCAATCTAGAAAGCGTACATTATTTAGATCCTAAAGTATGTAATAAAATTCCATATAAGATGAATTGGTAAAATAGAATGTAAAAAAAAATATGTATTACTCGTATAATAAATTTAAGAACTTTTTTTAAGTCTTTTAAGTAGGATTACCTAGCTTTCCCAGACAAAAAAAAATAATAACACAGTGCATAAAAGTAAAAATTATTTAAAATATCTCTTTCAAGATGATACATACAAATACTGCTAATTATTTAAGACCTGTTATTTTTGGTAAAACATATAAACATAATACAGCATTGAAATATGTAAAGGTACAAAATGTAATATAACTTTTTCAAACAACGATTAGAGATATCTTTGATCAGAGTCTCGATTAAGAATCATAATAAATGTTAATTAGTTAGATTAATTTTTAGTTTTCTAATAAATGATTAATATGAAATGTTTTGCACACACTTGGCCCTAATTTAATTCAGTAGTACCTAAATCCTCTCTTTATTGTAGTAATCCACTTCAGCCGCATCGACGAAAGTTTATTCAATCGTTTTTCATATCTAAAATGGAAAATTTTTGAAACTTAAGAATAATATAATAAGTAACATTGTCCATCTACTTCTACAATTTGCAATACAACAAAAAGAAGGCATTTTAAGGTAAAAAGATAAAAATAAATAACGAAAGTCCCATATACTCCTGTCTAAAAATTCGATTTGTTTATCCTATGAGACGTATGTAGATACCCTAAATACAGTACATCATTTTTAAAACATCATAATTTTAAAAAAATATAACAAAATATACATAATTTTAAAAAAATATAACAACATATACAGTTGTCCACGGATGGACTTTACAAGAGGGCAAATGGATCTAAAAATTGAAAGATACCAAAAGAGTCACACTTCATAAAAGTTTTTGGTTGAAAAATAAATAAGGTTCGCGTTATCAAAAATTTAATTTTTTATACAGGGGGCATAAAAAATAACATCAATAATATTTTTCGTAAAAGGAAAAATTTTTCATTTTGCTAGATACGAAAAAAAGTCACTCTTGATAAAAGTTTTTGCTTCAAAAAACGAATAAGTTTCGCATTATCAAAAATACAATTTTTGGAACCGGGGACATAAAAAATACGAAAATATTATTTTGTGTAAGAGTAAAAACAACTCATTTTGCAAAATACCACGATTATCTGTGCAAACTGTATTTAGTTAACGCTGCTAATTTTTATGAAAGTATCAAGTTTAACCAATAAATGCCTTTTTTTAGTGGCTAAATGTAAAAGGCCAAGAAGGCGTCTAAATACACCACTGTGATTTCTGACATCTATGTCCAGTACATGACCTACAAAACAATAAAAAGCACATGACATTATTTTATAATTTTACTTTGTTTAATGAATTTTGGTGAAAACTAGTAAAAAGATACTACTGTTTTACTACTTGTTTATTAGTAACTAGTGGTTACAAATAAACAACTTTAGGCCTTCGAATGCTTAATAAAACTCTTAAAAACTGAGAGCTAAATAGTAACAAATGTTTATTTTTAAACAAAAAAATGTAATGGATATAATTTTAATTTTAAATAGAAACACATAGTATTTGACTAAAACTAATATTACCTATTCTTTATAATATTATTTAAAAATAAAATAAAATTTTATATCTAAAAGTAGCTAAATTTTGCCAAAATTTTTATGTTTAAAATTAAGAAATTAAATATCATTTCTTATTAAAAAAAGTAATTTTAACGCCATTTTAAAGAGAATAAAAAATCTACGTTCATTTGGTTGTTTCGCACAAAAACTACACACAATTCAATTTCCAAATTAAAATGCACTTTTTATCCGTTCTATTAAATATAAAAAATTTTATAAAAAAAATAAATAATGCACTAAAAGTGCAAAAGAAAATTAATTTTACTCTGTGAGGTCGGTGCAAAAAATATTCCTAATTACCTAATAATAAAAATATATTTATGTACCGAGTGTTTTGATGTCTAATACCACAGGTATGAGGTTTTACTGTTTTTATTATTATTTTAGTATTATTACTCTCTGAAGCGCCGATTTTACAGAATTAAATTTTCTGAACGAAATAAATAGTTATATATTATACAAAGGAAAAAAGTATTAGATTTCCGCGTCGGGAGACAAAAAAAACCGAGAGCTAAAATCTAATATTTTTCCCGTGTATCATACACTATTTTTTTCTGTGGCGGGAAACACGACGATTTACAATTGAAAATAGTTAAATGAAGTTTAAAAATTTTCGATGTGAAATTTAATAATTTAAACTAATAGGCTGTTGTACGACAATTAGGCTTGTGCTGCTAAGGAAACCTTAAAAGTAATCAAATATCTATCAATTTATGCGATTTGATTTAAAAATTGCGAACTTAGTGGTTGTTTAGTAGTTATTGTAAACAATATAGAGTTAAAAAATGTCCAAATCCGAGTCTTCTCTGTCTCCATCTGAGTTAGTAGAAGCAGCGAAAGTAGCGTCTCAAAAATTATTACCAGATAAATCGCGGAAAATTTACCAAGGGCATAGAAGATGAAAAAGACATGCTGCTTTTTCTCGGAGACGGTGTTATTGGCTTATTTTTCGGAACTGTCACAACAACAAAAGCTATCAACAGTGTGGCCGAATTATTCAATGATTAAAAGTATGTTACAATTCAATAATAATGTAGACATTTCAGATCATTTCAAACTAATTACCTTTCTGAAACAAAATGGGAAAGGTTACAAGCCCAAGAAACCTGTGTACACAAACTAGTGATTTTTTAAATAATGCTAACGATGAAGTTTATTTAATGGCCAAGGTTGTTGTTGTATTTGGGATTGCAGGAGCTTGTCGAATTTGTAAAATCAGCCAGGTAACATTAGATTACCAAATTCGTCCAGCAGCAGCAAAGGATCGCCGCCTGTTTTATGCATATCGCAATGGAAAATTTATCAACCAGGTTGTGGGTATTTAGTTTTATAATATACGTGAAACAGAAGCTAATTTTCTTCAACTTAAAAATGCTAAATCGTCTCTTCTGCTAAGCGACCTTGTTTTAAAAGTTCCTGAAAACAGTCCACTTTATCGCGCGGTACTTTTTCACGAATACTTCTGTTCAATAAACCGTACATCAGGTCATTCATTTAGAAGATCGTCTGCTACACTTTTAGATAAATCTGGGGGAGACTTGATGACACTAAAGAAACATGGCGGTTGGAAGTCATCAACGGTCGCTGAAGGGTATGTTGATGAATCGGTAGCAGACAGGACAGAAATAGCTAATAAAGTGTTTAAAACGTGTGGCAGTGCTAAAGTAACACTCGATTTGCGATCAGGTACATCAACGGCAGTTGTGTCCATGGCAGAATAAAATTTAATTTCAACACAAGAAAATTCGACTGTTCTACTGAATAGTTCAAAGAACATGTCCTTCATGCAGTGCACATTTAATAATTGTACTTTTGATATAAAAGAAATGTAACTTTTGTATAATAAAATATTCTAAAATTAGATATCTACCTTTACTTATGTGTAAATATATCCGGGAAAAAGGTTCTCGTTTTCCTCGGGAAAAAAGTAATTTCATAAAATCTGATATTTTGTTACCTGTCAACAGGGGTTAAATGTCAAACTTTTTTCCCGTAACAAAAAAAATATTATTTTTTACTATTTAGTTCATTTTGAAATACGCTATAAGCGCCAAAATTTCCCGGCCTGACCTAGATGCAGCGATAAAACTCACCAATTTGAACAAGGCGTGTCCAAGAACGCTGAGTACAGAGCGGTCATAAAGTTTTTGACAAAAGAAGGGTTAGCACCTAAAATTATTAAAGAAAGGCTGGATGGTGTGCGTACGACCAAGATTCCCCTGCGTATTCTGTAGTGAAAGAATAGGTAAAACGTTTTCGCATGAGGCAGGAATCCCTTGAAGATGATGTAAGAACTGGTCGACCAGTGGATGTAATAACGGAAGACAATGTTGCCATTGTGGAAGAGGTGGTATTGATCGACTGACGTTTAAACGTCAAGGAAACCTCAGAAAAGACTCACCTTTCTAATATTTGTGTTTGTCGAATCCTGCATGATCATTTGGGTATGGAAAAGGTGAGTGCAAGAGGGGTTCCCAAAAACTTTTCGGCTAACCAAAGCCTGTGGTAGAAATTATTGTAAGGGGATGAAACTATGGTTCTTTAATATGATCCTCTATAGGTAAGGGAATCAATGGAGGTAATCGCCACGATCTTCTGGGATTGTGAAGAAATTCTTTTAATAGATTTTAAACAAACCAATACTACCGTTAATGGAACATTGTTATATACATTCCGGGACCACATACGTGAAAAACATCACGGAAATCTGACCAGAGGCGTGCGTCTTTTGCACGATCATGCACCTTTCCTTAATGCTGGTGTTGTCATTTTGTGGGTTCCAACAGATAGATCATCCTCCCTATAGTCCAGACCTGGCTCCCAGCGACTACTATTTGTTTGGATAATAAAAAAAGACCCTCGTGGGCGACGGTATAACAACGGAGCTTAGTTAACAGAAGCCGTTTTAACGCATTTTGTAGACAAACCAAAAGAATATTTTTTTAAAGGGATTGAATTGTTAATAAAAAGGTGTGATAGAGGTATTGAAGTTATGGGGGACAATATTAAAAAGTAATAAAAACGTGTTACCCTACTTAGCCTTTTTCATAGTCAGGCAGGAAAATTTTGGCGATCACCACTAGGTTTTATTTTTTTTTTATTGCAACCTTTTTAGTTCTGCTATACAAGTTTCATTGTAAAAGTTAAGTTTCACAAATAGCCATTGAGTCCACTGTAAATTATGTATTATGTAACATTACTGTATAATAGCATGTTTTATTATACCATATATAATCGTAAGATACATAAGTGAACGCATTAGCAAATGCATATATTGTTCAATGTAACGTCATGTAAATCGTTCAATTTAGCTATTTCACTATTTTTAACATTTTTTCAATAAGCTCCGGTAACTCTGGTAACATCCTGAATATTCCTTGAAAATTTCATCTAAATTGGTCAAACCATCTCAGAGTATTGTTGTTCATACATAAAAAAACATAGAAGCGAATTGATAACCTCCTCCTTTTTGAAGTTGGTTAAAAAGGACACAGTTTGGTGCGCTTCTTTCTTTATGTTTATAAGTGACCACTAGAAACAGAGCTGTTGCAAGTCAATTTGAGAAAGACTTAAGTCACAAGTCATTAGAAAAATAAAAAGATTTTAGTTTTAAATCAAGTCTTTCTTTAGACGATAGCTAAATTAAGTCTTACTTGAAATGACTAGTAATTTAAGTTTTTTTTTTCCTTTTTAATAAAAAAATAATATTTTGTGTTAAATTAAAAACTGGCCAATATTTTCGCTATTTTCCAGGTTATTTATAACGTCGATTAATATATTGATATTATATTCATGTCCACAGATAGGGTTGTACACACAATTTTGAATTCGCGTGGAATGGAAGGAGATTTGCAAAAGGAACACTTTTAAATTTAAAACAATCAATTTGGCTGGTTTGCACAAAAACTACAGATTATTTAATTTTTAAATTGAATTGCAGTTTTTAGGCATTCTATTAGTTTATTAGTGGCAATGAGAAGCAGGTTTTTTCAAAACTCATTAAATGCAAGTAAATTTATAAAGAAATTTGAGACTTCTGTATGCGATGCGGTTTTTGTTGATTTGTAGGTTGTGGATCGGGGCGACCTCATTTTAATATTTTATATACATGCCTGCACATAGATATAAGGAAACAATAATACTATTATTAACATTATCAGTATTATTAAAAAAATCTGTTTTGTTCTAAGACGTCTACCTAGTATAGTTCTGTAATGACGGTGCTCAGTTACTTAACAGTAAATAATATTTTCCACTATTAGCCTTAATAAACATACGTATTGCGACGTTTTAACATATTATTTAGATTCAGATTTTTTAATGTCGTCCGTCGTTCACTATAATAGAAATCACTTATATATGAACAATTGTATTCAATTTGCTGCTTGATAATGACTGTCATTAAAGTCAATTATGCTTAAATCATACGAATGTCGTAAAAACTGACATGGGACATGAGCTATGAAAATAATTTCTTTCGTAAACAGACTTGTTTTGTTAATAGAATATTGCAAATAACACAAGTACATACAGTAGGGCAGGCCAGGATTAGGCAGGGCTTATTTTTCTAATAGATCAGGGACCCCTAGGGTATTTATGCCAAAAAATAATCTTGTTTTTGTTTAGATTTCCTTTAGTCTAGAAATCAAAGATATTTTTAAACCGGATATTAGGAAAAATAGGAAGCAAATAATTTTTTAGCTCTCGAACTGGTCAGAGTCTAGTTTGCTATATTTTTTTTAATATCTGAAAGAAAAATACATTTGATAGAGCATGTATGTACAAAATAAAGGTCAGGATATTATGTACACAAATGGTTCTGATGATTCTTACTTCCCTCGCAAAATACTATCGTATTCATGAAAAGATCACTCTCCGAGATTTTTTCAGATATTTACGTTTCAAGGTCCCTAGATGACGAAAAACATGTTTTCCGGATTCCGTCGGTTTGTCTGTCTGTCTGAATTGTTACTACAAAACCATTTATGCAATTAACGTCAAATTTGCACAAAAATCAAATATTACTCAGGAATCAACTGGTAAAATTTTGGTAAGAATTAAAGATGGCGAATCAAAATGGCGGCTTAATGAAATATTAAAACATTTAGATGGTATAGAGATGAACTGATAAAAGAGTGCTATGAATTTAAGATGGCGGCCAAATAAAATGTTTTTAATCTTGAAAAAAGCACTCTCCTAGATTTTACATGTTTAGTGTTCCTAGAAGCCAAAAATATGTTTTCTCATGTACTTAAAAAACTACTTACCCGATTGACTTAAAATTTTGATCAGAAATTAGGGATCGTATGGGAATGACTTGGTAATATTGTGGTAAAAATCCAGTATGGTGGAACAAAATAGTCGATTAGTGAAATGTTAAAAAAGTTATTACTAAAAAATTAGTTACCAATTTAAAAAAATCAGCCTCACTACTTATTATATTAATTTCAAATTTTGTGCAAACATTAATGTGAAAACTATTTATTTTATCTTAAATTATACCCAAAAATCAAAACGGCTGCGGCGCCGGCGCCCTATAAAAATGATTGAAAATACAGTATATATGTGTTACTAAATTACTATGAGCGGAACTAAATTGGGCCATACTTCACTATTCCTAATAAAAGAAAAAAAAATATAACGAGGGAAGTTCCGAGTGAGGGGAATTTACCGATTTTTCCTTTGTATGATAGTTTTTGAGACAAATCGATTCGAATGTATAGTTTTCTTCCACTGATATCTATTTTCAAGTAAAAAATTTGAAAATTATGAACGAGTCCGGGGATCAGATTTGTAACAATTCCATCAAAAATTCTTATTTTTTAATATTTAAAAATTATTTTGAAACAGGAAACCTGGGGTTGCAATATGTGATAATTAAATTTTAATTGCAAATTGGCCAGCGCGTGCGTAGAATGCCACAGATGCTGAAACCATTGAAATTGAAATGATTTTTAAGAAATTACCCGCACTTTCTTATTTCAACTTTTATTAAAAATCTATTAGTTGTCATCAACTAAATGTTAAAATTTGACATTTCCGTTCAAACCGGAAATCAACACCAGTGTTGATTTTTGACATCTCCGGTTAAACCGGAAAATAATGGCTCCAATTGATTTTAAAAAGTTATGACAGGAAAGTGTAAGTCATTTTGTTCTAGGTTTAACCGTTTGGGCGATAGAGTGTTTAAAATAACAATTTTAAAAACCATTATCTCGAAAACAGTGTTAGATATAGGATAAGTCACATGAAATGTAATTAGAATATTTAGAAGATCTGAAAAGAAAAATTTACACGGATGACGACATGATCAAATCCGTATTATCAAAAGATTACAATTATTATGATAGTTTTCAAGTTAATGAATTCATTCCAGATAAATGATCCATCGTATATATACTAGGTATACTCCTAAGCGATTATAGGCAGTTTGACAAGTGCTGACGTTTTTATGACAATATACTGAACACACGCGAAATCAAAGAACACTTATTTTTTTACAAGCGTGCGCAAAACTTCACTTTTCCGCACTCATTTTAGTTAGTAGAAAGAGCTACCTACTTTTTCGCACTAGTGCGGAAAAGTAAATAACCCCATATTTTTTAATTATACTTACTGATTTTAGATATTTAAAAATATATTGATACGCTGATAGTTAGCAAAATGATTTAAGAACATAAATATGCTAGAATCTTGCTATAATTTTCAACAAAATAGTAAAAAATATGTAAAACGTGTTTTAAATAATTGTTTAATAGCTCTCATATTATGCTGTATAAAATCAATGTTAAGCAATAATTAATACCTGCTTCTTTATTTGACAGTTTAAATCACCATAGACACAAAGTTAAATAACGTCTGTCATTCATTGTCAATCAAAACCAATTTTGCTGTCGCTAATTTTTGTCGTATCAAAAGTGAGTGTTTTTAATGGATTCTTAAAACGAAGATTTGCCAGAGTCAGTGTTGCAAGCAGCTAGAACTGCAAACCTCAATCTGCTACCATTAAAATCTCGTCATAGGTATGAGAAAGAATATATTCTGTTTAAAACCTGGTGCCAAACTAAAGGCATCAAAACTTTGAAAGAACCCGTAATTTTGGCATATTTCGCTGATCTTTCCAAAACATGTAACCCAAACACGCTTTGGTCCAGATACTCAATGTTAAAAAGTATGATCAAACTCAATGAAAACATAAATTTAAACAAGTTTTTCAAAGTCCCGGCATCTTTAAAAAAAAAAACAAAATGTTGGATTTAGACCAAAGAAGGCGAAATTTTTTTCAAAAGAGAAAATTTCTAAATTTATAAATGAAGCGCCTGACGAAATTTATCTCCATATTAAAGTAGCCACTATATTTGGATTGGCGGGCGGATGTCGCCGAGAAGAACTAACGAAAATGTCATTGGATCATATTGAAGTCAAAGGAAATATTTTATTAATAAATATTCTAGACACCAAAAATTACCGTTTTAGAAGCTTTGTACTATCTGAAGACTCTGAAAGAGGAGAATATTTAAAATTGGTCAGAAAATATGCGATTTTAAGAAAGCCAGAAACCCCACATAGGCGTTTTTTTGTAAATTACAAGAAAAGAGCTTGCACAGTACAATGTATCGGAATAAACAGCTTTGGAAAAATGCCATCAAATATTGCAGGTTATCTGAAGTTCCCAAATCCTGAACTATATACAAGCCACAGTTTCCGAGGTTCAGCCGCCAAAATGCTTGCAGATTCCCGAGAAGGAATAACAAATATCAAACGCCTCGGAGGTTGGAAATCTTCAACCGTGGCGGAAGGTTATTTAGAAAGCTCCACAAGTTTTCAAAAGAATCTATCCAATAAAGTATTGAACTTCAGTGCCATTCCTTCCACTAGTCTCCAACTTTCACTAGTGCAGTCTACCAACCAAACAGTTACCTCATCGGCGACGGTTACAACAATAAGTACTCGTGAAAGAGAACTGGAAAAATTCAAACGCAACCTACAAGTCCCCGAGTTCCTTGGAAAAAATCTAGCCTCTGCAATTAATTTACGAAATGCTACAAACTGCACGTTAACTATTCGTGTTGTTAATAATAATTAGTTTATGATTATGTATTTGATATAAATAAACGATTGTTTTTAACTTTTGGGTTTTTCCGCACGCTTGTAGAAAAAATAGTGTACCTTACACATGCGTATAGTGATTTTTCCGCACGCGATTGATGGCCGAACTCGAAATCATAATGAACAAAACTGCCTAATCTATGTAGACTATCTTCCACTCTTTTAATAATATTCTTTAATCTTCTTAGGCTTGTTGATGGGAAGACCGTCTCTCAAAAAAAACGTTTCCAAAGTTCTAGCACCTAGCCTTAAATATAAAAATATCTTCTTACTAGTGAAATCAGTCAATAAATATAAGATAGAATGAAATAATATGTTTAATAAAATAGTTCATTTATTTTTGACGTATAGTCGAACATAGCCTCAAAGCATTTGATTTATGTTTTAGCCTACATGAGGTGATGATATTAAATGTTGCATTTTAAAAAAACATTTTACTTGTTTAGTTAAGTTCAAAATAATGTCAGCCGAAGGACGATATTCGAAACTCCTGTTTTATTCTTAACTTTAAAATGAATACAATAAGCGAGCGAACATTTATACAGTACAATTTTTCATTAACAAAAAGCAAACATTTTGTTTCCTTAAAAACATTAAAATATAAAATTATCAAAAACTGTTATTAAAAAATATTTTTTCTGATTATCAAAAACATTTTCGTGGATGTATACCCGTTTTATTATGAATGATTTGTAATGTAACAAGCAAGTAGTTGCATTTTTGCCACAAAGAACACTTTCAGGTGCAATTTTTCCTGCCAATTTTAAAACATTGCCTAAGTATTTTATTGATTTACTTTTTCCTAGCGGGAATATTACTTACGATAATAATTTATTATATGTAACTTGCAAACATAAGAGATATAAGGTAAGTACACTTCAGTAAGAGTCGTAGTTTAACAAAATAAACTGTTATAGGACGCATTCCTATGTCCTGGTGCAAGATTTAAGGCTAGTAAAGATCTATCAAATATAATATATATTTTTCTCATGATATTTTGATAAGAATATATACACTGTTAATGCGTAATTTAGGTCGCGAAATATAGTTGAAGTTATTCAGTAAACACGCTATGTAACCATCCATAGTCGTTCTAAATATTTTTCTTTAATTTTCCTTTTTAAACTTCAGGTTTTATTTTTGCTCTTTTACTAAAGATCGTTTTTATGCTGCTTTTTATATTTTTTAAACAAATATTGTTGTTTTTAAGACGCGACGAGACAAAGCTCTGGCCTCGTCTCGTCTCGACGAAAATTTCAAGACGAGACTAGACGAGATGAAACCTTAATCTCGTTTCGTCTTGCAACATCACTAAAAACATCTGTTTATTGTCCATTATCATCCTTTAAATTGAAATAAAATAATATTCATCTTAAGATACATGTCAAATTCACATATAATTTTTGATAAAACAATTTATATTAAATAATCAAAAATGGCTAAGGAACAATTGCTCTAAATAATTGACATTTATAAGCTAATTTTGTCTTGATCAGTCGTCTCGAAAAATAACACGACGAATATTTGTAAATTGTATTTTTATTTATTATCGTTGTTGCTGCATTAATGTTTTAATATTTTATTTTCCTTTAATACTGCTATTGTCCGTTTGCTATATGTATAAGTGGATCAGTCTTAGGTCTGGATAAAGCTTTAAAACAACCACATTAATGCTTAAAATACAATATCGATGAACGGTTCGACTATCGTAAGTAATAACGAATAAGAAATAATTTATGTTAAAATAATGCGAAGTAGTAAACAATTAGTATACCTTTGTAATGTATTACCTTAATTGATTGTTGCATGAAACAACGTATACTTCAACTGGTATATTAAAAACTTGGTAAGTAAACTGTTTAAATATAAAAACGGCCAATTTGTACATTAACTTTGTCTCGACAGTCCGAAGGCCGAAAATGAGGATGACCCTTTGTACAGCAATAATTTTATTACCTTCTTGGTTTTTTTTAAGCATAAAACGATGGTCGTAATTAATTTCAGTATAATCTTGGTTAAGAGTTGGGGTATAGTAAATCAATGTATAGATTTGACAAGGGTTTTCTTATTAATTTACCCTTCTTATCATTTTCAAAAAATTTCGAACACCTAAAAAGGGTTATTTGAAAAAATTTGTTTTTTCATTGCCTTCTAAAAGCCCTCCTTAACAACGGGAAATAAAAATTTTCCTGCGGAAATACATCATTTCCATTTTACACAAATTAGAATATCTGAAATCAATTACATCTCATTCCAAATGGCTGCATAAAAAATCTGCCTTCATTGCCCTCTAGAAGTCCTCCTTAACAACAGGAACTTGGTTTTGCATTGCATTCTACACATTTTTTGGAACATAAAAATGGAAAAATGTTCCTGTGAAAATACGTCATTTCCATTTTCCGAGAACATTGTGTAAACTTTAGCTCAAATGTCATATATCCACCAAATTTTTTTTTTAGCTTTTATATAGCCGCCTGAATGCCATAAATTAAAAAAATTCTCTACGGAAACTCTTAATTTTTATTTTATCTATTTATTTATTTTTTTTTAACTTTTTCTTCACTGAAATGTAATACATTCACAACACATTTTTTTTATCTCGATAAAGCCTTCTGAATATGGATTTTATAACTTAATTTATTTATGACTTTAAAGATAATTTTATCGACGAACCTGGGCTAACCTAACACCTAACAGGATCAGTGGCGTAACTGGGAGCTTTGGGGCTCCGGTGCAGGATATCTAATAGGGCACATTTTCAAGAGAAATTTTCTCAGATAACCGAGGGGGAAGGATAGGAAGTAATATATATTATGAAAGTATATTTATTTCAACTGAATCACTTAATGAACTATGCTTTTTGAAGCTCTATTTCGACGATAAAGTCAAAATTATAAAAATGTACAAATAAAAACAATTTTCATATTTAGTACCAATTGACTAACTTTTGGCTCTCTCTATATATTATCATGGGCCCAAACTATGCTAAAGGTATCACTGTTGATGATTAGTATAATACCCTGTTAAACCCGTTTGGTTTACCTACACATTGTTAAGTTATGGATTTTTAAGGTAAAGTCCATATTTTTGGTATCGTCCTGTAGATTGATTAAATATGAAACTATCAAAAATCGATAGAATTTATTTTTCGGTACTTGATCATAGACTGACTAGGTATGATTAAAAAGCAAATCTCAAAACAATCCTGGATTCTCTGAATATTTGAAGTTTTTCAAAAATTTAAAGTTTTTTTTATCACCCTGTTCAGAATATTTACCCAAGTAGCAAAAAGTTGTGTATTTCCCGGTTTGGTTTCGAGGAATTTTGCAAAATAACACCAAAAATCACAACTCTGTAACTCATTTGGTTCTCGAGATATGCAGGTCGAAAATTTAGTCACAAATTTTTCGTATTCCTTTCGAGTGTCCAGCAATTTAGTTCGAGTATAGAAAGGAAAAATAACGTTTTATAAGGTCCTTACAAAAATACAAATTTTGCAATTTAAGAAAAATTATATCAGCTTACTTATTGTTGAGTATTAGGTCTGGACAGAACAGCGAAATCAGTCTGGACTTAAGTTACATTTCAACTCGAATTTGGTATGAAATTGATTTACATTAGACAAAATTCAAAATGCACTTCAAAGTAGACTTTGGATTGAAGCAAGGAGCTTACTGACGGCAAGCAACAATTCAATAAACGTCAAATTTTTAAGTTATGATTTTTATTTTAGTTAACAAAATTCTTCAAATTTTTGCACATCCATTTAAGGAATATTGTAAGTAATTTGTTATTACTCCAATAAAAAAAAATTTAATCGTATATTTTTGGGTTAATTCTGAAGGCACAATCAAGACTAGGATAAATATAAACTCCTAAAAACCATAACTAAAGAGCATAAAAATCTTGTTGCTCCAATTCGGTCTATTTTACATTAATATTTTAGAGAAACAATAAAATTAGATACCCAAGAATTGGCCTAGCCTGACAATTGCACTAAATTTTTGTCAAAATATTTGATATTTTCGACAAGATATAGTCAGGGGCAAACAGAACAAAATCTCCATGTAACTGATTTCAGGTATTCCAAAGTATATAAATTTTCTCAGAAAATGGAAATAACAAATGTCCGCAGGAACATTTTTGTATTTTTATGTTAAGAAAAATGTTTGGAGTGTTTTCATGTAGCTGATTTCAGGTATTCAAAAGTGTAAAGAATTTTCTCGGAATATGGAAATAAAAAATTTCCGCAGAAATATTTTAGCATTTTTATGTTCAGAAAAATGTTTGGAGTGACAAGCAAAGCAAAGTTTTCATGTAACTGATTTCGGGTATACTAAAATGTGAAAAATGAAAATTATGCATTTCCGGAAAAAAAATCTTATTTTCCGCTATTAAGAGAAGCTTCTAGAAGACATAAAACTAGTTAGTTTCCTTATAACTGATTTCAGGTGAACGAAAGTTGATCCGAAATAAGTTATGATGGATAGAACGCTTTCTTGAGCTTTAATCAGTAAACCTAAAGCACTACCGCGATTATCCCCAATGGGTTATCTTGTAAATAGACCTATACTTAAGAAACTCATAAATTTATTTGAGAAAGTTGTAGAGAACGTTTAATTTTTGCAAATTTCTTTATATACTTTTGTTATAAAAACTTTTTGTTTACAGTCAGGCCCGGATCTAGAGGGGCGGGCGCGGTGGAGCACTTGCCCCCAGCTATATGTTAAAGGGCAAGCCATATCAGAATGTCGTCGTAATTCCGGTAATTGTTAAAAAAATGAACATGCCTCAAACTTTTTTAATGATAATTATTCCTATAATTTATATTTCGCCAGATAATTATACTTTAAAACGTTAGTATGCTGTCGAAACAAAAATTATTAATTAAATGACATCTGGTTACAATATCAAATTATTCATGCTGAGTTTTGTTTGAAATTATTCCCCTTGAGTTTTGTTTGCGAATTTAAAATACGTCTGATGAACGACGAAGCTGTTTATTGCAAAAAAAATTAATCTAATATAATTTAACATTTTGTTTTGTTTCCAAAGCTTACTATAAGTTTTAGAAGATTTAGGGATATATTAACTTTTTATCATTAAAAAAACATGCTTTTTCTTTTAATAACTGACCATTCAAGTTACTCCTCATAACGGAAATTTTACGAACTTAAATAATAATAATAATTTCCAACAATTTCTCTTGTTTTTATTTACTAATGATATGTTTTCCGGAAGCTGCATGATGAGTGAGATACAGTCGCTTATCTCGCTTAACTAGCCACTCTGTACACAATCATCCGCTGACCGTCGAGCGATATCCATCTAGCACGAAGTCAAAAAATGCGATGCAAAGGACGTGCGGAACAGTTTGCCGATGATTACGTTAGTCAACAAATACGAAATAAAAGATTTTGAAATATAGAATGCATCAGTTATCTGTATTTTCCAAAATTTGTATATAATATTTTGCAAATGCTGATTTTTATTTATATTCCTGATTGCTTTCTCCCATAAGAAACCAGCAATATTCCACCACTATTGCTGGATCCCATCTGCCTTGGTAGCGTTGCTCCATTGTTAGTATATCTTGGTGGAACCTTTCTCCTTGCTCGTCACTAATCACAACCAAATTGTCGGGAAAAAAATTAGCAAGAAGTGTATTTCAAGAGATATGCGACAGCCCATTTTGCAGTAGTTGCCAAATAGTTTTTCTACAAGTTTTTCGCAGTTTTCTACTTTATTGCTTCCTAAAAACTCCAAAACAATTCTTTTAAAAGACTTCCACGCGGCTATTTCAACATCACTTAATTTTTGATCAAACTTTTCATTCCTTGACATTTTTCTAATTTGTAATCCAACAAATATTTCTTCCTTAAACTTACCCTCACTTAGATTAAGACAAGTTCAAGATATTTAAATAACACCTTCTTTATCTAATGCTTATACGAAATTTTTGATCAGTCCCAGTTTATTGTGAAATGGAGGTAACAGAATTGTTTTAGGATCAAAGAGGTATATTTTTTACGTTAACTTGGCCTGGAATAAATGTATCTCTTTGAAGCTACTCTTTTACTTAGTAATGGCTGTGTGTTGCTCTACTCTCCCAAAGACAAAGAAAACAGAAATACTTGGTAAATCCACCTTGGAAGCCTAGTAGGAGTCCTATAACTTTTGGGTCACCACATATCTACCACTTATACATATAATTGCTTATTGCATTCAGAATAAGTAATATATTTTCGTATGTTTCCTTCATGTCAATCGCATGCACAAGAGGAATAGAGGTTCTTCTGTTGCCATTTTGGAGCAGAACTCCTTATTTTAGAACAATATATAAATAAGCGCAATTCGTCCGGGTTACGTGTAAAGACTAATTTTCTCAAAACACTATTTGGATTAACTCAAACACACATTTTATTCTGCACGGGAAAAAGTGAGGATAGCTCCTAGCTACGGTTCCTAAATATTGTAACTTTGGTTCCAGTGGCTAGTAAATTCCATTGTTGAAATCTTGAACCTAATGAGTTCAGCATGCTCTTTGGACAAATGAAGGTCCCGAACTAGATCCTCTAATTTAGCTTGTTCGATTAAATGGGGTGCATTTTCTTAACTTTCTGGAAATCAAGAACCCTCCTTTTCTGATACGTTATCGTGTTCTGCCTTATCGTGGCGCTGGAACTGGTAATTTTTTTCCATGAAAAACCGGTGTTATGGTTGAGGGAATATCTGCATATTTAATATTATGTCTGCTCTTTCTTGAAAAATCACACACTTTTGTCATACAAGAGTAAGAGTCGTTCAAATGATTTGTTGGTTCTCGCCAAATCGTTGGAACTGCTATTTAACCAGTTACTTAGATTTGCTACACAGGTTTGGCAACGTATGTGGGGAGCTCAGTTCCGATCTTGATCGCCAGCAATATATCCAAAATACTTATGACAAGCTTCCTTTGTCATTTTGTTAATTGTCCTTTTCTGCAGTTTAGGAGTAAACTGACCATATATATATAGCAAAAACTACCCGTTGAGTTAACACAGTATTTTAGATATTTTTGTACTGTCGCGTACGTCGGTTTACACTACGTTTATAGGCGTCAACCAACTTTATCAACACTAATACAAGGTTCTTACTGTTGGCTTGTTTTTCGAACTTCATTTGTCTATCTAATACTGATAACTATTCGTGCTAAACCAGTACCGATGAAGCGACGGTCAACTGGCTGCTGTTATGGCTGTTTCGTATCTCTGGTATGTACTAGGATATCGAGAATACTAGAAGGTACGACAAAATACGTGTATACAGAGGCCCTTCGATAAGTAGCTGACACTTCGACGACTACGGGGTATCGTGAAACATGGATTTAATGAGTATCTCCGTTATTTTAAGCCCTAGGGGCTGAGGCTTTGTAGATGGGATTCATCCCCAGATACACCCATGCAGTGTTTTTAGATTGTGTACAATTTCCTTAAACTAGGGAAAACGTAAATTTGGAAACGTCGCACCCTCAGTATTAATGCATATCGCAATTATAACTAATATCTAACATCGCAGAGAGGGCAAGGCTAAGGCGATGCCACTTCCCATACGACTAAGCAAAGCGCAACCGTTAAACAACGTCCAAGCTTTATACGGGTTTTTTTATATACGTTTTTACTATCATTTTCGCATTTACCGATCTAAAATTGACGAAAATTGCCTTTTACAACACAGTCTCAAAATGGATGTAAACTAGTGTTATTCAATATTCTTCACTCACGTCAGTGTACCGCTGTGATTGTATAGTAGTATTGTTTATTCTTGTGGTAATACGTCCATAATAAAATTTGCGGTTCTATTTGCATATATTTTCTGTTTGCTTTTCAACATCGACTGATTTTGTTTTGTGCTGAAACTAATACTTTATTTATAATAATAAAATATGTTTTTTTTTGCTTTAAAGCAATCTTAAATTTTTACATTTTAATAAATCATATACCTATGAATGCACAGTAAATCCTAAGTGTGATTTGAAATAAATTAATTGATGAAAGCGGCAGTTTAGGACTTTGCCTCCCCAGAAAAAGTTCCTAGATCCGGTTCTGCCTAGAGTACCTAGTTTTTGAAATCATCCTGTATCTATTTTCTTTCTACAGATTTTTTAGGGCTTGATAAAAATAACTTTTTTGTCAAAACGCAAATGAATTAATTCTCTGAAATAGATTAGACATTAAAGCGGATGAAATAAGGTCAAATGTCTAATTATTGCAGAGCTTCATAGGAAAACAGTTCCATTTAACAGGTAATTAAAGAAAACTTAATAATTCGTTCTAGGTTATTCATTTCAGAGTATTATTTATTAGTAAACTATTACGTCTTAGTTAATTCCCAATAAACAAGAGGTAAAAATATTTACCTTTCAACTAAAAATCATTTACGTTAAATATATTCTTGACTTAATCTAACTTAAAATTTTTATAGTTAGTTACATACACGTTATATTTGCTACAGGATAAACAAAATCTGCATTTGCTTCTTATTATTTATTTGCTATGTTTGTTTAATATATGAAATTTTAACGTTAAGGTAATTCCTTTCAATGTGGATTTTCTTTATGTAATATAAAATTACTCATGTTTCGGTTTTTTGAATTTAAATATTTTTTTTGTAGATTTTCTATAAAAATATATTTCTATATAATCTATGAGGATATCTATTTTTCATAGTAAAAGAAGGAGGATTGGTTAATTTTCTTAATTCCTTAGTTGACACAAAAATTTAGTGTTTCAGAAAACCATTTATTTGGCTTATAGGATCTTTGCTTCACATTCGTCGATGGGAATGTCACTCCGTAATAATAGTAAAGATATTCATCAAATTTTTTTTTTAAAACCGCCAGTTTATACATAGTTACCTTAACAAGAATTTTAAAAGTGTCCGCTTGATAAGTACAGTTGGGCAGCTGGTTCTTTACCCATACGTCATCATCCCTAAACCCATGAATCATATGAAAGCTTAGAAGAACAAACGAAATATAGTAAGGTTACATTAAATTGATTAGAACTATTTAAATTAACAAATGATAACTAATTAATGGCAACAAATAGCTAACCAAAAAAAAAACAATAGCTATGAAGGTATAGCACAAAACTGTATAAATCACAAATACGACAAAGCTGAAATCATAGTTATAACAAATGTCAAATCTAACTATAACCATAAATTGAAGGGGAGTCAATATATATATATATATATATATATATATATATATATATATATATATATATATATATATATATATATATATATATATATATATATATATATATATATATATATATATATATATATATATATATATATATATATATATATATATATATATATATATATATATATATATATATACCTAATTTCCTAACTATTATATTTTACACCACAAAAAGTCATCTGAAAAAATCATAGACACTAAACGATAAAATGCCCTTATCCCTTCGTAATCGCATATCCAGTCACACAAATTGTACATATTTTTACTAAAATAACGATTTCCTTTTTTGTTTTTGTTTTTACTGGTCTGTCGAATTTACAGTTATGGCAAAGGTCGACAACTGGCCTTAAATTCGAGACGTTTCTCAAAGTTTAGGCGGCTATTGAAGTCTTAATATTCTGAAGCACTGTGGCTACCATTTTTTAAAACATTATTTTTTTAAATTAATTTAAACTACAAAATCAACAAACAAGTCTAGAAAATAAAATAATTTCTATAAAAATACGCAATCGTATCCACAACCTATCCCACGATTCACATTAAACGCATCAACGGACACAAATGTTTAAATTTCCTCGGCGCGGCTGCTGACCCAACAAAACCTCCGGAGATCCCTGCTCGAGGCATCGATAGTGCGAGTGCCGAGGAATCAAGTGAACGCTTAAAGAGTTTATACGCTTAGAATAATAGAAGTAATTTCCAAATTTAAAACAAATTAAAAAAATATAAATTATTTATTATTTTCTGTTTGGAAATATTTATTGGGGGGTCATTGACCATATGACCTAATGTGGGCGCCGCCACGGGTTGGCTTTCTTGAAATCTTTGTACGTTATATCATTCCCTTAAAGTATTTCTTGGATGATTTCATGCTCGAAAGACAATATCTCAAGTTTCATTCTATTCTTTCTTTATCGATTTAGGTAATTACTAATCGACAAGAGAAATACGATGTTGATGACGCACGAGTAAATCGAAAGTAATCACTGTATGATCAAAACAATGGTTGCAATACTTCAGTATTACAATCCTCAATATTGGAAAAAATATTATCAAAGCAGGTCGCAGGTGTACTTGTAATTCTTGCAGCTCCAAAAATGAATTATTTCAAAACATGTTCTAGAAATAAGTTAAAAGATTAATATTAAAATTCTCCCCGGGTAATATAAAATTATAGTTTCCTTATATTTCATTTTAACGTGGCCGTGGTGGAGAGTCTGTCAAAGAGGTTTTAAGTGTCACTATCAGATGTCCGGTATACTGAAATTATAAATATTTTATACTTTAAGTGTTTTACATTAAGAGTATACATGCAGACCTCAAATTCATTATCTGTACTATTACCACACACATAGGGAATACAATCTAGATCTTTCTTAACATACTCACTCTGTCCACCTTTGTGAACCTGGTCTCCAGTGGCGGCTCTTCCATAAGGTCATTTGATCAATGACCCTCCAAAAATATATCAGAAAATAAATTATTCGTTTGACCGTTCCTCCTAATAGTTAATTAGTTAATAAAGTAATAGTAAAACGCGAACCTCGGGAAAAGTTAAATACGCTACACTATTAGCCGCGCGCAGCGGTTCGAATGGGCTCGTTGCGTTCCTTAGGCATAATAAAATACGCTATACTAAGCTAGGCTGGGTAGTCCGAATTACCCTAATTACCTTAAAGCTTGACGAGAGTACCCGAAGATTTCACAGCTACCGAGCGGCAGCCGAACATGATAGCAAATGGAATATGAAATCGCGTTTTGGGTCATCAACCGGTCTCTCCTCATAATTCGAACGATATTCTAACTCGGACGATTTTAATCGATGAAAATTGATTTATATACTGTTTTTTGTAATATATATTTTTTTTATGATCCATGTGTGAAATTGCAACCCTTGCTCTGGTTAATAACCGTGCAATATCAATGCACTAAGCTCGTTTATCCCGGAGAGGTGGCGTCGAAAAAAAAATTAAAAGTAAAAAAGGTGAGCGCTACCAATTTATTACGGCCTAAATTGGAAAGCCCCTGGATGTGTTCGGCACTCACTTGTTCCTGATACTTTCATAAAAAGAAAATTGTAATTTAAAATAAAGAAAGTTATTTAATAAAAAAAAATATCCTGAAAAAGGAGAGAAAATGTGAGCTAAATAAAACACACTCTAAAATAATAAAATCTGTTTAATAATTTTTTTCACCAATTGTCCCGTGATACGTCACTGCAACCTTTGGAAAGTGTATCAGTAGACAGGACCTTAGTAGAGTTATAGGGCGGAACGTTACTCGTTCACGTCGAAGTGAGTCTTAAAGCCCCGTACTAAGACCCTATTCAATAGAGTTTAGTTCGCCCCCTACAGGAAGATTTCTTCAGAACGTGGCAGGAAAATGGCGGCCTGGTCCAACTTCAGCTGCAAAAATCCTCTCCCAGAGAGAGTACTTGGAAGTTACAGAATTATGTACAATTCACTAATACAAAACCCCAAGTAAATTATTACGAAACTGAGGAGAAAACCCACTAACGGATTTCCAAGAAAAACTTGGATTTTATTTTCCCCAGTTCGCGCTGGAGACCTTTCGATGTTACAGGAGACCACAAAAGTGAAGTGAAAAAGTAGTTCCTTCCTGGAACCAGCTCCGTTGTACCTTCTAGAATTTACTCAACTCAGATGCCGAACTATCATTGGTTAGATTGCCCCAGGTCACATCAGTGTTGTCAAGAGGAACTCGGAATGATTTAAAATAGGGATTGCAGGGCAAGAAAAACGATCACTGATTGGTTTATAATTCAAACGGCAACCAATTGAGAATAAACTTGGCAATAGTTGGGATCTTAGCATGCGCCTACTGAATGAGGGCATATCGGATGCAGCGAGTGACAGCGCATAGGAAGTGACACGTCCCATAACCCTAAATTATATTGTGAACTAGGCAAAACGAATAGTAACAAACATCTAGCTTCATCTTCCAGCTTACAAAACTTAGATAATTAGAATAATAGTTGAAAATGCTATCCCGAAAAATCAACTTGCAACTAAAACAGAGAACAAAGCTATGGGGAATTGATTTCAAATGGGGAAGTGGAAAAACCCTGCCAACAAAAAGGTACCTAGAGTTGATTTAAATTAGATTTTCACAACAACATAATATAAATAAATTTGTTATTTTACCATTACCAAGAGATTTAATCATAACGAAATATTTTAAGCAATTCACAGAAGACAGAAAATGGTCGAGTAATAATTCAGGATATAAAAGGGTCTAAATACTCATGCAATCAGGAGAAAATGATTGAAAAAGGAAATATTTAAGGAAGTAATTTGGTTTTCCAACCGATTTAGTTATACCAATATGCAACTGCTACCTAATCCAAGAAAAAAAAAGGTAGGTATGAATATTGATTTTAAATCCAGAAATTTTATGTGTTTATAAGCCGCCAAAGTTAAGTGAAAGAATTTATACTAATATTGCCCTTATGTGTTAGATATCCAGGGCTAAAAGGGAATACAATTTACATAGGGTAAATTTTAAATAAAGTAACAAGCATGCATGGCCTAAAAACATTCTTATATATATCTAAAATAGAAATATTTAACAAAGTAACCGTGCTTCATAAACATAAATTCCTACATATGAGTAGGTATTAATACAAAATATCGACCTTACATGCAAAAAAAATTCGGTGCATTTATGCCAGTATTTATTATTTACAGCAACAGAAAAGATATTTTTGGACTCAAAAATAGAGGTTTGAAGTCGAAAATGTAGCATCCTGACAAGATTATTGAAAGACCAAAACTTGCATAAAGGAGGCAAAACGGGTTTACAAGACTGCTAAAATTAAATTCTTGTTTATTCTGTAATATTAAGAAATAAATGTCTTTAGATGTTATTTGGGTTTCGTTTTTTAAATAATTATAGTTTTAATTAATGAATGAGATTATATGAATCTAGGCATCGCCATCCAAGTAATAACGTTTGAACTTGCAGTAAAACGTTTCTTTAGAACGGGGTGGTGAACTACTTTAGTTTAAAAATACTGATAGTTGTTGATAATAGGTGGCGCTATACATACCGATTAATTATTATAATATAATCCGGTATAACAAATGAAATCTTCGCTTGAGATATGGGTAATCTAACTAAACTGTGAAACCAATATATAATTTAAATAAAGCCATCATCAATTATTAAAAATTAATGCTAAAAGAGTACATTATAAATGTTAAACTTAAGATTAAACTATATAACATAATTAGAGTGTTACAAAATGGAAATATACAGGAAATAAAATGTTGGTAGTGACTAGTGCAAAATAAGGAACAACTAAAAAATGCTTACGAACTTAATTTTGCAAAAATAACCAAATTCTAGGTGGTCTATGGTTGAGTTGTGAATGTAGATGAAATAAAATGTCGGTAGTGCAAAAAATTAAACAACTAAAGAGTGCTAACGAACTTAATTTTGAGAAAATAACTGAATTCAAGGTAAGTGGTCGCAATTTGCCGGAACTTAGTATACGACAAACTAGTAAAGACAAAAATAAAGAGGTTCATCGAAACTTTCGCAAAAGTATGTGCGATTTAGCTAACTGGATATGTGGTTGTGAAGTCTCTAACTCATTTTATTGTTATGTTTGTTTGTTGTTTTCTAAAGACTCGTCGGACTCAATCGGTGTTAAAGACTTAAAACACTTAAAAGAAAAAATAAAAAACATGCGGTTTCTGCAGATCACATGAAATGTTCGGTGAACTATGCTACGATCGGAAGTGTTGGTATTCGCACTCAGCTAGACACAGCTTATAGAAAATCGCTTAGAGATTTTAATGAAAATGTATCCAAAAATCGTTATATTTTAAACAAAATTATAGATCATGTAAAATTTTGTGGAGCATTCGAGCTGGCACTACGTGGTCATGATGAAACGGCTTTGTCTGAAAATCCAGGGGTTTTTCGAAGGCTTATAAATTTTTTTGAGAAGTTGGGCCAAGATAGACGTTTTAGCAACGTTAAGAATCGTGCTTTAGCAAGGTTAAGAATCGTGAAATCGTTTATAAAAGGGATGTGCGTGCAATTTTAAAGAACGTGTCATTCAGCATGTTTCCAATTCTAAAGAACGAATAGTAGACCTGAACTTCAAGAGAATTTAAAGATAAGATATTTATTTTAATTTCAAGTATGCCTATTTTTAAATTTGTTATTGACCTCCCAATATAATTCACCACGAGCCGCCACTGCTGGTCTCTGCAAAAATATGTTATTATCAGCCTATTTCTAGACGCATTTATATTGGAAGAATTTTTAATATCATTTAACAGAGTATTACAAAAATGCAGTTATTATAATAAACCGGTTTTGAAATAAAGTTGTCCAGTGAGTTACTGACAAGAGGAGATCTCTAGTATTATAGAAATGATAATTTCTTGCCTTTATTACTTATTTTTATAAATAGAGACAGAACGATGGAATATATAAATGCTGGCCACAGGTAAAATCTTGTATTTTACAAAAGCCTTCAGAGAAGAATCTTTGGCTTTTTAAAACATAATAAAATACAATTTTTGCTATGAATGCCATATTCAACATTTTTTGTTCTAAATTCGGTTTTTAGTGGCATTTCTCTTAGTACTTAAAACTTCAGGTAGGATTTAAACATGTTTTCAGGGTGCAAAAATAAACAATGTGCCCAAAGAAGTATGCAACAAATGGGAAACTGTTTTTATTATTCTTTTCTGAAAAAAAAAATTATTCTTGATAAAAGTTGGCGCTTGAAGTAAAAAATAGTTTTGACAATATTCAACTTTAGGTCAGATATATATGCTCAAAAAAATACAAACATATGGTTTCAAAAAATAAAAACTAAAAAAAAATGTTTAACGGCAGTTTTAAAATCGCAAAAAATCGTAAAGAATAGTTAAGTAAAGTTTTTTTATATTAGTTATATGTAGTTTAGATTTTTAGATTAAAAACAGAAAAAAAAGAGATTTTTTTCAGTGTTTGACTATTAACAACCATAATATTTCTTGACAAATAAGAAATACGATAAAGAAACTTTCCTAACAAAAATTTTATTTCTTGAAATTTTTACTTTCTGAAATTCACTTTTTCACAATTTTTAACACCCTGCATATGTGACCTAAAGTTTTATACTGTTGGAACTATTTTTTCTTTAATTACCGATTTTATCAAAAATAAAATTTTTTGAGAAATAAATAATAAAAAAGTTTCCCATTTGTTGCATACCTCTCTCGACACAGAGTATATAACAATTACTAGACAAAAAGTTATTATTCATTGTATCGCATTTTAAGTTAAAAAACATATTTATTGAGTGCCTTTCTTAGACTATATAATATGTATTTGCTCAGTCCCACAGCAAATATTTAATGACTTAGTCTTTATGGAAGATGGAAGACGATAATATCATTGTTGCATTTTGTTCCAGGTTACAAGAAGATTATTAAAGGAGTAACTGGAACGTTCAAATCTGGAGAACTTACTGCAATAATGGGACCGTCAGGAGCTGGGAAGACTTCTCTTTTAAATATTTTGACTGGATATCAGTAAGTAGTCAGTTCTCCATTAATTGTAATTTATTTGGTGTTATGTACTAGCTAGTCAAGTACAAGAAAAAACAATTTTGTATAAAGTATCTGCCACATAGGGAAATGTCGGACAAAGGGTGCAGTGAAAAAATCATTTAAAAGGATGATAGCATTGGTATCTCAAAAACCGTAGAAGCTTCGAGGTTGGTTAAATTGAGGCAAAGTTGCACAATTTAATGTCGAATAACATCAAAAAATCTAAAATCACAAAAAATCAGGCGCAATTAGCGCAACAACAGCAGAACCATCTGGAAAACATAACTAGCCATTAAGGATAAGTGTCAACCTCTTTAATACGCTAAAAGACAAATGATATGCGAGAATTGGCTGAAATAATTTTCAATTTAACCTTGTATCTCAAAAACCAAGAAGGCTTTGAAAAATCTTTTAGCGGCGTATTTAGTTTTAGAAAAGGGTAGCATAGATAAGCTAGATACGCCGCAAAAGTGTCGAAAATAGGATACCATGTACACAGTCGCCAATGGAGTATTCGATCGGATAGATCATTCAATTCGATCCTTTATTACATTAAACGCATATATTGTTCAAATGTAACATTATGTAAATCGTTGAAACTAGCGCGATTAAGTCAATTTTAACATTTTTTTAATATGCTTGCTATGGGATCATTCCGGTAATATCTTGAGTATTCCCTGAAAATTTCAGCCAAATTGCTCAAACGATCGCGGATTAATCGATGTACATACATAACATACATTTTTATTGGGTGCCATTTTGCCCCACCATATTGGATTCCTACGAATATTTTACCAGTTTCTACCTATGCCATCCTTGATTTTTGGACAGAATTTAAAATAAATTCAATAAGAAGATTTTAAATTGCCACAGAACGCCATTTTTTTAAGTCTTGTTAAATTTGTACCAGTTTGTTCCTATATCACAGTTAATTTTTCTGTAAAATTTAAAGTTAATTGAATAAGATTTTTTACGTTGATCTTTAAAAATGTACTTAGCCGCCATTTTATTTCGCCATCTTGAATTAGTACCATAACTTTACCAGTTTATCTCTATATCACACTTAATACTTGCACAAAACTTAAAATTTATCTAATAAGTCGTTTTTTTCAGGCTGATTTTTTTAATATTTTATAAGGCTGTCATTCTGTTTTGCTATCTTGGAATTATACCAAAATATTACCGGTTCATTCCTATGTAATACTTGTTTTTTGTTCAAAATTTGAGGTAAATTGGATCATTAGTTGTTTTAGTTATAATTTTGTTCCGGCATATTGAATTTTCACCAAAATATTACCAGGTCATCCTCATATGAGCATTAATTTTTGGCTAAGATTACAAGTCAAAATATTTTTTGGAATACAGGTACGCTAAAACGTGAAGATATGTAAAACCTGAGAGGGTGTTTTTTTTCAGGATTACAAACATTTTATTTCGCCATGTTGTTCACATAACACACGCGTTTTCAAAATGAATCCAATCGGCGCCAGCAGAAGGTATAGAAAAATTAACTATTCATTTATTAGTGTTGATGATGACTTACCACCCAATTTAATTAAATTATGTGGCTAAAAACAAAATATTTAAGTTTAATTTTAACCCTTTTGATAAAATGTATGGTAGTTCTTTTAAAAAAATTAGCTTTTTCTTATATAAACCTCCAATGGGCATTTTATTATTCTTAATAAAATTTAAAGCTCTAAAGGTGATAGATCATCCATTTTTAATCTTTGTTTTTTTCCTCATTTTCCTATCATTAGACATAATCTAGAATAGTTGTGAAAATATGCTTTTAATTAAAGTGGCCATGTCTCTATATATGTAATTGGTCTCGTACTTTTTAAAATAGAGACTTTTGTACCTTCTATTTTGTCACCATATTTAAGACAAATATTAAAACATCCGTCAAAAAGAGTTTGTTTTAAGATTTTGCTTTACATATGAGCTATTAAAGTCGCTAATTCCTTTATTTTTCAAGGAATATTTTATTCACTCTTCTAGGTAGACATAGTATTTAAATATTAAAAAAAGTCAGATACCGTTATCAACAAAAAACTACGCAACTAGCGTTAACCAAATATTTAAAACATTACAAAACGAATATTGTCTTTTTAATATTTTAGTTACAAAAATGTATGTTATGCTACTAGACCCAACATGTTCAGTTTTAGTTTCACTGTTAATTTAAATTCGTTAATAAATACAATTTTAGACAATTTAGGCATAATACATATTAATTTAGCGAAATTTTTTTCAGAAAATCGGGAGTACAAGGAGTCATAAAATGTAAAAACGGGCAAAAAACTAAAACCGGAGCGAGTCAGTACAAAAATGATTCCTGCTATATTCTCCAAGATGACCATCTAATACCCTATTTTACAGTATACGAAATCATGTATTCAACTACACAGTTGAAAACTGACGGCCTCTCTAAAGAAAAAATAGATTTTTTGGTAAGTTTTCAGTGTTTTGATCTCGCGCAGTGAAGATTCCTAAAAAATTTCTGGTGCAATTGCAGGCGAAACGTCGGAAAGTAATTCGAATTGACGATCTTAGCTTAGTGAGCTTGCCTTCCAATCGGAAGGTGATGCCGGTTCAAAACTTACGGGGTACGTTATCAGTACTGGGCATACCTGATCCAGTATCTCCCCGAGGTGCTTTTAGTCGTTAGGTTAATAAAGTAACAATATTACATCAGTTTAGATTTATACAGAAATAACCGAAAATTATTAAACCAAAAGGGTTACTATAACATACATTTCTGATTTATCAAAACAATTAAAAATGTGTCACGAAGACAAAAATATCCCGAGTAAAATTATGTTGTTTTTTGTTAAAATTATCGGATTTTTTTTATTTAATTTTTTTCTGTTTCAAAAATTTTTAAAAGTATATCTATTTGTTTATTTAATAACTGTGGACTTTACAATATTCTATTATAAAATTTAGGTACATTTTATTTTAAACTCTTTAAAAAACACATGTTTTTTAGTAAACCAAGACGAGTTTTTCGAGGTCAACCGCCATATTTTGTATTTAATTGAACGTCCCGCTCGTTCGCTAGACTAATAAGGGTTTTGTTTGTGAGCCACATCAACCTGTCTATCACACTATAGACATGAAGTTATTTCTATGCAGTAGCAGAATCGAGAATTTAAATTCAGTACGATATACTCTTAAGAATTTACATAAATCTTGAAATAAGATAAATCTATCGCCAACGTCCGAATACAAGTATGTACTTCCAAAAAGAAGAACAAATTTTAAGTAAATTTTGCAACAAAATATTGCAAAGTCGTAATCGTTTGAGATATTTATTTCGTAATAGAGAGCATAAACATAATTCCACATATTACTCATTTTGATTGATACATTTGTCGTTCGGTTAAACATGAAGTGAGATTACACGTAAAACCCTGTTAATTTTTAAGGTTTTACTTTTACATTCGATCTTGAATTATCTTTAATTTTGGTATGAGACATAATGTGTCAAATGTTAACTGTTTCCATGAAAACAGCAATAGAAAATTTGCACATTGTTTTAATTAGATTTTTGAAAAACTCAAGTTGCCAGAGCGAAAAACAAATAAGAGCAATATTACTGGTTTCTCGCTCTGTTTTATGGTGACGCTTCGGTACAAACAAATGAGTACTCTAGTGTTTTTTATTTGTTGTTCTTTAAAGTTTACAAGCATTTTATATTTTTCTAATGTCAAGTAGTACAAAATAGACCTTTCTACAATCGAATCGTTAATCGTTGATTTCAGAAACAGCCTAAGTTCATGTACAAGAGCTGAAGCTGACCAATGACGAACCAATCTATTCCTAACATCAGCTTGAGCATACATAAAAGTTACATATTATCATTTGGAAATAGCTCTTTCCCTTTGGATATCAAAAAATGCAAAGCGAAATTTCTTTCCGAACATTTTGAAATATATACAAAGAAATAAAATAATACTTCTTTTCTGAGGGATATAATTTTTAAATAAATTCAAAGCTATAGAAATAATTAATAATGATTAAAAACGAAAAAGTCATATAATATATGAGTTAAATATTATTAAAATGCTTTTTGGAATTTTAAACAGTTTTTACTAACATTTATTACTTTTATTTTTTAATAAAAAAAAAGCTAAAAACCCCTTTTTATGGTTTATGAAGATTTCACAAACACACTTGTTTATCTTTTTAGCAAGCTTATATCTGTGTTACATATGGGATGATTTTCCAAAACCGAAGCTCTATCGATTAAATGTAAAAAGAACTTAATTTCAATATCTTACGAGTATAGAGGCTGGCAGAAAAATCTTTCACACGTTTTAAAAGTTAATAAAAACACCTAGGTAATGTAGTTAGACATTTTCACCCGTATTTACTAAGAGGTTTAAACGTAAACTAGGTCGAACTTGACAGTTATAAGTTTAAGATGACATTTTTAACAATTTTTTTAAATGTCACAATTACAAAATATCAGTGACATAAGCGAAATATAACTGGCAAACTAAGAGTTTTAAGTACTACGGCAACTAGACCTGGTCTAACGCTTAAACCTTTTTCGTGAATACGGGGGTTTATTTCTGTATTTAAAAGAACAATGCAGTTTGCCCTTGCCCTGCTTCGGAAATTAATTTTGATGCACTTTTGTAACTGAGTTCTAAATGTTGAATAATTCGGTCGAAAATTTCCCGTGGTATTGCTGTATTTTCTTAGAGTTTAGCGGCTTCAATTCATCAATGATCCTTCCGAAACATTTTTTAAATAGAGGTTTTTAAGAGGGAAAACAATGTTGCCTTTAATGGTTCAAATTCGATGTGTTATATCTAAGGATTTGTATAAAGGAAATTAATTTTTTTGCCCACCTATTTAATATGGGAATTTTTACATTTATATTATTGTATCTTCAAGAGTTGTCTATTTTAATGGTGTAATTAAATGTAAAACACATGAAGTATATCAAAACGGAACTTTCACTGTCCTATTTTACTTTTTTACTCTCTGTCCATCGTCCATTCGTAATAATTTGAGATGTTTATTTCGTAATAGAGACCATACACATAATTCCATATGTTAATTTTTTTTATTGATACATCTGGTTTTCGGTTAAACAGGAATTGAGAGTAGATTTAAAACCCTGTGAATTTTTGAGGTTTTACTTTTAGATTGAATAGTGAATCGTCTTTAATTTGGTATGAGACATAATATGTTAAATATTAACCATTTCCATGAAAACAGCAATTAAAAATTTGCAGTTTTAATTAGATTTTCGAAAAACTCAAGTTGCCAGAGCGAAAAACCAATAAGAGCAATATTACTGGTTTCTTGCTCTGTTTATGGTGAGCCTTCGGTATAAAACAAATGAGTAGTCTAGTGTTTTCGAAGTTTATAAAATTCCCATTTCTTTCTTATTTTTCAGAAATTTGTTAAATATATTAAAGCGAAAGTCTCACTTCCCTTTATTTACTTTTTTATGATCCAGCTAATTCGATAAAAATACCCTGGATAGTTCTTTTCTCGTTTTTAATAAAAGGACTTTTTGTCGAGAACCGCTGTTCAGGTACAGGAGCTGACCAATGACGAACTAATTTACTAACTTTAATAAATATCATTTAGAAATAGCTCTTTCTCTTTGAATATCAAAATATGTAAATATAATTTTTAAAGACATTAAAAACTGTATAAAATAATTATTAATTATTAAAAAAGACAAATTCATGTAGTATTATTAAAATGCTTTTTAGAATTTTAAATAGTTTTTACTACTGTTTATTAACTTTTACTTTTAATTAAAAAAAGCTAAAATCGAAGCTCTATCGATTAAGCGCAAAAAGAACCTAATTTTAATATCTTAAATGTATAGAGTGTGGTAAAAAAAATCTTTCACGCATTTTATAAGTTAATTAAAACTCCTAGTTAATGTAGTTAAAAATATTTTTGTATTTAATAGAACAAAGAATGCATAATTAAATTAATACGCAAAACCACACCAAAGTTACCAATAGAAGCAAAACCGACATTTGTGGTTACCAAGAGAAGATACGAAATCTTCGATTGACTTGATACTTGATTACCACGTGTCTCTGACCTAAGATCTTAATGAGTACAGTCAACTAGTTGAGAGACGAGTACAACTAGCGCCAAAATTAATTTCGGATGTTCTCGCGGTAACCACAAATGTCGGTTTTGCTCCTGTTGGTGTTTGGTGCGGTTTTGTGTATAAGATTATGTATCAACATCTTTACAAAACAGAAAAAAAACATATAACAATTATTAAACTTTAATATAAGAAAGTAACGTAGATTTTAGAGAGAGTCCAAACAACTTCAGCACTTTGCAATTATTTTTCTGAATATACTGTTTTTTATATTTTTGATGCTGATAGCTGGCTATAATTCGATTCCTAAAGCCTTCAACATTGTTGGGTGTTGCTTTATAGAAAATATTCATGATGTATCCTTAGTGAAAAAACTCGAGGGGCGACAGGTCTGGAGACTTCGCTGGCCACTTAACTGGACCATGTGTTCGTATGCATTGGTTTCCAAACATGTCGGTGAGTTGACGTGATGTAACCTGAGCGTTATAGGCGGGTATGCCATCTTACTGATAAAATATTTGTCGAAAAATGTTTTATGATAAATTATCAACAAAATTTTCCACTTTCGTCTCTAAAATGTCCATGTATCGCGCACTTTTGAGCAACTCTTCAAAGAATACAGGATCGATGTTGCTGCCCATAATACTCAACGTTGACCCTGAACCTTTCTTGATAGCTACTTTCCCTGAGCAAATGTTGATTATCTGTAGCCCAGAATCTCAAATTATTTCGATTAGACATTGCCAAATTTGTAAATCTATAAAAATTATTAAAATTTGTAAATTATTGTCTCTATTGCACATTTCTAAATAAACAACATACCTACTTGATATTCGTGGCTAAAATACCTTTGCAGTTTGTTGTTTTATATTTATTAAATTTCAGAATAAAAAAAACCAATAATCTAATATTATCTTTTATTCTCACACAACGTAGAAAAGTTAAAACAAAAGAACTATAGCCTATTTGATTTTCCAAAGCCTAATTTTACTATTTAATGTAGTTTGGTAATTTCGTTCCTTTTTTGCTTTTAAATATGGTATACAAAAATTAATACTATTAAAAAAAGTAGGTAGTGCAGTATTTTCTGGTTTTAGGTTTCTCAGTCACTGAATATTAAAAAATAACAAATATGTAAAATATGGAGTGGTTAGTTCATATACATAATTATTTTCTGTGGCTTATTTGTAAAAAATATTTTTTCAGTGAAATAAGGATTAGGATTTTTCTGGCTATTTCTTGTGTCATGAATAGCGAGTAAAAAGTAAGATGGGAGAGTAAAGTTTCGTTTTGTTGTGATTGATAGATTCTTTTAAAACTTATTTTACATTTTTGTAAGGTTGTGCTATGTTTGTCACTGAAGTATCATCATAAAACAAAGTTAAAACCGACATTTGTTTGCTGATACGATGACTTGGTTTTTTGGCAATTCCGAATAAATGTTAAAAATTGCAAATTTTCAATTAGCGTTTCCATGGAAACCGTCAATATTTGACCAATGATGTATCATAGAAAACTTGTACAGAATTATCTAAAGAATCCAAAATTTCCCTAAAATATGGATGTTCCATTTAAAATTCCACATATACCTACTCTAGCTTCCGGTATAACCGGAAAGTCATTTCAATTGTTTTATTGATCAAATTGGACATAATATAATACCTTACTTATTCTCCCATCTTGAAAAAAATTTCTCAAACGAAAGGAGAGGATTGGAAACGACCTCTGTGTTAGCCGCCGTTATATCTATTAAACTATATCAATTAAATATGTTGGCACCAAAAATTTTAATTTCAATACCTAATTATTCAGTATTTTTATGAGTTGTGAATGTATGAATGTAAATAAAATTGCCTATTTACTTCTAACTATAAAGAGTAATTAATGTTTGACCACTAATGATTGATTTCTATTTTAAGATAGATGATATCCTTAATACACTAGGCTTATATAACATAAAAAATACACCATGTGGAAGACTGTCTGGTGGGCAAAAGAAAAGACTTTCGATAGCTCTAGAACTCATTGATGACCCACCGATCCTTTTCCTGGATGAACCTACAACGTAAGTTTTTAATTATAGTATATGGTATTTACGAAAAGTGCTAAAAGATTTTAATTGCATTTTTCTACAGATAAAAGAAAAAATCTGTAAATATACGTCAGGAAATGCTTAGTTTGGGATATTATAAAGTGCTCAACAGTTGTTCCACGCCGACAAAGAAAATTAAAATGATTTCGTAATGTTATTACTCAGTCAAGCGAACTCCGATCAAAGTTTTGCAACCGGCTTCAAAAAAGTCGTTCTTGGTTCAATTTGAGTCTAAAATGTGTCCAATTGATTTGCCTTTTATACAGAGTGTTTAAATGGCTGCTGCAAATTCTAGCTTATTTAAAGGACATTTTACTCCTTGGTCTGTTTTTTTATTCACTTTCGAGGCGTTTTAATGATTTTGAAGTTTTATGACTTCTGTAAAAAGAACCTAATTTTATAAAATAATTCTTACGTCAGTTTGTTCAAACATTTTAATTCTAATTTAGAACTTTCAGTCTAGTCTACAAAGTAGGACAGAGAATGCCTGGTCAAGAGGCGTTGAAGGGAGGAAAGCCGAAAAAAAAACTAACTGACTAAATTAAAATAAAAATGTCCGGGTTTTTGTGTTAGTACTGGCAATTATCACGAACGATAAAAAAATATAAGTGTGAAGTATAGTGGGATTGAGAACTATGTAATCAAAACCAAAATTATATTCTTCCCAACGTTTCGTCTACTTTATTGAGACTTTGTCAAGGGTCTGTGAAGAACAGAAAAGGCACAAATAATCAAAAGAGACGTACAAATCTAAATGAAAAATCTAACATACGAAAATGGGGGAATTAATACCTAAAATGTATACAAAAGAACTCACCAATATACACCTAACTTAATAGTACCAAACCACAAAGGATCTATACTAAAACAGAATTTTTGATGACTGATTACTCTGTCCTTAATAAAGTTATAAAAAAGTCATGCTTTTTTATTTCGCTATAGATGCGGGTTCCGCTTGTTGGTAAAAATAGCCGACTCAACCATAATTTTGCCAACTGCTCAAGATGTTGGTCTCAAAATGAGATATGTAAAAAATATTTTTGATGAAGCATCCCATATGTCAACGGTTTTTACAGTGTAACGGGGAGTTTTTATTTCTTGGTGTGTTTTTTCATTCATTAAGACCATACCTTGAGTTGATATTGCGATTTTGAAGGTTTATGATTTAGGTAATCTAATTTTATCAAAGTGATGAATTTAAACTCCTTGTCTTTGCATCTCTCAGTGCTTGTGATAGAATTCTTAAGACATGTTGATAAAAATTTCGAATTTGATTTAAAGTTTTAAATTTACTATAGAGGTTATCGCAGAAATCAGATATGTTTGAAATGGTCTTAATGGAGCATTACCGGTTTTTACAGCTTATGTAACAGAAGGGTTTTATTTCTTGGTATATATTTTTACTGGATATCTCGAGACGTTTTGGCAATGTTGAAGTTTCTGGATTTCTCTAAAAAGATTACCTAATCAAGGTGGTGAATTTTAACCTTAACTTATTTGCGCATGTGAACTTTACCTGCGCATGAGGTTTCTGGTCGGTAATTCTTAAGGCGATCTGGTGAAAATTCAAATTCTGATTAAAATTTTTCAAATTACTGTAAAGAGCGCCCAAAAACGAGATATTCCCGAAATGCTTTTTAATGGACCATTCCGTATGTTACCGGTTTTTACTCCTTATATTTTGCTTTAGTAGTATCTTTTTTTATTTATTATTGTCATACCTGAGACGTTATAGCGATTTTGAAGTTTGATTTCTCTAAAAAGATATTTTAATTTGACCAAAGTGTTTTAATACGTCATCTGTGCATTTAAGATTTCTGGAGAGTAGTAATTCTACTAAACGTTCTAAGCAATTTTCTTGTGGCTTTATCTATACCCAAATTTAATTGTAATATACACGCGCAAGTTTTTATCACTATTTCTTATCTTAGCCCAAGAGCTCGTGACAATAAAACTGACAAGAGTTTTGTAATAGCTAATATTTAAATATGATGTAGCGTTAAGGGTGTACACAAGTCATCATTCACTTGCAAGGTCAGGTGGCGGCGGCGCGCTTTGGAGTGGATAAAACTATTGGGTTTGTTTCATAATCGAGCACTGATGTCTCAGAATTATGGTTTTTCGTTACCTAGGGTACACAGATCAATACAGGGGGTTAAAATCTACCGCTTACCTAAAGCATGACCTGTTGGTTAAAATCTTCCGCTCACTCAAAGCATACATGTCACTTCGTTAAGGCCTTCGTAATGGCAGAAAAACTATATCTCAGGAACGATGCGGCCGATCGGCGCGGCGTCAAAATAATTTAAAATGCTTATAACATCATCTTGCATTATGACAGTTTTGGCAAATGACGATTAACAGGTGAAATACCTTAATAGTTAGCGCTTGCGCAGACCTAAATAGTGCCCACAAGTACGAAAAATGCTTGAGGTTAGAGATATCGAGATTACGGTGGTCCCAAAAGCGCTCTGAGCAAGCGTGCGCGCTTTATATCTACACTTCGAGCGACTGCTGACTTCTTCTGCTCGATTAAACTAAGGTCTGACTCTTTTTTATTTAATTTTATATAATGGTTAAATAGTAAGCACATTTTCAGCTATTACAAATCTCTTGTAACGACATGATTATCGCGAAAAATTATGCAACGTGTTGACTAGCCGCACAACAATGCATAGTACAAAAAAACGTGACAAAGTTATCAGAATGCATAGTTGTGGAACGCGAAGAGTCGTATACGTTACAAGAGTTTTGTAATGGCTGAAAATGTATACTTAACTATTATATATAACTAAAGAAAAAAACAACCAGACCTCAGTTTAATTGAGCAGATGCAGTCGCCCGAAGTGTAGGTATGAAGCGCGCACGGCTGCTTGGAGTGCTTTTGGTACCACCGTCCATGGGTGGAAGTTCTTATCTCGATATCTCCGACGTCAGGCATTTTTCGTATATGTGGACATGATAACGATTTGTCGAAACTGCCATTTTTGGGCAGGGACTAATGCAGGATGATGTCATTAGCACTTATTGGCGTCGATCGGCCGCAGCGTTCCGGAGATAGAGTTTTTTGCCTTTAGGGCCTTAACCAAGTGATGTAGCAGGTTATGCATTAGGTAAGAGATAGATCCAACCTCAGACATATTTGCGAAGACTTAAGATGGCATCACAGAAAAGAAAAAAAAAAACGAAAATTTGGAGATATGAATGCTCGATTAGAAAACAAACCTAATAGTTACCTTCAAAGCGCGCCTCGCTAGGTATTTCACTTCCTAACCGAGCCAGTGGGTGCAGACTCATATATACCTTTAATAATACATCACATTGATATATAAGCCATTACAAAACTCTTGTAATAGCTCTCCGGCTATCTCTCTAGTTGAGCCTAAGAATTTCAGAATTCCTAACCTGTAAATCTATTATTTACTAGGAATGAATAAAATGGCAATCAGACTTCCTTACCAAGTTAAGAACCAGTAACATAATATAATAAAGATAATAAAGAAAAAAAAAGATACCAAGGAATAAAAAACCTCGGTTGAATAATTGTTTCTATAACCGCAGTGCTTTAAGAAATCTCTACAAACCTCAGACGCAAAATGTAGAAATTTACCACTTTGATAAAATTAGATCGTCCCTTTAGTGAAATCACAGAGGTATGATCCTAGTGAATAAAAATATATCAAGAAATATAAACCTTCCGTTGCATAAGCAGCTGTAAAAATCGGTAACATAGTGGATGCTTAATTGAAAACATTTGATATTCTCATTTCTTGGACACCCCGTATAGTAAATTGAAATGTTTAAATTTAATTTGATTTTTAAATGGATAGTCCCTAAGATAATATCTTAGAACAACCCATGTACAGACAAGATGACAAGAAGTCCCAACCTTAATACATTTAGGTAATCGTTATAGAAAAATCATAAAATTTTAAAATCGCCAAAACTTCTGGAGGTATCACACTAGTGAATAAAAAGGTATCCCAAGAAATACAAATCTCCTCTTTAGTCGAGTAAGCTAGAATTCTTAATTTTGCAGTTGCAGTCATTTAAACACCCCGTATAATTGGGATCAATATAAAGTGTTTATCAACTCTGGATCAAAGAATTGTCCTTTTTAACGCTGGTAGCCGGAAAGGTGATCGGACATCGTTTGACTGAGTAATGATGTTACAAAGTAGGTAAATTTTTTTATCCTTGCGGGGCAACTGAAAGGCTCGATGCAAGAGGTCCCTAAGTGACATTCTAGCTGTTTTTGTCTAAACGCGCCATCTAGTGTTAATTTTCATGTACTTTCTATTGATGTTACAGTGGCGGCTCGTGGAGAAGCGCAGCGTAGCTAAGTGCACAGCGACGCAGGCAAAACTAGCTGACGAAAATGTTTCGGGGTGCTACGCCCCGAATGGCTATTTTTTACCTTTTTATGATTTTAATTATCCATAGCTTTGGAGGGTTTTTTAATACTTAAGGAAACAATATAAATTTATAAGATTTTAAATATATTTTTTTGTTCTTAAAAAACAGTTATGTACCTATATCTTAAAGCTAATTTCGATTCGATTGATGCAAAATTGCTTCCGCCTCCCATGATCCGAACGCACTAATTTACATTCATTCTATAACAAGCGAACAAAAGCCTGCAGCCTGCAGCAGCAGTTTTATTATCCCTATTTGGGGTACGGATATTCACCATCGCGCTGCCATAGCAACTGCTGTAAAAAAATCTAAGCCTGAAAGCGGGCGTGGGAATTTTGAAGCGGAATTTGTTAATGCTTATTGTGATTCAGAAGTCATTATTATTTTTTGAGTATATAGCGCACTAGTTTTTATAAAAAATAATGGTATAATAAAGTAAAAAATGTGAATTTATATAAAACATACTACATTTTTATAATAGAAATGTAGATTATAAAATGCTTAATATTTTAAAAATATTTTTATTTCTAAGTAAATTGATTGGAAAATGTACGATCCCTGGCGAGTCGCCACTGTGTTGTTAGTTTTCACACAAAATATCCCTAAGTGTCATATTTATCATACGTCATTCCTATCTGTCGTGCAGGTTTCTGTGCAAAAACTACTTAAGTGTGGAAAAAGTACCTTAGTTAAAAAAAGTATCTTTTATCCTTGCGGGGCAACTGAAAGGCTCGATGCAAGAGGTCCCTAAGTGACATTCTAGCTGTTTTTGTCTAAACGCGCCATCTAGTGTTAATTTTCATGTACTTTCTATTGATGTTACAGTGGCGGCTCGTGGAGAAGCGCAGCGTAGCTAAGTGCACAGCGACGCAGGCAAAACTAGCTGACGAAAATGTTTCGGGGTGCCACGCCCCGAATGGCTATTTTTTACCTTTTTATGATGTTAATTATCCATAGCTTTGGAAATATTTTTATTTCTAAGTAAATTGATTGGAAAATGTAGGTGAAGCGGCGCTTCACCTACGACCCCTGGCGAGTCGCCACTGTGTTGTTAGTTTTCACACAAAATATCCCTAAGTGTCATATTTATCATACGTCATTCCTATCTGTCGTGCAGGTTTCTGTGCAAAAACTACTTAAGTGTGGAAAAAGTACCTTAGTTAAAAAAAGTATCTAAGTGATATTAAACGATGCCATTATTTCAACTTGCTGTCTTGGTATGAAGGGTAAAAAATCTTGGATATTTTATACAGGGCGCGTCAAAAACTTGAAATGTTGGGAAACTTTTATAATTATTGTGTAATTTTTATTAAAAAGTTCATATGAGTAAATTGTTAAATTTTTTTTTTAGCAAAGACAGACATGTTTTTAACTTGATACTCAGCGATATTATCTTCGAAATAATTGTTGTGATACTTTTTTAATTCTTGTATAATTTTTATGAAAAAGTCCCTATGTGTAAATTGATAAAAAAAAATTGCAGCAAAAGCAGGAATGTTTTTAAGTTGAAACTCAGTGATATTATCTTCGAAGATATATCTAATCTTCAGTTGAAATTAAATAATTAAAAAATCAAGTGATAATATTTCCGGAATAAATTAAAAAATAAAATCATCAAAATCTCAAAACATGAAAAAGTCACTTACGGACTTTTTGCATAGAGCCCATCAATTGTTGAGCACTTTATGTGGTGTTCAAGAAAGGTGCTAAAATATTATAATACCATTATATTTACATAAACACAAGAAAAAATTTATAGATATACACCATGAAAATGCTTGGTTTGAGATGTTATAAAAATATCTGGTTAGTCTGTCAGTTTATATCTAAACCGCCTTTAATATGAACCGGTTTTAAAATTTTAATGATATAAATTAAATTAAATTAGCTAGCAAGGCTTATTTGAATTAAAAAATATGAGTTAATTCTACATAAAAACCTAATTACTAGTTTGTTCTAAAGAACAATATGATTTAAAGTTCCTCAGATTTAATATTCCAAGCATGCAAACCATTATCTGCACGCTTTTTTTACAAATTAGAACATTTGGCCTGACAACACAACGTAAACAATACACAATACAATCAATATTTGATTTTTTTTATTTAAGTTTGATCATAGAAAAAGCATTAAAAATGACAAATACAGTTTATTACAAATTTCATAGGCATATAAATATAATAAAATTTTCCGTGCTAAATTGGCCAAAGTCGCTGTTTCTAATCTTAACTGATGGCAGTTAAAGATCTGAAAGGCGTTCTTGCACAACCGGCACTTTTTTCTGCAACTCTAAAAACCTATTCGTTTCTAAGGTTGACTGTTTAGAGATGACCGGGGATAATTGCCGAAAAGGGTAAATAATCCTGAATTTTTACTTATTTTAATATAATTACAACAGTAGTAGTAGTACCTTATATTTAAAATATAAAGAAATAATGCTCGTGTCAATATTTTGTTAGAAATATTCTAAATAAACTGCTGCTCAGAATAAGGGGATCACTTCGATTTTTTAGAGTAAATTTGAAGTTAAATATTTCAAAAACCAAAAGAGGAATGGGCATGTGCCTACTAGTGTTTAATAGAATTTTTGTGAATAAACTGTTGTCATAAATTTATTAGGTACATTGTTTATATAGGGTGAATAACAAAAGCATGATTATTTCTCCATGATTCCTGATTTTCAGGTTTTATGAAAAGATGTTTCAAATTTTCTTTCTAAAATATTTTTGGCGAGAGTGAATTAATGAAAAAATCTAGTTAGGTATTTAATTTTTGGATATATCTGTCCTTTTTCGAGCTATCGCGATATTTTTTTCAAAAAATGTGCAATTTTTCAAAAATTAACGCAAGGTAATCATTTTTATTAGACCAAAAATTTTTTCTAACGAAATCTACGAAAATTATTTGGTTTTTCTTCAACCAGAGCTTCTATTTTTTTCCAGAGGTGGTCATAAAGTTGAAATATACGCGTTTTCTCAACATTTGTCCTTTATCTCAGATTAGAGCAGTTTTTTAAAACAACGAAGTGGATAAATGCTAGTGCTCTTCCACACACAGATTAATTATGCTCTCGAAACATTTACAACTTTGTCAAAAAAGTTTACCATAGGCGTAGATCTCTTTATTTGACTACGTGCATCGTGCATAGTGACTCGTATAGATTCAGAATTTCTAAGAATTATTTAAACATTTAAATCCAAAATGTTGCATTTGTACTTTTGAAAATATGTTATTTTTTAAGGGTGTTCGGTTTAAGAGAGAACCTTTTAAATCTGAAATAAAATAGGACTTAATTAATGTAAGTCTAAAATTCTCATAAAAATAAGAAAAAAGTGTTAATAAATCGGGGTTGGCAAACGCTTCGTGTTCTAGATACTAGAGTGTTAAAAATGTTATTATTTTTTCAGTTTTTTGATGTAGCTCATATATTTTTTTCATTTATATCAAATTTAATAAATTTATTATTTAACGTTTTCCGTATGCATTATTCATCCAATTAGCTGTGTCTGTACGGACATTTTGCTAAATAACTTTCGAACGGTTTAAAACACAAACAATTCTAAAAACGGATAGGGTCTTAAATAGGAGAAAAGGTAATACCCTGTAGATTTTTAAAAAATTATTTAGAAGTTTTATTGGCATTAGGCGTAGTATAACGTATAACAAATTAGATTTAAAATTTTCTAGAAATGTACGAAGGATATATAAACAACTGAAAACAATATAAAAATTTTTAAACCCCTGTACCTAGAAAACGAATGCTTTTGCGGACCTCTATAAATATTCTTCTTATTTTCGTCAGATAGGTAAATCTTCTTCTAGAGTTTTTTTACCGACTTAAAAGGATCCCTCTTTAATCGAACACACTGTACATAAAAAATAACATATCACAAAAACACAGATGCAACCATTAACCTTTTGCGTTTACATTTTTAAATAAAGCTTACAGATTTTGAATAATAAGCATTCACGTAATAAACCAGCCACCATGCTCATACGCAATTCAGTAAAGATATCAACGCCTATGATAAACTTTTTAAAAAACTTTCAAAATCATCTCGAGAGCATAATTTATTTATAATAATTTAAAAGAGAACTAGCATTTATCCACTTCTTTCTATTGAAAAAAAAAAGTTATCCCTACAGAGCTCAGATGTTGAAAAAACGAATATATTTCAATATGCACGCCACTGTAAAAATTGGGGTGTAGGCTTTAGTAAAAATTGTTACCTCACGCTATTTATAATTAATTCTTGAAAAAGTGTTTTGAACAATAGCACATTTTTTTATCAACACTGAGATAACTCAAAAAGGGAGATATATTTAAAACACAGTCACTTGTTTTTTTAAGTTACTCTCTCGAAAAATATATTAGAAGCAAAAATATTTAAAACATTTTTATAGAAACGTAGGTTTTATGAAGAAGAACTCATGCTTTTTTTATACTCCCTGTTTAAACAATGCTGCTATTAGGTTGGAAACATTTTAGACACAGTTTATTCACAAAAATGTTTTCTGTTAAATATTAACAGGGACACGCCAATACTCTTTTTGGTTTTCGAAATATTCGGCTTTAAACTTATTAAATTAAATATAGAATAATTAAATTACTGATATAGTTAATATTGTGGTGAAGAATAGATATTGTTACGAATACTTACAAACTAATACCTACACCGAGACCTAAACAGAAAGGGGAAGAAGTGAATCTAAACGGATCAACTAGAATTGCAAAAGTCAATATATAGCTTGTTTAGTTTTGTAATATTTAACGTTTTTTTTTTGAGATGATATAGTCATAAAAACATATCATATAAAAATATGTGTTACTTATAAACTATATTTTCATTATTTGCTAATCTTTTGGTTTTGTTTTGTTTGTACATTTTACAGTATATTGTAAAAATTAAATGTAAAAGAAAAATGATATTCCTCTTTCTCAATAATCACTAATAATATTTATTTTTTTACAAAATAAAATACTGACGGTGTCAATTATAAATAGCTTAAACTTTCGCGCTAGTTAATTGTTTAATAATTCTAATTATAAATAAAACTTAATAAGTAAATTAAAAATGCTTTTTAGCCAATCGTTTTTGATAAAATAAGTCATCTTTAGAAATTCTCCCAGGTTTATATCATGACATTCAAATAATGAGAATTAGTCGAAAATATCAACAATTTATCCCCGATTTATGTTAACCAACGCGAATGTCATGTAATTTTCAAAGTGGCAAATTATTATTTAATATAAAAATGTTTTTCATTTTCTGATCTTTCGTTTACTTACCTTTTCATTAAGCTTATGTCTCATGACTGGCATTCGGCCTCAATATGTTAAACGATTTGCTTCTTACATATGCATCCTTCAGTTCATTTAGTTCTAGACTGTCCAGATTCAGGTACATATACTTTGTCCCAGGAGAAGGATATTTTACAAACTAAGATACGAGAAATACAACCTTTTAGTGATTGACAATTTTTATTCTTGGACCATGTGTATGTGTGCTAAACTGGGATTGGTCAGTTCTCGAGGGTCTGTATGATTGTTCTAATGCCTAACATCTCTATTGGAATAGTCATTTGACCTCAAGCCTTTCATTATTATTTCTGTTTTTGACTAAAGTAAATTCGTCACACTGGCACATGCAAAGAGCTGTAAAAACCGACAAATTAATAAACGATTTAAGGCCGAATTTGGGACTTCTGAGGCCTTAGGGTTCTAAATAATTATTGGCCTGCTGAAAATATTTTCCTTTGATTTAAAAATAAAAACTGAGTTATGTAGTTTACTTCTAGTGTATTTCTTCGGTTAAAAATTATTAATAAGATAACAAAGCATCTAAATCAACTGTGTTATGGAAATAACTTATACCGATATAATAGTGGTTTAAGGTCTATACAACTTTTGAGCTGTAATCCTTCCATGGTAACAAAAAACAGAAATACTAAGACCAACAACATACCCAAACTGTGAAATATGTAAGTGATTATTGCTGATTGATGATTATTGAAATTTAAACATCCATACCTATATCTATAGTATACTAGGCTTATTAGGATTCATATATTCACCTCGATGAAGCTTTTTTTAAATCTGAACTTCCCAATTTATTTTTTTTAATTTAACAAAGAAGTAATAGAGCAGATAATTCGTTAGGGTAGGTAGTAAATACAAATTAGGGTAAACTGACAGGAAGGTGGCAGATAAAAGAGAAAATAGTTTAAAATATGTTGTTTAATTCAGATGTTTTTTCTTGGAAACTAGACCTAAATTAAAGTCATTGAATAACATAAATGAATAATATAATGGAACACTTTAAATACTTTTAAGTTCGTTAAAAGCTCGATGAATTTGACCTTGAATCGCCTTTAATCACTTATAGTCTCCCTAGTGTTTGAATTATTATCGGAAATTTAACCAGTATAGTATTTTTCGAAAATTGTCAAGGATAGTAATTTTCAAAGAAAAATCGCGCTAGTGATATATTCGGTAAAAAAAATTTACACAAATGGTACTTTTCTAAACTGAAATTTTAACAATAGATAATAATGTCTACAAACAATAAAGTTCTCTGAGAAAGTCAAAAATAATTAAATGAGAGTTTTAGAGACGTGTCAGTTTGCGGTGTCAGTAGTCATTTCCATTCTCCTCATGTTAAGTTTTGGAAAAGATAATTTAAAAAGTATTAGAGATGAAGTAAATAATTCAATTTCAGATAATACTAAAAGATCTATAAGTACCGTGTTACTAAAATAATAGGAAGTTTGATGTGATTTATATAATAAAAAGCCCTTTTTTATCCTTTGCCAAATTAAACTTAAAAAAAAAATGTGGTTTCCTCGAACATTGGTAAAATAAAAATACATTTTATAAATTTAAAGACATGTTGAATTAGTGATCTTGACTAAATTTGTGTTACTAAATTAATAGGAAATTTTATTTTCATAATAATTGTAATTCATTCTTAACTAATTATTAAAAAAATATAAAATACGTCAACTCTGTGTTAATTTAGCACGTGACATAGTACAAAAACATTCCAGTGTAATCATTTCCAGGGTACGATGGACAAAAAAAAATTCCGGGAAATTGTTGCCGTCATGGCGACTTGTTAAATTAGAGGCTCTCCATTAGTCGAAAATATTAGGTGTAAAAATTTCATCTTTATATCTAGCAAGATACTTTGCTATAGTTTTTTAAACAGATCGAAGCAGCAAACACATCACAGGTATTAAAAGATTAAATTAAAGAAAACGAACAGTTGTATTTGTTGTATTTAAAGTTTATTATTGAAAAACTGTATGAGAGCCAAAATTTCGTGGCCTACCCCATAAGTATATTCGTTGGGGACAGGTATATGAAATATTCTTAGTATTTACCCCGTCTCCAAACCTAAGCATTTTTGGATATATGTTTAAATAAATTATTTTCCTGTTTTTATATTGCGTAACCTACATAAATTCATAAAATTGGATAAAAAGCAATCAGTTATTTAAATTTCCAGTAAAATCTAGTTTATGTAAGATTTTCAAGTTAATATGAATATATTAAGTAGTTTTTAAATCTAATGATGTCTACATTGTCCTGACTATTTATACTTATTTTGGTTATTAAATCATAAAAAATATGACGCTTATGGAATAATATAATTCTTTTTTAGTAATGGAAAAATTCCTGGGTCTTAAAAAATCCAGTTATTGATTTTATATAACTCTAGCTTTTTAAACTTTTTTTTAGAGGCTTGGATAGCAACTCCTCCAATCAATGCATCCAGATGTTAAAGGCACTAGCCGAACGAGGTCGTACGATAGTTTGTACTATACATCAACCTAGTGCATCCTTATATCATTCGTTTAGCCAGGTCTATGTTATGGCAAACGGAAAATGTGTCTACCAGGGAGTACCAGAAAATACTGTACCCTACCTGGCCTCGCACGGATTTATATGTCCCATGTATCATAATCCTGCTGATTTTTGTAAGTGTTTGTAACAAATTGGTCCTTTACACTCGTAATAATAGTTTAACTTAAGTAAGTTATAACCTTAGCCTATATTTGCTTAAATCAAACTTTATTGATATTTAAATATGTTTCCCAATCTGCATCTCATTACTAATTAAAGCATATAAACAAGCAAATAGTAATCTATCGTGAAATACTGCTGTAATTTGTTACACAATAATTAACAATACAAATATTTCCGAAATTAGTGTTTATATTTAGCAAACAAAAACTATCAATAATTAGATCTCCTATACATACAATAATTTTCATGTATATTACTCTTTAGGTAACGTATAGGCGGTTTTGAAGATGTTTGCATGGTTTAGAAATCGCTTAAACATCTCAAGTATTACAAACATTATACACGACCAAAGACTTAAAAGAACATTAAAATAATAAAACAAGGAAAGGTTTTCACATATTATGAGATAAGTATTTCATTGTTACTAAAAATCTCTGCACAAAGAAGGCTCGTTTTTAAGTTACCTTTAGCTGTTTTATTTTAAACCTTTTAATGAAGTTAACATTATAGAAGAAATTATTCAAAAATATGTGCTACAAGTTTCTGGAGACACCAGTCTTCTGTGTTGATTGAATTATAAAATTCATAAAACTATCAATAAATATAAACAAAAGTGACCATTCGTCGTCCTCTATTGAGGGACGCAATCCTTAATCTTTCGAAAAGCGCATCCCTTTTAAAAGTGTTCTCAAAACGTTCTTTATTGCAATTCGAAGTCTTTAGTTACTATTCAGAACCAGTTAAAGTATATTATTGTGTAAGGCCCTTTTCTGAACCTTGTGGAGCAGAAAAGAATACAGAGAATTTAGAACACTAGCGGACACTTTGTTTGGAGTTTGAGAAAATACGATCATTATTCGAAAAAATTTAATATCTCAACTGGTTAAATACGAAAAACAGAAAAGGGATCTACAGTCCGTATTATTGACCCTCGCTAATCCACCATAGATTAAAACAATATTAGACTTCTTCGAAATAATAATTAGAACACCTGAAATATCAGATGTAGAGAACTTCTGAATATCCCGAAACATAATTTTCGCCCTCATACCAAGTATTTTAGCTATCAGGCTGTCAAACGTGGGGGTTTTAAAAACAAATATAAAATGAACATGCTTGTAGTCGAATGCGGTCTTATCGTGCGGGTCCAAAGGTCACCAACATTATGAATCAAATCAGAAAACACAGTGAATACCAAAATATTGTGTGATTCTTTTATCGAACCATTAAATCTCGATGGGCTATTTAGAAATATACAGGGAGAAAGAAAATAAGTTTTTTTTATTATAATACGCAATATTATTAAGATAGCCACTTAATACTATATTATATATTAAATGCCGAGGGACTAAATAAGAAAATTCGCTAAATATGTGTTTGGTTAAAATTTTTTGGTTGGCAAAAACAAAAATACACAAAATGGTAAGCGCCTTAATAAAGTCGGAAGGCGGTTCGTATCAGTGGAACAATCAGGATATGTTCTGTTTATACAGCCACTTCATGAAAGTGAGATTTTTTTGTCAATCACCAAAAATTATGAGCCCCGCTTGACCTAAAAATCTAACCACTTATACAGTGTCATTTATTTAATTGCGGGCCACCCTTGTGCAAAGAAAAGGGCCATGCATGCGAAAAATACAGGTTATATATATATATATATATATATATATATATATATATATATATATATATAGCCAATATTTTTCGTTAGCCCCGAGTTTCTGGTAAAGCGATTTTACCGATTTTTATATATCAAATTTTGTCTTATAATTAATAAAAAAATTTACTTATTTTAAATACGATTTAAAATTGGAACAAGTATTCTATAATTATTTATTTATTTCGTACAAAATTACAAATGTACTAAAAAATAAGCAAAAAAATGGTGTCAAATCTAATAAAAAAAATTTTAAATTAAAATTCACCGGCTAATATCCAGGAGCCAGTGGCAAAAGCTCTGAGAATCGGTATAAAGAATGTACAGAAGTTTGTGCATGAAAAAAAAAACATAATTTACTTCCGAAGAAGATTAATAAATGTACACGAAAAAATCCAAAGACAAAAGACTTAAGTTACAATGCAAACATGGATATTCATAATGCAATTTATGATTTATACACGTCAAAGACTAATATAATCCTTCAGAAACTTTTTAATATTATAGACTAAAAAATATCATCACTTAAAAAGTCTATGCTATTTCAATATCTAGAACTCGTTCTCGATTCCACCAATCCCATATTAATTTCTCCGTATATTCCACAGATTTCTTCCAGCACTCCGGCGTAATATAATTTAATGGATCTTGCCAAATAATAATCAGTTCATCTGATGTAAGACCATCGTTCACGTGTTTTTCGTAATATGATTTTGCCCCAGCCCATATTAAGTCTATTGCGTTAAACTGGAAATGGTATGGCGGCAGTCGTAAAACCTTATGTCCATTTTCCCGTATTATTTCATTTACGGCATATATTGTTGGTTTTTAATAAATTTTGCCATTAAAAGAAGTTCTCGTTTCAACATATTGGGTAAAGGATTTTGTTTTTGTTTTATTGGCCAGTCATAAATATCACTTTTCTTCCAGGTTGAAGTAGGTTGTTTATTTAAGATTCTTGAATGATAAGATGCATTGTCCAGAATGATTAAAGACGGAGCATCTAAATTTGGAATCAGTTGTTCTTTTAACCACTTTTCAAACAGTTCACAGTTCATATTATCATGGTAGTCCATACTTTTGTATGTTGAAGAAAACAGTAAACTTGCAGCTGAGAGAAATCCTGTTGAAGACTCATCCTGCCAAGATTCCATTAGAAAATATCCAAGTCTCGTCTAAAAATACCACTTTTCTAAATTTTGAATTAACATTTTCCGTGTATTTCTTTAAAAACTGGATACGCTGGCTTGCTATATGGGGCAACTCGCATAAAAATCTTCGATTACAGTCCTTTTTATATCGAAAATCCAACATTTTTATTAATTTTGCCAACGATTTTAGTCCAATTTCCAATATGCCTGGATTGGGTCTTGTAAACAATTAAACCCACGGAATTTAATAATTTTTGAATATAAAATAGAAAGTTTGCCTTCATTTAACTGTTTTAAGAAAATAAAAGAAATGGATGAACCACTTTTCTCTAGTGCGGTCAACACTAATCAATAGGGGGGTGCATCACTGGCGGAAGTCTAGAATGTTAGACTTTCGCCAGTGGTGCCCTGCGCTGTTGTTCGTCTTTTAGGGCATTAACGATGATGCCTACGGCGCCTAACCTGGTGCTAACCCGGTACCAATCTACCTAGTGCCTTCGCGCTCCTGCTGGTACCGATCCACAACCCACACATGCATTTTGTTTTTCCTATATAATTTATATAGGTCATATATAAAATAAACTTGGCAACGTAGCCTGCCCAGCACACTGGATTTCCATCCAACGGGCGACACTCCCGATCTCTCTTTGTTTAGCAGTTGTAATTATGTTGAAAAATATTTGATAATGTATATATAATATTTACTTCTAACTTTTAGTTAGAAATAATCATTTTTGTCTTACAGAGCATTATGATATAATCAATCTTTTACGTAGTTCATAAATTAAGTTTGTGAAAAATATGTTTTTAGCGATACGCCAAAAACAAGTTCAGTGCAACCCTCCGAAACCTTAGTTTTTTTTTATTTAATTTGAAAAAATGGTTCATCCATACATTTTTGTGTATAGGAAGTATTAAAAATAGGTAATCTTTCAAATGTATATTTTAAATTTGTCAAATTCCATGGGTAAAATTGTTTACAAGAGCCGCCTCGATTTTTTAATGCTTCATTTAAAACTTGAAGACTTATATTAGTTTTTGATGTGTATAAATCGTAAATTGCATTACGAACATCCATTTTTACTTCTGTCTTTGGCTTTTTTCGTGTACATTTCTTATTCTTCTTCGGTAGTAAATTATGTTTTTTTTCATGCACAATTTTCTGCACAGTACTTATACCGATTCTCAGAGCTTTTGCTACTGTCTCTTGGATATTGGCCGGTGAATTTTCATTTTCGTAATATTTTATTAGATTTAATACCATTTTTTCGCTTGTGGATGCAAAAAACCCGAAAATTGTTTTCTATTACACATTTTGTCACTGACTTGTCAATCTGACTTTGACGTGACATCGCTCAAAGATTTTTGCAACTGTTAGTATTTATATGTTTATCCTCTTTTTTCATACGAAAATATCATAGGTCTATCTAATTCATCTTCCGGATTTTATGCAGAGGACGTAATAAAAGAAAAACAAACTTAAAAAGTTTGTCGATGATAAATCGTATCACCCGCACGATAACACTGCTTTTGACTATATTAACCAGTAAATAGGTGTAATAACCATTATTCGTCATGATTGTCGTAGACAAATTAGAAATTCGTTTTTAAATCTACATACTTTATCTTTATTATTGCGAATTTAAATTGTATTTTTTGTATATATGTATATTAGTGTGTATGTGTTTCTCAGTATGTGCATTTTTATTAATTATTTGTAGTAGATCATTTTACTTAGAATATTTTAAACTATCCATGTTTAGGACACCTTTTTCCGGTAACACTTTCCAAGTTTGAGTCAGTGAACCAAATGTATTATATATATATATATATATATATATATATATATATATATATATATATATATATATATATATATATATAATGTGTTTTCATTCCGGGTGTACATCCGTTCACTACTGTTGTTCTGAAAAGTTTTGCTGAAGTTTCACCAAAATCACATTTGGCAATTTCGAAGCTTTCTTTCTCGCGTCCGAATAGACAGAACGACAGTAGTGAACGGATGTACACCCGGAATGAAAACACATTGTATTTTTCCATCCGTGAAGGAGTAAAAATCAACATATATATATATATATATATATATATATATATATATATATATATGTATAATATTAATAATGATTCTGACGGATAGAACCGCTGGACAAACTGGAGGAGCATCTTAATTGGATGCTTAACCACAATGAACCGGGCACAGTCGTTTTCAGTGGATGGATGTACTAACAGAAGAGACTACAAGCAGTAGATGCAACCACACTTAACTCTTCTTACAAAACAGCAACTTAGTTTTTATGGGGCCGAGCCTACTTCCAAAGATTTGTCGACAACAAGGGAGGAACAATTTATCCCAACAAACGATCTGCCTGCCAAACAATTGCACTGGAGGGTAGGACATACCTCACGCAGAACAACAACAGCAAAGAGAATAAGTGGAGCTAACTGCTGTGGAACAGCTTGGCAAAAATCGGATCATTCCTGACGATGATAGGATGACAAAGACATCTGGCCAATTAATTTCAAGTGCCACATTAAGCCACAATACCTAAAGACTAAGGAAGGAACTGTTTTTTCAACAGCAACTAAGCTTGGGCTAGATAAGATGTCACGCTTATTTCTTTTCGTAAAACTGAGCCCGTAATTTTCAGAAAAAATCACTTAGAAAGGCAAGAGGCATCCAGTAAACAATGTGTTTTGGATTTTATAACATCAGGAAGATCATTTACAAAACCAAATTAGGAGAATTGCCAATAATTTACTGAAACTACTTTGGCAACTATTAAACAGAATGAACTGCATCGTATATGCGCACTGGGCTTTGTACACAAGGCATAAATGCCAACTGTAGCACAAGTAAAAAAAATCTGGAAGAAAATCTACGAAATCTTCCGTAACTACTGTTCTTGAATAATGAATGGAATTACAGAGTCCACATGTAACTCAAGAGAAGGTAGGACAGGCTCCCGCACGAAACAAAGAATTATGGAACACATTCTGGTGGAAGAAATTTCCTAGCGGTCATACATCTTTAAATCTCGAAGAACCTAACATCTATCGACCGATCACACGCCTTAACACCTGTTACAAAAATTTTACACATATTTTATACTCAAGGCTGCAAGGAAAATTTATTCGTGGATAGAGGAATTTGTCTATGGCCTGGATCAACTACAAAAAAGCTTTTAACATTACTTCTCTTGCATCTTCTATAGTCTTACAAAGTGGGTTGTATTGAGCCGCTTATAGCGCTGTGGAAATCAAGAATCTCGTTGCTACCAATTTCGATGTCTCTTTGCAAGACCCGTAGTTCTGTGTACGAACCTCCTGGAAATCGCACTCATAAAGTCACACATCTATTTTAAATGGATGATCTTAAGCTCTATGCTTTAAGTGACTCCGAAAATAGTGCAGAAATACACTCGCGCATTGGAATAGATAAGTACGCAGTTCTAATGCTTCAGAAAAACTGGTTGGGAGAAAATCTTGAACAGGGGCGCTTCTACGATAGAAGTTTCATTCGTCATTTGGAAGCTAGTGATTCTTATAGATACTTAGGTATAGGCAGAGATTATGGAAAGCAGAACTTTCCGGGAAGAATAAAATCGCTGCTACAAATATACTTGTTGTCCTTATTTTAATTAATGCATTTCTGGTTATCAAATTAAGAGAGACAATCTTCAGAATTTAGACGTGTGTGCTATCTATCATTTTGCAGCAAGATGATCTATCTTAATCATAGAATGCGTCCACTAATAGTATGCTACCATGAAATCGCGAAACTTGAAGCCTTTCTTATTAAAGCGAAAAACTTTGCCATACTTTTTCAAAAAGTATAAACGATCGAGACCCAATTACTGATTTGAAGACGCGAAAAATAAAAAATCGAGTTAAATCATCACAACAGTTGCATCTGTTGCAAAACAAGTCTCAACATCGTTTTCTATCGAAATATCGAGACTCTGGAATTGTCAACTAAACTAGTATCCTCTTCTCTTAGATCAGCCGGTTTAAAATCTGAAATCGAAGGGTTCCTCTTGGCTTGTCATAGTCAGTTCTCTAATATACCCGAGGTTAGATGTCTTGTCTGTGGCACGCACCTTCTCTCGTCAGGCCCTGTTCGTGCACAATCGAGTTACATTTACCGGCATAATGCTGCGTTAGGTTGCCCTCTTGCACCACCCTAGACAGCACTACGATATCGAGGAAACTTCGACGCTACCTTGTGTCATAGAAAAGATCGAGGTTATAGTGGAAAATGACAACTGTCACTTTTATTAGAATTACGCTTTTCTCACTACAATTAGGATGCAAACTAGCAAGCCAGGCATTATTCTGTTGGACAAGCGGGACCAATAAATGTTCGTCATTGAATTTTCTGCTACAGCGGAAAGCTTGTGATCTGTCGTTTTAGGGTTTATGAAACAAAATATTTTTCGTTTTGTATGAATAAACCTATATAATAGTTATTTACCTAACAAATGCGCAAAATGGTACTTTTCCGCACGTGACGGCAGTTGACCGCGGTCAAGCCATCGAGGGGGGAAAATACACTTTCCGCATATGTTGGGTACAAAATTTTCCCTATGATCGATATAGTCCTCAGATAAACGTTAATTATGTCTGAGTTCAATAATAAAATACTGTAATTACAAAAAATATTGAGCTTCTCACAAAGAAAATACTTACTATAAGTATTTCACCTTATTGAGTTTTTTATATAAGATATTCATTAATTTAACGAATCGCGCGGGAAAGTTACTTTTAAGTGCTAGTAGTCCTGAAAAGTTACTTTCAACAACAATAAATCGTGCAGAAAAGTTTCTTTTCCTCACGATCGTAGGAAAAATTTGTTTTGTATACTCATATAATCTATTTTGGATCCATGTATATTTTTTAATAATTATCCCCATTTGACTTCTCAAAAATCTAGTCACTTTAATACAAACCCATTTACCATTATGTAAGAAAAAGTTTGAGGCAAACATATTATAAACAGATATAAACTGCTTAAAGCTATGCGTATTTTAAACTTTTTGATAATATAAATAAATAATACTAGTTTAAAAATTCGTCAATTTATTCATGATAACTTATTTCTCTTTTTCAGTACTGGAAGTATCAAATAATGAATATGGAGATTGTGTAGATCGATTAGCTGCAGCTGTCAAGGAATCTGACTGGAGAGACAGTATTACAATAAAAGAGAGTAAGTTATATGGAACTAATACTGTAAAATTGATATTCTGGATTAACTAATCAGAAAATGTATTCCCAAATTTAAAAAGGCAAACTTATTAAATCATAAGTTTTCCTACTGAAATAAATTACTCACTTTTTAACTTAATTAATATAAAATGAAGCCAAAATATAAAACAGGTAACCCCGAAAACGATGGTGGTTATTAAAAATAAGTCTGGGTTTCAGTATAAAGAATCCAGAATAATTTGATTATTTTTAGCTAGAGTTTATTTATTATACGTTTGCGTCATGTGTCTTTTATGGGTTTCAATAAACATTTTATACAAATATTTACAAAAATATTCTGTCACATTTTTTTCACTTTCTATTTCATTTTTGTAGTTTTGAGTAGTGTCTAATCTACCTTATATGTGAACTTATTAAGGCAAATAAACATGATACATAAAAAATTGGAATAAAGTGTAATTTAGCAATTTGAACATCTTTTTTTTATTTGTCTTATTGTAAACACAATGTTTGATATATTATTAAAAATTTTGTTCATGTTTATCGTGACTTAAGAATTTATATATATATATATATATATAAAACGTGTTTTCATTCCGGGTGTACATCCGTTCACTACTGTCGTTCTGAAAAGAACAGTTTTGCTGACGTTTCGCCAAAATTACATTTGGCATTTTCGAAGCTTTCTTTCTCGCGTCCGAATAGAGACTCTATATATATATATATATATATATATATATATATATATATATATATATATTATTAAAAATAAAAAAAATCCTTAGTTACACTTATTACAGCCGCAATATGTTAATCACTTTGTTCGGTTCATTGCTAAGCGAAGTAGAGAGTTGCCATCTTTGAAGGATTAAATTTAAATAATTATTTCGAAGCAAAATAATTAATTCTGATCGCTGGGGAAACGTTGATGAGGGTGAAATTAATAAAATTATTGTAAGGTCATTGTCGAGGAATACAATTATAACTAAACAATGCCAATGGCGTCCGTTGTCTAAGTTTTTAAAATTTCTTCACTCTTTATATTCTCTGGTCAAATATGACTGAATATGACTTGATTTCATTCGTAAATATCATGGATAATCTATCAGTTTTGATATATTATATAAGAGAATATAATTTATGTGTCACTTGATTTAATGTGGTCCAATGAAAATTAATAATTTCCTTAGTTACATTTTATTACAATGGTAATATTTTTTTTTCATGTTGTTCGGTCCGTTGCTAAGCGAAGTAGATATTTGTCATATTTGACAAATATAATTTTATTCGTTGTAGTTTGATAATTTATTTATTATATATTATATATTAAAAAAAAACCAATGGAGTCAGTTTTCTCAGTTTTTTGAAATTTCTTCATTCTTTATATTCTCAAGTATGACTCGAGGATATTACTCCAGAAAGCATAGCAGCACATTTCACTCGCAATCCTAGTATTTGTTATATTAAAGAATATAACTCATGTGTCACGTGACTTAGTGTCGTCCAATACAAGTGAATAATTTCCTTAGTTATATTTTGAACAGCGGCAATATTATTATTCCCTCCGTTACTAAGCTAAGTAGAGAGTTGTCGTCTTTGATATAGTTATTTTCCTAACTTAAAGCGTATTCGTTTGACTGATTTCGCGTGCGGGAAAGTAACACTTGCGCACTTGCGCAAATTAATACATTTAACTCCTGTTTATTTATTTTAAGCATATTTTCAAAATAACAAAAAGATATACTTATGTAGGTAGACTTGAATTTTATTTAAGTAGGTAGTTAAAAAATAATACTTTGTACAAGCGAATTGAAATATTCCATGAACTCCTCGACTTCTCTTTGTAATGGTTAATAATTAAGACTTGCAGTGTTTGAAGAAGTGGCCTTTAATAGTTGTCGGTGTTTTATGAAGTAGATATAATATTTTCCCACCAAGTGGTTTACTCTCCGCTTAGACATCCTGGAAAACTTCAGCGAAATCATCAGCAACACGTTCTTCTAAACAAATTTTCTTCCGTGATTTGAATGTGACAATTTTCAATTAGCTCAGTAAGATATTTCAGATAACGATGGTACATTTTAATAAGGCCCACTTCTTTGCAATATGCACATAAACCATATTTTTCAAATTTTTCCATTTTAAATAACTTATAAGTATATTTCTGCTATTTTTAACTCGGAGCTTTATTGATTGGTTTGATCTGAAAGATTACTTCATAGTCGCTTGACAGGCACAAAACACACACAAAATGCCAAAGCCTTCTATATTTTATCATTCTCTTGTTCATTTCCACCAATCTTAGTAATTTCAAATGAATCAAAAATAAAAGAAAAGAGCTCCTTCTGTACATTTCTGACTAAATTATTATACTAAAATGGGAATTTTATCTCTTCTTTGGGAAAAACGAAGTTTTACAGGTGGACATAAGGGTTCTAAAAATGAGTTTTACATAATTTTCCACTACTTTTGGTGATTTGAAATCCATTATATGTAAATAAAAAGCTTCCTTGAAATATGTATCATTATATTATTGTATAGTGTATCTAAAGTTAATTGAGGCAAGATAAAAACCAAATATCCGTCAACAGTCAGCGATTTCTTTGTGAAGCATGGGCGGCGTGATAGAAATTTATATACGTGGTGTAGTAAATTAAGCGTAAATGTTGGGCTGTCTCCATTTACTTTAGATAAACTTTACTAAAGTTGGTAGTTGTAACTTTTGTAAAAAGATTTGTTTCGACAAGTCGTTCGATAAAACGTTGCGTCTGGACCGCCCCTAAACGATAATAGCATCTTTATTTCGAAAAAAAAAATCGTGATCTTGAAAAAATTTTCGGTAATAATTCGATTATAAGTGAGAATAGAAGCAATTAGTGTACACATTATTTTTTAAGACTATTTAATGCAAGTTGAAATATGTAACAACAATTATAACAATACAAAAATGAACTACTTGTTATTAATATTTATAACAAAAGAAAAATTACTGACATTTTGCAAATTCATTTTAGATCCGGTAATTTCATTGGCTGTGTGGCTTTTGGAAGCGCTTATGATTCGGCTTGGGGAACGTAGGAGGGCAGTTATTCAAGGCTAATTTGTATGTCCTTTTCTGATTCGCGGAATCAACTAAGTAGCTTTCTGCGACAGCCATCGATTTCCAGCCCCCAAGTCGCTTAACATGAGTAATTCCTTCCCTAGAATCAGCCAACATGGTAGCCGAGGATTGCCAAAAACTGTGTGTGTATGTCCTGTGTACTGCTCTTGATTTTTGAGTTGTAGATATGTAGATATGCAGCTATTTCTGAGAGCATTTTTCCAAATGAATTTATTCCAATACATTTTGTACTGCACACTCTTTTTCTATACTGGACAAAAAACCGCTTGTGCTGAGTACATGTTTTTCGCAAACTTGCATATTTTCGATACAGTTGTAAATAATATCCCTAATTTATTTCATCGGATACTACAAAAATTCTTGAAGTGTTATTTTTACAGTGAGGAATTTTGATAATTATTAAATTTCCCTTATCCTCTATGTCATCAATTGTTATCTTTGAAAGCTTTTCGCTCGTACGAGCACCGGCCAACCCAAAAATAGTATCCACTTTTATTAAAAAATAAATTTTATTAGGCGCTTCTTTAATGAATCTTGAAACTTCATTTGTATCGAAAATTTCGGCATTTTTTGGTTTGTATCCTACATTTTTTTTATAAATAATGTTAGCTTGAAATATAGACTTAAATTCAAGTTTCTTTCTATTTTAAGGATGCTTTTTGACATGGAGTCCTTACACCATAAACAGCAGAAATAAAATAATGAATTTTAATCGCTGAGGAGGCGTCGATGAGCGTGATATTAATAAAATTAGTGCAAAGCCACTACCGAGGAATAAAATTATTAATAAACAAAATGAATGGCGCCAGTTTTCTCAGTTTTTGAAATTTCTTGATTCTCTATGTTCTCTCACCGAATATGACGTGATACAATTAATAATCGAAGATATTGCTCGTGAAATCGTAGCAGCATAATCCTTCGGACTCGTTGAATCTGGGGCCCGATTATTATTATTATCATCGATAATAATGCTATCACTTGTTATGTTACATTACATAATTTTAATGTACGTTCGATATGTGAATTACGTAATAATTAATATATTACCTAATAATAAAAATAGATATTATTGTGTAAAGTGCTGTATAACATTATTGTTTTAGCTAAAAAGGAAAAAGAATTAGTAATAAGTAGACACAGTGATACATACTATGAGTCAGACAACTTTAATAGATCCAGGAAACGACCTTCCGAATGGAAAAGGCTAGGAATTTTATTTAAAAAGCAGTTAGTTTATCATTACAGGGACTGGGTAAGTTATATGTTAATAAATTAGTCAAAAAAATTCTAAAAATCTTTTCCTAATTAGTTTTGTGCCCATGTTAAAATATAAAGGTACTTACTTTACTCTTTTTCGTTAATTTGATTGTTAAATATTACATCAAATTTGAAAAAGAAAGTTTTGTGTTTCAATAAAAGCTAAACTAGTAAATAAAACTGTTTTTTCTACCTTCAAAACCATCCGGACATGTTCTATTTACATTCTTTTAGACACAGTATTTTTTCCTATCTTTGATCTCTTGTCGGTTTATAGAGCAGAGCCTATGAGAAATGCAACAATACTTCTCCAGAACTCCAGACTGGCATATTTTTCCCTGTGCCTATCTCACCCCAGAACTGACTATATGCTAATATTTTATATTACAGTATCCTAAGTAGCATTCTAAACAGCTAAATAATCATTAAGTAAGCACGGGAACTAGTGACAGAACAATCACTATTAGAATAGAGAGAGTGTACCCATAACTTCTGTCTTAAATTTTTAAGTCAGAACGGATGATGTTGTTAAGTTTTAAATGAAATGTAAGTGATAAATGTTAGATTGGACATAGACACACATATTTTTAAAATCTGGAAAAAGTGTATTCCTAATATACTGATAATAATCGGGATAGTCTATTTAAAATAATGAAGTCGGTGCTCATTTTTAGTTTCTAAATCCTCCAGGTTCATATAAAACCACATAAAACTCTTGAGTTAGATGATTCTTTGTAGAAAACTTATCTATTTTTTTACGATCTATATATCTATATATATATATATATATATATATATATTTCTATATATATATATATATATATATATATATATATATATATATATATATATATATACAGTGTGTCCGAAATTGGTTATGACAGTATTGGGATCTCGGAAACCGTGATAGTTACAAAAACGTTTAAATAGAGAAAGTTTTAGACAATTATGTTTGTAATTTAACGCCGTTTTGCTCGCGATTCTATCTTTTTTATTTTTGAGATATTTTGAAAAAACCAAAAAACTGCATTTTCGAAAAAGTCCTATAATTTATTTATTTATGAAAATTTTCAAAATCTGTAAGAACATTATTAAGGCAACTTTTTACGTAGAGTGCACCTATTAAGTCAGATTTTACATACGACGTTTCGATTTTCTAGAACCATCATCAATTTTGTTTTTTCTTATGGCCGCTATATTCGATTTTAACAGTTTTGGAAAGAGTATTTCTTTAGCTTTTCAACGGTGTATCACACTTTGTAATTAGGTTATTACTAAAGGTGCAAAAAGTGCGTAGAGAAAATATTTAAACGTTTTTTGGAATTATCAAAGTAAAAAATTAAAAATTAATAGTGTTAAAAGGCAATATGTAATTCAACATCCAGTTCTACAAAAAATTAGTAAAAACTACTCAATAACATTGCACAATGTTCACAAATGTTCAAATGACCAGCCGCAGATAACACTAACATCTTTGCTCAACTAGGCTTTGGTTTTGAAATAATAGAATGCTTTTAATCCGTCAAAAATGCAACGTTTAAGTTTTATTTAACATTCATCGCTGTTTTAATAAGGATTACAATGGCGTTAAACTTTTCTAATGAAGCAATGTTTGATATGTTAGTGTGTTATATTAAAAATGAAAGAAATGCAAACAGGGCCATGGATGTGTATTTTGACACGTACCCCGAAAGATGGCAGCCTGGCAGAACTTATTTTCAAACGCTGCTGGTTAGAAACTTGCTTGAGTTTGGCAATTTTAATAAGATTCGCACAAAGAAGTATGCAAAAGACAACGAGCAACGCAATAGGCAAATCCTAGAATATTTTAATGAAAATCCGACTTCATCTACAAGAAGAAGCGAAACAGAACTTTAAATTCCAAAATCTACCGTTCATGGCATCTTAAAAGTAATTAAATATCGTCCTTACAAGCCAACAATTGTGCAAGGACTTCAAGCAGGTGATTTCGAAAGAAGAATTGTTTTTTTGTAATTGGTATATCAATAGATGTCGAGAAAATCCCGCTTTTTGCAATAAAGTCATTTGGTCAGATGAGACTCATTTTACAAACTGTGGCATTTTTAATAAAAAAAATCACCATTATTGGGCTATTGAAAATCCGCAACTACGCGATCCACGCAGGCTGCAAGAGCGATTTGGTTTTAATGTGTGGTGCGGGATGCTTTGTAAGATAAACATAGTCTAATTGAATTGCTTATAATTCAATATTTTCCATTACTTTTTAGGAAATCGTCTCATTGGTCCATTTATTTTTGATCAGACACTGACAGGCCCAAGATACCTTGCCATGTTACAGAATCAAATAGTTCCTGCCATTCGAGAAGCTGTGCCAGATGATCAGTTTAATAGCTTGTGGTTTCAGCAAGACGGTTGTCCTGCACATAACAGCAGGGATGTACAAACCTTTTTAACAAAAACTTTTGGTGAAAACGTAATATCCAACAGTGGTCCTGTCCGCTGGCCAGCTAGATCCCCGGATATCACGCCGTTGGATTTTTATTTATGGGGATGTGCGAAAAATGAAATATACGAATTTGACCCCCCAGAAAATAGGCAAGTTCTTGAGCAGCGAACCCGAAATATTCTAGAAAATATAAATAGAAATACCATTCAACGGGTAATCAGAACAGTTGAAAGGAAATGCGGACACTGCATAGAAAAAAACGGTCAACATTTTTAATCCTAGTATTATGTAGCATTTTTTTATTAATTTTATTGAGTAGGTAGTTCATACTGATTTTCTGTTAATTCTTGTAAGGTTAGTACTTTTAAATCGCCATGAACGGTTGACTTCAGAATGTGAAGTTCTGTTTCAATTCTTCTTATGGAAAAAACCAGATTTTCATTAAAATATTCTAATATTTGCCTATTCCATTCCTTGTCATACTTGCATACTTTCTGTTGCGATTCTTAAAATTGGCTAACCCTAGCAAGCTTCTAATCAGTGCAGCGCTTGAAAAGAAGTTCTGTCGACAGTCGTTCTTCGGGGTACATTATGTGCAGTGCACATAGTATTAATGTTACTGAGTAGAACTTACTGATTTTATGCAGAATTTAATGTCCAATTTAAAAATATTGCTATTTGAAACTATTAAATTTTAATTTATATCGATAATTCGAAAAAATGTTTAAACAGTTTTATTTCAAACGCAAAGCCTACTTGGGCAAAGATGTTAGTGTTATATGCGGGTGGTAGTTTGAACATGTGTGAACATTGTGCACGAATCAATTATGTTATTAAGTAGTTTTTACTGATTTTTTGTAGAACTGGATGTTAAATTACAATATATTGCTATTTAACACTATTAATTTTTAACTTTTTACTTTGATAATTCCAAAAAACGTTTAAATATTTCCTCTACGCACTTTTTGCACCTTTAGTAATAACCTAATTACAAAGTGTGATACACCGTTGAAAAGCTAAAGAAATACTCTTTTCAAAACTGTAAAAAGTTGCCTTAATAATGTTCTTACAGATTTTGAAAATTTTCATAAATAAATAAATTATAGGACTTTTTCGAAAATGCAGTTTTTTGGTTTTTTCAAAATATCTCAAAAACTAAAAAAGATAGAATCGCGAGCAAAACGGCGTTAAATTACAAACATAATTGTCTAAAACTTTCTCCATTTAAACGTTTTTGTAACTCTCACGGTTTCCGAGATCCCAATACTGTCATAACCAATTTCGGACACTGTATATATATGTATATATATATATATATATATATATATATATATATATATATATATATATATATATATATATATATATATATATATATATATATATATATATATATATATATATATATATATATATATATATATATATATATATATATATATATATATATATATATATATATATATATATATATATATATATATATATATATATATATATATATATATATATATATATATATATATATATATATATATATATATATATATATATATATATATATATATATATATATATATATATATATATATATATATATATATATATATATATATATATATATATATATATATATATATATATATATATATATATATATATATATATATATATATATATATATATAAATAACACGAATTTTTAAACTCAAAAGCTTATTTGTTTTAACATCTTTTACTTTATCATACAATTATACATGCATATATATTAAACTCGTTAGCATTATAATTGCTAGGTATTTTAATAGACATGATGCAAGACATGATGTCTTATGACAGAAATGAACAAACGATAACTACTTACCATAATTATTAGCGCCAAAATATTTAATGTTCTTATATTTTGCTAATGCTTAAGAAGCGGCCCGAACGAGCTTCGCTTTGTTAAAATATGAAAATGCCTAGCTCTCCCCTGCCACACTCTGTGTACTGGGTATGCTCGTATATTTTGGCACCTACCTAGAGAGTTTATTTCAATAGATACCGAAATTTCGTAAATACAAAAGTTGCAGGATTTTTTTATGAATCATCAGAATTTATTATCATAAATTCGAAAATATTTTTGGAAATGTCAAATTTGGACAGCTTGACAGTTTTTTTAAATGAAACACCCTGTATATTATCACGAATTCTTAAAGATCTTTTTTTTGTTTCAAATATATAGATTTAATACATTCCGTGTATTAGTTTTTGATATACAGGGTGTTTACGAACAACCCCTACAAAATGAAAGAGGTGATTCGACACAAAAAAACATGAAAAAATTTTCATATTAACCTACGTCCGGAAGTGCTTCGTTACGGAGATACATGGTGTTGAAATATAAATTTTATTTTATTTTTTATTAAATATCTGTTGCAAATAATAAAATTTTCTCACGAAATTGGGCATTCGGACTATCTTTTGGGTGAGGAATCATAATGTGGTATTAGATTTTATGTGACACGTAGGCTACTATTATTTATGTAAATGTGTCCTGACTTTTTTGGCGATGCACTTCTGTGTTTTTTTATGAATAAATATTATTCTTGTACTTAGAAGCAAAAAAGTTATACTTACTCAACAACGCTAGAAATAACCGCTCTCGAGCAATTTGCAAGTTTATGCGTCGATGCAAGGAATTAAAAACAAATTTAATAATAATAAATTAAGGTGTATTTATTTCAAGACAATACAGAATTAAAGATAAGTATAAATAATTCTAAACCATAATAAATGCTCCACGTGATGACCGTTAGTCTGAAGGCATGATGTAATTTTTTTTAGAGAACGTCTGATACGTCTGTAAATATTCTGCATTTGTCTGAATTCGCAACCAGAGCTGCTCACGCGTTTGTATTGGAACGGAGTACACATAGCATTTGAGGAAACTCCATATACAAAAATCAAAAGGATTTAAGTCTGGCGACCTAGCTGGTCGTTGAACTGGTTGGCCTCTGCAAATCCACTGATTGTCGTAAGTCTGAACAAGATATCGACGTACATTTCGATTAAAGTGAGCAGGATACCCATCGTGCATAAACCACATGGCTTGCCGAATATTTAAAGGAACTTTTACCTATGTTGATTTTGGTTCCTTTCACAAATTAGGGATTATCCCCAACATACGCATAATGATGTGAATTGTGTAAATTATTAATTTAATCTCTTGTGAAACTAGATTCATCGGAAAATAAAATACGACAATAAACAGTTGGATCTTCCATTTTCTTATTTCTCATCTGATCGGAAAATACTACACGCGCAAAGAAATCACAGTCCATCATGGCATGCACCTTTCTAAAACGAAACGGGAATAATATTACTTACACATGATTTGCAAGTTCCTGGATGCATCGCTGACAATCCTCGACAACTTAATTCTGGGTTATCTTCTAGATCCATCAGAATAGCTTTTTCAAATTCCTCAACTACAACGGGATGCCTACCCGTTTCATTTTTTTTTGGAGACACTGATTCGGTTTCCCTCAATCTCTGGTGAAGTGCCGTAAAGGTTGTATGAGTGGGATGGATTCTATTCGGAAACTTTTCAACATATGTACGTTGTACCGCTCGAGCGTTACACTGAACTTCCCGGTAGATTAAATGCATATCTGCATATTCTTCATTACTAAACGAAATAATTTTTAAAAAAAATGTAAATTAAAATCTGACTTTCAATTAAATCAAATTATTAATATAACAATAACAATTTTGTCATAAATGTTACTTGCGTTTATTACTGTTAAGAACGGTTACCTAGCGTTGTTGAGTAAGTATACCTTTTCTTATGAATAAATACTTACACTTTCCAAAGCAAAAAAAAGTATACTACGTTCTCTAAAAAAAAGAATTACATTATGCCTTCAAACTAACGATCATCACGTGGAGCATTTATTATAGTTTAGAATAATTTATACTTACCTTTAATTTTATATTGCCTTGAAATAAATACACCTTAGTTTATTATTATTAAAAAATTTGTTTTCCTTACATCGACTTGCAAATTGCTCGAGAACGGTTACACTTACTCAACAACGCTAGAGTTGTCGAGTAAGTATAGTTTTTTTGCTTAGAAAAGGTACAAGAATAATATTTATTCGTAAAAAAACCCAAAAGTGCATTGACAAAAAAGTTAGGGTAAATTTACATACATAATAGTAGCGTACGGAGCGCCCTCTAAGTATCACATGAAATCTAATACCAAATTATCATTCCTCATCCAAAAATACCTCGAATGTCCAATTTCGTGAGAAAAATTTTATTATTTGCGACAGATATTTAATAAAAAATAAAATAAAATTTATATTTCAACAACCTGTATCTCTGTAACAAAGCATTTCCGGACCCAGATTAATATGAAATTTTTTTCGTGTTTTTTTTGTAGGGGTTGTTCGTGGACACCTTGTATAAGTGTTTTTGCTATCTTAAACGTTGTAAGATGGGTTATCCGAACAAGAAAAACTCGATATAATAAAATTACTTTATTCAAATGGAGAAAATGCATCGACAGCTTGTAACGAATATCATAGAAAATTTCCAGATAGACAAACACCCAACCGTATGACAATAACAAATATCGTTAAACTATTGAATGAAAGAAAACCATTTAAGCGAAAAGTTAGAACGGTGGAAAAAAGCAATATAACAATAAAACAATATTATTAACTAATAGAACTCCGTTTTGGTTTTCTATGTAGCCTCCTTGATTTAAAATTCATATTTGAATATTTTATAAATTAATGTGAATGGTTTCATATGTATAATGAGTTAACTAAGTGTTTAACTCATCGATTGCCTGCCGTATTTTTTCCCCTAAAGCTTGGATGGTTTTTGGCCTATCATAGTATATTTTGTTTTTTGAGAACCTCACAAAAACCTGTTCAATAGAGAATAATCGGGACTGTTTGAAGGCCATCTTAATGGTTCATCTCTTCCTATCCACAATGGATACCTGTCATTTAGATAGTTGGTGTCTGGCTGGATATTATGAGGAGGGGCACCATCTTGTTGCCATATCAAATTAAGATATGAATTGATCGGTAGTTGATCTAAATAAGCCTCGATTTCATTTTGTAATAATTGACGATACTTTTATCCAGTTAGATTGCCATTTAAAAACATAGGTCCAATAATGTGAGTATTAAGAAGACCATACCAAATATGTAGAGATCTTCTCCCTTGAATTTTCAATGCCTGAAGAGCTCGCGGGTTTTCTTTAGACCAACAATGCTTGTTTTTTCTGTTAAACGTGCCTCCAGTAGAAAATGTTTCCATTTCCTTACACAAGTGTAATCGGTCCCTGTTATTTTGATCTGTCAGCTCTTGAACAGGTAGAAACTTACATTACAACATTTATATTGTTGTAGAACCGAGTAAATTTTATGCCAGGATTTGTTAAAAACAATTGCTGCCGCGGGAATTGATCGCCCTAAAGCATAAATAAATGGGTTAAAACCAAGAACAAAAGTTTCAAAATAAAAGTAGTATCAAAATATAATAAGATATTTAAATCTTCTTCAGTGTTTCTTTCAACCATTCTAACTTTTCGCCTTAATGTTTTTCTTTCATTCAATAGTTTAAAGATGTTTGATATTGTCATACTGGAAATACAAAATAATGTTTGTCTATCTGGAAACTTTTTGTGATATTCGTTAAGAGCTGTCGAAGCATTTTTTCCATGTAAATAAAATAATTCTATCATATCGAGTTTTTCTTGATCGGAATAACCCATCTTACAACGATTAAGATAGCAAAAATACTCGTGAACAAATTCGCCTGACAAGTAAACGTCAAAATGTTATCGTTTCCTTGATTACGGCTGACTTTGTTTCAACGGAAATTAACTTAACATTCTTTATATATTTAAATGCTTATAAAGAGTGGACCAAAAAGAATGTCCACATTTTTAAATTTTGAATAACTTTTTTATTTGTTTAAAAAAATTTGGTGCACATATGCTTAGATATATAGGTTATAGAAAAACATACAGAAAATGAGTTTTAATTACCTTTTTTTTACAGGGCGACTGGGAAATGTTCGTAGTACTATTCCAGCTATATATGAGATATTTTCTCATAGGCTTTGGTTGAAACTTTCATTTTCCGACGTTTTTGCACAGAAACTATAATATATTTTAAACTTCGCATACCTTAGAGTTGCTAATAAGTTTTAATCATTTCCAAGGTCATCTTATAATAAATAAATATATTGTCACAAGTTTGTGACATGTAAAATACACCAGTGGAGGCTATTCAGGTGAAGTAGGTAAAGTGCTACTTCACCAGGAAAAATAAACAAGCAAACATCTAACTATATTTATTATATATCTCTTAAAATTTTAGTTTTTACATCCATTTATTCACGTAATTGGTAAAAAATAAACTGTACATCTCGAACAAATATTTTACTTGACCGTTGGCGGCATGTCTTTTTAAAACTTTCAATCGAACTTTATTATAACAACTATAACAGTGGCGCAAACCACTTTGACTGTGGTGGAGGTGCTATGTTTAGTTTACGATTTTCCTACTATGTTGCTTTGACAACGCGTACCCACTGACGTCGAGCCCAGCGGCATAAAACGCTCTCGGTGAATTGCAGGTGCAGTACACTACACCCACGTGTCGTTCAGTTTGCGGTGGTTGTTTACATTTATTTTCGCGGATTTCGCTGCAACCGGTGAGTTCCTTTGCAGTTTACTTGACTGTTTTGTGTTATATTTATTTATGGTGTTGTTACAACTTCAAATTCGAAGTTAGTAAATGTGATTGTTCAAGACTAGAATAAATTAAAAGACGTCTTTGAATTTATTACAAACTGTGAAAAAATCTGATGAAAAAATCAATCCGCCTTGCTAAAGGATTTCTAGGTGAGATGAACATTTTTGAATTCACGTTTCTGGCGTTAGTGTTTAATCACATTTTCTCAATCACGGGCATACTATTTGACGTTCTTCAAAAAAAATCGCTTGACATTTCCAATATAAAACACTGTCTTGAGGCGCTCTGTAAAAAAAGAAATGAACATTTTTCTAATACCATGTCTGATAAAGCAAATTCTATTACAGAAATAAATCATTACAAACGTGAGCTTGCTAAGTTTTCACCTGAAGAAATTAGGGCTTAGTATAGAACCCTTTTTTATCAAATATTGGACCATATTTTAACGGAAATGACACTAAGATTTCAAGACTGTGAAAAACTTACATTTTCATGTTTGGCCGGTTCTGCTAAATTTTCCGAATATAGTTTAAATTTTCCGACTGGCCCGTCTGAAAATGTATTACAGTTATATGGGGAGATATTTTCAAAAAGTCAACGACTTAAAAATGAGCTTGGTCTTATTTTTGCCAATGAAAGTAATTGGAATATATCGTTGCAAGAGCAAAAAGGAATTTCTGGAGGAGATTAGGGCAACTCATCCACTTTATGAGGATGTTATGAAAAATTCAGGAAAAAAAATTATTGCGATATTTTCTCGCTTCATTTGCACTTCACTTACTTTTTCACCCGCGAGCCGCCACTGAAATATACGAACGATATCACTAAATGTGCAATAAAATAAATATTAATTAAAATTTAAAAAAAAGTAAAATAGCAGTTTTATTGCTAAGAAATAAGGCTTTAAGATGTTACTAATGTTTAACCTCAAAATTTGAAAAATATTTTTTGCGAGCATTTTTGAAAAAACTCATCTTTTACATCGCCCTGTACAATAAAAAATTGAATCTCATTCATTTTGAATATGCCGTTCTATAATCTGTAAATCTGTGAATATATCTCAGAATTTGTATTAAGTAATAATAATAAATAAAAAAGATATTCAAAATTTTTTTTGGCCCACCGTGTATATTAAAAACTAATACAGGGAATATATCAAAAGTATATATATTTGAAATCAGAAAAAAAAAAGATTTTTACGTATTCGAGATAATGTACAGAGTGTGTTATTTAAAAAAAACTGTCAAGCTGTAAAAATTTGACATTTCCAAAAACATTTTTGCATTTATAATAACAAATTCTGATGACTCATAGAAAACCCTGTGACCTTTCTATTTATGAAATTTCGGTATCTATTCAAATAAAGTCTCGAGGTAGGTGCTAAAGTATATAAGAAAACCCTGTACGTACACAGAACAGTTATACAGGCCTATTTATGCCTGTTGGTATGTTAACCACCAACAGAATAAACGCCTGGACTGATTTTCATGAACGATCCGTATCCCGCGCCCTTAATTTTTTTTAGATACGTTTGGTTATGAAAAAGATCAAAGTGGCGGAATCATTGTGCCATTTGAAACTAGAAGAATGTTGAAAATGTATTTTATGAAAGTTGTTGGTAATAATGTGCTGCGTATTTGTAGTGCTACAAAAAAAAAAGGTTGTTTAGCAAAGAATGAAGCAAAAATTTGATTTTTAAATGGGATGCTCTTTATTAGATTTTTAAGATCCACTGTAAAACATTTATACTCAACACTTAAATTTAAATAGACTGTAATCCAGGCGGGCTGATTTATTGTAAAATGGTTTACATTTTTGATCTAAGCAAGTTAGGATAATTTATTCAAAATAATGCATTTCGTTTTATCCTACCTACTAAGTAAAAAAAGAGGTCTTCACTTACTTTTTATTAGCGTGGTAAAACAAAGTTCATTGAATAGACAAGAAAGATCGTTTTCGTTGAAAAAAATCCTCTCTAGGTTTTTGTACACTAGAGGTTGGATTTTTTCTTTTTGATCTCTTTGCTGTATTTATGTAAAGAATTTCACACCCTTAATAAGTTTAGGTTAAATATGATTTCGGTTTCGGGGATGGAGCATATTTTCTTAATTTCTAAAATTGTGTGAATTTAAAATTTTTAATTAATGCTTAAATAGAATAAAATAAATTTATTATTAAAAAAACAAAGAAATTTCATAGTCTGGAACATAGCCGATTAAAAGGAATAAAGGAAGATAGCATATTCATTATTGTAAGTAAAACCTTATAAACGCTAACTTTTTTTTTTTTAATTTCCAAAATTGTGTAAATTTAAAATTTTTAATTAATGACTAGAAAGAATGAAATAAATTAATCATAAAAAAAAAACAAAGAAATGTGTGGAAGATAGCCGGCTAAAAGGAATAAAACAAGATAGCATATTCATTATTGTAAGTAAACCTTATAAACGCTAACATTTTTTTAAAAACATTTTCATGAAAGCCAACATGTCTTATTTTGGTGTTAATAACGGCATGCGGAGACCGAAAAATGAAATAAATAAAAGTGTCTCACTTGCAGTGATCAATAGTGAATTAAAGTAATGGTGTTTCAATTGAGATTACAAAATACTATGCTATTATGAATCTCGTACACTTGGAATATTTCTCATTCGCCATGTCGTCAAGATCCTGACCGAAAATACGTGAAAAATTTCTTGTGCTTAAAGTTACGCATAAAAACAGAATCAAAAATAACTATCTTTATTACAACTAATTGGTCAAATGTAGAAAGCAAAAACTAATTTTTGAAAATGCGGTCAAAAGTTATATTATCCTAAATTTTTGACATGGCTAAGAAAATGTATTTTTTTTTAAGTTCTGTTTGTCTTAAAACTTAAAAGTCTGATAAATACAGGATGGTGAAAAATAGATTTCTTATTAAAATTATGCAGGTGACGTAAGTAATTATATAAACTTGAGAAAATATCTTGTAGTTGCAATAGTTGTTTTTTGTTTGAAAATATTAAACAACGTAGAAATGTGATTAAATGAAATTTGCCGGACTTCCATTGTCTTTATTTGTTATTAATTCCCAATGTTTCGATTAGCTAGTAACAATTTTTAAGTGAAAACTAAATTATAATTACTACGATACCATCTTATATACTACACGTGTTCAGCCAGGCGTTGTCGTGTTGATGGGTGGTGCACTGGACTGTGGCCTTAAGTGTCTTGTCTTGTACAAGGATTCACTTCTAGATGTTGGCTATATCAGTACCTGGTTGAATAAAAACGCTTTAATTTTCTGCCTAAAGACAGATTCAATGAATTTTCTTTCTCGCCAGTTTGTTTATTGCGTAAGATTTTAACAATGAACCACTAAGTACCATGCTGGATGAAGCACACTTGTTCTTCTCTTCCTGATTTTGACGTTTCATTTCGTTGAATATGTTTCTTGTATTCTGAGAAACTCGTTGATTAAAACCTTTTCATCTCACCAATGTATGACTGTCCCCAGAGTCTTAGTATGTACTTATTGATACAATTGGTCCCTTAAGTTTTATTTCTGTAAGAACCATCTTAAAGTTCTGCTGACTTGAACGTGGTTCTGATGTTGAACGCCTTACTTATTCTTCAAATTTTCTGAGATAGTTTACTTGATGCAGGGAATGGTGAGAAATCGTTTTTAGCATAGTAACTATTCTGAAGAATCTTAATGTTTGTTATTTCATAGATGAAATGCTCTGAATTTAGAGGTCTATATTGGAGAGTTCTTAATATTCCTTTCTTCGTTGCCCTAGAATGGTTAGAAAAAAATTCAAATGTTGTCCCGAGTGAGGTGGGTTTAATATTATTTATTCGGTCTAAACAATTACCAAGTGGTTTCTTAGCCACAGTTTCGGTGTAACTGTAGCTATTCTAATGGTTTCAAATTCGAACCACTTCATATACATATTCTCTACTATCCAAAAGAGCATGAAACCCAATAGGAGTCCGTCATCTTATGGTAGCCTATTTGTAAATCTTATCATTTCATAATTTAAAAAGCACTCAACTGCTAAAAATCCTGAGTCGTAATCATGTTTTGATTGATTCCCAAAATCAAACAAATACATGTAAAAATTAGAAGATTTCTCAGAAAAACAAAAGCTAAAGGTACCAATTGCAGGGAAAGCGAAACATATATCGGTCACCCAGCACCGCGTATGTGGTCTGAGGCTAAAATTTTGAGTAGGGAGCAATACTGGAGAAAGTAGTAAATAAGACCGTAGCATAGAGACTATTATTAGAATTTAGTTTTCAGTTGATAATGGTTGGAAATACTGACACGCTGTGTATTATTAACAAATTATGACAATAGAAATCCGATAGCACAGTTCATTTTTGTTTCAAATAATCTAGCCTGTCTTTAATCTGTTAGATGTTTTAAATTAATATTTGCTCTTCTATCACAGTCTTATTTATTACACATTGATTGTGGATTTTTTCTGAATGTTATAATGTTTTGTATCGTACAATCAACATAGTTTTAAAATCTTAAGAGTTTCGTAAACGAAATAATGTTTCTTTTTTTTCAGACCGTGGCCAAGTTGAAAGTACTCATACATTTTCTAGTGGGAATATTTTTAGGAATAACTTTCCAAAAGAGTGGATACGACGCCTCTAAGACTATTCAAAACCTGTCGTTTTTCATCATAAGTATCGTATATATTAATTATACAGCTTTAATGCCAGCAGCTTTAAGATGTAAGTATCATATCTTTATTTGTGTTTAGACGTCAGTATCGCTGATCTTGACAATCGCATGTATCAAGAACCACTAAAACGAACACTAAATTGGTTTCGGGACTGACGTACCAATTTGCCAACGGGTATTTGCCCTGCCAAGGCTCATATCGTCAGGCGTATTATCAGGGTGTTCAGTGTATTATAACTGAAATTCCCAAATTCTGAAACAACTATTGAGTCGCGTAGTCCGACTTAAAAAATCGGAACAGGAAGAAAGCAACCTTCTCGTCTTAAGTCCATTAATATGCACGGATTAAATTTGGTGATTGTGTACCAGCAAGCTGCGTGCGTTCAGAAATTAATAGATTTATTTACTAACTATTTATTTGATACCTTATAATACATAATAAAATTTATCACCACATAAAATTTCAACTATTAAATAACACTCCGTTACCTCAGTTACTACAGAGAAGTGTTAAACACAAAATATTTTTAGTAGACAACATATTTTTTTATCTAGTGGGTGATTCGTTTTTCCGAGGCGGGCCCCAACTTTCTTATTTTAAATCAGAAACTCTACATATTATTCAATTTTGAAACTTAAATAGCAGTTTACAAAATATTTTGTATGTTTTAATATAAGACAAAATTTGACAGTTGAAAAGTGATACTTTTGATACTATTGAAACTTTAAAGGAGCTAAACGGCTTTAATAAGAAGAAAATGGTATGCACTTTCTTAACTTATTTATAAAAGATCTATCACAGAAGATCAACTTACGGTTTAACCAGAAGTGTCAAAATCGGAACTTCCGTTTAACACCCTATACAGGGTGTTTCCTAACGACAGTACGTGACTCCACGAGGTGATTCCTTAGGTTATTTTAAGAAAACAAGTTCCTATGAATATGTGTCCGGAGTTGTCTCGATTTTGAGATATAGGGTGTTAAAATTAAAAGAAAATCGGTTTTTTATAAATATCATAAATATCCTTAAGTCGATTTGGTTAAAATTTGACAATTTACAGTTTTTATAGCTTTAGGCAAATACAACTTTTTGGTCTCTTGTGTTTTATTCGTCTCTAGCTTCGTTTTCGATAAAAAAATAACTTTAAACCACTCTAAATGTTTTTACATCTACCTGGGAAAGTTTACTTTACTGGTACCAGTATACAGTGATAGTACTGTCACTATCATCAGTAAATTTTAAAGTTGTCAATTAGCAGTGATTCGATTGTGAATAATTTTAGTGATTCTGAAATGACTGACATGCATTTTATTTATGAATCAGCAAATGGAAATTCGGGAGAGGCACGCAGAATTCACAAGATAGATATCCTAACAGAGTAATTCCATGTGCTAAAACATCTAGAACGATACATGCAAGAAACTAAAACTGGTAGTTTTAATATCAATACAGGAAGACCAGAAACTGTAACATAGCCTGTACTAGAAGAAGCTATTCTTAATTCGGTCGAAGAAAATCCTTCAAATAGTTCCAAGAATATTGCACTGTAGCTTCAAGTTAGCCCAAAAACAATTTGGAAAGTTTTAAAAAGAATACTACTGTACCCATTTCACATACAGCGGGTTCAAACTTTGCGGTCTCGAGGTTTTTACCCAAGATACGGTGGCACACAATAACAATTTGTTACCAAACATCTTATTTACGGACCAGGCAACTTTTTCACTAGATGCTATCATTAATTATTATAATAACCATTTTTGGTCCGACGAAAATCCACACGTTATTAGACAAAGTCATTTTCAGCAATAATTTTCGCTGAACGTATGGGTAGCAATTATTGATGACTAACTAATTGGCCCATTTTTTTACGAGCAAGATTAACAGGTAAATCCTATACAGACCTTTTGCGAAAACATCTACCCAATTTATTAGAAGATGTATCCCTACATGTAAGAGCGAATATGTAGTTTATGCACGACGGGGCCCCAGTTCATTCTAGTGTTCTTGCTCGTCAGCATCTCGACCTTACCCTAATCACTGGATCGATCGTGCAGGTCCTCAAAATTGGCCAGATCGTAGTCCTGGTATGAATCCTCTAGATATTTATTTAAGGGGTCGTCTGAAGGCTCTGGTTTATAAAATATCTGTATTAGATGTTTTATAAAACATCAATAATAATGTTTGCGGTGCCCCTTGAGATGCCCCTAGAAATCAGGAAACTTTTGTATTTATCATTTTTTTCACCCGAAATTCTTTGCTTTTGGATTGATTGAATAAAAGTGAAAATTTCAGAATTATTCTAGAGTATTATTACTACCCATGTTATCCAAACCAATTTATTTCCGTTTAAAAATCATATTTGACAAATAAAGCAAAATTTCCCTATTGTGGAAAAAAGTACTTCTTAATCCACTAAATCTTTTGTTTTTCTAATTTTTATTACTCTCTGATTCCATTTTAAGACCACAGGACAGTCGTGTAGGAGGAGGGTTTGGGGGTTGAAACCGTCAGAGCCACTTTTAGCTATTTTATGTAAAGTAAGGACCTGTTCTTTTTTGAAAATTTTCATCACCTCAAAACCCCCCCCAGAGGCAATGTTTATATACGTTATTGCAATAGAGATATGGTAATTTTTAAACGTAAGACTAGAAACCGTTTTTCCTGAAAACGAATATTCCATTTGTAAAGGGACTACCACTTTCTGTTTCAAGAAAAGAAAATTATAAACAAATAACTGTAGGATTTATCAAAAAAACTTTAGATTATTATTAAAGAGTGTATAATAGTTCATGTTCATATTTTCTTTATTTTCCAATACGCATTTGTATATTTTTTATTTAATACTGACGGTTTAGATTAAGCTAAAAAATTTCTGTATTTAAATTTTTTTTTAGACCCCCGTTGAAAATATAAACAAAAACTCTGCATAGCATGTAGTTAAAAAACTGGTATTATTATGCTGCGCAAATAAGTATTTGAATTTAATATCATTAAGAAATATAAGTAAAGGTTGGGATTCATTAAGGAGGTATTTTATTTTATTGAACATTCGATGGATCATGCATTCTGGGTATAATCTGCCTTTGATAGTACCTATCCAATTTTAGATACACTGCAATGTACTAAATATAGAACAAATATTATACGAACCAGCTTGCATAAATAATGTGAAAAAATTAGTCCGATATATTACAAAATAGCTAGTTAATCATTTAAATTTTCTTAAGCTATATTGAAATATAAGTGCTAACTTTATTTTCTCTTTGCTCTCACGATATGAGTTCGATTATCATAATCTACCTAAAGTCCGATATTTCTTCTAACACGAAATCACTACTGTATTCGGAATATTTCACAGAGGTCAGAGATCAATTTATATTTTCTCGTTTTGACGTAATTTTTTTAATTGTCTCTTTTTTTTCAGTTCCACAGGAATTATTAATAATAAGGAAAGAGCATTTTAATCGATGGTATAATTTAAACACATTCTACGCAGCATTTTTGGCAGCTGATATGCCATTGCAGGTAATCACAATAAATATTCAATTTAGATAAAAACAAATTTATGGTATAAATATTCAAATTTTTAAAATATGGGTACAAAACATACGGAAAGAGGAGGTTTAGAATGTATGCCTACACTGATTTATTATTTTATATGTTCGGTAATTCAAAGTATTTAGCAAATTAGGGTAAAGTTAGGATTTTCTATTTATAATTTTAATTTGAAGCACTAACTATAAGGTTATTAAATCTAAAATTCCAGAAAGCCCTCAACATATTGCTTTCTGGTTAAATTAAAAGTGTCTCACAAGATGATGAAAGAGATAGAAGAACATTTTTCCTTGTATTTTAATGAGGTTTTTGTTGGACGATCTGCAGAAGACATCAAAACATTAATAACACTTTATCTGAATTATAGAAATAGCCGTCACACTACGAGTGCTTCCGATCCAGAAGAATCATTAGCATTTCTCACAATAGCTTATATCAAGGGAACATCTGGAAGGATTCGATGAACTCGGAATTGCAATAAAATATTGATGAAAATTAAGCCAAAGAATATCAACAAAAAAAATGCATGTGTTAAATCCAGTGTGAGTAATTGCATGATTTCTAAACCTAGTAGACATTTGTTGATACGCTTTTTTACATCAGACCAAGAAAACTGCAAACCAAAAATATTAAAATATTTAAACTTACGGGTTTTAAAAAATGTAAAAAATAGTGCCAACACACGAGGATTGAACTACAGCCTTTCAAGTAACTAGCAACCGTTTTACCACTACACCAAGCGGTTTGTCTGAAAATAAACAAATTCTATATTCCGTCCAACAAAATTCGTTCAGGGGTTCCTGACTTGACAGTTTAAATAGTTGGTAGCAAGTTGAAATACTTAAGCCATAAATGTATTTAAGTTAAAAATGCAATAAGGTAAAAATGCTACCAATCGGAGCAGTACTAGGATGAAGTTGTCATCAAATCTTGAGACAAATATATGTAGTGTATTATTACTTTAAGCCTTCGATTGGTGTAGCCATAGAAAGCCACCAAAAATAAAGGTGTCACAATTGGTACGTGGATTTTGAATTGATGTGTAACAAAATCAAGATAACCGGAGTGGCGATAATTGTTGCCTGAAATTAAAGACCTTTTACATTTCAGTACCCATTGTCCCTGAGGCAGAAATATATAAAAGAGGTGTTGGCTTCAATGCATGCATTGAAAACCTATGAGTTCTGTTAATTCGGCTCAAAATTTGCAAATTAATAGAAATAGCAATGTTATTCTGACTTAAGTGTCGAGGCAGGAAGAAATAGAGAGCAACGAAACGCTTGATCAGGTGCTTGTGAAGGTGTTTATAACTCTGTGTTCCCTTCCTCTAGAAAGAATATGCGAAAATGCCCCGTTTCGCGGCACTCTCAGAGACATGCGAATCTTAAAATCATATCGGAGTAATTGTAAAACGCGTCGAATTTTCAACGTCTTATTAACCTACCAAGATAAAAAGTAGTGAAAGTGTGTAGTTTTTTATTTTTTTTTTGTTTTAAAAGGGTTTATCTTTTAGTTTACTGAACTACTGTACAATTTTCGATATTCTGTTAGAAAATCTCGATTCATTTTTCTTAATCTTTTTTCTTCTCACAAAAAAAACACAAATGTTTAGCCGTCGAGCACCCATATTGCAGCAGCAGAAGAATTAAAATTCAGATATATATTTAAGAAATAGTATTGATATGTGTTTTAAAGTGTGGTTTTGTAAATGCAGAAATAAAAACGTTTTACTATTAACAAAAAAAAAACCTTATCAAGTTTTAGTTTTGGTTCATATCTTAAAATATACTTATAAAAATTACAATTAACGACATTATATTTGTTTTAGGTGCTGTTTACAACCTCATACACTATTGGTTCTTATGCGATTAGTTCACAACCATTGGAAGTTCACAGATTTTTTAAAGTATTGCTAATATTTAGCTTAGTCGGACTGGTTGGTGCAGGGATGGGACTTATGTATGGAGCTTTAGTTAATCCTATAGTACGTATTATTTGATGTTAATATGTTATTTTCGACAGTCATTATAGAGTTCTGTTTCCTACACACTGAAGTTGAAAGAATATGTTGTAGCAAAATTGGTGAAAAAACCCAAATGCCTACTTTTCTTGACTTATACTCGAATCATAACTTATCCCTTTTTCAGTTAAAACATTTTCTTTGAATTTACATTCTCGTTGAAAATTCGCTGTTTAAAAAGCATATATTTCAGCCATACTAGCGCGCCCGCACTATAGTCAACTTTATTTTTAAAGAGTAAACAACAAACCCATATTTTCAATCGAGCCACATCATCCCCTAAGCGAGGGTAAGATTGACCGCTACATTTTAAAATGGAGGAAGAGGTCGAGTAGTACTTCATTTTAAAGCAAATTAAATGGTCTTCTCAGCGACACCAAGTATATTAAATTGGGTTTAATTCAAGATGGTGTTTAGCGGGTTAGGGATATAAATCAAACCTCAGTTTTTTAAAAATTGGCCGACGTTTCGACGATTTATTTGTTGTCTTCTTCAAGGCTGAAAGACATAATACTGTAATAAAAAAATTATGTCTTCCAGCCTTGAAGAAGACGACAAATAAATCGTCGAAACGTCGGCCAATTTTTAAAAAACTGAGGTTTGATTTATGTCCCTAACCCGCTAAACACCATCTTGAATTTAAATTGAGGGACGCTACTTTCACACGCCATGCATTGGGTTTAATATCATATTTTAAAATTAATAAATAAAAGTCCAAAGATACTGTGAATATAATCTACTGAATGTTGAAATTGGCCACCACTAGCTTCAGTAAATTAATAAAGATTATATTGTTAGTTGTGGTTAAAATTCGTTTTAACACGTCTAATAAATTAAAAAATACCGAACATTTTAGTTTATGACGTCCTTACAAAAAGCAATCCGGTGGGGACAAATCCATTAACCGTACGGGTCTTTAATAGGTCCTTTTCTGTCATTCGTTCGTCAATACTCATTGCTTTTATATATTTTTTTAATATTCTGTGAATACTACTTGGAGTTCCCCCTGATATTGCTGCACAGTTCCTAATACTTAATGTTAAATCATTCGTAATACTTAGTCAGAGCAACATTAATGATTCAAAACTGCCATTAATACTAATACATATTTTTTACTTACATGTTTGTCAGGGTATTGTTAATTATCACTTCAATGGCTGGGACTGTATTGGCATTTGTGTTGTTTTCATAGAATAACTGCATTCTTATATTAATGTCGGTAGTTAAATAAACCACATTTTTAAATTAAATCGTAAATATTGAACACTAGTACATCTTTGTTAAATTTACAAAAATGTGTACTTCTCTGTATTCAGTATAAAATTTACTTGAAAATTCTTTGACGATTTTATTTGTTTTCTATTAGTGGCAATATAACAACCAAATCACGACAGATTTCAAATTATAATGTTTGTGTAAGCAAAAAGTAACAACTGTATCTTTTAAGTTCTTTTTAAGTTTTCATTACAATTTCTCTAGGTAGCGTTGAAAAGAGAATTTAAAACCCATAACTATTACTGAAAAATAAAGCAGCTGTAAAATTAAAATATCTCAGCCGAAGTTTTGAATCTGCGTATATATTAAGACTTTAAAAACAATACTATTAATAGCTACGATTTATAATTTATATTCGATAGCTATTAATATTTATGTATAATGAAACGTAATATTTGTAATTATTATTCAATAATTGTTCTAAATATATATGCAATATTCGGCAACCATGTCACAATCTGACAGATATATTGACAATAGCTTTATATTTATATTTTTAAGCCAATTTTAAGGACACTACCCACTGTGGGCCCAAATTCAAAACTAGGTTGCAATAAAGTTTAAATAATTTGTAAGTTTAATTTACTAAACTTTTTTAATATTTATTGTTTTTATTGGGAAAAATAGTATATTCTCTTAATATATTATTTAAAAAGTGCCTTTACAATACTTTACATATTAAATTAAAGTCTTAAGAAAGCAAAATTATTAATTTCTCTTTTATTACGTTGCATGGTGAATTATACATACATATCATTTATAACAAAATGTCCTTTATTTTATTCGTAACACAGCAGGAGTGCAATAAAATTATAAAAATAGGATGTCTAGCCGACTACTCTATCTAAAAATCTAAACTACTATACAAAACTTTATAAAATTTGCATCACTGACTTATGTTTTTATTTTTAATTTAGTGTAAAGTAAACATAATGTCCAATTCAGGATAGATACCGATTAGGTCAACCAAACAGTGGAACCCAGCGCATATTTATAGAATTAACTGGTGTCATTACTGTGATAAAATCGTCATCTCTTCTGAATTCAAATATATATATATATGTAATTGTATAAACTTTTTTAAACATTAACCTAATAAATTCAACGCTGGCAGATCACTCACTCTCAGTTTCAGACTCAATATTCTCACTAACATTTGAAGGAAGTTCTGGGCATTTTAGTAAAGCCAAGACTTTATGAGATAATGATTTATTTGGTTTAACATATTTTTGACGGTAACTGGATACAACAGGATCTGACGACACTAAAAGCATTCGCAATAAGTCTTTATTCGTGGCACTGCGCGATTTTTTTTGGGTGTTGTGTTCGCGATATCGCCGACACTCTTTGTGTCGTGCTTCCTGGGCCTCCTCAGAGAGTTGCCCTATTGGTACGATGCAATTTTTTATAATTTCTGTTGAATGAAATAGCAGTTTGTGAACTGTAACGGGCGTATAGTACCACGAATAAAGACCTATGTATACATCTGCAGTTTGTTGGCAGTACTTTTCAAATTCTGTGAGGTTTATGTGGTATCTGGAACAAACAGCGTCTAATATTACAGCAAACTTTTCTATTAATATTTCATTAACCCCCGTTATCTCTGAACTTTTTTCAGGATTACTAAAAAAAGCTCTAGCAGTGTTGCCGTCATTGCTGGACCCAAACCCTGGTTTTGGTTTATCTACATCTAATCCCATTTCGCTCTTAAATCGTTTTTGTATTTCTAATTTTCTTATTTTTATTTCTTCTTGTTGTTCTTTTCCTCTAACTTGCCACTGTTTCGTTTTTAATTTGTAGCCAATATGAAGCAAACATTCGAATGCTCTTATTCGGGCATGTAATGTAGATAAACCAAACCCATAATTTTTCTTTTTTGCATGCTTGAGATCCAGTTTATTATTCATTAATTTTGGCGTTGCACCACAGATATAACACGTCTGCGAAGATTTAGTGTCTGTCAGTATGTTACACAGTTTTCCGTCTACCATTGTTAGATGAAGCTGATGATGAATATTTATCTGAATATTTTCAATAAAAAAAGTGGTTGGGAGTAATTTTAATCTTTGTTTTTCTAACTCATCGTATTCTTGTTTAACCATTTCAGTTGTTTCCTTAGAAATTATAAATTTAATTGGCCGACAAAGTTTTGTAGAAGACGGGCGATCATTTTGCCATAAATAAATTTTATTATTGTCTATAGGCTGAAGCCTAATTGGCACCAAGGAAAATACAAATAAATATTCGTCATCAGCTTCTGGGCCTTGAAACTTTTTTTTGTACCTGCTGTGCCCAGAACTTCCATCACACCCATACTTACTTGTTAAAATACAATCAAAAGTTTCTAAATGCATTGACGAAGCATATTGTTTAAGTACTAATTCTTGTACTTGTAATAAACGTTGCACCGTATGATTAAGTATGCACTGTAGGTTAATCGACGCTTTTATTTCATCTACAAAAATTGATTCATTAGAAGGGCCACATTCTGTTTTTGCCTTCTGAATTTCTTTGTAGGATGGATACAAAACATGGCCTGCTTCAAGAGCACTTTTTCGCAAAGTTATGTAACTTTGTTTGGTTAGGCGACAGTCTATAAAAAGTGCTAGTGCTTCTTCTTTTAAGTAGGTCTTTTGTTTAACACTACTTTTTTCTCTTATAGATAATTGTTTTATTTTTGTGGAGGTACCCGGAGATGCAACACATATTTCTTTAACTATGCTAGCTGCGTCTCTTTTTCCATCTCTCCTTAAAGCGACTTCTGCAGCGAAAGTTATTTCCTCAGTCTTACTAGCAAGAAGATGTTGAATTTTTTGTTTTTTTGTCCTATGAAGAACCTCCCCAAAAGATTTACTTGGTCTTCCCAATCGGTTATCCGCCTTTTCTTTAACAAGAGGTGGTACAACGTCAAAGCATAGAGAATTGTCCAACCAATCGCCGTACTTCTCCAAAAAGCGATCCATCCTTTTTCCTGCTCTCATCCATCTTGCGTTTACTCTATTATTAAAATCTTTTATAATTGATTTCCAAAGAGCACGTGTCTCCAACGAATTAGTATCAGTTACAATTCCAAGATGGTTAAGAACCAATTTATAGATTTCTTCCCTGCGATTTTCACCGGGACAACTAAACCACATTTCAAACAATGTTTGTTTTGATAAATTGTACATTTTTATCTAAAAGAGAAATAACTCTTTAAAGCCTAGCTTTAAATCACCTATACAAACTTGACTAAGCAAAATATTTTTGTACATACATATCTAACGGGTTTCAAATAATAATAACGCATAAAAACGCATTTTACCCTGCGGGATCTCTCCATATTTTTTTTTAACAAAATCTAAGTTTTTTTTATTTTTGTTTTAAATTAATCCTTATAATACCAAGCGGGGTGCAAATGCAAATGCAAAAGATACCGCCATTAAATTTTAAGTCCTAATTTAATAATTTTTTTAGTTAAAAAATTATTGAATAAATTTTATTGCATAACGGAAATTTTTAAGTCCCTTACATTTTCCCTCAGGGCAAATTTTGCGATTTTTTGCGATTTTTTTCAATATAGAATTTAAAAAGAACATATTTTAATTTATCAAAAAATTCTTGTTTTATGTTGGCCCTCGTTGGCCCTTTTGTATTTTTAGCCCGCACAAACATAAAACTAATTCTTATTGGTACTTACCGATACAAAATTACTTCAGACACCAAAAAATCCCAACAAACTAATTGCAAACGCTAATTTGACACACAAGGTTCAAAGAGCACTTAACCCTTTATCTGTTATATACGTTTGTTTTGATTTATCCATGGCCCGCTTGACCAAAAAGAAATGCGCAAGTGACGCTGCTTTTTTAATAAATTTAATAGATTGCAGTAAATATTTTTGTTATGTAACTTTGCGTGTTTCTGAAAGAATACCCTGTGGAATCTTATGTAAAAAAATATGATTTCTTCTATTTCTATATGTTTTTAAAAAAGTAGTAATATTAAAAATTAGGTTTTGTGAAGTGACTTTTTGCAACCTAGTTTTGAATTTTGGCCCACACAGTGGTGTGTTGCGAAGATATTAAAAAAAAAACTAAGTAATTCAGAAAATTATAAAAAAATTAAAACACCAAAATATATTTCATGTATAATCTTCATTTCGACGCCAGTAATAACTAGAAACGATTGTCAAAATTCATGGATACAAAATTTACATTCTACCAAGTACACCATAAATATGTATAAACAAATCATATTAAAAGGTTTTAGTTGCAAAAAAGTATTACATAGTTACCAAATAACGATATTTACGGTTTCTAGTCCTTAAAGTTACGAGAAATTTGATTACACCTAAAGAATAAGTGTCAAAAAATTTAAATTAGTATTCACTGAATAACAACCTTGTAGAAGCATAGAGTAGTCTTAAATTCTTCCTTGGCTCTGACATACAATAAAGAAATAACTAAAAAGATGATTGTCAAATGTCTCTTATTGTTTATTTCGAGTTTTCGTTTTCAGAATTGTGCGTAAAATTGAGTCCATAGTCTTTTTATAGCACAATTTTGTATACCATACAGCAGATTCACGACCAATCAAAACCAAGAAAAAAAAATCGATAAATTTTCTTTTCCCGAAACTTCCCTCGTTATGAATTTTTTATTTTTTTAGGAATAGTGAAATGTGACTCAATTTAGTTTCGCACGCAGTCACTTAGTAACACATAAATATACTGCCTGTCCAAATATTTTTATTGGGTGCATTTTGTTCCACCATATTGGATTTGTGCCAATATTTTACCGAAGTAATTCGTCCATAATATCTCTAAGAGACCTGGTTTAATAATTTCAGAAAAGAAAAACAATGTCTCTGCTAGAGCAATTTTTAGCTAGCTAGATTTTTTAAAAATCTTAATCTTTCTGTATTTTTTAAAACTACTAATACAGTAAAACACCACCTAATTAAACCTAAAGATAGAACTGAAAAACTTTCAAAATCCGGAGTATACTCGTTGAGCTGTGGAGATTGCTAAGTGAATGAAACTAAATCAGCTTTTGCGAGTCACTTACTTTCAACACTTTCAACAAACCATAATTTTACTGTACCTGAAAATGTCTCCCTTTTACATGGATGTCCGGAGGGTCGAAAATTAGACCTACTAGAAAAAATGGAGATAACTAGAGCCACAAAGAGACCAGTTCTCTTGTGCGTTAATGACGTTTTCAATTTCGATCCGAACTTGATTTTTAAGATTTTAAATTAGATACCCAACAAATATCCCGTACCTTGCATTATTGTTTTAGTAGGTCTGTAGCCAAATGGCCTATGGTTCTGTAAGGTAAGTTATGTGGGAACCGAAGTTTCGAGTTCGATCCTTACCATGGACAAATTTTTTCGATTAGTTTTATAATATTTTTATTTATCTGTTGTTAGAAGACATAACCTCGCTTTAGTGTCTGTCTAATTAAGTAGTTGTGTGCCAGTTTTATATATTTTACATGTTTTTGTTGTTTTAAGGTAGGCTTTTTAATATTTAATTTATTAAAAAACAATAATATTAGGTTCTTAATATATTTTAGATCTGATGATGCCTGTTTGTTAGGCGAAACGCGTGTAATTATAGCATTTTTCTACTGTATTAAACCACTTGACTCGACTGAGACCGAGATATTGTTTTTCTTTTCTGAAAATATTTTACCAGTTTCTATTACGCCATCTTAACTCTTTGGACATAATTTAAAATAAATTGAATAAGATTTTTTACAGGCATTTTTTAAGCCCGCTATTTTGTTCCGTCATGTCGATATCGTTTCAATTTCTATTGCACATTTAATTCTTGTGAAGAAGTCATTTGAATAAGAAAATTTTTTTACGTTGATTTTTTAAACATCTTATTTGGTCTCCATTTTGTACCGCCATTTTAAATTCGTATCACAATTTTGCTAGTTTATCGCTATATCACTCTTAATACTTGCATATATTTGAAATTAATCTAATAAACAATCTTTCAGGATGTTTTTTTAACTATTTTATTAGGCCGTCATCCTAGATTTATACCAAAATGTTACCAGTTTATTTTTATTGTTAACACTTCACCAGGCCGGCATTTTGTTCCGCCATATTGGATGTTTACCAAAATATAACAGTTCACCCCCATAAGAGTTTTAATTTTTTACCAAATTTTGAAGTCAATCAACTAAGAGTTTTTTAGTTACGCCCCAAATTGACAAACAGCCAGACCGACGGCATTGAGAAAATATGTGTTTGGGCTTCTAGAAATGCTAAAACTAAAGTGTGTAAAACTTTGGAGGGGATTTTTTTCGCAACAACAAACATTTTATTTGGCCTCTATTTTATTTCGCCATCTTGAATTCGTACCACAACTTTACCAATTCATCTCTATATAACGACTAATTTTTGTACAAAATTTGAAATCCATCTAATAAGTATTTTTTTATGATGATATTTTAAATATTTTATTAAGCCGCCGTTTTGTTTCGCCATCTTGGGTTCGCACCAAAATTTTACCAGTTGGTGTCTACAAAATACTTGATTTTTGTCCAAAATTTCAGGTAAATTAGAAAATTAATTTTTTGGTAATAATTTTTTAACATTTCACCTGCCCGTCATTTTATTTTCCATCTTTGATTCATATTAAAATTTTACCAGATGATTTCTACGTAATACTTGATTTTTGTTCAAAATTTCAGCTAAATTGGATAAGCAGTTTTTCAATAATATTTTTTTTAACAATTTACCAGGCCGCCATATCGGATTTTTACCAAAATGTAACCATTTTATTCCCTTATGACCCTTGATTTTTGAATACAATTTCAGTCGGGTAGGTAGTTTTTGAGCTATGCCGCGAACAGATAGAGTGACAGATTGACAGACCGACGGAATTGGGAAAATATGTTTTTTTCACATTTAGAGACCCTAAAACGTGAACATCTGTAAAAAACTGTAATGGTGATTTTTTCAAGATAACAATACTTTCCTTTTGCGAGTTTTGTTTTTAAAAATAATATAGAATTGAAAACCTATTTCTCAGTTCACATTTCTTCTATCATTGTCATTTCCGAATTCATTTATTTTTAATTAAGTAACTGTAATACAACAGCTTCACTCTTTTTATGCGGACTTTATGACAAACCAGCTTATTCGCTCTCATAAATATATGTTTAAAACGAATTTCTACTGAACCTTCTTTCGATTAAAAATTGTAGGGGCCAAATTTACGCCCCCTAAGAAACTTGATGCGCAGGGTGGAATATATGTAGTAATAGTAATCCCCTTGAAATTACAATTGAATACAAGCTTTGTTAAAATTCGTTCTTTTTGGAATAACTAATTTTTCAAAAATGTAAATTTGAAAAACGATCAGCTATGGTTTCAATGTAAGCGGATTTTGAATGTATGAAACATGTGCAACAAGAGTGCGTATTCAGTTTTTTCACCAATTCTGCTAAAAAATATTCGCGTTGAAGCTCACGAGTCACTGTCTAAGAGTAACTGATTGTTTTTATTAAAATATCAAAGCATGGATCAAAATTAAACATCCGCTGTCATATGGGCAATAAAAAAAGAACATAGATTAAGGACGACTTAGAGGTTAATAATATTTTTATTAAAATCACTTTTTAGCTGATATTTCGTATTATATTAATACTATTTCTTTCTCTTAAGCAGAATGGGACATTCTTAGGAGCCATAACAACTGTTATGATGTTGAGCGTCGCTGGTTTTCTGTGTTTGTTCCCCCACATGAACCAAGTACTCTATTTCATGTCGAACTTTTCTTACTTAAGTTTCTCGTTAGAAGGACTTATGCAAGCCATTTATGGATACAACAGGGAGACTCTTATATGCCCGGACGAAGAAACCTTTTGCCAATACACAAACCCAGTGGAACTTCTGTCTTTCATAGGAATGGATAAATTACCATATTGGGTGGATGTAGGGTGGATAACGGTCAACTTCGTTCTCTTTAGAATATTAGCATATTGTAGTTTAAGATTTAAAGTAAAAAATTTGTAAATAAATTTATATCTTTAGTAGATTGTGGCTTAGCAGTTAAAGATAAGATTATATACTTCAGTTTTTTGAAGCTATTTTAATTATTATTATTATTTATAAACTCATATTACAATGATTGTCGATATTAGTTTTTAAATTTCCTGTACGTGTTATAGTAACACATTAAAATATCGCTTTAATATTTTGCAGTTGATTTTTATATATAGTAGTAAAGTATTAAGATTATTAGGAGATAATACGAACTTGCGTTCTTCTTTGTCTAGAAATAATTAATTGCTAATAATTTTATGTGAAAAATTCTACTAGTACAAAGTTATGAGTGACGATGAAACTTGGCCAGTTCTTGTAAAAGAAGGATTGCAATATGATATTTAGTTATAGATGCCATGTCTACAAATGTAAAGAGTTACTGGTTAAAAGTGCTACACACCCTTACTTTTACAATTTACTTTTAGATCAAAATGTTTGACTTAAAAGTTGTAGTTAGTGGAAACTATTTGTATACAGACTGAAACGAAAACGCATAGCAATTTAAAGTTATGCTTTTCTAAATGGAACACCCTGTATATTATATATTCATCGAATGGGTTTATTCTTCCTGAATATAAATATACCAGGTTTGAGACCTTTATCTTTAAAAACAACCAATTTGAGAAAAACCTTACTATACGAAGGAATGTATTTCCATTACTTCCACTATTGTATTAGTAGTAAGATGGAGGGACACGCCAAGCAACTAGGCCTAAAAGGACCTTTTCGCTAACCCTGGTCCCACCCACCTCTGGCGTAGTCTTGCCCACCTTTCACATGTGCCAACAAGATGATAGGGATTCTCCTTATTTGTCCTACAGTTAGGGCAACAAGGGTTGTTCGTTAACTCCAGCTGGTACATGTGCCTGTTTAGTTTACAGTGTCCTGTCAAAATGCTAATAAGGTCCCCACTCACTTGTCGACTCCTTGTCATCAACCCAGTTGCCCTTGATCCACGTGGGTTGGGTAGCATTTCTTTTGTCTGTCTTCAGTAATTCGTCCTTGATCAATTTTCTTTTGTCTTTTCCCAGGCCTATCTATTCACGGCAATATATCCAGGCAGGGTTCTGGGCCCGAGAATTGGAGCGTCGTTTCTTCTAGCGAACTCATCCGATTTCTCGTATCCTTCGTCACCACTATGCCTAAAGACCCATTTTAATTTGACCACTTTTGTCGTTGCTAGCTCACTTAGTGAATCTTTGCACTCCTGGACTAGAGCTGAGCTATCCTGGAATTACCGCCTTTAAGAGCCGCCTGACTGTCTGAGTGAATGCGGATTTTGTTCTTTGCTCCTAGCCGGACTTCCTCCTTTGTTGCAGCCTGCAATTTAGCACAGATCTCAGCCTGAAACACATCTATTAAAAGCCTCTCCGACACCATTGTCTGACCGGTATTTTCCGGCGCCGGCTGACCCCGAACTGGCCATCCACGAGCCCTCTGTATACCACTATTATATTAGAACGTTCTTCGTCTCTCTCTCTAACACATTACCTCTTATAGCAGGGTATTGCTCAATTTCTCATATATTTTCAAAGATAAGCTTATCAAAACTAGTATATTTACAATTAGCAATAAACTATCGTTTTGATGGACATATAATATACACGATGCTTTACAAGAAATGCTTCGCATTTTTGTCTCGCCTGAACTGTTTCCACATAAAAGAATTAAGCTACAATTTTATGTAAAACATTTTGTTATAAAACTAGTTTTAGAAGAGGGTGGATCATTTATATCCAATATCCATGTACGTGTATGACACAATATGTATTTCTCGTATTTATAAAATATCGTCTGCTCTGGTGAACTGGATAACTTTTTAATTTATTTTTTATTAATCATTTTTATAAAAAATTGTTAACGTTTTCAATTTGTTTATAACAGGTTATTCATTTGTAATATAATACATTTATAAAAAAGTTAATTTTTTTAACTTGATCATGTGCACTTTTGTACCAGCCTTTCATATTTTTGATACAAGACAAGGATTTGTTGTCCAAGACCGAAAAGTTTTTATCCAAATTTACGTAAAACCGAATTTCGAAAATATGCCAAAATTTTTAAATACCATGTCCACTTTTTCCAGGTGGATGATGAATGGCTTTGACTGGCGTCAGGATAGTCAGTTTGACAGATCAAAGGTCGGAAATTTACGTAAAACCGAATTTCGAAAATATGCCAAAATTTTTAATTTTTAAATACCATGTCCACTTTTTCCAGGTGGATGATGAATGGTTTTGACTGGCGTCAGGATAGTCAGTTTGACAGATCAAACTTTTTCAACATGTTTCTCGACATTTGCAAATATATCCTTGGGTGATTGAAATATATATATATGCATCGAAAGTAGAAAAAATTTGACGGATTCTTCTTAAATATTCAAAAGTTCCAGCAAGTCTTTCCTTCCCAATTTTCAATACCAGATTAATATAAAAAATCTTTAAATAAACCGTAAATTTAACTCTTGAAAACCAGTTACTCCCCAAATAAATCATAGAATAAAAATAAAATATCTTTTAAAACCCCTCAACTTTAATATCCCCCTGTATACGTAAAGCCCCATAAACCACCACAAAAGAAGAATTTAAGATCAACTATAAGAAACAAAACTTTGACGCAGACTGACTTTTTGTCTTCCCGTAAAACACAAAGTTAGCTCAGCTATTACTAGATCCACCCCTTAGACCAATCCCCTCTTTGATTTTATTAGGTAGGACGGAACAAATAAATGTGAATGGTGAAGCTTAAGTATACCTTAAGTTCGGAACTTCGTCTTAGAGACACAAGGTGTCACCCTTGATAGCAAAAGGTGAATAAATCGATTAAAATAATATTCCCTTCAATTCTTAGTCCTAAAGTTATGTATATAATTTAATATATATGCCTATACTAACTTATCCACATTATGGGTTCGAAAAGTAATGGCAAAAAACAGGCACAGAAAAACCCTTTCAGTTAATCTTTTCTGAAGTGAAAATTATGCCCCAAAAACATAGCTGTTCGGTAATGGTCCTATTACAAAGTACTCTATTGTATTTTTAACATAGCACATTGACCACTCATTATCATTGCATCGTGCCAAATAAAATGTTTCAATTAATACTTGCATCAAGTTAAATTAAACGGGAAGAAGAAAGATTCCCATGAGGAAGGGGTCATATGGGACCATGAATTTTCGAAAAGAAGGCATAAATTGTAGCCACTTAAGAAAGTTTATCTATACGTAAATATGTCAATACTCGTATAGTCTAGAAGATAGCATTTGAGATATATGATATTTATTATTTTGTTTAGGTTTTAAAATTTTCGAAACTAATATTAGACAAATCCACTTATAATTCCTTTGAAATAATCAAGCCTGTTTAAGCGTTAACGTGAGAACCAACAGTTTTAGTAAAATATTGTTCGAATTACATTTAGAATATATAAAAATATACTTTATACCGTTGTTATAACCTATTCTGTTACAAATGGATAAAACATATTTTTTGACATCTAGGAACGCTAAAACGTGAAGATGTGAAAAACCCGAGAAGGTGATTTTTTCAGATTACAAACATTTTATTTGGCCGCCATTTTGAATTAGTACCACAGTTTTACTAGTTGATCTTTATGCTATAATTAGTTATAGCACACAATTTGAAATCAGTCCATTAGGTAGTTCTTTCAGGATGAAATTTTAAATATTTTATTAGGCTGCCATTTTGTTGAATTCGTACCAAAATTTTACCAGTTGATTTCTACATTCTTACATGATTTGTGTGCAAAATTTAAGATAAATTCGATAAGCACTTTTTTAGTAATATTTTTTTAATATTTCACTGTGCCGCTATATTGTTTAGCCATATTGCCATAAAATTTGAAGTCATTCTGATAAGTAGTTTTGCCTGCGTACTGAGAGACAGACCGACAGGCGGACCGAGGGAATTGATAAATCAATTTTTTGGCATCTAGGAACGCTAAAACGTGAAGATATGTAAAAACTGAAAGGGTGATTTTTCACCATTACAAACATTTTATTTGGCCGCGATCTTGAATTAGTAACATAGTTTTACTAGTTCATCCCTATATCACAATTAATAATGGTACAATTTGAAATCAATACATTGAGTAGTACTTCAGGCTGAAATTTTAAATATTTTGTTAAGCCGTCATTTTGTTCCGTCAATTTGGATTCGTACTAGAGATGTGTAACTCAGGAGTGAGCTGGCTCAAAGAATCAGCTCAGTTAAGTGAGTCACGGAAGCAGCTGCGTGGTACAGATCTTTTTCGATTCTGAATCACCTCTCACTTAGAGTGTAAGGAGCGGGAACGACTTGCGACGATGCAATATGTGCTGTTTGTTGCATTCTCGATGCGGTGCGACTTAGCGGTCTTAACTCTTTAGGTTTTATCTTTTTATTTCGGCTATTTAGATGTAAAATAAATACAAATATAGATATTAGATATGGTTGGAACTCCCTGTTGGTAAGTACGCAAACAAAATAAGGCAATTTACTGTTTAAGAAAAAAATGTAGGTTGAAAAATGCAATAAAATTAAATATTATTTATTCTAACATTATGGAAAAGAACATATGATTATTTTTTTTTCCGGCAATATCGTGAAGTAATTTTTATTATTAGTTATACAAATATCTATATGTTCTAAAAATTATCTTAAACGAAATAAATAAGAGCCTAATTTATTTGATAAATCTCCAACAGAAATTCTGCATGGTCATACTGTATAACAGTAAAAATTAAAACACTACTTCTCCATAGTGGCCGACCACGATATCCCATTCACTGTCCTTTCATGAGTTAGGAGCTTATTTCGCTCCTTCGTTTCGCAGCTCGATTGAGCCGACTTAGTGAGCTGACTCAGTAAAGTGAGCCAGAGTCAGTGAAGCGCATCATTAAAATGAGTTACATGTCCCATCTCTAATTCGTACCAAACTTTTACCAGTTGATTCCAACATAATACTTGATGTTTGTTCAAAATTTGAGGTCAATCGGGTAAGCAGTTTTTAAGCTATGTCGCGAACTGACAGTCAGACAGACCGAGAGTCGGACCAACAAAATTGATAAAACATATTTGTTGGCATCTAGAGACGCTAAAACGTGAAGATATGTAAAACCTGAGAGTGTAATTTTTTCACGATTACTAACATTTTAATTGGTCGTCATTTTGTACGGCCATCTTTTTTACTAGTTGACCCCTATACCACGATAATTTATGGCACACAATTTGAAATCAGTCCATTAAGTAGTTTTTTCAGACTGAATTTTTAAATATTCTATTAAGTCGTTGTTCCTCCATCTTGGATTCGGACCAAAATTTTACTAGTGTTGAAATCAACACAATACTTTGATGTTTTTTGCAAAATTTGAGATAAATTGAATAAGTAGTTTTTTAATAATAATTTTTTCAACATCTCACTAGGCCGTCATTTTGTTTCGCCATATTAGGTTTTTATCAAAATATTACCAGGTAATTCCCATATGTCCCATATGATACGGTGAAAACGTAAAGTCAATCGGCTAAGTAGTTTTTCAGCTATGTCGCGAACTGACAGACAAACCGACGGAATTCATAAAACATTGTTACATGTTTACAATACTTTCCTTTTACGAGGGAAGTAAAAATGGATGTCCGAATGTAACCAGATCACTCAAAATTTGCAAATTTCACCAAATTTTATTCGGTAGTTATTTTATAACAACTAATATGTATTGTTAAATATTGTTCGCCAAGTCAAACAGATTTTTTTACAAACATAGAGAACAAAAGTTCTTCGGAAGCGATCCCAGCAAAAAAATAATAAATCAAAATGAAATGCATAAATACAGAGCCAACATGATGCGCCTGAAACCTAAAATATTGCGTTTAACATTGGCCCTAAAAATCTTTCACAAGATCGAGGCATGCCCAGAAACAGCAGGACTTCAGGCCGATATCTATTAGGAAATTGCGACTGCGCCACGCCACAGAAGGAAAGCTTTATGAAAATTCTCCGTCCGCGATTAGAGTTTCCCACAAGTTTTCACAGCCTGCGGGTGTGCGGTGATATAATGTGCCTGATATGAGTGTCCTTGAAGGTAAGTTTTTTACATGTTTTCATTTATATTATAAATACGTACGTGTAAGCGTATGGCGTGAGCCCGTATTATTTAAGCTTTCTTTATATCTAATTGTTCACACGGCTTACATACTTCTATAGTGGTGGTGTAATTATTGAGACATTTTAGAAATATTGATTCAGCTCATCATTTCTTGCAGATTTTGTAAATTCAGATTATTTTACATGTTTTTCTATTCGTCTGATACGAATAAATAAACTTTATGTCAATTGAACTTGAAAGCCCAGTTTTGTTCTATAAAAATAAAATGCAGTTCCAAAATTTGTAAATCAATTTTTAAAAAAATTACAAATTTTCAAAACTGGATTGATCTTGTCTTTAAAATTTTATGCAAGCGCCATTTATTGCAAAACAAAACTTAGGGACCACCTTTCCCAAGACTAAGGTATTTCCTCGCAACGTTTTTGAGATTTTGTGATCTTGTTCAACTATGATTATATTACAATAGTTGTGAAATTGCGAAGCTATTGAACTTTGGTCCCAGAATATCCAGGAATATCAAAATGATTGATAAAGTGCCTTAATTGTCTTTCAAGGTAACCAAACGCCTCAAATATATGTATACAGAGTGATACTTTAAATGCGTATATTTTATCCAACCAACACGTTTTGTAGAGAAGCAAGCAAATTTGTTTAATTTTTAAGTTTGACAATCCGTTATTAAGAATTATTTGTGTATACGTGGGTTCTAACGTTTTACTACAGATTATACAAATTATAGTGTTACTCCTGTTGGTTTTTGGAACGGCTTGATTATATCCTAAAATGAAAAAAATCCCTAATGATGATGTTGCAGGGTGGCCTTTATCTTAGGGGGATTATTTTAACATAATCTATACAGAAAAATTTAAAAATATGTAACTTACTTATGTTAATGTTCAATATTAGTAAAAAATATCAAATCAGGAACATGAAAAAATAGAATAAAATCACATATATAGTTAAGTGTGGCAAAATATAAACATTTTCAATAGAATTATTAAAATGGTTTTATTCTGAATGGTACCGAGAGGAGCACTTAATTTGACAAACTTAAAGGGATAGCCATTAGGTATTATGCGATTAGAGTTTCCCACAAATTGTGATATAATGTGCCTGATATGAGTGTTCCTGAAGGTAAGTTTTTACATGTTCTCATTTATATTATAAATACTTGCTTAAGCATATGGTGAGCACCCGTTTTTTTTAGAGCTTTCTGTATACCTAATAGTTCACATACGTTTTACGTACCGCCATCGTAGTAGTGGAACTATCGCGGCAATTTTGAAATATTGATTCAGCTCATCATACCTTGCAGATTTTGGAACTTTAGAAAATTTCACATGTTCCTGTATTCTTTTGATATGAAATTGAATTCGAACGCCTAGTTTTTCTAACAAAATTGAAATGCAGTTTTAAAATTTGAAAATAAATTTATACAAAATTTACAAGATTTCAAAATTTGATTCATTGTGTCTTGAAAATTGGACCAAACACCTTAGAATTTTATATAAGTGCAATTTATTGCAAAATAAAATTTATGGCTTTTCTTGTCTCTCTCTTGCCTTAGAACGTTTTTGAGATATTGTGAAAGTTACCAGAATGTCAAAGTTATTGATACAGTACCTAATCGTCTTTCAAAGTGACTATATCCAATTTAGGTATAAAGTATGATTCGATAAATGTGTATATTTATATGCAGACAACACGTTTTGCAGAGAAGCGCGAACGTTTTAGTATAAATTATAAAAAATAGTTTTTCTCCGAAAGGAACGACAAAATACTGGAAAATAAAAAAATATATAACTCATACTTAAGATAATGTACAACATTATTGTGTTCATTGGTATTCTAAATAATTGTAAGCATATGGTGATTATCCGTGTTTTTTTTAGGCTTCGTTAATACCTAATATTTCAGTAATTATCTAGGCAGTTTTGAAGTACTGATTCAGCTCATCATACTTTGAAGATTTTGGAACTTTAGAATATCTTGTATGTTCTTCTATTCGTCTAATAGGAATAAATAACTGAGCGTCAATTGAATTCGAAGGCCTTGTTTCTCCAACAAAATTGAGATGCATTTGAAAAATTTGAAAATAAATTTTAAAAAAATTATAAATTTTCAAAATTCGATTCGTCGTGTCTGGAAAATTGGTCCAAACACCTTAGAACTTTATGCAAGTGCAATTTATTGCAAAATAAGGTATAGGGACCACTTTTCGCAAGAATAAGGTATTACCTCAGAACATCTTATTCAATTATGATTGTATTGCAATGGTTGTGAAATTGCGAATCTATTAAACTTTCGTCCCGAAACTTTCCGGAATGTCAAAGTTATTGATAGTATGCTTTATCATCTTTCAAAGTCACCATAAGGCTCCAATTTATGTATAAAGTGTGTTAGTTATGTCTATATTTATATCCAACCAAGACGTTTTGGAGAGAAGTGCGAACGTGTTAATATACATTATAAAAAGTATTTTTCCGAAAAGATTTGGTTTTTGGAATGGCTTAATTATATCCTAAAATGAAAAATTCCTTAGTAAACTTAAATTAGTAAACAACAAGAAAATCCAGTCGACAGGCGCAATTATTTAGACGTCAAATTATACAGGAAATTTAAAAAAATTGTAACTCATACTTAGGTTAATGAGCAACATTAGTAAAAAATATCACATCAGGAACATATCGCTCCAGAAAAATAAAATAAAAGCACATATATAGTCAAGTGTAGCAAAATATAAACTAGGATATATGACACTAAGTAAAAAAAAAAACAAATTTTTACTTAAACTTAATTATACAAACCTAATTAAACAAATGGCAGTAAATAATGGTGACAGTCCAAATATGACAGATAATATTTTAAAAAGAAAAAGTTATTAAAAAATTATGCTTAGTTTACTCTATTTTAAAACTAACTACAAATGTATTACGTAACAAGGAAAATCCAGTAACAAAATAGGCAGTTTTCTAAGAAAACTAAATGTGAATGTAGCACATAAAGCTAATAACCCTTTAGGCAAATTCATAAAAAATAATAAATCAAAAACAAATTAAAATAATAAATCATGTGGCTATAAATTAACATTTAAAGATTGTCCAAAAACATATATAGGGCAGACAGGTAGAAGTTTCGACAAAACGATAAATCGACATTATAAATGCTTTGTCAAGGGGGACGACAGATCTAATTATGCTTCTCACTTAATTAATTATAATCATCATTTCAATGCAAAGTTTAAAGTTTTACATACAGAAAAGATAGACATAAAATTAAATTTGCTAGAATTTTTAGAAATAAACAAATTTAAACACACAGGTCTATTACTTAACGAACAAACTGGCCTGAATCAAATATATTTTGTTAATATAGGTTTAGGTAAATGTGAAAAACCCATCGTAAAACAGGAAAAAAAATGTTTTTTTTGCCAATTTTTATTCTATTTGTATCATCCGATGAAGCTACAGTGTTGGCAAATTTTGTTATAAATTTGGTTTTTTCTATATACTTAGTGGAAGTTTAAAAATTGTTTTTTTACTTAGTGCTATATATCTTAGTTATAGAATTTCACCAAGTATCGGCTTAATCAATCCAATAAACTTTTTCTATAGTAATATTGAAATTGGTGTTAATTTGACAAACCTAAAGAGACAGCCAATAGGTATTAAGCGATTAGAGTTTCCCACAAGTTTTCATGGCATGCGTGTGTGGTGATATAATGTGCCTGATATGAGTAGTCCTGAAGGTAAGTTTTTACATATTTTTATTTATATTATGAATTCTTTTAAGCATATGGCGAGCACCCGAATTTTTTAAACTTCTCTTTATACCTAATAGTTCACATATGCCTTACGTACCGACATCGCGGTAGTGTAACTATCGAGGCAATTTTGAAATATTGATTCAGCTCATCATACCTTACAGATTTTAAAACTTTAGAATATTTTACATGTTCTTCTATTCGTTTGATATGAATAAGGAATGCGGTTTCAAAATTCCATTGATCGTGTCTTGCAATTTGGTCCAGAGAACACCTTAGAATTTAGAATAAAAGAGAGTTATTTTTATATGAACTGTAGGCAGGAACGTTTTGTTATAAATTATGATAAATATAGTCTTTCCCAGAAACGGTGTTGTTTTTTTGCGATAGCTAGATTATACCCACAAAATTAAAAAATCTCTACTAATGAAGTTATACAATGCAGATAACTTTTCAATAGAGAAGGGCGATTATATTGGAAGGTTTAAGACTGATTTATGCAGGATATTTAAGAAAAATGTAACTGTTAATGTGTATCATTAGTAAACAAAAACTACATATATTGCCTGCTCTTTTAAGTTTGTCGAATTCACGCGAAAGCACATTTGTGCCAAGATGAGTACTTAATTCCCAAAATTTCACAAAAGCTATGATACGATCATAGTTGTCCAAGATATCCACAAAATCTAAAAAAAAGTTCTAGGCTAGGCGTTCGAATTCAGTTAAGGCTTAGTTTGTTTGTAAAATGGTTATACTAACAATTATAGTTAAGAGGATATCGGAGTGAATTTGAATTCTTGATTATGCTTCCGCAATCACAATTTGCAGTGAGAGAGGGCAATGTGGGTTACCGACAGAAACCCTATTTGTCTAGCAAACGAAACAATGTTCGTCGTTTATTAAAAAAAAGCCGTTGTATTTTTAATAACTTTAAATATCTATATAACACTTAAAATATCTAATTTGATAATAGAATATCAGAAAGTCTGCAGTTTTTCAATAAACAAAAAGAAAAAGTTTTAATACTCCTATAATTTTAACTCAAAAACAATACTTTTATGGGGGACATTTTTTTCTTCGTCACTTAATAAGGCGTTGAAAAGTAGAGACGTTTTAAAGTTTCTCCTATATCTCCTTAACGGGTTATTGTATATATTGGCTAAAATTTGATATTGCATCACAAATAATGATTTTTTTTAAATTTTGTGACTAGTGAAAAATATATAGGTATCAATGTTTACACAGAGATTGCTTAACTCTTTCCTTTTTTTCTTTTAAATATCAGAGTATTAAATCAATTTAAAACTTTTTTTTGGATAAAGGGTTTGGAACACTAGTAGAGTTGCGTTCACTTATAATGGCCTTGCTTCGGTTTAGACTGTAAAACACAGATCTGATGTCAAGTTAATTTTATGAAATATGCATATATCGATTAAATGAATTCATTGTGCGTGGAGCTAGAAATATAAATTGCGCAGTTCACATTGGTAGTTTTTTTTTTAATAAAATATCGCATTTTTTTACATATTTGAAATCTACCCAAAGCCTTACACATTTACTGACTATTTTAATATTTTTAATTAATACTAAAAAGTTATCCCGTCGAACCTAGGATTCAAACGCAGGCCTCTAGTTGTAGTGCCGTGCCTACTTGATGTCCAATTTAAACATTTAAGTGCAATTGTTTTAAAGATATTAACAATTGAATATTGACAATTTGAGAGGCTGTAAAATCTAACTGGTTCAACTTTGGCAAAATGAATTGCACATTTCTATCTTAAAATTTTTATGGTCTGTCTATCTTATGATCCAATTTTTTAATCAATATAACATTAAACTTTCTTTTTTTACAAAGCAAAAAACTTTTACACCTTAGCCTTAATACTATTGCTGATAAAGTTTTACTCTGAGTATTTTACCTTGCTTTTCTGAGTGGTGATTTGTTTGAGATTTTTTTACTTTTTCTTACTATATTTTACTATAACTCTATTGAATTTTTGTTAATGGCGATCATAGATCCAGCTTGACTTGTACACTGTAGATATTATGTGCAGCAGCAGAATCGAGATTGACAATTTAAAATCACTGCGATATCGTCTTAAGATGTACACCATATACCACATAAAAGTACCCACTATACTACCTAGAAATCCGTAATAGGTACGAAAAAAGTTTCATACAAAAGTTTTTTAAGTTTAAAGTGATTTGAATGATTCCATGTATTCAGGGTGACCCAATTTTGCTGGGACGACATCAACTATAAAATTTTAAATAGGACACCCTGTATTTTTGTCTATTATTTGATTCCTTGTCAAAGATAAACATAATTTAAACTATAGGCGATTTTTAGCGTAGTTTCAGAAATAATTAAGGTTATGTGTGATTTTTTGAAAACTGGGGCTATTTTTCAAATTCCTATAAAAAATAGCAAACATCTGAAATTGTACATTTGGGTGGTGATTTCCAGTTTATAAAGCATCAATGGATATACGAAATGCAACATTTTTTCCACATCTATACAGGGTAAACATATTACGAAATCAATCTTGCACCTTCTTAAAGTGAAAAAAGTCGATTTTATTAAATAGAAAACCCACTATGTTTTTTATTAATGAAAATGATCATAAAATACGTAATTTTTCATATATTTGTTCTATATCTAAATTCAATGGTTACAGAGAAAATCGCAATTTAACAGAAAATAAGCATACTCAAAAAAACTATAGCAGGTCATGGAATGGATAATATAATTTTTTGTTTTAAATTTGTCATTTTTTCAATTTATTTGTGTTTTTACTAGTTGTTATTTTATTGAAGAAATCATTTAAACTTAAAATAATTAGACTTTAAAAACGTTTCTTTGTATCGGTGTTCTTTGTATCAGTAGGAGATTTGAATTTTTTCATGACCAGCATACATCGAGTAGGAAAAGACAACAAAATATCCCCATATAAATTTCTTCCAGTTTAATTTTTAAGTGAACCTGATTATCACATCAGATTGGATTTTTGTATGGAAATGATGGATCTGCATTTTGAGAGAGAAATAAAATCCTTTGGACAGATGAGGAGATATTTTCCACTGCGGGAATGCATAACAAAAAAAATTACAAACTACTGTTCTGAGACAAATAAGCATTTGGCAAAGCAAATTAAAAGGCAAGGACATCAAAGTATTAAAGTGTGATGTGGTATTATAAACGACCGCATAATAGTACCTGTGTTTTAAACCTTTTAAAATATCAAATTATGGAAAAACTCTCCGGAACATATTCGTGTGGACTTGGTATATTAACGAGATAATGTTCTATACAACTGTCGACGAAATATAAGTGCATTTTTATACGAGCAATTTAATTTAAGTGTATATAGTAACGGTAAGATTCCATGGCCGCCGCGAAGTCCCGATTTGACACCATCAGATTATTTTTTAAGGGGCACGCAATATAAATATTATGAATGCCATGGTCTCATATAGTTTTTTTTGAGTATGCAGCATCACAATATTCAAGATATAATATAATATATATATATATATATATATATATATATATATATATATATATATATATATATATATATATATATATATATATATATATATATATATATATATATATATATATATATATATAATAGGTATTTTTTATGATTAATTGCATAAATAAAAGACATAGTTGGGGTTCTATTTAAAAAATCGACTTTTTTCACTTGGACCAAGATTGATTTTGGCTATTTATAGTGATTTGAGGGTATCAAATAATGGACAAAAATACAGAGTGGCCTATTTAAAATTTTATAGTTGATGTCGTCCCAGCAAAATTGAGACTCCCTGTATACATGAAAACATTATATTTTAAAAGAACATCAAATTTAAAGAAACTTTTGTATTTTTCATTACCAATAGATTAGAGAGAACTGAAAGACCATGTGCGCCTTACATAAGGGGAAGAAGGGGCTAAATTAATAGATGTATGGTTGCAATACCAATAGATTAGAGAGAAATGAAAGCTCATGGGCGCCTTACATAAGGGGAAGAAGGGGCTGAAGCCCTCTTTCGTATTTTGGAAAATGTTGTGTTTTAATCGCTGAACTTACTTATAGTAAAAGCGCACCATGCTTCTGTGTTTATACATTATTGCCCATCCTAGAAATTTGTCCATGTCCATGCGAAACTCTATATTACAGACTGCTATTTTTATCTAAGTCATGTAGCAAATATAGGCCTAAAGTCCAAACAAATATTGTGATATACTTCCTATATTGAAATCTCCGGAATATTGGATTTTGGATAAACAAGAGCTTAACTGCAGTTATTCTAAAATAATATACAAACCGTGGAGCAAATTGACAATGATCTTCTGTTTGGTGTATCGGGATGATCAACCTACCCCTAAGGCTTCTATAAAAAAATTGTACTCAGCATCCAGATTAACAAGAAACATAATCTTACAAGAGGACGTACACATACAATTTTATTTGGAAAACCTTATAAAAAATACGTTTTATTTCAAGTAAGGGATTTGATGTACTGCAACACATTTTACGTCTAAAGCAAACATGATCTCAGAAATTGACTATTATCCATTAAATTATGTAAACTTAGGTCACGGTCCAGAGCCGTCGTATAATTTTGTTTGTTGTTGGATGTGATGAAACTATAATCCTTTTGACCGTATATGCCTGCAACGAACAGATAATACTTCATTGATCCTAATTTTGCATTTTATTTTCTATACATTCTATCATTTCCAACACCAACATGAGTATATAATAATTGCAATTTACATATACTAAAGGTCATTAATTGTAATTTTCTGAACTTTGTAAACTTGGAAAAATATACCCAATTCATTTTTAATATTAGGGATTCATCGAGAGATTTCTGTGACGCTCGGCACAATGTCATGACCAGTATTGTCAGTATGTAGCATAGTATTGTACCTCCGAATTGAATTTCGCATACAAATATTTTTCAAGAATCCCCCTAATTCCTCTCTTCGTAGCATTTTGGTTAAACTGCGCTACGAACGATTAAAAGTGAAAATTACAAAGAATGGCTTAATGGTTTTAATGAAGTGAGATGTATCGTGTCTTTGGAATTGTACTTTTTGGATTTTTATTGGATTCCAGGAATATTTGGATACAATAATCATCCCAATAGGACATTTCTGCCAAGAAAAAGAAGTACAAAGGTAAATAAAGCCTTAATTCGCTAGCTGATAACTGCTGTGGCTAACAATATACGTATATCTACATATTTTCCTAAAAAGCAGTATTTCACAACACGTTTTGCTTTCTAGTCAAATTTAACAAAGGTATCAACATGTTTTCTACATGGCAAAAACGTTGTTTTTTGTTTAACAATGTTTTCTAAATAAGGAAATAGTTATAATTATTAATTTATAAGTAATATTATTTTAGGACTATCCTCTAACAGCAAAAATATCAATTAATTAAAGAGATATTTAAAGTGGCGGTTGTTTAAAAAATTTAGGTTTTAGATATGTAGTTATTTCTGTAAGTCATTGACAAAATAATTTGTTTTCAAATATCATTATGTTAAAAATTCAATGAAGAAAAAATTAAAAACTCTTTTCCCCTTTTTAAGGGCGGAATGTCGAGAAATCCAAAAATTAAAAGCTTAGAAATATCAACAACTTGCTTAATGCACAAATCACAAAAATTAACAAAATACTTGAACAATCTGTTCAAGTAGAAATCATTAGAAACAAAGTGCAAAGTATAAGATAATTTATTTTAATTATTATCAGAGAATTATAATTTACCATTAGGTACTAAAAATCAATCTAAATGTTATATACGGTGCTTTAAAACAGCTTTGACTTATATCTCAATAGGCCATACTACATATAAAAATGGTAAACTGATAACACTAATAAGAGTGGATTTTGCAAGTCTACTTTTAAACAATAGTTTAAGCTGTGGAGATTGCCAATGACACCACACGTTCAGTTTGAGTTTGAAACAAGTTTTTTAAATCCACCTTTAATTAGATTTTAGCATAAATAACATTTATATTATTTTATTATCGAGAAGAAAATATTTAATTTTTTTAGTGTATTTTCAATAATTTGTATTTTGTAGAAATTATTAATATTTCCAACAAATTAATTTCTAGTTAACTTATTACATTTTTGTTACGCCCAGTATAAATGCATACTAAAAGCCTGTGTTTGCTGATTTGCAAGAGGTCTAATATTTCTGCATTATTCTAAATTCATGTTGAAAGTTCTAGTCATGCATGTTATAAAATATATAGCACTTAAAAGACGACACCTCTCAATTTTCACATATCTGAGTTATAAATTTAACTGAATTCGTAAATAGAAGTATACGCTAATAACAATGCACACATAAATTCTAAATAATATAAAACATTTACGTCTATGACCTTTTCAGTATTATCTACTCTAGTGACATACTTTTTTTTTTGTATATTGCATAAAGTAGTAAACGTGCCTTTTTTATTTCCGCATTACTATCTGAAACAGCCGTAACTTAGGGGATATTTGCATTTTATAGTAAAGGGTTCTGGTGAATAACAACGCATTACGACGTTATTAAATTTATATGGGTGATTGTGCCATAATAATCCTTTACAAATTTCAGACCATTATAGTGATCTTTTAATCGATTTTACCGTACGAGATAGAAAAAACATCTGTACACTTTCTGTACCCGGAACTTCCGTTGTTATGAATCTTTTCTATTATTACGACTAGTGAAGTGTGACACAGTTTGGTTCAGTACCAGAACATTTAGTAACACATACTGTCTTTTTATTAGGCGACATTTTGTTATATTATTAGATTCCTAGCAATATTTTACCAGTTTCCAATTATGATACATTTCATTTATAGGCACAATTTAAAATAAATCCAGAAAGTATTTTTTTACATTCACATACCGCCATTTTGTGTCGTCATGTTGAATTCGTACCAGTTTATCCCTATATCACATTTAATATTTCTGCGAAACTTAAGTCAAAATTTTTTTTTCATTGATTTATTAAAAAAATTATTTAACCACCATTTTGTTCCACTATCTTTAATTTCTCCCACAACTTTTCCAGTTTATCTTTATATCATATTTAATGCTTGTACAAAATTTAAAATTAATCTAATAATTACTTTTTCCAGGCTGAATTTTTAAATATTTGATTACGCCGCCATTTTGTTTTGTTATCTTATATTCATACCAAAATGTTACCAGTTTATTCCTATACAACACTTGATTTTTGTACCAAATTTGAGGTAAATTGGATAATTAGTTTTTTTTACTAATAATTTTTTAACTTTTCACTAGGCCGCCGTCTTGTTCTGACATATTGGATCTTACCCAAATATTACTAGGTATTTAGGGACGCTTAAACTTGAAAATATGTACCACCTCAGAGGGTGATTTTTTTCACTATTACAAACATTTTTATCTGGCCGCCATTTTAAATTAGTACCACAGATTTACTAGTTCATCCCTATACCACAATTAGTTAGGACACACAATTTGAAATCAGTCCATTATGTATTTTGTTCCGCCATCTTGGATTCGTACCAAACTTTCACCAATGTTTCCTACATATGTTTTTGTGCAAAATTTGTGATAAATTGGACAAGTAATAATTTGTTTTCAAATTTCATTAACATTTCACTAGGCCGCCATTTTGTTTTGCCATGTTAAATTTTTACCAAAATGTTACCAGGTTATCCGCATATGACCTTTAATTTTTGACCAAAATTTGAAGTCAAGCGGGTAACAAAATGACAGACAGGCAGACCGACGGAATTATAATTATAATAATTATTAGTAATATTATTATTATTTCTCAACTTGTTGTCTTACAGTATTCCTGTGGTTATATTTTATAATGACGGGATTATACCAAGTCAGTACAAAAAAAAAAAAAGAAAAAGATAAAAATACAACTATTGTGTATTAAGAAATGATCTAACGATGCTACATGTTTTCAAAATGACCGATTTTAGGATGTTCTTGTGAATGTCTATATTAAGTCCTAATTGAGCCAAATGCGGTGTAAACGTTGTTGGGGTGAGACCTGTTACTGATATGACGAGAGGAACAATGATGACTTGAATCTGAATCTTCTCACTGTATTTCGCTTGGATGTTCTCGTCGTTGGGAATAGCCATGTCAATTAAATAAGTGATCTTTTCTTTTTTTGGGTTGAAAGGTCATATCAGGTCTATTTGCGGCGATTGTTTTGTCTCTGTGGATGTCAATGTCCCAGTAGAGCTTGTAGTGTTCGTTTTCAAGTATGGATGTTGGTGTATAATGGTAGTAAGGGTCTGTGTTCTCCGTTAGTTTGTATGTTGTGGCTAATGCTTGATAAACAACTTTCGCTGTTAAGTTGTATCTCGCGGTGTATTCAGTTCCGGCCATTATTCTACATCCACTCGTTTTGTGATCGATCGTTTCTCTCTGTTGGTGACATCTCCTGCACCTGTCGTCTTCAATGGTTGTGTCCTTGATGCTGTGCTTTTGGCAATTTCTGGTTGCTATGACTTTGTCCTGGATGGCAAGCAGGAAGCCTTCTGTTTTGGGGAACAGCTGCCCTTCTTGTAACCACGTATATGAAAGCTTTTTATGTATGTGGTCTTGCTTTATGTGATTTATGTCTTCCGTGGAGCGTTTTTTCTGACCAAGTGTTCATCTTTTCTAGTTGTGATGGGATGTGACTGTGTGCGTCTGCTGCGTGGCTTGTTTGAGACAAGTTGAGCGGTGTATAATTCTTGTCTTCCTTCACTATTACCTTGTGAAGGTTAGTTTGTTTGTTTATGAAGTGTATTACAAAACAACAAAGAATATTTTCAATGACATTAAATTTGATAAAACTGACCAACAGAGTGATCAATATTTCTAAAGAAAAATCTCCTTCACACAACTTTATTTAAAAACATGGAGTAATATGTGTAAGAAACAAATTATTTATAATTTTCTTTAGCTTACAGAGTTCTCTAAACCAACAAATAAATATTCTGTTGGTTTGCAAATTAAAGTTTTTACAGTAGCTATTCATAATATTTCTATACTGACACTGGGTGTTTTGAACTTGAAGAGCTCCTGTAAGATAATGAAAAATCTTTTGTCTCTATTCAGGTACATTTGAAATTCGTTATAGTAGATAATATGAACACTAAATAACTTCCGACGTAAACGCCGATCGTTCTTATCACCTATTCATCTTTTACCGTGGTGTGAAATTTCTATCTGCGACACATTACTTTATTTCATCACGAATTGCTAGACAAGTTTAGGAAAATAAATATATTTTACACTTTATTGCCTCTAGAATAATATATTTCGTGTTACGTGTGCACACGTGAGATTAACTGCTCAAGGTAATATATTTTAAGGGCTGATATCTTCGAGTTTTATGTCGTATTTCACTCAAGGATGTAAGGCGTCTAGAGTTGTTCCTTTCGTAGAAAAAGCACAGACATAGTCGTTAACCTAAGGGTAAAATATCTCATTAAACTCGGCTAAAAACATTGTTAAATTGATTCCGCGTCTTAGCTAGTAATCACAATGTATCTAAGGTTTTTAACGTTTTTAAGAGGATATTAGAGTATTGAATTCTTTGTGGAAAAAAAAGTAACGATTTTTTTATTAAAAGTTTTTCGAAATCAAAGTCTATATTTCGTATTAAGCTGAAGTTTTTAGCGAACTTTAACATGGTTAAATTTAAATCCTGCTACTAACAATGATGCCAGTAAGACTGGCACTTCAAATAATTTTAATAACTATTTTTTACAGAGTATACTCCAAGTTAGTTCTTTGCTTCATTGTGATATGTTTCTTAGTCGTTCTAAAAACTCAACTTTCAATAGCGCTCCTGCGAATTTTAAATTCTCTGAAGTAAACTCAGCGAAGATGAAGTGTCTCTTAAACACCGTAAAAGAAAAATTTTCTATAAAAAAATAATTAAGTTACTTCCGCTTTAACCGGAAGTAACCCCACTACTTTTTTATTTCAAATAGGACCTTGTATATTTAACGGACTATCGTATTCAGGTTAAAATTAGATTTTTAATGATATATCACGAGTTACGTTTTGTTTTCAAAATAGCGACTGAACAGCCATATTTTAAAAATTGAACTCTGCTGCTTTATACAGAAAATACAGTCACTATATATAAAATACTTGTTTTAAACAGTCAAAAATAAACTTATTTCTTCATGTTTTAGAGCAACCTTTAAATGAGGAATCGTCATGGGTACTAAAAGAATTTTTTAATTATTTTCACTTCTCGTTTAACTTAAAAGAGCATTTTTGTCCAATATTTTATTGGCACATTTTTTTTTCACAGTCATTTTCGCTGTTAACTGGAAAATTACATAGTATTTTTGTGTCTGGGCATTAGGCTATTTAGGAATTTACCAAATGAGTTATTAGTAGTGATGCAGCGAGCATCTCGTCTCGTCTGCTCTTGAAATTTTGGTTGAGACGAGGTCAAGGCCCTGTCTCGTCTAACTTATCCGGTTAATACATTAAATAAAAATAATCAATGAAGATGAAGTTTTAACTGTAAACATTCACAGTGTACCCGTGAATCTCACCCGTTTACTAATTGATGTCTATCGCATGGATATTAGTACCGAACAAATGCCCTCCATTCTTTTGTTTGATAAATTTAAATGGTCACAATATATATTTTATAAAATAATCGTAATTTTCTTAGCGAGATTCTAACAGTGCTGACTGTAGACTTTGTGTTATTATTTACAAAATGATTTTAAAAAATAATTTTTTGTAATTCCTTTTGCTACAAGTTTGAACTCTTCAGGGGCTACCCCTTCTAACCGTGTGGTGTTTGCTATACTGCATTTTTATGTTAAATAATAAATTATATAAAAAAAGGCATGTTAATAAATTGAACCCAATTTTTCTCCCGGGGTATAGGTAATCTTGTACGAAAATAGGCTGATAGTAGTAGAGTATGTATGGACTGATACCATAAAAATAATGTATCTATTTTGGTGCCGATGACTTCAGATGCGTGACAAATACAATAAAGCAATAAATGGCCTTTTTGTTGCGAAGACCATAAAAGATTATTAGTTGGTTTTTCTTACATCTTACCTTTTATTAGGTTTTTGTATGCACCAGAAAATTATGAAAATAATACAATTCAAATGAATATAGATTTTTGTTTCGAAAAAATCTTCTATTAACTTATGATTGGCCCCCATTCTCCAGTTTGCTTGAAAAATAAAGCAAAAATTATAATTTATTTCCCCTAGAACCGCTATATAAAGTACACAAGATTTCATTCGTGTCCAAGCATAAAATATCTTTTATAAAAGTGTAAGAAAACTAAATCATTAAATAAAATGTTATAAACGGGTCACAATGAACTAAAATAAAAATACTCTTTAGTATATATGATATCATTATTTTACAGTTTGCCGCTATTAAAAGGTAGACTTTGGATTTGTAGCTGAAGGTTTTTACGTTTTATTTCAGCGAGTTAACATAGTTTATATGAAAGTTTATTAAAAGTATTAGCTAAAATCATATAAGGTAATAAAATATCCACTAGATCGTGTAAATATCATGACTCTGGGCATATATAATTACATTATATCTAATTATTATTATGCCTAATAATACACTTTAACACATAAAATGTTAATAATAGGTTTTGCGGAAATATTTTAAATTAAATATACACTTAAAATATGAATTTAAAAAAGAAATCTGGAATTTTGCATATATTGCGAATTTGTGAAAAGAAAAATACCTTCGTGGGCAACAGTATCGAAAAACCAAGAAGTAACTAGTTTATTTTTGAGGCATTTATTGTTATTGTCCTGGATAAAAAATCATTGCAACTTATTACACATTTTTTTGTAAAATAACATGATTGTACAAAAATATTACATGCAACTCAAGCATTAAGGTATTTTTTTCACTGCTGTGATTGCGGGTTAAAATTTCGAAACTTGCTACTATTATTGGGCTAGTTAATAAAATTAAAATATACATTAATATTGGCAAACATTTGAAATTTCGTTTGGTGCTAGATTTTTTTGTGATATTTCAGAAGTATTTTTAATATTTTAAATAGGTAAGTACCTAAATTTCTTTAAATTGTTTAAAGTACATATTTTTAAGGGTCTACCAAGAGACAAATAATTCGAAGATTTATCAAGGGAATTTTAGATTAAGTGTACAGAAGGGGTACATATTTAGGGTATTTAAGAATAATTTAAACATCAAAAACCTTAAAGCAATTCCGTTTATATATTTCTTTTTGTTCTTTATGTATTTTTGAAACACCCTATACAAAAAAACAATAACTTACGTGATAATTATTTATTGTGCGCTTGAACAATTCCATCTTATTGATGCAGTAATATCCTTCGACAGAAAAAGAAAAATGTATGTTTTTATATCTATAAGGAAGGTGAATTTCTCTTTTACTAAAAGTCGAGACGGGACGAGAATTTCGTTTCATCTCGTCTCGAGTTTCGAGAAGTGTCGAGGCGAGAGTACAAATTGTGTCTCGTCTCACTGCATCACTAGTTATTAGGCTTGACGTAATATGTAATACATTAACAAATACATAACAGATGGGAGAGGTTTAGAAAAATGTAGGTACATGTAAAATAGAGTTGTTATTTTCTCAAAATAAACCATAAACATAATTGACAACATTTTAATAATCTGCTTTAGTGAGAAAAGCACACATACTACCACGGATTATGCCTTTTACGCTTCTCCTATTTCGCACAGCTTTAAGTGCGCGCTTAAAAACACACGATTTAAAGTGACAGAATAGATAGTATCGGTTTCAGTTAATTTTGCACGTTCAAAACTCTACCGTTTTGTACTTATTTTCAGAACTGTTCAACAACAGTACTCTGTGAAAAAAAAAGTATACTGTTGTTGCACGTTTTTAACTGTACGGTTAAAACGGTGCAAAATAACCGAAGTTTAGTGGTTACTCTTACGGACAAAAGTGTTGACTTTGATCCTTGTTACAGTTTAAGTACAAAGATGAGAATTACAACTACACTCAGAAATTCTCTAACACCCGCGTTGTCCTCGACTCTTAATTAAGTGTCTAAATATTATATTAATAACACGCTTTCAGTATCTTTATTTTTTATTTTTTATTTATAGTTTAAATATTCTAATAATGAAAAATGCACAATGTACAAATTTTGTTTTTCCTAAGAAATTTATTATTAAATTTAGTACGAGATTATTTCACGAAAGCAGAAAATGCTTAAAGCCAGGTTTTTACTTTATATTCCTCACCATTCTCTTGTAAATAAGTACGGGTAAATACAACGGATTTGCATAGCTTATAAAGGCTGCTAACCTTAAGTTGTCCGTAATTAATTCACGATCCTGCTTTAAAAATGTCATGAAGAAAATTGGATTGGGCTTTTTATGAAAAAAATGTCATTATATTCTAAAAATTATCTGAAGTAAATGAAAAAAAATTTGCCGTGTATCCTATTATATTAGATGTTATATTTCTTTGTTACACAGGGTGTCCTAATGTGTATTGTAAAATCCTTATTATTCAGTTTATCAAAGCTAGTTTAAAGACGTTTGTCTGTTGTTATACAGTGTTCATGATGACGTCATTAAAGAAACTAATGATTTTTTTTAAGATTACGCCAATTTTTCCAAATTAACAGTTGAAAAATTGTGTATTGAAGTAATCAGGTAGGCTGTAACTAAATCATGGAATAGTTTGTTAAAAACTGAGATAAAAGCGATATACATATCAAATGAATAAGTCACAGAAAAACGGAACACTACCTAGAATTATTATAAAAAACTAGTTTACATTTTTATTTTCCTCGAAAAAGGGAGTATTATAATCGTAAAAAAATCGTTGTTGGTCTGTCGCGGCATTGCTAAAAAACTACTTACCCGATTGACTTCAGATTTCGGTCAAAAATTAAGTTTCCTAAAGGGATGACCTGGCAACATTTCGGTAAAAATCCAATATGGCAAAACAAAATATTACTAACTGCTAATCCAATTTATTTAAAATTTTCGATAAAAATGAAGTGTTAGATAGATGTCAACTGGCAAAATTTTGGTACGCATCCAAGACGGCGGCTTAATAAAATATTTACAAATTCAACCTGAAAAAACTTCTTAATAGACTGATCTCAAATTGTGTGCCATAACTAATTGTGGTATAGAGACGAACTAGTAAATCTGTGGTACTAATTCAAAATAGCTGCCAAATAAAATATTTGTAATCGTGAAAAAAATCAATATCTTAGGTTTGACATATTTTCAGGTTTTATCAACCCTAGATTCCAAGAAATATGTTTTATCAATTCCGTCGGTACGTCCGTCGGTTCGTCTGTCTGTCAGTTCGCAAAAGGCCGCGCGTCCCTCCTGAAAAACGTTAATATAAAACACAAATTCTTATAAATTTAATATTAATATAAGATTATGCTCCGGGACCTTTTATTTTAATTTAGTTCAGGGATGGATATGCTTTGGGCATTAAGCCGCCCATGATTATCGGTCGCGTCATATGAAAATCCGATATAGAGAGTGTGTTTGGTTTCTGGTCGATAGTTTCTTTATTTTATAAACTGTGTATGTCTAATTATAATAATTAAATCTTTGTCAATGTGATTGCTGTACACAATCCTTTACAAAAAGAATTCGACTTATTAGAGGATAAGTTAAAAATTGAGGAGCTTGGCAGGCTTTTGCCAGATCTAAATTTAACCCAAGTTTGTGAACGAAAGGCCGAAAGCAGATCTTTTACACGACCAAAGAGACTTATATAAAAAATAACTGCATATGTGGATGTGAAATAAAAAATGTATTGTACTGTTTCCCTTGTTTGCTGTTTTATAAAGCCAACTCTAGAATGGACCTTAACTGGGCAGGGAAAGGAATAAACGATTTACACCACCTTGCTGAATAAATTAGGAAGTCATTCCGCGATCATATTCATTCTTGCACAGCTTTTGCTATTATGATATTCTAGACAGCATGCTACAATTGTGTAGGGAAGAAATTTCTTTCAAATTGAAATTTTTTTATCAATTCAAGCCGATGAAACCATCGATGTAACAAATTATTGTCAAATGGTTATAATATAAGATATATAAGGATCAATCCGTGAAAATGTTTGGGGATTTATAAAGGTTAAAGATATAATAGCAACCGGGTTAAAAACTTGCAGTGAAAATGAAATTGACCCCCTAGTTTTAAAGATTCCCTCAAAAATTTAGTGCACAGAATTAACAATTTTGAGGAGAAAGTTACGGAAAAGTGTATTTCCATGATTTCAATTTTAAAAATTGACGTTATATTTGTGTATATATTTGTTGTTCAGTTTATTGCTTTTATCTCCTTAGACAGTAAGACAGTTACTAGTCAAATGACTTATTGACTATAAAAAATATTCATATTCCCGCCCTTTGAAGGTTTTGAAGCAGATTTTAATTTTAAAAATGTATGTATACATTATGTTAGCTTTTTTACATTCATTGACAGTGCCTAATGAAGTGACTTTAACTTACATTATAAAACTATTCTTGTTCCTGTCCTTTTCAAGATTGACGCTGATTTTAAAACAGGTGAGCTAGTGCGTAGTCGTGAGTTTATATTTATAATATACCAATTCTTAAAATCATGCGCGAGTACGCCCTTCTAAAGACCAACCCTTCGAGCTGCCACTGCTCATCAGACTAACTTTAAATTTTAGTCAACAATTACCGGTCATATGGGGATGACCTGGTAATATTTTGGTAAAATGTATTATGGCAAATTCAAATATGAGCCTAGTGAAAGGTAAAAAAAAATTAGCTAAAAAAGCCATCTATCCAGTTTATCTCAAATTTTCTACGAAAATCAAGTATTATGTAGAAATCAACTGGTAAAATTTTGTAACGAATCCAAGATCGCGACTTAATAAAATGTTTAAAAATTCAGCCTGAGAAAACTACTTAATGGACTGATTTGAAATTGTGTGCCATAGCTAATTGTGGTATAGAGTTCAATTAGTAAAATAATAGATCAAAATACGAGAGTTCTAACCACACTACACCACAACTTGTTACGTTCTGGACGCGCGTTTCGCTAACCAAGTTGGTATCATCAGCAGATGATATAAACTAAATAAACTTATCCTAACCGAGACTATTTATAGGTAAATATGGTCACACTTGGTTGCGTTCGACTGCACCGTTGTCAAGTAAACAATACAGGGGACTATAGGGAATAGGCCCTCTGTCTTTATTTAGTGCTTTCTTACCACATTTAAGTATTTCTATACTCTCAAATGCATCCAATAATCTATTATTAGTATCTTTTACAAATATCTTTCTTTTATTTTTTTTAGAATGTCAAATTCATCGACTAGTACAGTACCATTAATGGCAAATGTGATATTGGGTGATTTGGTGGGAGCTAAGTTTATAATATTTTTTCTGTAGGTATAGTGGGAGTGGTATTATGAGGGATAATTGGAAGCTATGTGATTATCCATTGCCCTGGATGATGGTAAAGGCTTTTTGACATTCTTATCACAAAATTATAATTGCAGATGCATTAAATTTATTATGTTTATATATATATATATATATATATATATATATATATATATATATATATATATATATATATATATATATATATATATATATATATATATATATATATATATATATATATGTATATATATATATATATATATATATATATATATATGTATATATATATATATATATATATATATGTATATATATATATATATATATATATATATATATATATATATATATATATATATATATATATATATATATATATATATATATATATATATATATATATATATATATATATATATATATATATATATATATATATATATATATATATATATATATATATATATATATATATATGTATATATATATATATATATATATATATATATATATATATATATATATATATATATATATATATATATATATATATATATATATATATATATATATATATATATATATATATATATATATATATATATATATATATATATATATATATATATATATATATATATATATATATATATATATATATATATATATATATATATATATATATATATATATATATATATATATATATATATATATATATATATATATATATATATATATATATATATATATATATATATATATATATATTTATATATATATAGGATCTTATCTAACCTGTTAATTTTTAGCTTTTTATTTAAATTTCATTATTATTTCCTCTAATTGAATGCTCAGTTTATGTGTGGGCTGTGTTTTATAAAAAAAATAAAGGTTTAAAAACCAATATTTAAAATCCTGCGCCGAGTATATTTATCATAAAATTGTCCATTAGCTAATTCTTTTTGCGTTTACAATAAGAGCATCCATTTAAAAGAAAGTATAACCCTGTTTCCTATGAAGGAAACTTTAACTCAAAGCCAGAGAAATCAGAACAGGCAATAGTTACGCTTTAATATACTCCTATTTTCATCAATATCCTTTGTAATTACTGAAACTCAGAGCAAAACGCGATGGCACTGTAAGTTGCTTTAAAATTTTGGTTATCGCAAAATATTACTCAAAGGCTCTTAACGACAGTTCAGAGTCTTGACATTTCTGTAAGCTGCAGATACTTTTTGGTTTTTGTAACGTATGATCTCTGTATAATGTAAATTTATAATTTCATTTACGTTGATTCCCTGTTCAGGTATGTTGAAAATAAATATGTTTCCTCTTCTTTCGTATTTATTAATCAGCTCTGATTTCTTTAGCATATTACCATTGTTGAGTATAAATAGGCTTTAAAAAAAGTTTAAATCCGTTAATTAGTTCTTTTTATATTAAGCTAATCTTATTTTTTAAGGCATTATTTTAATCAGATTGAGTTAGTTTTCTTTTACCCTATTTGCATAATCTTGCGTAATATGATTCACAAAAACTTTAATAAATAAGGTTCAAAGTTTTCTGTCTGTTCAGTATTTTACAGGTGTGAAGTCAAAAATTAGTTTCTTATTTTAAAGTTATGACGTGCACAGCTATTGAATATTCTGTAATTTTATACTCAATTTGATAACGAGTTTAGACCCGATGTTATCAAAAAATAAATTTCTCAGATTTTGTTAAAATCAGAAAGAAAAACGAAAATAAATAAAAAAAGGACTACATTTCAGGCCGACTAAATATCACTGGCAATAATCAAAGCTATTTTCATACAACAATTCTTCGTAGACCTTTATTTAACATTTGTTGTGGAACGCTTAAAGTGATGTTAGCACATGCTTTGCTAAAAAGAGAATACACTTTAATAGCATAGTATGAAGTTTAACGCCATTTTTGAAATATTGCCTTCACAAATCTATTACTTGTATTTAGTTTACAACTCAATTAAATTTATTTTCTATACACATTCCCTTTAAAACTAAAAAGATCAACTGTAAATAGCAAAACATTTAAGAAAGGTAATTTTAAAGCAAGATAATATGCTGTGTAAAAAAAGGCGCAGGAATTATTCTTGTAAATCGTATTTTTCTTTTAATGAGTGAAATAACAGAATCAATGTCATACTTAGCTTTATTTGTTGACTGCTCTTAAATATTGCTATTTATAGTTATTACAAACAAACTTGCGAATGCTTATTTGCTAAAAGAATATTGACTTGTTACTGTCAAAATGCAAATCGTCTCGTACGATTTTTTCTAATTATAGTTATCTTGGATTTCACAAATTTAATTATTACACAAGTCTCCAAGTAACCTTGTTTTCGACATGAAACAAACTCCTACGCCACTTACGTTAATGCAGGTTTAAAAGTGGATTTAATAACTTGAAAATACGAATAGGAATTTAAATTTAGTATAATAAAATATTCTCTAGTGTAATCAGCTTACTAACAAAATCATCATTAAAACAGTTTTGTAATATTCCGTGTTGCAATATTTAAGTTTCAAATGAGATATTTGTTAACTCTGAAAAACTGGACTCGCACTGCTATTTAATCTATTTTATATCGGGTCTAGACATGCTAACCGAAATTAAAAAATTGTAACTTGATTAGTGCGTTGTTGGTAGCTAGCTATTTTGCCATCTTTTCGAGGGCCTCCTCCAAAGCCATCTGATATTAAGGATTCTTCAATACAACTGAAATAAAAAATATTTTGTTTTATTTTTTTTTGTTAATAATAAAAAACAATTATCTTTATTTTGGAGGTATCAAAAAACTTTTTCCAGAACATAATCATAGAATTCTGCGGATATTTACCATTCGCACAACCTTTAATACCCACATAAAAATTGAACATTGCTTAAAGTCACCAAAAAATTAATTCCTTTACAATCAGAAAAAGTTTAAAGTGTATATAGTTGAAACTGACCGTCGGCCTGCGTCTACTAGACTTAAGGAACATGAAAGATTTATAAGTAAGAAACAAACTATTCAATTCTGTGCCGCTGAACACTAGCACTCAGCATGACATATGATTAATGTAAAAGATACCAAGGTTCTTACATAGGCCTTGAGTTATTGTAAACAAATGAAATATTTAAATATAATGAAATATTTAAATATAAATAGAACCGGCTTTAAAAAAATCTGCTAAAAAAATATCACTCAGCTATTACAAAATATAGTTGAAGTATTTTATATCAAATATGATATAAAATACTTCAACTACTTGTAATAAGATATAAACCAAATTCAGGTGAATGCCGTGTACACCGACTTTAGCAAGGCATTTGACAAAATAAGTCACAATATTTTGTTGGGTCGTTTGGCTGAAGTCGGTGTGGGTGGAAGCCTTCTCAGATGGGTCGAATCGTATATAAAGAATCGAACGCAGTTTGTTTCTCTTTAGGGTTTTCTGGCACAACTATTTTTGGCCATATTCGGTGTTTTCCAAGGGTCACATTTAGGTCCTTTACTGTTTATTATTTATGTAAAAATAATTTGCTGTTCCAAGTATTGCAGTTTCCTACTTTATGCAGATGACTTTAAAGTTAACTTTCTTATTACCTGTCCTGAAGATTTTGATAAGCTCCAGAGTGATCTGGATCGGTTGGCGAAATATTGCGATGATAATAGTCTTTTTCTGAATATATCAAAATGTACAACAATTACGTTCTCACGAAATCTAAACCAAATAGCGCAGCCCTACCATTTAATAAATAGCCAATTAAACAAAGTCAATACTACGTAAGCTTTAGGTGTCATATTTGACTCTAAACTAGTTTTCGACTTGCATTCGAGCCGGTCGCTAATTCGGCTGCAAAAATGTTTTGCTTTGCTAGCATTATTTGGAGTCCACAGTAAATTACTCTCAGTAACAGGTTGGAGAATATTCAATATAGATTTGTAAAATATTTGTCTTATAAACAAAAATTTGTTATACCCAATAACGATATTTCTCTGGCATGTAATCATTTTCACTTGATGTTACTAGAGAGTAGGCGGAAGAATTTTAATGTACTTTTTTTATTCAAAATTTTAAACAATTTTATAGATTGTTGCAATATTCTGGAACAAATTAATATTAATGTCCCCCAAAGGTCTTTAAGGACGAGAGAACTATTTCACTTGCCTTTTATGCATACATACTCAGCTCAGAACTCGCCCCTCTGTCGAATAGTAAGACATAGTAATGTGCATTATGTTGTCATTGACTTTTTCTTTCTGACTCTTAGAAAGGTGAAAAATATCTTGACGATAAAGTAGGATCGGCACATCTAACTTTTGTAATATTATGAGCGTGAAATAACTTTTGGTTTCTTAATGCAAATTGTAACTGATGTATAATTCTTAACTTTCATGTTGTTTTTAATTATAATTTTTTCATGGTAAGTGGGTCATTACCTTATAGCTAGTATAAGAATTCTAAACTTTTAATAATATTATTTTTATTGTAACATGTGGAGACTTCAGTAGATACACTATGTATCTGTATGTGTCTCTTTTGTCCAAAAATAAATAAATTAATAAATGAATATCTGCCTTATATCTTCTAAAACTGATGCCCGAATCCCTTGCTCTCAGTATCCCTTTCAGCTCAAGCGCAAACTGCTATTTCCATCCAATCGCTGAGCCCAAAGTCCAAACAGACCAATAACGAATTCACATTTCGAGATATGCGCAGAAATATTTTGATGGCCTTGCAACTGTTAGCTAGGTTAGGTTAAGAAGATACACCTAGGTAAACTGAACTTAAAATATAAAACAACTTACTTACTCGCAGCCACCACACTTACTTACTCGGTAGTTCGACTATAAAATAGTGACCGTCTCTGAATAACCTATTAAAATCTGTATTAGGTTGGTAAGTTAGGGTTACTAGTGAGTATGGGTAATAGGTGTATGTATTATTTTTTTGATATATATTATTATTATTAATATAAATAGCAACCTAAAATGGTCTAATCATATTGACACCTTAACTAAAAAACTTTCTACCGCCTGCTTCGCCATTCGATCAGTTTCAAAAGAACTAGAAGTTCCTTCTGCCATACTTACTTATTTCTCTTTATTTGAATCCCACCTCCGCTATGGCCTTCCCTTTTGGGGCTGCTGTACCACCGAGCAATTTCGTAGTATTTTTATGCTTCAAAAGAGAGCCATTCGTTATTTGTTTGGTCTAAATAATAGAGCTCACTGCCAATACTATTTCAAAAAACATGAAATATTAACACTTCCTGCATTATTTATTTTGGAAACGGTATGTTTGCTGAGAAAACATATAAACACCCTCCCAGAAAGGCCACAACATGTATACCCTACCAGAAACTCTAGGCATGATATTTATCTTCCCATTCCTTCCACAGAATTAATAAAAAAATCAATTATTTACAACGCCATAAAACTTTACAACAATCTGCCAGTACATTTAAAATCTATCCGTATGCTTGCACAATTTCGAAAAAACACCAAAGCATACCTCATTGAGAGACCATTTTACAGCGTTAATGATTTTTTTTTTCAGTGAGTAAGTCTCTTTAAATTGTCACTAAACTCGCTTGTTTACTTAAATCTTTTGTGAGTCATGTCCTAACTCGTAGCATAGAATTTTGTAAATCATTATATAGGGAAAAGAACTGTCGAACATTCACTTAAAACTTAATTATTTTTGTTAGGTATTGGATTAAAAACAATTTAATTCTTTTTGTATACTACATTCTACACTAGTTCAATATACCTTCTGTTTAACATCACAATTATTTGTATAACTATAATAACATAGAGTTTAAGGTCGAATAGTTGCAATTTTGATTTCAATGTCATCGAAATTATTCACCTCGTACATGTGTGTTTGTTTACTTTTATAAGGTTATCATGATTCATTTACTGTTTGCAATGTTATGTTATATTCTAAGGTGTGTTTTACGATTTGGTAAATTGATAATTTACATTTTTAAAAAAAAGCACTGACCTGTCGAAATTATTTTCGATTAATGTTTTGATATGTCTTATTTTTAGGTATATTTTGCTTTGTCCATAAAATTGTAAAATTTTTCTGCGGCAATAAAGCATACTTTTGTTTGTTTGTTTGTTATTACAGATTAGTCATTATTTGGGCGCCGCCTTTAAAATAGCTATATTTAAGACAAATAAAATATTATTTTTTACTTTTTATCGATTTTTAAAAAATTTTTAAAATATTTTATTTTTCACTTTTTAGAGATTTTTTATAAGTAACATTTTTAAGAATATTATAATTTGTATGTATATCCAATTATATATTACATAATACAAAAAAATATAAATTTAATTATAAAACTCGCTGCCTTTATCGCCTTTTTACCTGTCTTTTATATTATTATTGTTATTAGAAAAAAAAAAACGTGAACGCATTTCAAATCAAACTATACGGGACCACAGGAGAAACGTCCTCTATAATTTGGTGTTTGACTTATCAAGAACGGCCAAGCCGTTTAGGAAATGTAGGCGAACAAACATAAAAAAAATACATACAGGTCGAATTGAGAACCTCCTCCTTTTTTGAAATCGGTTCAAAAGGAAGTACAGAATCTCTACTATCTACCTCTAAATCTACATTATGCAGTCATCAGAATCATCACAGTGAGTCACGCGTCGGTGGGCTCAGGTCGGGTAAAAATACCGGAGCCCTGTTCATCATTACTTATTCAGTGTTTTAATCCTGTGCTGTGAAAATCCCTAAATATACCTCGTACAATCGTAGACGAAACTTCGGAAAGTACCTTCAATTTGACCAGATCAAACCGAAGAACCATGATTTCTTAATTGACCCGAGCTGTGAAAACTCTCGAACTATGTTAGGAAACCTTTATAGGGATAAAATATCACAATGATCAAATAGTTCCCAAGACTTTTCAAGTCAATCATAATGTTTCAACAAAGGCAGCCAGGAACATTTACAGTCGCGCTATCATGGCTCTCTTATGTGAGAGAATCAAAGCTACTCGCAGTGATTTGGAAACAAAGGCTCGTAAACTTCTAGAGGCATCCCTAAAATTAACTTCGACGCTTGAAATCAATTCATTTTCAACATTGGGCGAAATCCCTTTCCAGCAAGCTGTAAGGATTTACTAACAACTTTAATCTGTGTGCAGAAGCACCAGCTAGTACAGCCATTAGAGAATACTCAATTTATCAACTATTTCATTAATAAAATCAGAATAATTGGTTCTTTCTAGTCGTAACTTCACAATTACTCCAAGAACCATTCTAGTAGAGGAGATAATAGCAAGTGTAGAGGACCGCATTTGAAAACTATTACAAGAACAGGCAGATATGAAAAAGTGAAAATACTTCGTAGCCTTTAAACCACCCAAATTCAACCTTTCAGCCGCAGACAGATTAGCCATAAAGCAAAGCCCCTAAATGGCGAAGAAAATTTTATAATTATACCCGCAGGTAAACGAAATGCAACGGTGGTCATGGACAAGAAAAACTACGTACAGAAAATAGAGACATTACTTCAGGATTTCAACTAAATAACAATACGAACGGATCCAACTAGGAATATTAAAAAGAACATTGCAGCGTTATTAATGCATTTGATCCAGACCTAGAGAAGAAGGAATTGAAGCCAAGAGGTTCGAAGGTTTCTCGATTGTACGAACTTTTAAAATACGTAAACGCAATGTACCGTTACGTCCTATCGTCAGTACAATAAGTTCGCTATCTCACGAAATAGATAAATATTTAGCCAATATTCTAAACCCCATCACAAAACGATCTAATTCTTATATCAAAAATTCTAAACATTTCGTAGAAAAGCTTAAGCAATGTGCCTATTGACGATTCAAGTTCTATAATTTCTGACATATTTCAACTTAAAAATATTAATCTAATGTTATTTGAATTGACATCGGAATACATATTTCATTTTTCAAGGGACCTTTTATCAGCAACCTCGGGAACCGCCATGGATTCCCCGCTATCTCCTGTAGCAGCGAACCTCTTTATAGAAGCTTTCGAGGAAATCGTTTTAAGCTCTGCTCCTTTACAACCTAAATGATGGTATATTTAAATCATGATACTTTTGTAATACTATCTCATGGTGGAGAAAATGAAACTATATATTAGATTATCTAAACCAACAGCATTCTAATATAAAATTCACTATAGAAATTAAGTCAGATGGTCCCATTCTCTTCCTTGACGTTAGTACACAAAAATAATGGTGCCATAGATCATACTGTTTACAGGAAATCGAAATAATATTATATGGACATATATTTAAATTTTAGTTCTTACAGTCCCTAATCAATTCATTAGTCTTTAGGGCATTGTCAATTTGTGACTCAATTCCGAACGAAGAGAAAAACTAGCTGAAACTATAAAATCAAACGGATATTGCACTAAATATGCCAGACCTAGACCACTACTGGGTACTCAACCAACCAGTGATACAGTTTTACCTTTTATCTAATGTATCACAGAAAAAACTGCAAGAACACTGCGGAGATTTAATATTCGGATAGTTTTAAAACACACGAAAAGATTGGGCAATGCTAAAGATCATCAAAAGATGTAATTACTTTGTAAACAGAAGTAGTGTGTCTGTGTCTGCTAGACTTAACATGAATGTATAAGTAAGATAGTAGTTGTTCAATCCGCTTCGCTGAACACTAGGACTCAACAGGAAACATAATGTAAAAGATACAAAGGTTCTTGCATCAGTCTCGGGTTATTATGAACAAAAAATTAGGAAATTTATTTTCAATAGGGCCGTGGGCCACATGCTACTTCATGCATGGAAACCAATCATCACAGTGACTCACTCATCAGTGAGCACAGGTCGTATATAAATACAGAACTTTGATCATCGGAACTCATTCAGTGTTTCGGTCTTGAGCAGTGAAGATCCCTGTAGATACCTCATGCAGTCGCAGGCGAAAGAAGAACCACGATTTTTTTACTACTTATCCGATTGATTTGAAATTTTGATCAAAATCAAGGATCATGTAGTGATGGAATTTTAACGTTTTGGTTTTGGGACTCAACAGGAAACATGATTAATGTAAAAGATACAAAGGTTCTTGCATCAGTCTCGGGTTATTATGAACAAGAAATTAGGAAATCTATTTTCAATAGGGCCGTGGGCTACGTGCTACTTCATGCATGGAAACCAATCATCACAGTGAGTCACTCATCAGTGAGCACAGGTCGTATATAAATACAGAACGATTTTTTTACTACTTATCCGATTGATTTGAAATTTTGATCAAAATCAAGGATCATGTGGTGATGGAATTTTAACGTTTTGGTAAAAAATTCAAAATGGCGGAACAAAATGGTGGCCTTTCAAAATTTTAAAAAAGTCATTACTAAAAGCCTATTTTCAAAATTTTAAAAAAGTCATTACTAAAAGCCTATTATTACAAAAATAATTAGGGTTTTTATGTAGGAATAGTTTAATTTCACACTTAAACTTTTCTTTATTATGTTTTAATTTCTTGAGTTTACTAGAAAATTTATTGTATAATAATGGTGCAAAATATGTAATAAATCGTTGACAAAATGAACTTGACATGAATGGAACGAAAATGTTTCTTTGAGATGAAAGCCTTGTTAAATAATTATGTTTTTCTGCTATAGTAGTCTGGTCTATTTTTAAAGTATAATTTAATGCACAAAATATATACAGGTTTCTTATATTAAAAATATTACATTCGAAGAACAGGAAGTCAGTGGAGTACCTAATGTCCTTATTAAGCAAAATTTTTAAAAGTGCATTTTGACAAACAGAAAGTTTTCTCAGGTTAGAATCATACAGGCCTCTCCAGACAATAATACAGTATCTAAGCATAGACTCGACTAATGAGCTATATAAAATAAGTAAAAATTTTTTATTAAGAGTTTCACGTAACTGAAAAAATTTATAAAAAATATTTCTAAGTTTTTTATTTAAATAAGCAACGTGTTCATCCCCTTTTAGATCTATAATCATTCCCAGGTATTTAATACTATTAGAACGATTTATTTTTTTACAGTTACATATAGGTAACTCTTAACAATTCACTGAGTGTATTTGAATTTCGTTTTTATATGGTTGGTCAGATATTGTGGGGTTCCCAAGTTTCACCGGAAAAAAGAAGTACAATATCATCTGCATAAGATATAACGTTACAGTTTTATGAAATGTTTCCAATATTATTTAAGTAAATAAAGAATAGGATGGGTCCCAGCACAGTACCCTGTGGTACTTCACATTCAATTGTTTTAAAGGTACTTAGTGACTCATTCACCTTAACAGCCTGATTTCTGTCTTTTAAGTAATTTTTTATTAAATTAAGAGGTCTATCTCGTATTCCATGTTCCTCAAGTCTTTCGAATAAGATATTATGGGAAACGGTGTCAAAAGCCTTACACAGATCCATAAAAATAGCCAAACACTTTTGTTTATTTTGATAGTTAATATTTATGGAATTTACTGGATCAAATATTGCATCTTCTGTACTTTTGTTCCCACGAAAACCATATTGTCTTTGATAAAGTAGTTTATGAGTTTCTAGAAAATTTACTAATCTGTCTTTTAAACATTTTTCAAATATTTTTGGAAAGTTATTTATTAGCGATATAGGCCTATAGTTGTTAATATCTTGTTTATTTCCGGATTTAAAAACAGGTGTTACAATAGAGGTTTTCCAGTCAGATGGTACTTCGAAAGTCGAAAATGATAAATTTATTATATGTAACAAAGGCGTTAAAATATGCAGATGTACATTTTTAATAAGAATTGATGAAATTCTATCTTACCCGGGTGACGAATAATTTTTTAATGAGTTAATATGTTTAATAATTTCGTTTTTATCTACAGGTCGCAAGAATAGAAAATTGTTGCTGAAAGTATTGCGTTTATTTTTCAAAGGAGCAATATATTTGGGTATTTTGTTTTGAACACTTTTGCCAATATTTATAAAGAAATCATTAAAAAGTCCAGATATTTCCGTTTCATTGTTCACGATTTTGTCATCATAATTCAATTTGTAAATATTCGACCGATGTTTTGTAGAGTTTGTAGCTTCATTTATTACGTTCCAGATCTTTTTATAATCATTTTTGGATTTAGATATTTCATTTTTGTAAAAATCAATCCTTGCATTTTTCACAGTTTTGTTTAAAGAATTTCTATATTTTTTATACTTATTTATATTTTCTATAGAATTGTTTATACGTAAATTTCTTTTCATTTTATCCCGCTCATTAATCGATACTATAATGCCTTGTGTAATCCAGGGGTTTTCTCTTTCTAATTTTACTATTTACTTTAGTAGTATTAGTATTTGCATTTATATAAGATACGAGTGTATTTTTAAAAACTATGTACGCTTCCTCTACATTTGTACATGGAAATACACGCTTCTAATTTTCATTCTCTAATTGTCTGTTTAATGCTGTATAGTTTATGCGTTTTTTTTCGGTTATTTTATTGTAGATAGTTTTGTTATTTTTAGAATTTTTTATAGCCAATCCAATAAAATAGTGATCTGTTAATGAGCTTCTTAAAATAAAAGATTTTAAGTTTTCTTTATCTAAATGTAAATTTTTCTTTCTTAAAAACACATGGTCTATGCAGGTAGATGTATTTCCAAACTCTCTAGTAGGTGAATCAATACATGAAATAAACGGACTCTGTGCTAAGATGTTTAAATATTTTTAATTATTTCATTAGATATATCAATGTTTAAATCCCCTACAAATATTTCAGTGTTAGTAAATTGGAACTCAGAGAATTTTTTTTCAAGGTCTTTTAAAAAAAAATCTAAATTTGTCGAGGGGGTTCGGTATACCTTCATTATTCCAAAACAAACGTTATTTATTGTAAATGTACATCTTAAAACGTTTGTTTTTGTGAGATTAATTATTTCACAGATGGCATATAAGTTTTGCCGAACATACATAAGTACCCAATCATTCCTGTTAAATTTGGAATTGTTATAAAATAAATCAAAATTTGAAATCGAAAATCTTAATAGGTTTTTTTATTATAAACGTTTCAGATAAGACCAAAATTTCAGTATTTTCTAGGTTTAACTCATTTAAATGGACAACAAGTTCTTCAAAAAATTTTTGTAGACTTCTAATGTTTAGGTGAATAATATTAAATTTGCCTCCTCCGCTAAATATATTACGTAACTCATTATAATCATCAAGTATTTTGGCTCTTAGACTGCCACATCTCTCTACCTGATCATTATATTCCAAAAATTAGTAATGGTAAAAAAAATATAAGGTAGTAGACCCTATATTAAGGCAACTGTTTAAAGCTAAATAAAAGAAATATTAGCCAGAACCCTAAAATTAAAAATATATATATATATATATATATATATATATATATATATATATATATATATATATATATATATATATATATATATATATATATATATATACAACATTACGAAAAATCGGTAATTTAAAGTTTTTTCAGAACCTTCCTCATACAGAATTCCACTACGTGCAGACAACCCAGTTTATATATGCATATAATTATTTGTTAAAAACCTTATACGAAGGCGATTTACCGACTTGTTTTTAGTTTTCCTTGTATTGTTTATTAATATTATTAATTTTTAATAAATGTATAGTCTTTAAAAAATAAAGTGTCTTTCAATATGTTAAGTGGAGCAAAATGCTTTTTTTTTCATATAAGATTATCCTCATAGGCCACTCTAAACTTAAGATTAGTTTAGATATTTTGATTTCCTTTGTTTATTTAATTATTATCTTTTTCTATATATATATATATATATATATATATATATATATATATATATACAGTGACCGTCTAAAGTCCGTTCCCCCCCTACTAATTTTTGAGCCAACTCGTATATCGCAACGAAATTTCGAGGGCTTAAATAGGAGATGAAAAGCTATTTTTTTTATGAAAAAATGATAGCTAAAAGTTATAAAATGGCGGTTACGCGCCATCTTGAATTAATATTTTAAATACAATACCCCGCATATTATTCCATTTTCAAAATCTGCTCATTATTTTTAACATTTTTCTCTAATACACTTTATTCCTAAATGTAATTGTTTTCGAAATAATGACGTTTGAAAATTGAAAATACGGCTTAAAATGAAGTAATGGTTTTAGTCACTTTCGATAAAAAATTCTGCTAACTAAATTTTTTAATTAATTTGTAGTTAAATCTTTTAATGAATTCGACTAATAAGAGGCGTAAAGACAGTATTTTAAGGATAAACAGTACCACTTACCGGAAAATCTTGAAGGTTACGAATTTGTTCTGTAAATTCACAAGGAAAACAAATTAGTTGGTAAAAAAATATTTTATTTATTTTTGAATAACACTTATTTAACCCCAACAATAATTATTTTATCAAGTGTTCGATGTGGCCCCCTCCTAAATCTTGACAATAAAGTGCCCTATTATGAATAGCTTCTCTCACGTTGATGAAAGTCTGTTCATCTATTTCTTCACATGCTTCTCTTATTCTGCGTTTTAACTCTTCTATTGTTTGACAGCAGTGGCGTAGATTTTTAACTTCAGATATCCCCCAAGGAAAAAATCTAGAGGGGTAAGATCCGGAGATCTTGGTGGCCATTCTGTACTTCCCCTGCGACCTATCCATCGCCCAGGAAAGTTTGTATCGAGAAACTCTCTAGCCATGCGATAGAAATGGGGAGGTGCTCCGTCCTGCTGAAATATGATTTCACGATTTTCAAACTCTTCCTGATTGTTTAATACAATTTGTCTTATTCGAGGTTCAATTTCAGTTTCTAAAAGATTTCTGTAAAGATCTCCTGTAAGATTGCCTCTGATGAAAATCGGTCTAACAACGTGGTTGCCCAAAATCTCCGCCCAAACATTAACTTTTTCAGGAAACTGGGTATGCCCTTCTCTAAAAATATGCGGGTTAGTATCGCTCCAGTATCGTACGTTCTGTTTGTTGGCTTTTCCATTAAGGAAAAACGTGCATTCATCTGAGAAACATACACGTTTTAGGAAGGATCGTTCTCCTTCAATTTTTCTTGTTAACCACTCACAAAATTCAACCCTCCGGTCTGGATCATCCTCCGTGAGAGCATGCAGGATTTTCATTTTATAGGGATGAAATTTTTCATTTTTTAGGACTCTTTGGACACTTTTCGAACTTACTTCGCAGGATTCAGCAACTGCAGACGTCGACTGAGTAGGATTAATTACCATTTCAGCAACAATTTCAATTTTTTTTTCTTCTGAAAGAGGTGGTCTTCCTGATCTTGGAGCATCTTTCATCGTACCAGTTGCTTGAAGCTTATTTAAAAGTTTGCGCAAATATGACCGCGAAATAGGGTTTTCGGGAAATCTATCGTTAAACATACGGACTGCTAGATGAAAATTTCTTCCAGCTTCTCCAAAAATCAAAACTGCTTCAAATTTATCGTGGAAACTGCGAGCCATGGTCATACTTTTCATAAAATAATTAAGATGCTCAACGGACTATTTGACAGTTAGTTATCAAGATGTTACCGCGACAACGATTTTGTTTCCAACGCAAACTTGATCGTATTTTTGATTGAATTTGAAATGACCAAATGTCAATTTTCAAACGTCATTATTTCGAAAGCAATTACATTTAGGAATAAAAAGTATTGGAGAAAAATGTTAAGAATAATGAGCAGATTTTGAAAATGGAATAATATGCGGGGTGTTGTATTTAAAATATTACTTCAAGATGGCGCGTAGCCGCCATTTTATAACTTCTAGCTATCATTTTTTCATAAAAAAATAGCTTTTCATCTCCTATTTAAGCCCTCCAAATTTCGTTGCGATATACGACTTGGCTCAAAAATTAGTAGGGGGGCAACGGACTTTAGACGGTAACTGTATATATATATATATATATATATATATATATATATATATATATATATATATATATATATATATATATATATATATATATATATATATATATATATAGAAAAAGATAATAATTAATAAATAATTAAATAAACAAAGAAAATCAAAATATCTAAACTAATCTTAAGTTTAGAGTGGCCTATGAGGATAATCTTATATGAAAAAAAAAAGCATTTTGCTCCACTTAACATATTGAATGACACTTTATTTTTTAAAGACTATAAATTTATTAAAAATTAATAATATTAATAAACAATACAAGAAAAACTAAAAACAAGTCGGTAAATCGCCTTCGTATAAGGTTTTTAACAAATAATTATATGCATATATAAACTGGGTTGTCTGCACGTAGTGGAATTCTGTTTGAGGAAAGTTCTGAAAAAACTCTAAATTACCGATTTTTCGTAATGTTGTCTTGTCACTAATAAATGAAACAGTTCAGAACCTAATCATATGTACGTTTAAATCTTGTTCAAATTTTAATGTGCGATTCTTATGAATAACATGTATTAAATTTACTCATTTATGGGTCCCGCATGGTTGCATTATATTGCTGTAGGGGTTTTAAGCCAAATAGTTTTAAACACGTCTGGTTTTACTTTGTCTAAAAGCATATTGCCAACAGCATTGTGTTCGGCACACCATCCAAAGATAATTAAAATTGACGAAAGCAGCGAAAACGTTTTCACCTTGGTTCTACGTCGAATATTCCTGTACATTGTTCTCATAAATATATACGGATCTGCCTGCCAATGCCGATGTGTATTGCCCAAAATGTAATTTAGTTAAAACATGTTACTGTTGTTACTTAGATATGCCAAAGTTACGCACAGTAAATTTTTTAATGTACCCCATAATACTCACTCTAGTGGAATTAGATTAAGGCGTCTTAGAGGCTGCATACAATTTCCATTAGGTTTTATCACTGGCTTTATAGAGATAAATAAAAAAAAAATTCCAATAAGGTTTTTTCTTTAATAATGACTTATTTTTATGCAAAATAGGTAGAAGGAATGTTACATTATAAGTAAAGTTAAATAAGGGATCTAGAAAAAATTGTATTGGACATTTCCGCTTTTTTATGTTTTCTCTTGTGCCTATATAACCAGGTTCATAATATTTGGCTTTTATCGACATTAAAATTATTATTAAAATATATTTTGTAGTAATACTAGTCTTACTGTCTAGAACTAAACTAGTCCACTATATTGCTTTTGTTTTATCATAACTATATTAGAAGGCGTTTTATCAAATATTTTTTATACTACCCTCATAAGAGTATTGAAAGGAAGTATTGCAAAATCAGCCTTCTTGGTTTTAACAGATCTTCACCCTTGGGGCCCCTAGATTCCAAAAATACTTGTTTTCTCGATCCTGTCGGCTTATTGGACTGTCTTTCCGCGGCATAGCTAAAAAATTACTTACCCGATTGGCTTTAAATTTTGAAGATTTAATGGAGTGATCCATTACTTTGTGACAATACATTTTAACAAATAAAGGAAAACACAAGTTTTACTTTGTTAAGTGTCACTTATTTTATTTTTGCACTAAGTGTGACTGCAGTTTCGTACTACTAGTACATTTTCAAATGCAATGACAATATTTACAATCAAGTTAGATATATATACAGACAAAGTTCTTATGATTATGATTACAAGTGTACATGTTTTATGGTCAAAAAGTTTTAATAGGGTGGTATTTTCAACATCTGTGAATTTAAAAGTTTAACATTTGGATCTTTATGAGAAATGTATAAACATTTCTGTTGCTTCTAAACAATCCAATTTGCGACTTTTTTGCTCATACTGTAATATCTAACTTATTTATGGGGGAATTTATGTGAAGTTTTTAAGAAATGGTTGGCAAAATGAGAGTTCTATTTTAATCTATATAAGGCGTTATGCTCTTTGAATCTAACATCGAAATTTCTCCCTATTTGCCCTATAATATAGCAGCTATTGCATTCGTCGCATTTTAACCTATAACCTCTAGACTTTTTATACTTATTTATTTTTGTTTTGACGTTAAAAATCATATTAGAGAGTTTTGGTGACGATCGAAAAGCAATTTTAGTATTTTTATTTATTTTTAAAATATGTTTTTAAATCTTGTTAGATATTGGTCCAAAATATGTAATTGTTGTATATTTTATATGGGAATCTTTAACTCTAGGATATATTTGTTGGATAGTTAAAAGTTTACGTTTTTTAAAAATTAGTCTGTTAGTTTCAGATAATTTATATAGTCGAATGCGGTCTTATGGTGCAGGTCCAAAAGTCACCAACATTATGAATCAAATCAGAAATCACAGTGAATACCAAAATGTGTTGATTCTTTTATCGAGCTATTAAATCTCGATGGGCTATTTACAAATACACAGGGAGAAAGAAAATAAGTTTTTTTTTATTATATTACGCAATATTATTAAGATAGCCACTTAATACTAACACTAAATATGTATTTGGTTAAAAAATTTTGGTAGGCAAAAACAAAAATACACAAAATGACAAGCGCCTTAATAAAGTCGAAAGGCGGTTCGAATCAGCGAAGCAATCAGCATATGTTCTGTTTATACAGCCACTTAGTGAAAGTGAGATTTTCTTATCAATCACCAAAATTATGAGCCCCGCTTGACCTAAAAATCTAACCACTTACAGTGCCATTTATTTAAATGCAAGCCACCCCTGTGCAAAGAAAACTTGTGTTTTTTTGTATTGTGAAATCAAAAAAAAATTATTTTGCAAAAATATTATACACTTTTGTTAAAAACACAAGATAATTAGTTATTACTTCCCTATTGAGATTTTTTCAGATCTTTACGTTTAAGGGTCCCTAGATGCCGGAAAACATGTTTCAATTCCGTCTGTCTGTAGGTATGTCTGTTCGCGGCATAGCTAAAAAACTACTTATCCGATTTCTTCAAATTTTAGTTTAAAATTAAGGGCTATGCATGCGAAAAATACAGATATATATATATATATATATATATATATATATATATATATATACCGATTTTTATATATGAAATTTTGTCTTATAATTATTTAAAAAATTTACTTATTTTAAATATGCTTTAAAATTGGAACAAGTATTCTATAATTATTTATTTATTGCCTACCAAATTACAAACGTATTAAAAAAATAAGCAAAAGATGGTGTTAAATCTAATAAAAAAAAATTTAAATTAAAATTCACTGACTAATATCCAGGAGCCAAAAGCTCTGAGAATCGGTATAAGGAATGTATAGAAATGTACACAAAAAAATCCAAAGGCAAAAGATTTGAGTTACAATGCAAAGATGGATATTCATAATGCAATTTATGATTTATACACGTCAAAGACCAATACAATCCTTCAAGAACTTTTTAATATTATAGACTAAAAAATATCATCATCACTTAAAAATTCCTCATCTTCTGAGTCGTCCTCAAATGGCGCAATGATTATTGGTGCTATTTAGACATCTAGACCTCGTTCTCGATTCCACCAATCTCAAATTAATTTCTCCGTATGTTCCACAGATTTCTTCCAGTACTCCGGCGTAATATAATTTAATGAATCTTGCCAAACAATTTGCACTTCGCCTGATGTAAGACCATCGTTCACGTGTTTTTCGTAATATGATTTTGCCCCAGCCCATATTAATTCTATTGCGTTAAACTGGCAATGGTATAGCGGCAGTCGTAAAACCTCATGTCTATTTTCCCGTAATATTTCATCTACGGCATATATTGTTGGTTTTTTAATAGATTTTTATGTTAAAAGAAGTTCTAGTTTCAGCATATTGGGTAAAGGATTTTGTTTTTGTTTTATCAGCTAGTCATAAATATCACTTTTCTTCCAGGATGAAGTAGGTTGTTTATTTAAGATTCTTGAATGATAAGTTGCATTGTCCAGAATGATTAAAGATGGAGCATCTAAATTTGGAATCAGTTGTTCTTTTAACCGCTTTTCAAACAGTTCACAGTTCATATTATCATGGTAGTCCATACTTTTGGATGTTGAAGAAAACAGTAAACTTGCACTTGGGAGAAATCCTGTTGAAGAACCTGCATGCAAAATGATGAACCGTTTTCCCGTCCCACATCCCTTTTTTCTCTTGACACTTTTTACAGACTCGTCTTGCCAACATTTCGAACCACTTCCATTAAAAAATATCCAAGTCTCGTCTAAAAATACCACTTTTCTAAATTTTGAATTAACATTTTCAGTGTATTTCTTTAAAAACTGGATACGCTGACTTGCTATATGTGGCAACTCGCATAAAAATCTTCGATTACAGTTCTTTTTATATCGAAAACCCAACATTTTTATTAATTTTGACAACGATTTTAGTCCAATTTGCAATATACCTCGATTTTTTAAAGTTTCTTTTAAAACTTTGAAGGGTTATATTAGTTTTTTATGTGTATAAATCGTAAATTGCATTACGAACATCCATTTTTACATTTTTCTTCTGTCTTTGGCTTTTTTGGTGTACATTTCTAAATCTTCCTCGGTAGTAAATTATGCTTTTTTTCATGCACCATTTTCTGCACAGTCCTTATACCGATTCCCAGAGCTTTTGCTACTGTCTCCTGGATATTGGCCGGTAAATTTTCATTTTCGTAATATTTTATTAGATTTAATACCATTTTTTTCGCTTGTGGATGCAAAAAACCCGTAAATTGTTTTCTATTATTCATTTTCTCACTGACTTGTCAATCTGACTTTGAAGTGACATCGCTCAAAGATTTTTGCAACTGCTGGTATTTATATGTTTATTCTCTATTTTCATATGAAAATATCATAAGTCTATCTAATTCATCTTCCGGATTTTATGCGGAGGTTATGATTACACGTAATAAAAGAAAAACAAACTTAAAAAGTTTGTCGTTGATAAATCGTATGACCCGCACGATAACACTGCTTTTGACTATAGCCATTATTTGTTGAAATAGATCTAATAACGTCAAGTTCCGTTTCTAGGCAATGTTTGTCTAATGGTACAGAAAAAGCTCTATGAATCATAGACCTATATGCTGAAAGTTTATGCTCTACGGGATGAAGAGAGTCCTTTGGTATAGTTACATCTGTATAAGTAGGTTTTCTGTAGATTTTAAATTTCAATTTATTAGGTGATCTTTTTAATGTCATGTCTAGAAAATGTATTGAATGGTTTTGATTTTTGATTTGATTTTAAATTTTGTGCAAGAATTAAGTGTGATATGAACTCGTAAAATTGTTGTACGAAATCATTTCTTTATAAATTGAAAGTTTATTCAATTTACTTTTTATTATACCCAAAAATCAAGTGTGGTATAGGAAAAAAGAAGTAAATTATTCATTCCAATTCAATATGGTGGAACAAAATGGCGCCCAATTAAAATGTTGAATACAGTATCTGTATTACTAAATGACTATGTGCGGAAAAGATTGAGCCACACTTCACTATTGCTAATAAAAAGGAAGTAGCGGGTAAAGGAAATTTACCGATTTTTGCTCATATTTTTAAAAAAGTCTAGGATGGATATATGGATTCTAAAAACGTATACAGGGTGTTTTATTTAAATTAAGAAAGATGACATTCCGATTAGAAAAACTAAACCCCCGTACATAAGGCGATAACAAAAATAAATACTTATTGAAATAAAAAATGTTGTTCTCCTAACTTTTTTTTAAGCTTAGTATAGTTTCTCATGTAAAGGAATTAAGCCCGTTGTGCACATATGCAACCTATATTGGAGTAATTCTAAAACGCGCTTTTCAACGTTTTTTGGACCGTTGTTTTTTCATTAAGATTATCGGATAGTCAGCAATTTTCAAATTTTACTTTTTCTATTTTAAAAACGATTTTAATTTTGTTTACTTATACATCTTATTTTAACTCAACTTTATGAAGTGACGAGGTATTTTTTAAGGTCCACCGTTGGCAGTTTTTTTTGTTAATAAATATATATCAAGTATGGTTAGAATTGCCAAGATATCAAAGAAAAACAACTATAAAACAATCCTAAGCACAAATGCATAACATACAGTTTAAAATTGAACAATGTTAAAATACACAAACAAAAACGATTTTTTTATCGAATTAATGACTTTTGTGTTGTAAAAACAACAACGACTTTTCATCTTTCTTCCAACCTGGTCTATAGGATACCCTGTATGGGTGATAGTAAATGTTATGTGGAGACTACCAAAACAATATTTGAAAAATAGAATCCATCAGTATAAAATATGATTACAGGGAGACAAACTGCAATAAATCAGAAAAAACGGCATTAGCTCAACACCACTTTGCAACCAGTCATAATTTTGATTTTTCAAAAGCAACAATTTTAGATAAAGAAAAAATTGGTGAAATGATTTACATACAAAAAAAATTGTGAAATGATTTACATATGCTTCAACGAAACAGTAAACAATAGAATTGACACTCAAGGATTTAATTTTCAATATAACCACGTATTAAACTTGTATAAAACAGTTTGTAGACCGCACAGGTAGTATCCAACTGTATTATATTTACTATATTTTTTTTTGTTTTGGCTTACTGCTTCACGAAATCCCCTAAGCATAAGTAGAATAATATTTAGTATCTGTTGAGTTCGGTATATGTATATTTATACTTGTAAATGTTATAATTTGTTTGGTCGAAAGGGAAAGAAAGAAGGAAAAAAATAAAAAAGACCGTTAAAGAATAAAAAGAGGAAAATCAGTGTGTATGTGTACTATAAACAATCTGTTATGTGCCGTTTCCTTTTATTTCTCATGTATATTATGGATATGAATTTTTAGTGACACCAACTTCCTAATTTAAATAAGGTTGGTTCACTAGTTTATTGGTTTATTTTTTTTGTTTTTTCTTGATTCGGGGAGTTGATATAATATTATCTATGATGACAATTTTACGTAATTTTTGTGTTGTTAGTGTCAAAGGAAAAAGGAAAAAAAGTCGTTTTAGTATGTATTTTTTAACATTGTTCAATTTTAACTTATAAGTTATGCATTCGTGCTTATGAGTGTCTTATAGTTGTTTTGATACCTTGATAATTCTAGCCATACTTAATACGTATTTATTAAAAAAAAAAAACAAAAAATACTGCCATTATGTACTATTAAGCAATGTTTCTTTCATTGCAGCCTTGATAAAGACGAAAATAAACGTAAAAACGCCGGCAAATTTAAAATAAGAGAAGTCGTTATTTTTGTCATCCACCCACTACACCCTCTCTGAAGTGAATTAGAAGGAGCATTATGTTTAAATTTACTCCGATATTCTGTTAAGCCATACACTTAAAATTTGACATATCACTTAGTAAATGCAGGTTAGTGTTCGTGATGTACTTTGAATAGAGCTTTGTACGGTGAACTTCGAAAGATTTCTTGAGAGAATCCTACTTTTCTCTAGCTTGCAACTTTTTTAAAAGTTTCACAATATTAATTAATTGATTATAGATACTACAAAATTTGCGCTTGCCATCTTAATCAACTTAAAAGAGCCGTGTAGGGTCAGTGAGCTAGTAAGTTATTTTTCTTTGGTGCTCTAACACTTTGCGCTGACGATTCTCCTTTTCTTAAAAAAAAAACAGCCCTTTCAAAAGAAAGAATGATTGGGAGGAAAGTTTCGAGCAAAAATCTTTATCAATTTTCCAATTCGTTTTAAAAACAAGCGATGTTATACGTTAGGCTATGTTAATAAGAAACCTTAGGAGTTTTCCTATCTTACATTTTATGTAACTAATTTTTTTACACACGGTGTTTCAAAAAACAATGGAAGATTTCTTGTCCAAATATAAGGCGAAAAGTTCATTTGTACATGGGTCCACAAATGAAATCTTATTTTCAATTTTTTTAAATAACTTTTACTAGGAACGATATTTTCGCACTCAATTTGGTGACCTGGGATTTTTTTAAGTGAGAATCATAATTTCATGCAGAATTAAGAGGGTGCTGCGGACGCTACTATAATTTCACTTAATTTGTCATAACTTTTTTGACCGCGAACCTCTGGGACTTTTTATGAACAAATCTTATTACTACATCTCTTCTAAGCAGAAAAAAGTACACCAGCACAACAATGCTAGAGAGGACTGTTTTCGAGAAACTTGCAAATTTCTACATCGAAGCAGGTTACCAAGTCTCTTAGGCGGTAGGTGAAGTCACCACTTATGTGTCTAGGGGACTCGGTAACCTGTTTCAGTTTCGATTAAAGAATGCCTCTTGGTATTGATTTTATTTTCATTTTCCAAAAGAATATGCCGTGATTTTAATAATTTATTTGTAACATTGAAATTGTTATTTAATTATTCCTACAATATTAAGGACTAGCTAAAAATTAAATTATTGAAATGACATCCTTTACATCCACCTTGTCCTATCCAACAGTTTTCAAAGCTCTCATTTAAGAATTGCCTAATGTCAAGTTGGAACCCCAAATCAATATTTCCCATATTTAGAGGAAGCAAATCTTCTAAATCATTTTATCGGAAACAGAGATATGAACCACGATTTAGCGGACTTGTTTGGTTTTTGAGATACAGGGTGTGTAAATTGAAATATTATTTTCAATTTTTTCAACTAATTTTTACGAGGAACGAAATTTGGTGACCGGGTGTTTTTTGAGGTGAGAAATCCTAATTTGCTATCGGTACAGACAATCAGGTGACATTTTTTACTATGGAAACATTTATGACAATAATATGAATGTCAGTTCAAACAGATAAATCAAAATATATTATTTCCACTTAAATACTTATTTACAAATAATTCCGAACGCTGAATATTCTTATATTGAGTTAACAAATACGCTTCTGTGTTATGGGCAAAGAAGGCAGAATTCAAGGGCTGCTGCATTTCAATAAATTTCCTGAAAATTTTTTTTTTAAATGTGAGGCGATTGCGAAATAAAAGGACATTAAAATCTAAAATTAATGCGGCAGGCAGAAGTATCGAAGGCGTCCAGAAGTTGAAGAAACTATTTTAAATATTGTGGAAAATACTTCAATAATTAGTTCAAGAACCATCGCTGACGAAATTGGAATCAATTCTGCTCCGTAAATCCTAAGAACACTCCATGAGCAACAGGGGACTATGCACCTCGACTGCAATTTTGTCATGAGTCATTGAAATAGGGTGGATTTACAATTTTTAAATCAAGTTCTATTCACTGATAAAGCTTAATTCTCCAGAAAAAGTATAACAAATTTTTATTACCCTCACTTATGGTATGAGGAAAATTCCAATTTATTAAGGCCAGTAAATTCACATTATCAATTCTCTATTAACATATGAACAAGAATTGTCAACAATCAGCTTATTGGCCTCGTTGTACTACCAAATCCGCTAAATCAAGTTTCCCACCTCTGTTTCCTGCAAAATGATTTAGAAGATTTGCGTCTTTTAGGTATGCCAAATAATAATTTGTAGTTCCAACATGACGGACCACCAGCGTATTTCACTGCCCCCGTTAGGCAGTTCTTAAATGAGACCCTTGAAACCCGTTGGATAGGACGAGGTGGATCTATCGCCTGGCCTCCTCGATTCCCTAATATACACTCTATAGACTTTTACCTTTGGGGGCATGTAAAAGAGTTTGTTTACTACTGTTACCTCAAGAGAAAAACCTTTGGCAACGCATAGTGGCCGCATTAGCTTTCATTCTTCAATATATTGGGCTGTATGGAAGAGTAAGGATGAACCTCAAAAAAAGAATACGGTATTGTAATCGAGCCGAAGGTGGCCATTTAAATTATTTCTTGTAATGTTTTTATTAATTTTTACCTAGTACCGCATGTTGTAGGAATAATTAAATAATAATTTAAATGTTAGAAATAAATAATTAAATTAATAAAATCGCGGCATATTTTTCTATTCGTTAATATTTCGAAAATGAAAGCAGAACCACTACCAAGAGGCATTTTTTAATCGAAATTGAAGCAGGTTACCGGGTCCTCTAGGCACATAAGTGGTGACTTCACCTAGCGCCTAAGGGACTTGGTAATCTGCTTCGGTGTAGAAATTTGCAAATTTCTCGAAATTGGTCACCTCTAGCGTAGTTGAACACGTATACCTTTTTTGCTTGGAAAAGATGTGGTGAGAAATAAGGTTTAGTTATAAAAACTCTTAAAAGTTCAGTTTCAAAAAAGTTACGGCAAATTAAGTCAAATTATAATAGCTCTCTTGGTGCTGCGTTAAAACTAATACCAAATTATGATTTCTCTCCTCACACTAAAATGTGTGCGAAAATATTGTTCCTCGTAAAAGTTATTTAAAAAAATTGAAAATAAGACTTCAAATTCAACGCCCTGTATCTAAAAACCAAACATTTGCAGACCCATATAGATATAAACTTTTGGACATGGAATCTCTCATCAAGCGATGGTCCTTGTTTTTTGAAACACCTTGTATAAATAATATTTTAAGGCAAAGGAATAGCTAAATATATGTTTGAAATTATCATGTAAAATGCAGAAATATAATATGAGCATTAGAAAAATAAAAAATGATTTTATTAGAATTGGAACAAAAATTTTCACAGATTTGCTCAATTAACAAGAAACTCACAATTCTTTGTTTAAGGTCTTTTTAAATTAAAGTTACCTTTCGGCGTTCCAACCTTAATTGTACGAGTAATTCTAAAGAATAATCATTTTTGTTATCTTACTACTAAATGAGCTGCAGAGAAACTTGAGTACACTTTACTTAACAATTACCACTTCTTAACATATTTTGGCAAGCCTTAATTTTTTTAAACCAATCGTTATATTTAGTTCCGTATTTGAAACTAAATATATATAAGAAAAATACCTTGCCTAAATTAGGTGACCTAATTATCCTCTAAATTATTAAAAGTTTTTTCCAGATATGACTAATTAAAAACCCTGTCTAATTAAAAATAAGCAATTTCCTGTCTAAATGGAAATATATTTCTCAAGGGCTTGAACATAGCAGTTTGACCTTGTTGATATCTTAAATATAAAATATAAAAATAGGAAAGGAAAAGACACCCACGCTGCGCTCCGTTTTTGGTTTTGAAATGTAGGTCAAATATAATATAATAGAAGACATGCTTTTTATAAAAGCTTTTTGACCTTATGATATATTACCCTAAATTGTATGTTGCCATGCATCTTGCACAATATGTATCGCCTGTGTTTAGATGTATTTTCAACTTGAATAAATGGCGACTAAACGTAAAATACCTACATATTTATCCAAAAAAGTTGAGTTACTGAAATGGAATAATAAAAATGTATGTGTAGGTGTGTTTATCCAAAATCCCACACAATCTCTAGTGATATTTGATTCGCCCGCAAATGGCTTCCTTACTGCGAGGCAATTTAATTTATGTGTAGTAAAGAAGCAGCTTGAAAAAATATTTTAAAAACACCGTTACTATTTTTATAAGTGTTAATTTTATATTATGAATTAATTCGGGGCAAACGCCTAAACAATTTCGCGGAAGAAGGATACGTAATTATAATTACCTTCTTTAAGCTTCCACCTCGTCGCCTATGTGTACAGGCGAGTACAGAGATCACCTCGTGATAACACAAATAACATCGTTAGAAATCAGATCGACTACATTCTCGTAAATAAAAGATTCCGAAACAGCTGCATTTCAGACAAATCATATCCTGGTGCCGACGTATCTTCAGTCCATTGCCCTTTACTAGGCAAATTTAAGACCAGTTAAGAAAAACTTTAATTTCGAAAAGTTGAAGGAAATCGACATTGTCAAGAAAATTTTTAACCAGGTTGGAAGGACACATCTTAGCGGAAAACTAAGGCAGAAACGAGCTGGAGGACGAAACATATCTTGACATTAATAGAACACTGAAGAAATACTAAGAAAAACCTAGCTAAATACCAAAAGACACATAATCAGATAAGGCTGAAAATAAGAAGGGCAAAACAAAACTGGCTGAAGGCACAATTTGCGGAAATAGAGACTCTCGACCGGAGGTATGACCTTTTTAACATGCACAAAAAAGTCAAAGAATCTGCTGGAATACAAAATTAATTTAGTCGCAAGATTGCACAAATCTAATGACAAAATTATCACCGACAAAAAATCGAAATATACACACAATACACAATACAATCCGAACCTGGAAGACGTTCAAGAAATAATGACAAAGGTGCAGGTAGAAGATACGGCTGTTATAGCACAGCAGATCGAAAAGGTCCAAACGTACAATTATCTTGGAACAATCATTAACCAGGATTGGAATCATTTTCAGAAAATACATTGCAGAATAGAAAAGCGCAGAACTGCTTTTTTAAAGATGGCAAAATATTCAGATGCCACGACCTAACATTGATAACGAAGATCAGGTTCCTTAGATGCTAAGTTTTTCCGGTTGTGCTATATGGGATGAACATTCACAGAAGCTTCATGTAAGAAAATCGATGCGTTGGAGATGTTGTATTTTAAAAATACCTTGGACTGACCATGTTACTAATATGGCAGTTTTAGAGAGATTAAAGAGGAAAGGAACTGCTTACCATCGTAAAAACCTGTGAACCGGAGTTCTTGGGTCATGTCGTGACATGACAATGCAATTGATATTTTAAGGGAAAGTCGATGGAAAGAAAGTATACGGAAGAAGACGTATATCTTGGCTCAAGAACCTTGGAATATAGTACAATACAACAACAGTGGGTTTCTTCCGAGCTGCAATAAACAATGTCCAGATTGTCATGATGATCGTCAACATCTGAAGCGGATTAGCACCATGAGAAGAAAAAGAAGAAGAAGTAATGTATTTTGTTGTTTTTTTTTAAATCCATGTACAGGCACCTTTTTGCTTGAAGACTAAAATGAATAAATACTAACCACCGCGGTTAAACTGTTAATACAAGACTAAAAAATTGGTAATAGGAAATGTGTAAAATGGATTCTGTTCATTAACAGACTGGTTTAGCCTCATTAGTTGTACTAATGTATCGTGTGTGTAATCGGGAGAAAAAAATGCAGGTCGTTGCTTAATAACAGCAAGATGCTAATTATTATAAAACGTCAAACCATTGTCTTTACGTAGTAAAGTGTACTCTACACTCAACATCAAAAAATATAGTGAATTTAGTTACTTAGTTTTCATTCTGAAGCACAAATTTCATTTCACGAGAGGTTGTAATTACGTCAACAATTGCCTTACCTTTCTTAACAAATAAAGTAGCTCAAAAATAGATTAAAACAAATTAGTGACGTCATAAATATTGGCCGTTTTTAAAACCCAAAATGGACAGCTGATTGTTTAGAACTTGAATAATATTAATAAAATGTGTCATTTATCAAATTTGCGAAAAAAAATGATTTGTCAAGAGACACGTCAGGATTCATTTCTCTTCCTATTTTTATTGTGCACTTTTATCCATAGAAATGGTATGGTCGGAGTGCAAGAGGTACTATGATTCGAAAATATGTTCAGTCAATCCGGCTACTGCCAAAGCGTTCTTAAGCTCATTGAATGAAGCACTCAAAAAACTCATGTTTTAAATTGACAATATTTCCTTGAATGGTTCTCAATTCTAGAGATGACCCCTGACAAATGGACCTATTATTGTCGTCATACGAATAATCATATTCCATCAGACTAGGAAAGAGATCGCTATTTGGACTCTTCAGATATTCTTCCAGTTAATATAAATTTAAACGATTCAGATTCATCAGACTCTCGCAGTGATGACAAAAGTGTTTCGAATTCGTAGAAATTCTGATGCAACAGAATTCTATGTTATTTTAGTTTATAATTTGTATTCTTGGTTTATGTTCATTGATGTTTCGTTGGGAGTGTTTTTTTGTACAAAATGTTGTATTATCTTTTTTCTCTCATAGTTATGTGTATTATTTATAACTACATGTATAGTTTAGCAAATCGTTTTGTAGTGAATTACTGTATTTACACAAAACCCATATTAAATTATTATATGTATTTTTTAGCAGTGTTATAAAACTGCAAAGAGTCCTGAAACACCGGTCCTGCATATTTTTTTTTTAATTAACACTAGTATGGCTGTGAACGTCCTTGAAAAGATTTATTTATTTATTTGTCCTTAGAAGTTCGAAACATTTTTATTAACCTGCAATACTTATCTAAGCCAATAAAACAAACGGTTTGTTTTTTTTTAGACAACATACGTCTATTGAGCTATTTTTTGAAAATATGTTTTACAATAAACAAACAAAGAAAATAAGCTTGATTATCATCAGAGAATCATGTCTCATTGACAAAGCAACCTTAAAAATAGAAATGTTTGATAATACCTTATAGAATAACTTAGACTATGTTAAAAAAAAGTAATCTAATCATTGAAAGCCTCACAAAATATACACATAAAACATAATAATACCATACATCTATATAAGGACAAATGTGAGTCAGTAATACAAAGAATTAAAAAAAAACAATCTGAAAAAGAAAAGCAAATGTCAAGTCACAAATATTGAAAATATTATACCTACTGTCATAGAGGGTTATCATAAAATTCCTGCAGGTTGCAGTATGGTTTTAGCTTAAGTATGTATTTGAGAGTTCGTCTAAAGGACTTTTCAACAGTAATTAATGTCAGGTTCATGAGTAAGTAATTGTAAATCTTAACATTTTTATAAATCAATGAGTTAGTTAAGGCAAATTTGGGAGCACTATGTCTAAAAAAAATTCCTTTTTTTTGTGCATTAAGCAACAAGTCTCCAAGGTAAAAAGAGAAAAGACAGTTAAAATTTCATCCCTTATAAAAAGAGATTTACAGTGTTCCCTAAACTTTGCTTTATATATGTAGCACAGCGACCTTTTTTTGCAAAATCTCCAAAAAGCGATCCCATATCTTATGTGACATTCGATTAAAGAATAATATGCTAACTTTTTACTAAGTGGAGTTACGTGAGTAGAGATTTTTATTCAAAATCATTATCAAATAACATAACGATTATTAACGTGACCGTACGTATGTATTTCGCTTTCCGAATATTTCATGTTTTAAGTGGTTTTATTCAAGATATCTATATTGAATTTGGTACGATCTTGTTCGTTTTTATACGGACAAACCAATTTGATAGTTATTAGTGTAGTATATTAATCTGTTAGTGATTTAATCAATGTATATTGCCTAGTTTGAATTAAATTAATTTCGACCTCGAGTTAATCCGTAGGAAAAAAAACTTTTTTTGTGCTTCTCGATGCCTGATCTCTGCGGACAGTGTACGACACCGATAAGTCGGTCAATTCCGGGCGTCAGGTGTATTGCACGATGCGGGAAGTTTTATCATTTGAAATGTGTAAAATTGCCTCCGAGCTATGTTGATATTCCTGTCGATTCTGGAGTTTATTGGAAGTGTTCTGAAAAGACGATCTATGAACAGCAACTTGTCACAAAAATAGATTCCATTCAGAGCGATATAAAAATTATAAAAAACGAACAAGCCGATTTTAAAAGGTCACTTAACTTTTACGGTGACAAGATAGATGATTTTGGCAAAAGAATGGAAGGATTTCAGGCCGTTGTTAACACTATTGGTGGCTTACGTGAAGAACTGACTTCTCTCAAAAACGAGTGCAGTGCGCTACGTTCGGAAACTGAACTTTTGCACCAGATAGGCCGGTCAAATAACGTCGAAATTTGTGGTATTCCCGAAGAAATGAAGACCTAACCTCCACTGTGCGAAATGTTGCCGACAAGTTGAATTTTGCCCTGGCAAACACTGACATCGAGGATATTCATCGTGTGGCCCTTTATTCCGACAATGATCAAAACAAGCACAAAAATATTATAGTAAAATTTGTATCTCGCTAAACTAAACGTAATTTTATGAATGCTGCTCGCAAAAGTCACAAAAAACTTACTTGCTCGGACCTTGGCTTCACAGATAATACCCCGGTGTATGTTAATGAACATTTGTCTCCGTATTATAAGCTTCTTTTCAGAAAATGTCGTGACTTTTGCCGCCAGCACGGATTTGAATACTGTTGGGTTAGAGATACTAAAATCTTTATCAAGAAGGCAGGCGACAGTCGTGGTATACATGTTCCTAGTGAGGACGTACTAGCTAAGCTAAATGTTGCTTAGTTTTTCTCAGTGTTAATTTAGCATAACCAATGATTTCACGATGGAGCTCAATAACCTTAGTCTGTATTATCAAAATACCAGAGGATTAAGAACAAAAACTTTCCAATTTTTGGAGTCATCGTCAACAGCCGACTTTGACATAATTTGCATTGTTGAAACCTGGCTTAAAGACAACATATATTCTTCTAAATTGTTTTATGATTCGTATACGGTCTACAGAAAGGATCCTGACAAGGTTACCAGTGGCAAACGTGATGGTGGGGGCGTGATAGTTGGAGTGAAATCTGAATTTAATTCTGAGTGTTTACCACAGTGGTTTTGTAATGGATTGGTGAAGGATCTATGGGTGTCCGTAGCTCTGGAAGGTGATAAGTCACTATTTCTTTGTTGCGTCTATGTGCCTCCTCACGCAAACGCTAACCATATTTTATCTGATTTTAGTAAAGTAGAAGGTATTATAAGTAAATATCCTGATAATAAAATTATTATTGTAGGTGATTATAACCTACCTGGTATAAAGTTGGAGCTTAGCGTAGATGGAGGTATTAAACACTGCTTACCTTCCGGAGTGGCGGGTCCCATGGGTGAAATTTTAGTTGATTATTTATGTATATTAGAACTTTACCAATACAATTTTATTCAGAACGCCCACCGAAATGTGCCTGACTTGGTGCTTGCGAGGAGTCTTACTGACGTGACCATTAGGCCGGCTGAGGCAGCTTTTGTTCCCGAAGACCAATCTCATAAAGCATTGGAATTTTACTTTCATACTAATAACATCAAACTAATACAAAAAAGCCTTAATGTGTAAAAATCTTTCATAGAGCCCATTACACTCTTATTAATCGATGTATTTCAGAAATTAATTGGAGCGGGGCCTTTGTCGATGGAGATTCGAATAATAATATATCCAAATTTTATTATGAATTAAATAAGATTGTTAATAATCATGTTCCGAAAAAAAAGTCTAATCACTGTAAATATCCTATTTGGTTCTCTAGAAGCACTATTAGCTTATTAAAACAGAAAGATAAGCACCATAAGAATTGGAAACACTCGCAAAATCCGAAGTCTATAATCAATTTTCTAATTGTCGAAAAAAAGTAAAAAAAGCTATTAATTTAGATTACCAAAAATACGTAAATAAAACTGAGAACGACATTAAAGAAGACAGTGAATGCTTTTGGTCTTTTATTTCAAATAAAACAAATTCCAAAACAATTCCTCAAAAAATTTACTTTCGAGATAAAGTTGCCTCGGATCCACAATCGGTTTGCGAACTTTTTTCTGATTACTTCAGCAGTGTGTTTGAATCTAATAACACACCCGTACTTATAAATCCACCATGCTCATTAAATTACTTTAACATAAAAAATATTGATATAAATGATATATTACAGTGCCTCAGGAATTTGGATGCTCGAAAAGGTGCAGGCCCTGACGGGTTTCCAGCTATTTTCCTAAAAGAATGTTGTAATTTCCTTTCAATTCCTCTGCATATTTTGTATAATGAGTGTTTATCCGAGGGAATATTTCCAGATGCGTGGAAAGTAGCACAAGTCATTCCAATCTTTAAATCAGGCCAAAAAGAGGATATCACAAATTATAGACCTATTTCACTTTTGAATTTATTTGGTAAGGTTTTCGAATCCATACTAACTAACGAAATATTCTTTTGGAGTAAAGAAATATTAACTAATTCACAGCACGGTTTTTTTAGAAAAAGATCTACCTTATTCAACTTGACTCCCTTTGTACAGGATACATTGGAAGTGATTGAGAGCGGAGAATCTGTAAGCGCCATGTACGCCGACTTTTCGAAGGCGTTCGATAAGGTTTATCACCCGACTCTCGTTGCCAAAGAACCTGCTGAGGCTCCTAACATTATATTTGGCTGATAGATATCAGTATGTCGCAACAAATAGTGTGTTTTCTGAAAAATTTTTTGTAACTTCTGGGTACCCCAGGGCTCGCACCTCGGGCCGTTACTATTCAGTATATTTATAAATGACGTTACTCCTTGCTTTTGAACATTCAAAGGTCTTGCTTCATGCTGACGACCTAAAAATATATAAAACCATTTATGATATATCAGATTACAATACTCTTCGGCGTGACCTTGACAATTTCTCTCTTTACTGTAACGTAAATCGATTGTTTCTTAATATTAATAAGTGTTTTGTTATGCTGTTTTCTAGAAAAACAAGTCCCCCCATGCATGCTCTTCTTCTGAACAATGCTGAGTTGCAACTTAAGAGTGCGATCAGGGATCTGGGTGTAATTTTGGACAACAAACTTAATTTTGAAAACCACATTAACAGTATATGCCAGAGAGCGCTCCGGATCCTTGGTTTTGTTCTTAGGGCAACTAGAGACTTTCGAAATCCTTAATCTATTATGTTATTATATAACTCTAAGATTAAGATCTGTTCTCGAATACGCGTCTACAGTGTGGAAGTGTGGAAGTGTTCAGAAGAAATTGGTTAGTAACCTGAATTTTCGATTCCACAGGCTTGGACACTTTAATACATATGAAAGCAATCTATCTTTTTATACAATGAACAGTTTATATGTACGTAGGAAAATATTTGATAGTGTTTTTGTATTTAAAATCCTAAATAATTTAGTTGACTCTCCATATTGTTTAAATTATATTAGTATAAATTGTAAGCCTTACGTAACGAGCCATAGGAATCCCTTGCAAGCACCCCAAACAACTACTAACTACTTTTATAATACCCGTTAATAAGATGCATGAACACAGTCAATAATATGTGTGCTGAAAACCCAGATATTGACATTTTTCATAGTGGTCTATCTAAATTTATAAAATCCATATTCTTCAACTTCAGAATATAATATGATTCTACAATATACAAATTTTTCTATATTTATTATTAGTCAACAGCAGTAATCTGAACTTTTGATTGTAATTTTGATGCATTGGCTTCACGCATCTTCTCGGTAACGTCAGATATTTTTTGTGTACAAGTTTCTTTTAGTAATTAATTTTCTTATTAAAACATAGGTTAACTGAACGTCGCTGAGACGACAAACAAATGTCAAATCTAATTATAATTTCTGCCCTATTATTGGGTGCTCAGACCACCCGTTGGGCTGTGCTAATAAATAAATAAATAAATAAATAAATAAATAAATAAATATGAAACCCAAAAATTTTGTGACAGATTGGTTTTTTATTTGAATACTATTTAGATCTATCCCATTCAATGTAAACTTAAAAGTAAGAATGGATGATTTATAACAGTTAAAACTTTGATAATATATAATTTGAGCCACACCATTCTTTCACCCTCTCTAAATCCTCACAAACGGTATTCATTAGACAGTTGTGATCAGCTCCCCTCCAGAGAAGAGTAACATCTGCAAAAATAGTACAAGTTCCTTCCATATCCAAAAAGGCAAGATCATTAAGTTACAATAAAAATCATTAAAACATTATATCTTTATTAGAAAGAGTTTACTCAGTTATTTAGTTTCTTTTTACGTACATAAATATGCCATGCCTACATTAAATAAACAATAGCTCGGATATCTATTTGCTTTTTCGAGACAACCTAAGATATGACCAAAATTAATATGTTCTCGCACTTGTAGAGAGTTAGCAATCGTACTAAGATCGCGCTCTGTAACTGGTACCAACAATTGTATATATATATATATATATATATATATATATATATATATATATATATATATATATATATATATATATATATATATATATATATATATATATATATATATATATATATATATATATATATATATATATATATATATATATATATATATATATATATATATATATATATATATATATATATATATATATATATATATATATATATATATATATATATATATATATATATATATATATATATATATATGGTTTTATGTAGAGATTTTTTTAACGGCATATAGAAAAGTGTTTTTTTTCTTCGCATAACGACTCCGAGATCCATTATAAATATGTATTGATACACTTGGTCGAGCAGTCCAGAGCCAGTTGACCAGCAATACGAATCAGTATCGACCTTTACTGTGGATAATCAAAGGTTGACTAGCACTCGTCTCTGATATTACCAGTCAAAATCCTACAGTAAGGATAATTCTATTACTGCAGTCGAACAAGTACTATAACATTCTTTTTCCAAGGAGCAAAAATTAATCTTAGTCATCCACTTGATAGATCCCAAAAGTAAAATTCATTACTATCTTTATTCTCACAGCTCAAATTGGTACCCAATAATAGAGAACAATGCATCAGTAGTAACTAGCGTACACCACCCTCACGGTTTCGATTCGCATGCGCTGCACAATAATCAATAATAAATCCTAAAATTCTAGCAGGTCAAACCCCTGTGACGTGGTACAAAATCACCACAATGCGAAATACGCCATTAACAAAAATAAGTACGAGTATATACAAAGATGCACACACTTATACCTGTTCGCCTCCAAATATTTATATTATTATATTCATATTTACTCTATACACACAGATCTATACATATTCCGACCAATACACATATTTACATATACATATATTTCGGTCGATATCCTGTGTTATCTAGGTGTCACATGTTAGGTAAAGTAATCTTATTTAAACTTAGGCAATATCAATTACAAATTATCCGTTTATCATAAAAGAACCATTGAAAACTTAACCTTAAATCATACTTTTGTCATGTCCAAGTCAATTAATATGTTTAGTTTTTGTTTATTGAAATTTAGACGGTTAAATCATGAACCTGTAAAAATAGCTTAAAGGAAAATTTTACGGAAAAAATCATGTCTCCTGTTTGTACAGTATGTACATTTTATTTTGCAACAGTTATAATCGGCGATAAGTTCTTTATTTTTTAAGTTATCGAAGTAAGCCAAAAAAATTATAGGGTCACTTCTTTTTTTTTGTATTACGTGACATAAAAATACATTCGGTTAAATAAAATATGGATCCAAATTGCATTTTTTTTTAAAATAGAATGCCCTATATTTTATGTGATATATCCATTATACTGGAAAAACTAATTTTTTATATACCCCGTGTCAACGAATCTATTACACAGGCCATAACTTTTAAAGTATTTGATGTATCAAAACGAAATTTCGTATTTTTAGGGCTTGAAATAATGACAGAATAATACAATTGTTAAGTTTTACTGATTAGTCTGATAGCTAGGAACAAGAGAAGTTGATAAAATCATCTTTTTGTGTCTAACTATTTTTTTCAAATGACGACCCTTTTTAGACAAGCACTTTGTGAAAAGAGGATTTTTCTGCAATGTAACAGTACTAATTTTTTTCGATTGGATTAAAAATAAACTCAAAAATTAAATATTACTAAGAAAAATACTCGATAATTAAATATTTACTTTTATCAAGTGTGCCATGGATACCCACGCTGGATATTAAGTAGGATTTTTAATTATGACAGTTGATTGATCAAGATTACTTACGTTGGATCTATCTATGCGTCATGTCACGTAAAGTCTGCCTAGCCTATCTCTATTGATGAAGAGAATGCACGCCTATGCGCCTAACGCTGGAAACAGCATTTTTTTTATACAGTTTTCTGCTGCTCCTCTTCAGATATCGTCGACAAATTTAGGCGTGCAAATTTGTATCTTTGGCGAACAAATAGTTCAAAATATTAAACAAAAATTTAACTTCAATAACGCTATAAAATATAAAAGCACAATATTCGAATTAACTGTAGTTGTTCAAAAAGCATTCCTCCTTATTCACGACACATTTCCGCTCGTTCAATTGCTTCTCTCAGCACGTTGTTCAGCATTTGAGGCGTAATACTTCGAAATATACGTACAATCCTTTTTTATAGGATTTCAAGTGTGGCTGGGGCATACACTCTTTCTTTAACATATCTCCAAATAAAGAAATCGAGAACAGTGAGATCCGGTGAACGGGCGGGCCACCGTACTAGGCCATTGGTTGCAATAACTTTATTATTAAAATGTTCAATTAAATAATTAAGAGCTTCTCTGGTATTGTGAGGCGGTGCTCTATCTTGCTGAAAGTAAATTCGGCGTAAAACTTCTAACGGTAGATCGTTAAGATGTTGTTCAATTTCATTTTGGCCTAAGTATCTAACCCCTGTTAATTGGCTTTGGAATAAAATTGGTCCAATTATTCTGTTACCAACGACACCAGCCCAGACATTGACACCAAACCTTTCTTGAAAATTTCCTACTCTCATTTCATGTCGATTTTGTTGGGTCCAGTAACGAGTGTTTTGCTTGTTAAACATACCATTATTAGTAAATCTGCATTCGTCAGAAAATAAGATAAAGGTGATAAAATCTGGGTCAATTTTACAATTTTGGAGCAACCAATCACAAAACAATACCCATCTATGGCTATCGTCAGGATACAAATGTTGGTGTAACTGGTACTTAAAAGCTCGATATCCGTGTTTCTTTAGTATTTTTCTAGCTGATTCATAACTTACACCCAGTTCGTGGTTAATTTTTTTTAAAGAAACAGTTTTATCAAATTCAGCCATAGCAAGAACGTTAATCTCCATTACTTCATTTATAATAAATCTGTCTTCTGCCACTTGATTTCCTTCTTGATTCTTAAAACGATTCACGGGATATGGAAAATACTGATGGACTGGATGGTGCCGGTCGGGGTATCTCTGAGAATACAACTCAGCAGCATTCTTTGAATTTTTATGACATTCTCCAAATATTAATACCATATCGACTTTTTCACTTTGAGTATACATTATTTTAACTTTTGAAAAACAAAATAATACTGATTATCGAGTATTTTTCTTAGTAATATTTAATTTTTGAGCTTATTTTTAATCCAATCCTTTTTTCAAAAACTGCTTGTCTAAAGAGGGTCGCATTTTGAAAAAAAAAATAGTTAGACACAAAAATTTGATTTTACTAACTTCTCTTGTTCTCTATGTTTTGATAAGATTTATTATTACCTACCAAATTAGCACGATTAATTAATATTTGTTGTGTTAGTAAGCGAAAAGGAGGGATGGACCAAAATCTCGCATTTCATATATTTTCTGAAGTTTTTAGAGGCACCAAGTTCTTTTCTAATTCTATAAATTATTTTAGTCTTTAACAATTTGCATTATTGATTTTCTATGTAGACGGCTTTTTATAATTATAATATCGTTGTTTGATTATTCAAGCATCGATAATATTACTTATCGTCATTCTAGCCAAATTTTAAGTGTAATAGATCGTTACCGCCGAGACTCGGTGGAAACGATTAGACCCGAGTACCTGTTCTAGTTATTAAGGTACGTCTAACATTTTAACCTAGGGTTAGCCCTCGAAAACTTTGAGCCTCATCTTTTTAGTAAAACTTCTTATAAATAAAACTAAAAAAAGGGAAATAAACATTTTTATAAAAAAAATGTAAAAAAAATATTTTATTGTTATTATTATAGGTCTTAGTTGGGCGTGGACTTCATGAAATAACATTTCCAAGATAAGGAAGTAAAATATTACTTTTTATTTTTCGATATATTCTTTTCAAGTTGGTTTTCTGCTGTTAATGGAAGGTATTTTACAATTTTTCTTAAAGGTTTTATATAAGGGGGTGGTTTAAGGTTTGATAAAATAAGCAGTTTTGTTTATTTTTTTAGTAAATTGATAAGACAACAAATATAGCGAAAATCTTTAAAACTTTAAGTGGTTTTTTTCTAAAATTTTATCCATGGATTTTCATTACGTAACGGCCAACAGTATTTAATTTTATATGGATTATATGCCATGCACTACTTGCACCTCCCATAGGCGTTTAGTTTCGAGGTCCTGCATTAGTTCTATACCCTTATATTTGCTTTTAAATATAGATGCCATCTACCAATGGCCTTTTCTTTTCACTTCCTCATTAAGAATTACAAACGATGCATTTGCAATGAAAAGCATTGGTTCAATATTCGCTTTAACGTCTACATTAACCGAACGTATGCTTTGTACGGTAGCGTTCGCCCGTTTTCCGACAGTCAGTTGTTTCGGAGGAATTAAAAACGAACGTTTTCACTGTATGCGTGCTGTGTTGTTCGTGCAATCTTGTTCGCTAAGTGAGTGCGCACCTAGGAAGCTGCATTAGCGGAGAACGTTCCAGAGTCTTTTTAATAATTGATGACCTTACGAGTTCAATCCAAAATATAATGCCGTGAGCAGTTTAGTTTCTTTTTATTCTTTTTTTTTTTATACAGAAAAGCCAAAAATCCTCCTTACCGGTACAATCTAACCCTAGCGATACTCTGGGCAACTTTCTCGTTTGTTTCATTTTGTATATTAAGTATTATTATTATTTTATGATTCTCTAGGCAAACACCAGAATATAAAAAGCGTCGATTATTTATTAATTAGTTAGCCAATGTATGCGCTATTTTAGATTCGCATATGATAGAATAGAAAAATGTGGAACTTAGAAAAGTGTAAAAGAATTATGCCAGCTATGAACACACATTTTACTTTAGAAAATTTAGGCGAGTTTAGAATGGAAGAAATGTATGATTAAGTTTTTTAATGGAGCAGAAAAAAATTTATTTTATTTATTTTTTATTTATTTATTTACACTACCCCACAGGGCAGTAGCCCCTATTATTGGGCAGGATACACAGCAAATATTAAGTTATACAGATAAACAAATATATATCCAGCAATATAAATTATCAAATAGCTAACATATATAGTTAAATAACTAAAACTAAAATAACTTATCAAATATTGAACATACTATATAATTGTAAATAACTAGAACTAACAGATTTAATATTTTTATCATTACAATGGAAAATATCCAAATAATCCTTCAAGCGATTGTGAATAGAATACATATTGTGCAGTGGGGAGAGGTTAGGCTTCGCCCCCCTTAAACCCCCCTCACCCTCACCTTATCTTCTTTCTCTCCCTTCCGTCTTTCTCTTTTTTATATGTTTCTCCGTTTTCCTTCCTTCTCCTTTTTCCTTCCTTCTCCTTTTTCCTTCCTTCTTCTTTTTCTTTCCTTCTCCTTTTTTCTTTTCTTCTTTTTTAATCTAACCTAACCTAACCTAACCTAACCTAACCTAACCTAACCTAACCTAACCTAACCTAACATAACCTAACCTAACTTAACTTAACCTGAAGAGGGTAGCCCGAAATTGGGGAGCCGGGATTTGAGTCTCGGAAATTAAGGGGTCCGGGGGGAAGGGGGAAGGGGGGAGGGGGGAGGGGGAGGGGGGTAAGGTAGTTGATCGGCTTGGGAAAGTGGTTTTTAGAGATTGTCGTTCAACTTTAAGTAGGACACATGTGATTAACTTTTGCATATAAAATCGCCTCAGCGAAGAGACGAATGCAATTGATTTCTGCATTCACACTGTGCAGAGCTCGCGAGTTTTCTGGTGTTTACATTGTGTTTATTTGGTAATTTTTCAATTTTTATTTTTATTTCTAACATTTTTATTTGGCAAGATTTAATTCTTATATATATTGGTGACATTTTTATGTACATTTGTGGCATTTTATTTGTTATTACGATTTTTTTTCATAATGGACAATTTTTTGGCATCGAGTAGCAAAATTATTGACAATGACTTTGACTTATACACATGTACTCAAATGCAGAATTTTGCAAACCAACAAAACAATGAAACAGACGTATTTACAACTAGTCAACAACAAACTATTCAGGACTTGAATGAAATTATTTATAATAGCCAAGTTCAAAATAATGCCAACAAACAGAACAACGAAAAATATTTATTTACAGCTAGTCAACAAGAAACTCTTGACGATCTTAATGACATTATTGACAACAAATCGGACTTAATTACAACAAAAACTAAACAAACTCTTGAAGAACTGAATGACATTGACGAAACTCAAAATTCTAGCGATGAGGATATTGTTTGTTTTCAAAAATCTAATACAAATTATTTAACATTAAAATCGCCAATTAATTCTCCGAGACCAATTTGCTCTCCCTTTTTGTTTAGTGAAAATTCTGATTCGGAAGAAGAACAAATTGATCAAAATTTAAGTTTGGCTATTTGTCCTACTAATTCACCATATGATATTGTAAATTCTGATTCGCAAGAAAAACAAATTGATCAAAATTTAAGTTCGGCTATATCTTCTATTAATTCACCATTTGCTATTGTAAATTCTGATCCGCAAGAAAAACAAATTGATGCAAATTTAACTTCGGATATTTCTCCTAATAATTCACCAGTTGAACAAAATTCAATTTCGAAACCATCATTTATCATTAAAAAAAATTTTAAAATTAATAAAAAAAATAAAAATCAAATAGCAAACCTTAAGTGTCTGGGTTTCGCTATTCAAAATTTAACTAATTTGATCACAATTAAAAAGGGAGACGAAAGTACGGTGAATTATGTTAAACAGGCCTTTGACAAATTAGTTGACTCATTTGAAGAAATGGATTCATAAAGTCAATTAATTTCTATTGCTTTTTTCAAAATTTGACTATAACTAAATAAAAATGCACAATATTAATTTTATTATTACACAAAGAACTTCAAAAATGCAATTGCTTTTTTCAAAATTTGACTATAACTAAATAGAAATGCACAATATTAATTTTATTATTATTATTATCCAGAAAACTTCAGAAATGCATAAGTGTGTAATATGTAATAAAGTCTTCACTAGAAAGGATAATTTATTGCGACATAATAAAAAACATGTTAACGGAAATTCCACAAAACTCAACAGTTGGTTGAAAAAACCAAAGCTTGTTAAAGGTAAGAACATTTTATTTTTCATGTTATATTTTGTAAAATATTTTTTTCTTAATTTATAGATTCTACAAATATTGTAAAATATTGTAAAGAATGCAAGAAAAATATAAACCAAAGTCTATGGGGTGGACATCTTCGATCTAGTGTGCACAAGAACAATTCCAAAATAGGCTTGGAGGAAGGTGTTGAAATTATCAAGTCAGCATTCAGGGAACGAATAATATCTTATAGGATTTCCTCACACCAAAACTTCATAAATGTGAAAGAGTATTTTCAACATTTGGAATACAAAATTGCACATCTAATAGATCAAGAACTGCAGAAACATAAATGTATCAAGCTAAATATGGAACTGTTCGGTTTCTATTTTAACCCCAGCAGCGACAGCTATGATGTCAAATCTTTTAATGCGCCGTTCCAAGTCATTTGCCAGGGATATCAGAAAAAAGAACTGTTAGAGCAAATCTGCACCATTATTGACCAGAAAGCTGACGAATTTGCAGAAAGAGATTCAGGTAAAGAATTTATTTTCGATTTTACAACAGCAACAAAAAAAGTAATTTTTTAATTTTTACGTTGCAGGATGGGCTTTGATGAATTTACTTCATTTGGAAATTAATGTTAACAAGCACAATCCGCTGAGAGCCTCATCTTTTATCGAACTTCCTCAAGAGATCAAGAGACGTCAAGCTGTGATCAACATTAGGAATGATGACAACTTTTGCTTCGCCTGGGCAGTTGTGTCTGCTCTTCACCAACCAAGCGGATTAGATTTTGAAACTTCATCCTACCCACACTACTCTTCTGTTTTGGATATGTCAGGTATAGAATTTCCAATGTTGCTAAAGAACATTAAGATTTTTGAAGAAAAAAATAACATTTCTATTAATGTATATGGATTAGAAATTATAAATCCTAAAAAGGGGTATGAAGTAATTGGTCCACTTTATTATTCATCGAATAAAAAAAATCAACATGTCAATTTATTGTTAATAAGTGATGATGATGAAAAAACTTTTCATTATTGCTATATTAAAGATTTATCAAAACTAGTTTCTGCACAAATTTCTAAACATCACGGAAAAAAATATATTTGCGATGGTTGTTTACAATATTTCCCTACAGAAGAAAATTTATTACAACACAATAGCTATGATTGTGATCATTTACGAATTAACCTACCTTCTAAAGAATTAATAAAAGATAAGTTTGGAAACTATTCATATGATAATATTTTGAAATTTGTAAATTATCATAAACAAATGAAAGTTCCTTTCGTGGTGTATGCAGATTTTGAATGCATTTTAAAGCCTTTAAATAATGACAATGTTGATAAAAATCCTAATACTTCATACACCTTAAAACAATATGAACATATTCCACATTCATTTGCCTATTACATTAAATGTTCATTCGACGATAATTATTCTAAATTTGAAAAATATAGAGGTCAAAATTGTGATACATTATTTATAAATTCTTTAGAAAGAGATGTGTATAACATATACAATAAATATTTAAAGACTCCTAAAAAGATGATTCCTTTGAACGAACTGGACAAAATTTATCATAACTATGAAACAGTTTGTCATATTTGTAATAAACCTCTTTTAAATGACAGGGTTGCAGATCATTGTCATATAACCGGTCTTTATAGAGGTCCAGCTCATTCACTCTGCAACATAAATTACAGAATACCTAACTTTATTCCAGTTATATTGCATAATTTGCGTAATTATGATTCTCATCTATTTCTTAAAAAATTATGCTTAAACAAAGAACAACTAACAGTTATCGCACAAAACAAGGAAAAATATATTTCATTTGAAAAGCTTATTCATGTGGATAACTATTTTGATAAAAAGACACAAAAGGCTAAGAAAAAAAATATATTATTAAGGTTTATTGATTCTTTTCAATTTCTATCCCATTCTTTATCAAAACTCTCTGAAAGCTTAAAAGATGAACAATGTAAGGAAATAAAAAAAATTTTCAATGATGAAGAAAGATTTAAACTTATTCGGCAAAAAGGTGTATTTCCTTACAATTATATTGATGATTATTTAAAATTAGAAGAAACAACTTTACCTCAAAAAGACCAATTTTATAATACTTTAACGGATGAGCACATCAGTGATGCAGAATACCAAAGAGCTGTAAAGGTTTGGCAATTGTTTAAATGTGAATCTCTTGGTCAATACTCCGACGTTTACTTACTCTCTGATACTTTACTTTTGGCAGATATTTTTGAAAATTTTAGAAGCACTTGTTTATCCACATATAAGCTCGATCCAGCTCATTTTTACACTTTTCCAGGTTTATCTTGGGAGGCGTGTTTGCGTTATACTGGAATAGAGTTAGAATTGTTAACTGATCCAGATATGATACACTTTTTCAAAAAAAGCGTTCGCGGTGGTGTGAGCTCTTGCATTTGTAGAAAATCTGAAGCTAATAATCCATTTCTTTTAAATTTTGATCCTTTAAAGCCAACTAAATACATAATTTATTATGATGCAACAAATTTGTATGGTTATGCAATGTCACAGCACATTCCAACGGGAGATTTTGTTTGGTTAACAGATAAAGAAATCAATGATTTAAATATTATGAATATTTCTAAAAAATCTAATAAGGGATATGTTTTAGAAGTTGATTTAGAATATCCTACAAGTCTACATTCCTATCATAACGATTTTCCGTTTTGTCCAGAAAACTTTAAACCGCCAAATTCTAAATGCATAAAATTAATACCCAATTTAAATGATAAATCAAAATATGTTATTCACTATCAATTATTAAAACAATGTTTGGAACATGGTCTCAAGTTAACTAAAGTTCATAGAGTTTTACAGTTTTCTCAATCTGATTGGTTGAAAAAATATATAGACTTGAATTCAAGATTAAGAAATGATTCAAAGAATGAATTTGATCGTAATACTTACAAGTTGGCAAATAATAGTATTTATGGCAAGACTATGGAAAATGTTGATAGGAGAATTGACGTAAGACTTGTTACAGAGTGGGAAAAAAATAGAAGAAAAGATGGTGCTGAGAATTTAATTGCAAAACCATATTTCAAGGACTTAACAATATTTTCTGAAAACTTGGTAGCTATTCAAATGCAAAAGATTCAAGTTACTTACAATAAACCAATATATGTAGGCTTCTCAATATTAGATATATCTAAAACTGTCATGTATGATTTCTTTTATAATTTTTTAAAACCTCTTTATCAGGAAAATATTTCACTTTTATACACCGATACCGATTCGTTCATTTTAGAAGTCACAACTCCAAATATTTATTCTGACATGATAAAAAATATTCACAAATTTGACACATCTAATTATGAATTTAATAATATTCATGAAATGCCTATTACAAAGTCAGTTATAGGAAAATTCAAAGATGAATATGCTGGTGAACCCATTACTACTTTCTTTGGTACTGGAGCAAAAGCATATTGTATTAAAACGGAAAACAGTTTAACAAAAAAAGCAAAAGGTGTTAAAAAAAGTGCAATTAAAAAGCAGTTGGATTTTATTCATTATAAAGATGTTGTTGAAAATCATTCTAAAACCTTTTGTTCAATGTATGTTTTTCGATCTAGACAACATACAATTTTTACAGAGTTAATTAATAAATTGGCTTTGAGTTCCGAAGATGATAAGCGGTATAAAATTCCCTATAGTTTTAATACATTAGCTTGGGGACACCAAGATATTGCTTTGTATCAATGGAATGCAGAACATGAAGATTTAGATATATTTATGTAGATATTATAAGGTATTTAAATTTGTTGTTTTTGAAACCAAAGTTAGTCTTCATAAGTCTTTCACAAAATGTGCTTAGAAACTTTTGACAAAGAAATTGATAACAGTTATTTTAAAACATATGAAAAACGACTTTCCACTTTTAAAAAATGGAAAGGAAAATTGAGACCAGAAGTGTTAGCTGGAGCTGGCTTTTACTATACTTCAATCAATGATATTTGTAAATGTTTTTATTGTGGTATTGAAATTTTTGATTGGTTAAGTTATGATGATCCTATTGTGGAGCATAAGAAATTTGCTAGGAATTGTGATTTAAATAACTGTTTATGGAAAAATAGGAATCGAATAATTGTAACCATTCAAAATAAGTCTTCAAGCTACACATTTTATATAGTATTATTAATATCCTTATTTATGAACTTTTACATATATTTAAATTAAGTATTTTATTGTTATTTTTTTACAACTGCTTTTGCTTTCGTGGTGAAAGTATCTGCTTAATGTTAATAAATTTGGAATATTATTATTAATTTGTTTTAATGACTATCAGTAGATCTCAATTTATTCTTCTTTATTTTATTTTCCAAAATGTTTTTTATGTTCATCATCCCCCTGGCGTAACACAGTGTGAAATATGTTTTTCTAATAAAACAGACGTCACTCTAAGTAAATATTGTAAATTTATGAAAATTGGATTAATTAACAATAGTACAATTAGTTGGATGGAACGAATAAATGGAAATGAAAATGCAAGTAAATTTTTTAAAATTTTGTATCATTATCCAAATCGATCTATTTTTGATACAAATTGGATAGAAAGGTTAGAGTTTAAAAATAATCAGTTACAAATTTTAACCCCCAACTGTACCAATTATTATGACGGATTCAAAAATTATTACTTTTCCATCATTAGTGTTACATTAAACTTTGCATTATTTTTATACATTACCATTTTAATTATTTATCTTTATTATAAATTTCAAACTGGAAATCTATTTTTTCATTAATCCATTTTAAACGAAACTTTAAAGAAAGTGGGGATGAGAATATTTAAGTACAAGAATAACACAATATGTTTCAGTCTCGTTTAGTCATTATGAACAACGCCGTGGTTCATAAACCTTTGGAAACGCTTCTTAATTCAAAAATTTATTTTTTAAATAATTCTTTGTCAAAATTTGTTCTTGTTGGCATTAGTTTAAATGATTTTTCTCCAAAAATTGTAATTGGTGGAAAAACTGGATTTTCAATCGCACTAACCGAAGAAAATTGGAAAGACATTTGTGTTCATCAAGGAATTATTGTAAACAATTTCTACTTTCCTCAAGTTGATCAAACCAGTGTGAATATAAACAACATTCATCTGCAGGTTCAGAAAATAAATGATACCCCTGTTCTACAAATTACAAAAGGCCCACACTTCATATACTTAGGACAAGAGTCTTTGGACAATTTGTGGCGATTAAAGGAAATTATTGATTATAGATTATCTATACTTAAAAGGCAAGAATTCAATACATATTTCAAAATATTTCAAAATAATATTTCATCTGATTGTGGCGACTTGTGTACGCATGTTTATAATATAATAAGTCCAACAGAAAATCCTAACAGTGAAAATGTTTCAACTATGATGGAATTACTTGCTTTATATCCTGAACAAATGGAAAACAAATTGAAGCAAAATGGAACAAAACGAAAATATTACGAAGAAAACAATGAAAATGGATCAAAAAGAAAATATTACGAAGAAAACAATATCTTTTCTGGAAGAGAACAATAAGGTGCATGTGTTAGTGAAGTGGAGCTTTGCTTACAGACAAGCCCGTAGGAGTAACTTTCAGATGTGGTACTTAGATAGACTACGTTTTGAAAAAAGAATAAATGATTGTAAACTTATTCTAGATTCGATATTATCTGAGGAACATAGAAATAAAATATATTTGACACGTTTTAATAAAAATTGTATTTGATGTTTTACTTAATAAAATTTTAGTTTAGTAAATGTGAATTTTATTTGAAATTAATTAGCACATTAAGACTTTGTAATTTGTATCAGCTAAAGCATAAAGTGAGGAACAGAAATAAAACAAATTTAACTAAAATTTAATTTCAATTTAATTAAACAATATTTTTTTTATCAATCCATGTATTATATTTTTTATCAAGTCCTAACCATTTCACATAAACTTTGTTTCCTTTCCTTCTCAAAATCTTCTCAATAAGATACACATCGGTATGCTTTACTTTTAGTAATTCTTGCTCATAAAAACCACCCAGAATGTCCTGATTATCTTCGTCTTGAATTAAATATGTCCAAGGGTTTGTCATCTTAACTTCTTTAATGTGGAATATCTCATTTGACCAATTTGGTGTGTAACCTTTTGAAAATGCCTCTCGATGCTTGCTTATTCGTACGTGATCACCCACTTTAAACTTTGGAGATTTTATATCTAACGTTTTAGCATGAGTAAATGCAGATTTCAAGATTCTATTTTCATTTGTTTTATTTACTTGTTTTGGCTTCATTCCTATTGAAGAATGTTTTGTATTGTTATAATCTTTTACAATATCCGCTAATATATTAAACCATTTGTAATTTCCTTGAATGCTAAATATTTTCCACATATTATTCTTTAAAGTCCTGTTCACTCTTTCTACTATACTCGCTTTCAAATTGGAAAACGTGCTATAATGGTTAATTCGAAATTGTTGCATCAAATTTTGAAAATTTACATTGAAAAACTCTCTTCCTCTATCCGTTTGCAAGTTTTTTGGTGGAGTTTTTGCACTGATTAATATTTTTTTCATTGCCGCTGTTACGTCTTTTCCAGATTTAGATTTTAACGGTTCGGCCCAAACATACTTAGAAAATACATTTATGGTAATCAAGATATATTTAAATCCCTTATTAAATTTGGCATAGGGTAACATTTCAACCAAATCAGCTTGAAAAAGATCATTTAACCCTTTCACTACCACCCTTCTGCGTTTGTAGTTTTTTCTAGCAGGTTTATGTAATTCATTAACGACTTGCTGTTTAACGGTTGTCATGACAACAAACTTGTTTATTCAATTTTAAGGAAGTTCACTTTCTATGTTTTGTAATATTTCGAAATATAACTTTTATATGTTTTTTCCCATTCATTCAATTTATCAATTTGTATTGTATAACTTTTTTCATTTAAAATTTTACTAATTTTAGTAATCTCCTTTTCTAACGCATTAAAGGATTTTTTTATCTCTCCAGTTAAGAAAGTAGTTGATCTACTATCACTATTTTTTAATTCCTCCTCTGTTTTATTTAATTCTTGTTCTAATTTCTTAATTACACTGGACATTATATTTTCCAAGGAAATATATTGTTGATTTTCTTCCAAAGTGAGTTGGTCAATTGTTCTACTGTTAAGAATGCTATTTTGATTTCTTTTTTTTTCATCATCTAACCTTTTTATAAAAGTTCTTAATTGTTTAATTTTTTCCTTGTGTTTTTCAATTATTACTTCTCTTATATTTGTTTCCATTATTTTATTAATTTTGTTGATATCATCACTTAATTTTTTGTCTTCCTTTTTAACATGTTCATTTAAAAATTGCAAATCTTTACTTATTTGATTTAGCGTTAGCAACTGTTTATTAACGTTTTCAATTGAGGTATAACATACTTTAATCTGGTTTTCATACTTTAAAAAATTTTCATCAAAAACCTTAAGCTTTTTAGCAAAGATTTCATTATTTGTTTCATTTTCACCTAATCTCCTTTTTAAATTATTAATGTCACTTATTCTCTCTTGATTTTGTTTTGAAATATGGCGTCCAAATTTATCAACTGTCATGTTGAGCTTTCATTAAACAATAAATATGATTATATTTGATAGCTGTTATTTATAGTATTACTTTATCTTCTCTTAATTCTTCAATAATAGAGATAATCTCGTTACTATGAGCATTATTTCCCGCATCACTTGATGAAATTAATAAACGTAGCCTATCAACAATTTCGTTTACATTATTCCAGTATACATAGTCTGTATTTGATCTGTTTGTTTTCAAAATTAATCCCTTTCCTGTAGATTTGGCTCTAGTTGTTCTAAACGGAGGTTGTGGTTTGTTAAATGCTGTAACTAATCTTGGCAAGGTTTTTGTCTTTGTAATCCCCTTTCTTTGTAAATATGGTCCTATTATTGTAACATATTTGTGTGATGTATTTCCTTGAACTTGTTCATTTGAATCAAAATTCCTACGATATACATTTGTTTTAGCTAGAATGTTCATGTAATTATCTAAATCTTCCTTCTTATAACCTATCGGTTCTTTTTTGAAAAGCAATTCGTATAAACCTGGCGTGCCTGTGTACGTTATTCCTCCCACTTTAATGTCCTTTCCAATAATTTCTACCGGTATCTGTGTTAAACCAAAAGAAAACTTATCCGTTTCGAGGTCATGAACTATTCCGTAATAATGGTCAAATTTATGTTGTGTATCTTTCACACCCTCATCAATATATGATCTGGGTAATTCATGAAAATCTGCTAAGTAATCTTTATATGATGGTGTACCAACATAGGTTTGAATTGTTTTTCTAGTTTGTTCCAATATGTCTGACAAGTTTAAATTTGTTGTTGTGTCACTAGAAGGATCTGAAGTTTCTGCTATAACAGTTGATGACAATGGTTGTACTACAGGAGAGGAAGAAGTGATACTACTGTCATTTAAAAATGTTGGTAGTTCTGTAGGGAGTAACGGAGTTTTTCCTGTTTTCTGAATATTTTTCGTCGGAGTTGATGTTTTATAAAGCTTTGTAGGTGTTTTGAATTCTTCATACTTTGAAACTCTTTCTTCTTTTAAATCGAATGGTTCGGATTTACCAATACTTGAAATTAGCTGTTTAAGTGGTTGTGTTATTGGTCTATAAGTTTGTTCTAATTCGGACTGAGCAGTAGAAGTAGCTAATTTCAAGCTTTGATATTTCTGCTTCACGGCTTGTCTCGATTTTATTAATTCTCGAGCTAAACGTTTATCCATGCTGTACAAGTTTTAAATGAAATAAAACTGCAAATTTTTTACTTTTATAAATATATAAAGGAATCGAATTTACTCCTATATCTGCCGTGATTTACTTCACAATCTTTGTCAATTACAAGAAAGCCATATGGATCCATCCAACAGTTAGCACAAATATTTTTAAACTGATCAAATGTCATATCCAATATACAGTGGTCATTATATATATGTTTTAAACTCAAACAGTCCTGTTTAAATAAAATTAATAAGTTTGCATTTTCTCGAATTAGACGTTTAAGGATTGAGGAATATCCTTGAAAAATAAAAAAACAATCGGTGTTTCTATGCCTTCCATGCGTGAAATAGTCCCTAATAATAGATTGATTATGACAAGGAATATCATCAAAAATGATAACGGAATTTGGCTTTATCTCATGAGGTGAAATAATGTTCTCATCGCTATCATATTCAAAGTATCCAATTTCTTTCATAGGCTTTAACAACTTCCTTAAATATTCATATTTTGGTTGATCTAATGACTTTGAATAAACATAGACATTTTCAAACCTAATTCCATTAGGATGCTCGAGCAGTGTAAGCATAACGTTGGTTTTACCGCTACCACTGCAACCAACTATAAGCCCTCTTTTTGAACCACCGCAAAATAAGTCACCATGTTTTCTCAACTGTTTACTTAAAATTTTTTCGTCATGATTATTTACTGGTAATGAGAATTTTTGTTTTTCAATCCTCATTCTTAATCACACTAGTAAATATTTTTAGCTGTAAAAGTATTTATACCAGAAAAATGTCAATGTGTTTTTAGTATAAAAAGAACTTCAATGACTGTGGGTCGTCATAAGTTGAAAAAAACTATTAAAAGACGTAATAGAAAAGGCTCTGGTTTAGTAAATAAATTAATTAGTAAATTACCTTTCGAAGTTCATATACCAGGATATAATTATTGTGGTCCCGGCACCAACTTGGAAAAAAGATTAACTAGAGGTGACGTTGGTGTAAATCCATTGGATTCCGCTTGCAAAGAACATGATATATCTTACTCTCAGACTGAAGATTTATCAAAAAGACACATATCTGACCAAATATTAGAAAAAAAAGCCTGGGATAGGGTAAAAGCTAAAGATTCTTCTATTGGTGAAAAAATTGCAGCTTTAAGTGTTGCAGGAATAATGAAGGGTAAAAGAAAGTTCGGTTTGGGATTAAAAAATACAAAAGGGGGTAAACTTAAATTGAGAAAAAAACGTATCATTCGAACACCCAAAAAAATTGGAGGATTTCTACCTCTTTTGTTTCCCATTCTTGGCGCCCTGGGTGCACTAGGTGGAGGCGCGGCAGGAATTGCTAAGGCAGTAAATGATGCTAAAGCAGCTAAACAGCAACTAGAAGAAATACATAGACATAATATTGCAATGGAAAATGCTTCTAAAGAAGGTAAAGGATTATATATTAGACCATATAAAGGAAAGGGACTATTTATTAGACCTTATAAAGGAGGATCCGTCAAAATGAAAGCAATCAGACAAAAAAAAAACTCAAAATAAGTTTTCCAAAAAGAGCACTTACGAACAATGATATTATTAAATATGTAAAGCTGTTAAAAATAACTGGCTTTAGAGGTGTTTTTATGCTCGATGAACTTCCAAAAAAAATTAATCTGAAAGAATGTGGTATTGTAAATTTGGATAAAAAACAAAATAAAGGATCTCATTGGACTGCTTATATTAAAAATAACAAAAATGTAATATATTTTGATAGTTATGGAAATTTAAAACCACCTTTAGAACTTCTCAAATATTTTAATTCGAATGGCAAAGTGGATGTATTTTATACTTATGAAAATAAACAAAAATTTAATTCATATAACTGTGGTCAACTATCCCTAAAATTTTTGCAAAAAAATATATAAACTCATTATTTATTGTAATATCTCATTCATAAATAAACTGCAATGTCTACCACAATTGCCATATCAGGAAACAGTTCTGTTTTGTCTGCTGATTTTAATCCGCCCATATATTTAGAGGATGAAAAACAATATTACCTGGGTTTAGCTGATTTTGAAACGTTTATGACTATCCCCAATATAAAAGAAGGATATAATAAATTTTATATAGATAATAAAGTAATTGTTATTCCCGACGGAACTTATGACATTACAGATATAGAAACATACATAAGAGAAAGTATAGAAGATTTATTTCCGAATGAAAAAATTTTTTTTCTTTTAAAAGCAAATGTTAATACTCTAAAAACTTTTTTAATGTGTAGTAGAATAATTGATTTTACCAAGGAAGATTCGATAGGAAAAATGTTGGGTTTTAATAGCAGGATACTAGAAGCTATGAAAGAGGAAGAATCAGATAATGTTGCAAAAATAACTAAGGTGAATGCTATTTGTATTGACTGTAATATTTGTGTCGGTTCTTACAATAATGGTAAACCTGTTCATATTATTCACCAGTTTTATCCAACTGTAGCTCCAGGGTATAAAATAGTTGAATCTCCTTTGCCCATTTTGTATTTTCCAGTTAGCGTCAAAGCAATTAACAATATAACAGTTAAAATAGTTGATCAAGACGGAGAACTTATCAGTTTTAGAGGAGAAACTATAACAGTAAGGTTACATTTACAAACAAGTGAAATATAAAATGGTTGTTAGATATAATAGAGCCCTTGGGATGAGACTTGCCCCTACTACTATCAACAAAGTAAAAACTTATAAAAAGAAAAAGCCTAAACAACAGTTCAGTATCAAATCCAACACCAACAAGTTAAGACGAGATAATCGTAAATTTCTCACATCCTTGGGTTTCACTGTTTTAAAATAATGAACATATTAAACGTAAACGAAAAGCTTTATGTAGACAATTCCATCGTCAGTTCTGAGCTTCACACATATCAACCATATATTTCTTCAAAATTCGATTACAATGATGAAATAAGGATCCCAATTCAAGAACTCGATGCTTACACTCTACCATCAGATAGTTTACTTTATATCGAAGGAAAATTAACTAATACAGAAGGTAAATATAAGAAAGAATTGCTATTTATTAACAATGGTATAGCCTTTTTGTTCAGAGAAATCCGCTATGAACTAAACGGAATTACTATAGATTCAATAAGAAATGTTGGATTAGCATCAACCTTAAAAAGCTACCTTTCTCACAATACCAACGAAAGTTTAAAACTGGAAAATGCAGGTTGGTTTCCACATCGGAAAGAAGGTGATACAATTTTAGTTGATAATGATGGAAAATTCTCCGTATCCATACCACTAAAAATGCTTTTAGGATTTTTTGAAGATTACAGAAAAATTATTATGAATATGAAACAGGAATTGGTTCTTATTAGATCAACTGATGATTTAGATGGTGTTATTTTCAAAGAAGATCCGGCACACCTTGTTACTGCTCCTGACACTCCATTGGTTACTTTCGATAAAATTTATTGGAAAGTTCCTCACATTCTAGTTGATATGCCACAACAACTTGCTCTATCAAAAATATTAGAATCAAATAAAGATATATTGATAGGATTCAGGAGTTGGGAACTTGTTGAATATTCTTCTCTAACCGAAACAACCCGTCACACATGGCCGGTAAAAACAACTAGTAAACTAGAAGCTCCTCGTCATGTTGTGATTGGCTTTCAAGAAAACAGAAAAGGGAAAATTGTTAAAGATATGAGTAAATTTGACAATATTACCTTGTCAAATATTAGAGTATATTTAAATTCTGAAAGATATCCTTATCACGATTTGTACTTAAATTTCGAAGAAAACAAATTTTCTGCTTTATACGAAATGTTTGCCAACTTTAGACAGTCTTATTATGGTGTTCCAAATGAACCCATTTTTAATCCTGAACAATTCAAAAACATTAGTCCTATTACACATATTGATTGCTCCCATCAAAAAGAAACAATTCAAACGGGATCCGTAGTAATGAGAATTGAATTTGAGACACACAATGCAATTAAAAAAGATACTTCTGCTTATTGTCTTATTTTACATGACAAATTATTTAGCTACAACCCTCTTACTAAAATTGTGAAACAATTATAAACTTTATCCCCACTATTTTCATATTTCGATTTAATTTAAAGAAATTTTCAAAAGCTTTTAGTTTTAATCATGACATCAAAACTACAACTACAAATTGAAAAATTTATTTTTAAAATTAATCAACTGAAAGAAGAAATTGCAAATTCAAAGATGAAAAAAATAAATTTATACCGAAAGAGCTTGCAGCTTTTGATGGTTATGAAATGACTCATTACATTTTTAAAAAGCCTTTTCCAATGGAGTTTCTTTCACCTGATTGTCACAAGCAGGCGGTATGGTTAACGAAAAATTATCATTGTATACATTGGAATAATGGATTTACTCCATTACATCATTTCCCAAAAATAATTGAAACACTTACGAAGAAAGCAGATTTTGTTTTTGTAAAAGGAAGCGAAAAAAAGGATTTTATACAGAAATATTCTAAAAAGCATGTGATTGAAATAGATGAACAACCAGCGCTAAAGCTAATGGAACCAAAATGCTTCTATCATTCAAAATCACCTTGTATGTGTGCTTTGACAAATGTGTTATTTTTATATGACAATTGTTTTATGAATGAATAAAAATATAAAAAAAAAATTAATTACCTTTTTATTTTGCATTAACCAACCATGATTGAATACAATTAATATGATACCTTAAATCTAATTTTCTAAATTCATTTAAAAGTTCATACTCATTTTTATATTTTAAATAATCATTACAAAATTTAGCGGCTAATTTACATTGTTTCATTCGATCTATATTATTAACATATGCTGACAAATCTTGTGCTTCTGCGTCTTCTTCGCCTACAATTGATAAATATTGGAAGTATGCAGCAGATATAATAAACTCTTCATACATTTCAGTAACCATTTGCTCCATTGTAAATATTATTAAATTTATTCTTCCTTTTCAATTTCTTGAAGAATAGTATCCTCGTCAATAAATTGCTTCAAGTCTTTTAAATAGTAACCAAAGCCAATATCTTTTAGATCTTGAATAAGTTGAAAAAAATTTAATGTTTCAATGTATTTGTTGCAACAGAGGGCAGCCTTTACGAATTCCTCAGATTGATTACAATAAAAGTCTATCCACTCCGGACCACTTGCCATACAATATGAGAAATAGGTTTTTGAAAGATTACTAAATTTCTCCTCTAATAATTTAACTGCAATCAGCAACTCAGCCATTTCATTTATTTAACATAATATTTTAAATATGTAGGGGGACGTCTCTTGCGAATAGGATTAACTTTCTTTGATAATACCTGTTTTTTATCTTCGTATAATTGAAACCTCTTTTGGGTTGCAATAATAGCAGGTATAAATTGGCAATCTTCTCCTATAAATTCTATTAGGTGGCTTAATTCTCCTACAAAGTATGATTTCCCAAATGTATTGAAAAACGTAGTAAGGCTTATAATTCCTTCTAAATAATCATCACAACAGTCAATTGCTTCCAAATAATCTCGTTTCAGTGGATAAAACAGCTTGGTGTATTCATCTTTCGAAATCACTTCAAAGAAATTGAGATATTTAACTTTTAACTGTCTGATAGTTGTAGTTAATTTTTCGCGATTACACATAATTCACTTATTACTTGACACATTTTTTCTTTTTGTTTTATACAAAATTGGTGGAAAAATTCAAAAATAACTTTTTACGCAACTCGAGCACAGCTTAGTAAATGTGCCTCGGCATACTAAAATGATCATGATGCACCTATTTATAAGACTTAAGAATGCAAAATCAAATGTGGGAGAACAAAGAGAAAAAATTAAAAATATGATGCGAATGAGAATAAAAGGGGAGGAAGTTAAGAATGAGGGACATGAGAGAGAGGAAGAGGAGGAGGAGGAGGCGCTCCCATATTATAACTACTCACCGATACTGCACAAATTGAGACCGACTTAAAAGGTAGCTTTGCAAAAATTTAACCAAGTTTCCCGAAAAGCCAAAACTGGATAATTTAGTAAGTAGGATACCGTGATCAAGACGATCGAACGCTTTAGAAAAATCTGTAAAAATAACGTCAACCTGTGTATTACAATCCAGGCTCTCAGCAATATATTGAGTAATAGTACAAAGATTTGTTACAGTCGATCTACCAGATACAAAACCATGTTGTTGATCAATTAGAAGAGGAGTAACGTAAAAAGATAACTGGGCGTGAATAACAAATTCAAAGACTTTGCTAAAATTGCATATTATAGCAACAGGTCGATAGTTTTCTATTTTACTCCTATCATCTTTTTTAAAGATTGGGCAGATTTTTGATTTTTTCCATACATCTGGAAAAGTGCAGTTTTGCACACATAAATTAAAAATAACTGCTAAAGGTTTGGCAAAAGCACTTGCGCAGTCTCGCACAATAAATGAAGGGATAAGATCAGGCCCAGTGGTAAATTTAACTTTTAGTTTCTTACATGCAGTTTCAGTGGCTTCAGGCGTTATGTTAAAGAATGAAATTAAAACATGACTAATATTTGAATCATATGTGTGCGCATAATCAGTAGATGTTATAAAAGATTCCTTAAACATATTTGCAAATGAGTTAACAATGTCCATAGGGTTGTTCAGTTCGGAATTTAGGTAAGACATCGTAGAAGGCAGAGTACCGCATGACTTCCTAGAATTTATATAGGACCAGAACGACTGGGGATTACTCTTAAATTTTGTTTCTACATTAGCTAAGTAGGATTGGTAGGATATGTTAATGAGATATTTTACCGTCCGCCTGGTTAGTTTAAAAGCTTCATAATCATTTACTCGCTTGCACCGCTTATACGTACGCCACTGGGATTCCTTCTTTTTTAATAAAATCCGTATATCACTTGTAAACCAAGGAGGATATTTACTATGTTTAGCCTGCGTTATCGGAACTGTATCTCCGAAAATAATATCTAAGTGCTGATAAAATGCTGCGACCGCATGGTTAGCATTAGGTTCCTCGTTAAGGAACGACCAATCATGTTCGGACAGAAGCTGGTACATTCTCGGAAAATTGGCCTTTTTAAAATTATATGCTAAATTCTCTTTCAGTTTAAACTTATTTTGTTTGTGAATGTAAAACGGAAAAGAAATTAATAAAGCGGGGTGATGTAAGTCAATGGATATCACTGACTCATCAGATTCAGTTACACAACAGGATTTTAGGGTACAAAAAACTAAATCAAGAAGCCTTTTATTACAATTTTCTATCGTATTTAATTGCTTGAAATTAAAGAAGTTTTGGAATTTATTAACGGCTTGCATTTTTGAGCTACACACGATATCGCTTATATTCATATTTTTTCGGTATTCCGGAATATTAAAATCACCTAAAAATATAATATCTAAATCCATATTTAAAGCAGGCAAGGCAATAAGAATCCCAAATAACTCCTCATATGCTGCGAAAGTAGGCGGAATATAAATAACAATTACAATAATTTCGAAAAATCTCCGAGTGATGCGCAATCCCAAAATGTCTATACTAGGGAATGTATCTGAGACAAGATTTGTTTTAATAATTGTGGCCGTAAAATATTGTTTGACTGCAAAAAGTACACCTCCGCCTCTACTGACGTTGAGAAGAGAAGTTCTACGATCAGAACGGAAAATTGAATATTTATTAGAGAATAATTCACTGTCAAACACTTGTGGTGTCAACCATGTCTCCGTAAAAGCAATTAGATCAAAGTCAAAGCAATATGATGCATTAAATAAGTCGTGCGTTTTGGTATTGAGACCACGAACGTTCTGATAGTACAGCGTAAAGTTAACATTATTTCGGACAGATTGACAATTCACCGTTTGACTCTGAAGGTGCGAGTCGAAGTCGATTAATTGAACTAAATCGTCAGACTTCTGACTTGCGCGCTAGTATCCGCGGCGTGAACCGTTCCAAGTGCAGAAAAATCGCCTTTAGTTGACACTGCTGGATGAACTAAATATTTTAGCTAGCACGAAAATCCTCTGTCTGCAACACGAACCGCACCAACACAAAAATGTCCTCTATAAGGCTAAAAAAAGTCCACCTGTACCTATCGGCGTTAATCGTTCCACCTACAAACAGTCTTTTCTCAATCACCAGTGCTAGTCAAGATAAATACCTTATTATTTTAAATATCGGAAGGAATGTTTTTTAAACCGCTTTCTCTTAGTTTTTAAGATTAAAAATTTTTACTTGTGCATGGTGGTCCACTTAAGATGCTCCTATACTTTATCTCAATAAATAAGACACACTGAGAAAAAAAAGTTAAATACAAAAAATATTTGACCCTAAGTATATTTTTTATTTATAATATTTTTATGTATACAGGGTGTTCTATTGTGCCAGGACAGTAACCAACTTTCTTCTTTTTAATGAAATGGTATGAATATGTTTAGAAATTGTAATTCTACGCTTGATTTTGAGTATTTTTTGTCATCATAGCATACGAAATTTTGTGTAGTTTTTGAGAAAAATTAACTTTTCTAATTTTTTTCGGAAAAACAGGTTTTTGAAAAATTTGATTTTTTCACACTTGAAGACTAAAATTGTGAATTTTGGTTATGGATCTATGGGAGTGGTTAATATTTAATACTCTGACCTATCAAGAGCGAAAATCCATTATACAGGGTGGTCAAAAATGACCATCAAAAAAAATGTTTTGTAACTTAAAAAACTTAATTTTTTTAAATGGAACACCCTGTATTTAGCACTTTTATTGTGTTTAGGATTTAATTCTTCATCATTCCATATATATATAGTTTATATTCCAAAAATTAGTAGTTTAGAAGTTAAGACCAATTTTCTATAATAATTCGGGTATTTTTGTTAAAAATCTAACTAAACCTAAATAATATCCTATTCTAAGTTTTTTTTTAAACATTATAATTAAATTTAACATTAAATCAACAAGTAATGCAAGAAAGAAAGTAACTAATTACTTATTACCAAACATTTTCGACATAACCCCCGTTTTTGGCAATACAAGTAGTATAATATTACGGTTACCGTTTTAATTTTAGCAATAATAGTATTTCTAAACGCGTCTTAATTTTACAAGATATCCACAGAAAAACAAAACTAGTAAAATTGTTGCCTAGACACCAACATATACACAGTTTTTATTTGACATTTAGTTGTCTCTAACTCTTTTTAAAGGAAAAATGGCTTTATACAGTGTCCAAGAGCGTTTAAATCTTCATGAATGTTACATAAGAAATAATAAGAGTCCAGCATTAGCCCTGTGGGAGTATCGGTTGTTGTATCCTGCAAGACGGGAACCCACGAAACATATTTTTTCACGAATTGTTCGTGATCTTGAACGTGGAGTGGTAATCAATAATCAAAAACGGCGCCCAAAAATTGTCCTAACAGAAGAAAAGCAATTAGAAAGTATCCTGTATTTTGAAGAAAACAACGAAAATTCGCAAAGAGATGCATCCCGAGATCTACCGGGAATTAGTAAGACTAGTGTTCAAAGGACTTTAACTGATAATAACTACCATCCGTTCAAATGTTTACCAGTTCAGGAATTATCCCAACAGGACTTTCAAACAAGGCTTTTTTATTGTTCTCTCATGATGGACCACCATTTTGAAACTGACATTTTTAAAAATATTTTATTTACTGACGAGGCAATTTTCAATACGGCCGGAACGTTCAACCGAAAAAATACTCATTACTGGTGTATCTCAAATGAACATCGTGTCAAAGAAATGAAAAAACAGGGTCGGAGAAGTATTTGTGTGGTGTGGTATTATCCGTGATCGAATAATAGGTTTAGTATTTTATGACTTTGTTCTGAATGGTGAGAGTTATTTAAATTTGTTGGAGAACGAAATATTTCCGTTAATTGACAATCTGCCGAACGATATTAAAGAAGGGCTTGTTTATCAAGATAGTGCTCCATATCACACTGTAGTGCCTGTTAGAAATTGTTTGAATCAACGGTTTCCATTTTGGATTGTTCGGTACGGGACCATATATTGGCCAGCGAGGAGCCTAAACTTAACACCCCTGGATTTTTTTTATGGGGCAACCTAGAAAACGAGGTGTATAAAAATAGGTGTCATACTGTTCAAGATTTAAAAAGGAGAATTAGGCAAGAGGTAGAAAGACTTAATGCAACAGACGCGGTTAGAAATACTATTGCGAGAGTTAAAACCATATATACTACTTGTATTGCCAAAGACGAGAGTTATGTCGAAAATGTTTTGTAATAAGTAATTAGGTACTTTCTTTCTTGCATTACTTGTTGATTTAATGTTAAATTTAATTATAATATTAAAAAAAAACTTAAAATAGGATATTATTTAGGTTTAGTTAGATTTTTAACAAAAATACCCGAATTATTATAGAAAATGGGCCATAACTTCTAAACTACTAATTTTTGGAATATATATATATATATATATATATATATATATATATATATATAGAATGATGCAGAATTAAATCCTAAACACAATAAAAGTGCTAAATACAGGGTGTTCCATTTAAAAAAATTAAGTTTTTTTAGTTACAAAAACATTTTTTTTGATGGTCATTTGTGACCACCCTGTATAATGGATTTTCGCTCTTGATAGGTCAGAGTATTAAATATTAACCACTCTCATAGATCCATAACCAAAATTCACAATTTTAGTCTTCAGGTGTGAAAAAATCACATTTTTCCAAAAACCTGTTTTTTCGAAAAAAATTAGAAAAGTTAATTTTTCTCAAAAACTACTCAAAATTTCGTATCTTTTGATGACAAAAAATACTCAAAATCAAGCGTTGAATTAGAATTTCTAAAAATATTCATAACATTTCATTAAAAAGAAAAAGTTGGTCCTGACACAATGGAATACCCTGTATACATAAAAATATTATAAATAAAAAATATACTTAGGGTCAAATACTTTTTGTATTTAACTTTTTTTTCTCAGTGTCTTATTTATTGAGATAAAGTATAGGAGCATCTTAAGTGGACCACCCTGTACAATATTGAGAGAATGCTTTATCTATAAATTAAATACAGAAAACATATTTTTAGATAGGCCCCGGTACTGGTCCGTTTCAATAGGTACATTTTTGTATAAAACAACTTTTATACACAGTTAATTAAATTTTAATATTTTCTAAAAACTCTCTTAAACTCGATTCTGAATTAAAAATTTTATTAGAAAGCAATTCCAAACGTTCTCAAAAGAGCGTTTTCGAACATACTTGCTTCAATATTGCCTAACTTTATTACAAAATTGGACGTTAATGAATGTATATGAATTAGCTACGACATACCATTTTTTCCAAGTTAGAACTTCATCGATGACGTAAGTACAAACCCTTTTTAAACGACCATCTACAAGTAGTAGCTGAAATCGAAGCAATAAATAAACTGCTCAAAAATTAGTCGGCATAGCAAATCTTTTCGTCATTTTTAGGAGACTGTATATCGAAAACGCCTCAGCGATTTTTAAAAACAAAAAAGTATCTGAAAACCCATTAAAAAATTAGTAAAAATGAAAAATTTTAACTCCCTGCACCTCTTGCGGTAGTTATTCTAGAAATTTCATAGTAATCACATTTAGAAGCTTTGTTCGATAACTCGGGCCGTATTTGGAGGTTTTTTTATTTTTTGTTTAGAAAAAAAAGTTACAGGGTATATTCAGAAAGTCTGTATTTTTTAAACTAAAAAATTTAAAATTTCTAGGGGTTCTTTTATTTATTGTGGAAGTTCCGGGATTTTATTACCACAGTTTCTCTATACCCAAAAATATAGAGAAAAAAGTTACAGGGCACTGTCAAAAAATCTTTTACACTTTTATAAATTTTTTTGTTTCGAAAAAAAGTTACAGGTTACAAATTTCTGCGTGCTTTTTTTATTAATGTGAAACTTCTGGGACTTATTATCCTAGTTGAATAGTATGCCGAGACGGACAGCAGAGCTTTTGCGGGTACGAGATGGGCCTACTCGATACTAAATCCTCAATTTAGATTTTTCACCTTTTTTTTTGTAAGTTGTTTGTTTCATAGTTTCATAGTACTTTATGCTGTTTTACTGATACCTAAAATTTAAAAAATAATACAGTGATTTTGACTTTTGTAAATAACGCCAGAAAAAATTAAAATCGAAATTTGTAATTTTCAGTTTTTCTCGGATATCTGGAACTACTTGCAATTTTTAAAATGTTTAACCAGAATGTTTTCATTCACGTAATTTTACAATTTTGGCATTAATCTAACCATCTAAAACAGAAATTTAAAAAAATGTCAAATTGTTGAAAATACCCTGTACAGGGTGATCCACTATAAATGTCCACCCCATTTAACGTTTATGCTTCCATTTTAGAAAAAAATGTTACATACGAAAGTTGTAGCATTTATTAAGTATTTTTTGCTGCATATGTATACAGGGTGTTCCAGAAAAAAGTTGAATTTTTTTGAATGGAACACCCTATATTTGACATGATATTTCCATTCTACTGGAAAACCTAAGAATTTTGATACTACACACCATATGTCCAAATTCAATAACTTTTAAATTCTTCATAATTCAAAAACAATAAGTTTAGCATATAGTGTGGTATCAAAATTGTTAGTTTCTCCAGTAGAATCAAAATATCAAGTCTAATATGGGCTATTCTATTTTTAAAAGATGCAAATTTTTTCTCTCAGGATTCTTGAGAAACCCTGTATACATTAAAATATATGCGCCAAAAACTACTTATTAAATCTTACAATTTTTGTACTTAATTTTTTTTTCTAAAATATAAAGAATTTGCAAAGCAAAAAGTAGACATTTATAGTGGATCACACTGTACTTAACTTTATTTCTTATACCAAAAAATACGAAACCACCATACTTTTGTGTACAGAGGAACTGTGATAATAAAGTTCCGAAAGTTCCTAGGACCCCTAGAAAATTAAAATTTTTTGATTTTAAAAATACAGACCTTTTGAAAATACCTTATAACTTTTTTTCGAAACCAAAATAAGAAAACCGCCAAATATGGCCCCAGATATCGAACAAAGCTTCTAAGTGTGATCACTATGAAAGCTCTAGAATAACTATTACAAGAGGTGCAGAGAGTAAAATTTTTCATTTTTACATTATATTTTTTGACACCCTGTATAACACAAAAAAATATTTTTATCAAATACCACTCCAGACTATTGATTAAACAAATAATGGCTTTTCAGAATCTTTTTTAGTTTTAAAAATCGGCTAAGGCGTTTCCAAGATACAACCTCCTAAAAATGACGTAAAAATTTGCTGCTCCAACTAATTTGTTGAGCAGTTTACTTCAGAAATAATCATCTACAGATGAACGAAACTACTTCGACATAAAGGTAAATAAAATAAACATATGCCAGCTCCTGCTATATTAAATATAGTATATATTTGAGAATATGTATGCTGAAAATGAATAGAAGGTAACTACAAAATTGCTACAGAAATGTTTCTTTCAAGACGGCTCGCGTTTTCCCTGTTTATCAAGGTCTATTTATATTTTCAAATATAGAAAAATCGCATAAAATGCAACTTATTACAGATAGTATAATGCAATAAGAATGTCTAAACGATATTACGAGAGGTGTAAAAAAACTACAACAAATATCATTTGGTCCAAGCAAGACGTCAAATCGCTATTAAGCAGATAAACATACCAGAAGAACAACTTTGTTGAGAAAGAGATAGAAAAATATATAAATGCTTCAAATATTCAGCCGATTATTATTTTAAAAGAAACAGCTAGGATGATTTAAATTATAGTATGTATTCCAGGCTAATTTACATGATAAGTATTATGACATATATGAAATTATATTTTTTGGTGACAAATACAAAATACTATTGATTCTACCAACTTTTGTACTCAAATATTAAGTAAGAATCTCAGAACAAAGCATTCGCAAGGTCCAAACCATTTTTTATAAATTTATATTTTATTGAATTATATATTGAAATCAATAGGATTAAGTTATGTAGCTCTCCTCAAATTAGCGACTGTTCACTTTCAAATGTGATTTTCAAATAGTTCGATTTTCTAATAACACTGTTTGGAAATTATTTGTTATAAAAAACACATTTAATTTTCTTGCTAAACATAGTTTATTATGACCAACTGTTCCATTTCTGAAAGTAAACATGTATTTCCAAACTACCCTCGTTAACGGTATATAGGCGCACTTTCAGTTTTATGTTCTAAACGACCATTATAAAACGCTCTAAAATCATATACATGCAAATGGTAAATAGAAAAGTATAAGCCATTTGATTTTTGACTTGGTATGTTTCCAGGACTATAAAATTGTTTGTCTGCTTACAAATTTCAATAGGCTCTTTAATTTTCCGTTTATAGAATCCCGAGACCGACGCAACAAGAACTTTGGTTTTTTTATATGTATGTTATGTGATATGCCCAGTGGAATGATGGTGTTCCGATTATATAGTTTTGTCTGTGGTTCCGTGTATAAATGTAAGAACTATTGGAAATTCCTTATTAGTTTTTTCCCTAATATCCTCAGTGCAATATCTAGTCATCAATTAAAGCAGTCGTAGGAACATTTATTTAAGATTAACCTAATCTAGCGTCAAACAGAACTCAAAACCCACGATAAGTCAGGGATAGGAAAACAGGGACACACACTTCTCGCCCTGGGGCCAGCTCAGGACGTTTTTTATTACGTAGACAAGACAATTAACAGATAGACTCAGGTAGGTATAATGTACAAACAAGGAAAAAACAGATGAAACAAAAATAACTAGTGTACTAATTCTAAATATTCTAAGTCTAAACTCTAACGCTGTATCTTTTTAAGTACTTCAAGAATAATTTTCATTCTATTGGATCATTTCTGACTATACTTTGCATTAATATTGAGTGTAACATTGGCAGTAATTTTAATTGGTCTAATTTTAAAATCATATAGAACAGAGCTTGTGTGTTGAGTTTGCAATTGAATAAACGGTGATTCAGATCGTCGTAGCTTTCAATATCAAAGGAGCATAGAGGACTCTTGCTGAGAAATATTTTTAAAAGGTGACTATTGATATTTGCAGGCCCTACTAGGAATCGAAAATGAAATATACATAAATGTCTTGGAATATTTATATAGTGAATCAAAGCCTTTTGATTGAGTTCAGGATATATTGATGTACAGGGTGCGGCAAAACTCCCTCCCTAGTTTTGCAGGTGAATAAAAAAAAACTATTCGAGATACAACAAATTTCTTTTTATTTCCAGAAACTACAATATGGGAATTTTTTCTCATGCTGTTTTGAAAAGAATGTTAGACAAGTGGCGCCCGTCATTGTCTAAACACTCCTGCAGGAGATCTCTGAAATGTCGCACAACTCTTTGGAGCATTTCTTGGGGTATACGGCGAATTTCCGTGGTGATTGCCTCCTTCAAATCTTGTAAGGTTCTTGGACGATGTTTATAGACCTCGGCTTTGACATAACCCCACAAGAAATAGTCGCAAGGAGCCAAATCTGGTGAGTATGCGGGCCATGGAATATCACCTCTCAGAGAGATCAAGCGCCCGGGGAACATTTCCCTCAATACCTGCATTGATGGTCGCGCTGTGTGGGCTGTGGTCCCGTCCTGTTGAAACCAAACATTCTGTAGATCAAGTTTTTTAAGGGCTAGGGCAAAAAAATTCTGGATCATCCTCACATACCGTTCTGAATTGACTGTCACGGCCCGATCTCTCTCTTCAAAAAAGTAAGGCTCGATGATCCCGTTTTGTGACAATGCGCACCAAACTGTTACACGATCACTATGCAGAGGCCTTTGATGGATTTCCCTCGGATTGTTTTCACTCCAATATCGAAAGTTCTGCTTATTGACAGATCCAGACAAATGAAAATGTGCTTCGTCACTGAAGAAAACAACCGCATCGTGCGGTAAAGTTTCGATCATTCTTTCACATGCCACAAATCTATTCTGCCAATCACGTTCTGACAATTTTTGGGTGACGACCATCTTGTACGGGTGAAAATGAAGATCTTTATGAAGAATCCTCCTCACAGAGCGGTCAGAAAGTCGAAGGGCGGCAGCATGTTTACGAGCGGAGCGTTTAGGCGGCTGCAAAACTGAACACCTGACTGCTTCAATGTTTTCGGGTGTTCTGGCCGTTCGAGGTCGTCCACCTGTCTTTCTGACAACAGATCCTGTTTCCCGAAAGTTTTTCACCCACAACATAATCGATTTTCGGTCCGGACCTACTTGGCGTTCGGGAATTTGGAACCGAGTACGAAACGAACGTTGTTCGTTGCCAGCTATTCCAGTGTGGCCGTTGACCCATATAAAAGTTATTTCCACTTCATTGGAGTAAAGTTTTAAAAGGTAGTTGAAGATGTTTGCGACCATTGGATATTTACAATGTGAATTGTTTTTAAGGGATAACAGTACAGATTGTGAATCCGACAAAATTGTAACCTTTTTTATGTGACTATTGATGTAAATATACTTTAGTGATTTTAATATTGCAAAAGCCTCAGCTGTATAGAATGATGCCATGTTATAACATTTAAATTTTTGGGTTATGTTGTCTTGAGGAATACTGAATGCACAACCTAGACCTTTTTCACCTTTGGAGGCGTCGGTGAAAAGTTTACAAAAGCCTGTATGTTTATCTAAAACATTTTTCAGTAATATTGAGTTTAATGATTGAAACTGAGGTGACACAACTTGTGTTTTTTGATTGACGTATTTCTAAAGGAGTTTAAAACTCAAAATGGATTTCATTTTTGCTTACAAAATCTTGCTGTCTGCTAGTGAATGAAATGCTTCAGCTAATGGTAAGCCACTTTTATTTGTCCAAAATAATAGGTGAGGTTAGAAATACTTAATTTGAATATTTTATCAATCAGAGCATTGTTTCTGATTTTCATATTTCTAATTGCAAATCTTTCGGCCAGGATTTTACGTTGGATACATGGGGGAGGTTCATTATATTCCGTTAGAAGAGCTTGTGTTGAAGTCGAGCGCATGGTTCCCAGTAAAAGTTTGAAGGCCCTAAATTGAAAACAGTCCACTTTATTAGTTCGTTGTTTCGTAGCAGAACCGTTGTCAAGTATGGATTTAGTAAATACTTTATAAAAGATTAAAGTTGCCCTCTGATCGGCACCCACCCCCATGACTTAGATACCAGCGCCTGTAGTATGTTTATACTTTTCGTATATAATATAATATAATTAATATGTTCGTTCCATTTTAACTTTTGATCTAAAATCACCCCCCAATATTTAACTGACTGAACCCATGGTACATCTGTACCTTTTAGATTAATAAAGTTCTCTTTTACAACTCTATGTCTTGAAAAGGTAAGTATTACAGATTTTTGGTTGGAAATTTTAAATCTATTTTTTGAAAAATAGAAGTTGCGTATATACATAGTTCGACTGACATTTGCTTTACAGTCTTTGCATTCTTTATAGCTGCTATATAGACAAAACTCGTCATCACAAGAATTAAGAATTAATAAATGATTGCCGCTGTGCCGAATGATGATGTGAATTGTGGTATCTATTTTTATGTGTTGGTTTTCTATATACAGAATGTCTTAAAAACCATCTTCTTTCCTTTGTTCAAGAAAATTTAGACAGTGAATCATGCCTTCTGATTCAATTTACATAGTAAATTTTATATTATTCAGACAATCAAGTCACACGGGAACATTTTCTGGATCATGATGACGAAAGCGTAGTCCATATATTTGAACCCCGGTCTTGACTTTAATGAAGATGACTCTAAAGCTTTTAAGCCTTAAAAGCTTCCATGAAGATACTGAATACCGCAGATGATTACTTCTAAGGTTTGTCCAAAAAAAGTTCGCTATCAAGGTAATTATGGTGAATTAGAGAAATTAACTCAAACTTTAAAAGGAAATAAATATTGACTGTCACTTAGTAAATATAATAATCCTACTTCGCGAACCCAAACTAATAAGAAATTAGCGACAGGAAGTAAAGTTTATCTATTTATACTCAGATAAGTTTGCAATGTTATTTCACCGGTCCAACATAGGTACAATCTTCAATACACAAAAGGAAATTGGATAATATTTGCGATCGCGAAAGGACATTATTCCTTCCCAAAAGGAAGGAATATATTATTATGCAATAATGTCCGTGTGGTGATATCTACATTTAAGAAACTGAGCGATCCATGTCCACTAGGCCTAAGCGCTTAAAGAACATGAATGATGTATTAGAAAGAAACAAGCAGTAAAATCTGCTTTATCTAAACATCAGCATTCCGCTGATATGTCATAAATGTAAAAGAAGACAAAACTTTTGCGTCGGACTGGGGATTCTATAAATGGAAAATTAGATAGGCGATTAAAATGTATAAGCAACCTAATAATTTTAATAGATATACAGGCTATACGCTACATTATACCTGGAATCTAGTCGATACACCGGGTGAATATCCAGCCCAAAACTATCGTAGCAATCAAAGGCGAAACGCCGGAAAGTGATTGCCTTTTGATACAGTCTAGTCTCAAGAATCATGATTTCTTAGTTGACGAAACCCGGAAAAAACTTTCGTTTTATGAAACTAGTAAATATTATTCATCCCTGTATTAACCACCGGTAAGTAATTGCATATGCCTCAGTAGTCCAGGAAGCACAGGCATTTTCTAGGTCGGACCTCCAAAAATTAAGAAGTGGATCAATTTTTTTAAAAATTTTGTTCCTTTGAGAGCTCTTTTGAACTAGTCAAAATCTGCCTGGCTAGACCCCCTGCAAAAATATTTTGTTGTACACTATTGTACTACTAACCACGTATAGAACACTATTCTTTTTCGAAAACGTTCGTCTTTGCTCTCTAAATCCTCACGCCCTGGAACCATCCATTTTCATTGTTTTCAGTTATAATGCCATAAGTGCATACAAATTTCCGAAAGAACGTGTTGTCTGAAAACTGCATAAGTTTATTTTCTTTATTGTAGCAAAATTAAGTTTTCTTTGAAATAATAAAGAAAATGAACGAATATGATTTTGATAAGTAACTGTTAATATTAATGTTAATGGTAATGTTATTCGGTGGAGAATTCGCTAAATAAAAATAATAATCATTATTCTATTTATTTATTAATTATAAAATGTATAATGACGTTATCGCAGGTAAAATTTCAGATTTGTATTTCACCTACTAGGTGATTTTTGATAGATAGATCATTTCTGCGAAAACATCACGCTTCATATTGACATTTTTAGGTGAATTCTCAATGATGCTGGAATACGGGTATGGCATTGAAAGTTGAAGGTTCCTGATAATCTGGAATATAAATTATTCAAAATTAAAATTCAGTAATAAGAAATGATTAATTGTTGTTTAATAATTAATAAATTCCAACCAAACCCGGAGCGAAATTCCAATTTTTGTAAACGGACCAGGCAGAAGAAGACATCTTAATCAAACTAAAATATAAAAACTCAAAATCATCAAAACTCTCCATATATTTTGCCATTACTGTATTATATAATGCATTACCTTTTTAACTGTATAAGAACATCAAATTGCACTAAAATGCTGCATCTTTTATGAGTGAATTTTAAAATGCCTGAACTTTCTTCTGTAGCTATTCCAAAATTAATAGCTTAAAAGGTTTCCTTTATAAAGCGCTATATAAAAGGGAACCATCCTGTGATTGACGTTTATCAAATTATAACTTTGACGCTTTTATTAGATGTTCCTAACAAAATCGATACGCAGGCTGACCCGCGGAAACGGAGGAAAGCTAAATACAATTAGTATTCTAAAGTTATAATACGTGCTGCTATGCATCTAAACTAAGCTTGAAAATGTAATTTTTGTTGAATAATATCTAAACCTATAAGTTTAATATATTTTAAGAAATTATAATTATTTATTTAATACTCACCCTTTCAGGTTTTTACAATTATTCAAGTACTGCAATTCCAAGCTGCCGAAAAACATGCTTTCACGTTTCCGGTCCTTCTATTCGCGCAGATTGGAATCGGACCAAGCCTTAATCTTAACAAAGTCGTTGGAAATATTAGCTGTATGTAATATAATGCTTGTGTCGTCAGCAAATAGAGAGATTTTTACATTTATTTTTAGGTTGGGCATATCATTAATGCATAACAAGAAAAGAATAGGTCCCAAGACTGAACCTTGAGAGACGCCACCTGTAATCAATTTACAATCAGAATCAGAACCATTTGACCTTACAAATTGTTGCCTATTCCCGAGATAATATTTAAACCAATTTAAAGAAATACCCCGGATTCCATAAAAATTTTGCTTATCAAAATTTCATGACTAACACAGTCAAAGGCTTCTGCATAGTCACAAAAAACTGAGGCTGTGGGGTGGTGGTTATTGAGGGATAGGTAAACGTCGCTAAGCAACAAGAACATGGCGTGTTACTATGTGGCGGGTTATTTTTTTATCAAACTCAATGTGAAAATGAATCTAAGAAGCGTTAATTTTTTTTAGATGTCTTAACTAGATCATTATTAAAACTATAACCAAATAGAAAACAAAAGTAGTTGTTCTGTTTTTGAATATCCTCTTTATTCCAATTTAATACGCTTTACTAATCTCAATATTTTAATTGTATTTTATATCTATTAAATATATCAAATACAGTTTAATAATTTTGATTAAATTTAAATACTTCGAATTGCTTTTAAATACCCTTAAACAATTATTAAATTCTTTTTATTATTTTAAATCCTATTAAAAAATTTAATACCTACATCATTAATTATGACGCAAAAAATGGCATTTGCCCACCTTTTAAATTGAACAGAGGCTTGAAAACAGAAAAATATATTTGACCAGGCCACTTTGCCTCGAATATCGTATAACGTGTATAATATTCAAAAAGACCATAGCAAAACACTTTCGACTAACAAGTCTTCTCCAGTGCTATTTGTTAGTAAAATGGGCAGAAAAGATACATGGTAGATCAATCAATGTAATTTGAAATTCCATATATAACAAAAGACAAAAAGCAAACGCTGACGAACACCAAAACCATATTTAAAACATTTTTAAGTGCTAAGGTAGTGGTTTCTACACAGGCATGATGGAACAGGTCCCAACAAACGATTTGAATGATCAAAAAATTGATTTTAAGATAATTATTTTTTGAAGCCATTGAAGAAAGAATAGTATAGGAAAATCTCATTTAGTTAAAGAGATACTGTAAAACCAAATTTTACCCATTTTGACCCCTTTAGAGGGTTTCAAAAAATCTTCTTTTTTCTGGCATTTGCGTCACAAAAACAATTCTTGGTTATTATCAAAACTTCTGTTTGGCAAGTTATTTTTCGATTAATAACACAATGTGAAAGTAAATCTAAGAAGAGTTTAATTTTTTTTAAAGTCTTGAGGAAGTTATTATTAAAACTATAACAAAATATAAAATAAAAGTAGCTGTTCCCTTTTTGAATGTCTTTTGTATTCCTATTTAGTATCTATTACTAATCTCAATATTTTAATTTCATTTTAGTATTTTTAATCTCATCTGTACTTCAAAATATTCAAATGTATTAAAATAATTTAATACAGTTGATTAACTTTAAATACTTTAAATTGTCTTTAAATACTTTTAATTAAATTTAACTACTCTAAATCTTGTTAAAAATGTTAATACCTAAATAATCCATTAAGGTGAAAAAAATTGCATCTACCCACCCCTCGAATTTAATAGAGGCTTGAAAACAGAAAAACATATTTAACCAGGTCACTACATCTCGTATATTTGCAGGGCACAAAATATTGCATAATACGTTTATTTCAAAAGCGGTTTCACAATACAGTGGTTTCTTTCTTTATACGACTAACTGGGCTATTTTATAATAAGACATTTTTATTATGAGAAAAACGATTATGAAAATCGAATTTTATACCGATTATGGTATATATTATGCCATGAAATAATATTGGTAGTGGAAGAAATAGTATATTACATAATATGTACAGAAAACAATCACTTTCACATGAGTCGTGTTCACTATTTTTCCTACTACACAAATAATCTTTAACAATTCATATTTAGATTTCAACGTTGGTAATGAAAAAAACTGTTTCAAAATTAGTTTTAGAAAACTGAGGAATTGCTATTATTGCAAGTAAAATAAGTTAAAAGTAGGCTTTGTTTTGCCTCACCATCTTTCAAATAGTACCGAATTTGAATAGTTATTTTTCAAACAAGTGTAGAAAAGACACTTTCCGTAAGAGTTATGAGATACATTTTTTTCTACGAGCATTAGGATAAATCTTTTTTAAAAATGTAGTTTTTATTTCAAATTATACGCATAAATAATAGAATAAATGAACAGTTTGTTGCGTTTTGAAGGTTGATAGCTGAAACGAATAGATTTTGAGTTCTGGAAGAACCCAATATGGATACAGTCAAAGTACGGCCCACCTGATGATTTTCGAGAATTTTACTGGAAGGCAACAAGATCAAGGCAGTTTGGAATCAGCTGATCGCTGGTTTTGATGCTCCAGATTTGTGATATTAGATCGTATTTAACATATCTCCTTTGCTTTTGTATATTCTTCCGTATCTTTCCGTGACCAAGTGAGACTTCCAGCCTCCTAGTCTCTTGATATTGGATATTGGAAAGACCTAGATATGCGGTGAACTCTGATGGTATTTTGTCAAATATATTCACTCCTATGCATTAAACAGGGCATAATATATATAATGTGTTTTCATTCCGGGTATACATCCTTTCACTACTGTCTTTCTGAAAAGAACAGTTCTGTTGACGTTTCGCCAAAATCACATTTGGCATTTTCGAAGCTTTCTTCCTCGCGTCCGAATAGAGACTGAAGTGTTGGTGACTATGACGCTTCCTTTTATACCCCCACCCGAGGCCGAAAGTTATATCTGTGCGGCCGTTGATCGTTATTTATATTTTCCGGATGGTGCTGTTGTTCTGTTCTGGTCTTATAATGTTCTACATTGGAAATCTCCCTACACCCATCGAAATATATTTTACGACCGGTTTCCTCGTGATGTAGAAATAAAGTTAAGGTTGTTGGTTTGTTTCTGATGCTGAGTTTATGTTTTTCCACTCCTGCTGATATTCGCCTGTTAGTTTGCCCCACGTACATCTTTTCACATTCCTGGTACGGAATGCTGCATACTCCGTAGTTTTTCGGTTTAATTTTATCTTTTGGGTTTCCAAATAGTTTACCTATAGTTGTTTGTGGCTTGTGTATTGTTTGTATGCTGTGTTTCCTAAAAATTCTTCCGATTCTGTCTGTTGTGCCTTTTACATATGGTAAGACTACTTGTTGCTTTCCCGGTTCATAATTTTTGTTATTCGTTGTTCGGCAACCCTGTGCACTAATAGCTTTCTCTATGGTGCGATTTGTGTAGCTATTTTTCTTTAAAGCACTAGATATTACCTTAAGTTCGTTTTGTCTCGTCTGTGTTTCAGTTAATCGCACGGACCTGAATATTAGGGTATTTGCCACAGCTTGAATTTGTGTTGGGTGATGATGTAACCTTGCATTTAAATATATGTCTGTTTGTGTTGGTTTTCTGTACACGGCATATTCGAAATGTCCGTTAGGCAATTTTGTGACCAGAACATTTAAAAATGGTAAAAAAGACCAGAATAATCCTAGAAGCCATAGAAATTGAAAAAAAAGGTGATTTGAATAAAAGAGGCGAATCATTAAAATTACCAACAGTATGGAAGACAATAATCGTCAAATCTAGAACCACGAAAACTCAAGCGCAATCAGCGCAACAAAAACAGCACCATCCGGAAAACATAAATAAAGGCCGCGCAGATATAACCTTCGGCCGCGGGTGGGGGTATAAAAGGAAGCGTCGCAGTCAGCAACAGTTCAGTCTCTATTCGGACGCAAGAAAGAAAGCTTCGAAAATGGCAAATGTGATTTTATCGAAACGTCAAAACTGTTCTTTTCAGAACGGCAGTAGTGAACGGATATACGCCCGGAATGAAAACACATTGTATTTTTCCAACCGTAAAGAACTAAGATTCAACACAAAAAAAAAAAAATATATATATATATATATATATATATATATATATATATATATGTAACAGCCATATAAATTAGATGTAGAATCTATTTCTCCATTTGGTTAAATAATAAAATACAGGATACTCCATTTGTCAAAAATAACTTTTGCCAATTTTTAGCTATTGCCATTAAATATTAATTTTTAAGACTCCTGTTGCTAATGCTAATGCCTAATGCTCAGTTCTTACATATATTTACGTTTTAGCGTCGCTAGATGCCAAAAAATATGTCTTATCAATTCCGTCGGTCCGTCTGTCGGTCTGTCTGTCTGTCTATCAGTTCGCAGAATAGCTTTAAGACTACTTAGATGATTGATTTTAATTTTGGTCAAAAACTAAGGGTCATATGGGGATGATCTGTTAACATTTTGGTAAAAATCTAATATGGTGAAATAAAATGGCGGCATAGTGAAATGTGTAATAAACTAATAAGGGCTCAACTAGTAAAACTGTATTACTAATTCGAGATGGCGGAACAAAATTGCAGCCAAATAAAATTTTTGTAATCGTGAACATCTCTCAGGGTTTACATATCTTCACGTTTTAGCGTCCCTAGATGTCAAAAAACCTGTTTTATCAATTCCGTCGGTACGTCTGTTAGCTTAAACATTGCTTACCCGATTGACTTCAAATTTTGACCAAAAATTAAGGGTCATAGTGATAACCTGGTAATATTTTAGAAAAATCCAATATGGCGAACATCATGGCATCCTCATGACACATAGATTCTATATCCTGCATAAAACCCATGTTATCAGTGTTTACCTACTCCGTTGGTCCGTATCCGGTTATAGAGAAAATACAAAATTAAATTTTGTTATCCTTCACTTATACCTTAATAAGAAAGATAATGATGCATTACGGGCGAAATTACCGACTTTTTTTATTGTTATATTTTCTTTATTTTCTTATGCGATAGCGTTATGTTTTTTTTTATATATCTATATGCTGATACTGATTTGTTAACGTTTAAATAGACCGCTATTTTATTCCACCATATTTAACTCGTACCAAAATCCCACCAGTTCATTCCTATGTTATATTTCGTTTTTACGCAAAAGGGTATATTTTTGCTATGTCGTAAACAGGCACACAGACTTGATCTAGTGACCCTAAAAAATCAAAATCTGAGAAAACTCGTAGGATGAATTTTCATAATTACATTACTTCCTTCTTAAGGTGGAGCAAAAATTTACATCATAAAAGATTGAAAGGTCAAAAAAGTCGCTTTGGGTAGCTATATTTTCGGTTTTAAAAAAGACCAGAAAAATATGTTTTTTTTTACAATAAACGTTTTTTTTTCTTAATGCAAAAAAAATTATATCGGCTATAAAATGAAACAATACATTTTCTTTCTCTAGTCTATTTAGAGAAAAATGTTTTCTTGATATATCCATGACCTAGTTCCGATTTAATAATTTGATAGGAAGCCTGCAGGAACCTAATTTCTGTACTTCTCTTTTGCTCGACCTTTCGTCATATAATTTATGGGACATTAATGCCAATGGTTAAACCAAGGAATTTTTGTTGAAACTAAATTAGATTAAACTTCCTTGGAATCTAATGTCGGTGAAAGTAACTAAGCTATTATTCAAACACGTATAATATGTTTACGACTACTTATAAACTTAAAAAGTGCCTAATATCACATGCGTTTGAAAAAATTAACACGTGTGTGGAAAAGGTATACTACATAATAAGTGTTAAAAAAGGAAGTTTTCAAACGAGGAGATATCTTCGAGAATGACTTCGAGTTTAAAAGCAATCAATTTCGCACAAGTGATTAGCATTATTTTTCTTATAACTAAAAAGAATCTTCATTAGGACTGCAATTTTTATTTACTTTTCGACACTAGTGCTGAAAAACTGATTAATGAAAAAATGATTAATTGTTATGATTAATTGTAAATACAATACTTGCTCAACTTTTTTGTGACTCATCATCTTTCTGAGTGCTGATGTAAACTGTTCCCTCAATAGGCATGCAGAAGGGTCAGGTAACACCAACTGATTACTTGTTGTCCTTGCAGATCAAATGGATGAAGATGGTACATAACGTGCATAGGTATGAATTTAGTGTTCAAAGTTGGCAGGGATGGTTCGGAGTCTTGAACTGGCGATACAGAACTAATAGTTAGATTTTTATTACAAAAATCTTTTTTCTGTTTTCATACTCCTCTAGGTAACCTTCTCTGTAACAAAAGTTAATTTCCAACTTCTTAGTCGTTTTATGTTTGTAATTACTTCGCCAAAACCTGCTAGGAATGTTGCTGATGAGCGTTTAACAATATGCTGTATTGTAATATTGTAATATTGTAATATACAATGTATAATGTTCTGAATTAGGTAGACTTAAAGAAAATTTTTCAAGGATAATAAATGGTCTTGCAGAGTAGTTCTTGGGATCAATAGTTTTGACGACGATGAGGTTTTCCTTATCTTCAATATCGTGAATCGTTATTTTCGAAAGTTCCATTCTGCGGCAAGCTCCGACTAAACCACTATCTCTTTTTTATTCAAAAATTTAGCTTTTATGTTCGAAAACCAATATTTTTTTCTTTAAGAGACTTGTCACCTTATATAATTATATCCATATTTTGTTTCAGCTAAGCTTTCAACCAGAGAATAACGTGGCTAAAGTGTATTCGGCTTGAGTACTTTATTAAGATCTACAAATGAATAAAATGAGCACCTTTTTTTTATACCAGTTCAAAAATGGGCATATAGTTTTTTATATAACTTTTGTCTGATTTAGTAGGAATTAAATTTAAATTCAATTCAGCGGCAATTTCTTAAACGAATTTTGGGGATTCTTCTTCGGATGAGTCCAGTACAAATCCTTTGTTTGGCACAAGACACTCTTCAGTACTTTATGAAAGAACAATCTAAGGTATGACCTTGGTAATTGAAAGATATTATCTTCCAGGGGCAGTGTCTCCATTGGTTCATTTGTGCAGTGAACTGAAAATTTCATAAAAATGCAATGTTTGGAAATCATATGAATGGCATGAAAATATAACTTCATATTTCAAAGGAAAGAAAACGCACTGTTAAAGTTAAAAAGTACCTATAAGAAAACTTCGTGGCTATGGAAGTGTGATAAGTTACATTTGGCTTTCTTTGTTTAGTTTTTTCAGTAATTTAAAAGACTACAGAGTGAACATAACATAATCACATAGTGCCAATGATATCGCCAAAGAAACTAAGAAAATGGAATTATATAATATTTCCTTAAAGCAACTAGTAGGTCAAAGCTCCGTTGGAGTGGCCGTTATGTCAGGAAGGCAATGGGGTGTACAAAGTATAATAAGTAAATAATTTCCATAGGCATTATATGTACATTGCTCTGTACTCCAATTTAATTTATTTTTACAGAAAAGCGTTTGTGTTAATACTAATGTGACAATTTTTTTTGCCAATTTACATGCATTTTCAACTTTTTTTCAAGATCAGCACATAGTGAAAAGAAGATTCACGTAGGACCAGCAAAAAGATGAAATTTTAACACATGTACTGTTTGGCCGGTTCATGAAATCAAAGAGCACCTAAAGACACACTCCCGGAAATGACATTAATACAATTAATCATACTGACACGTTATTGAGTTATTTAAATAATCAACATTGTATTTATTGGCTTACACTTTTCGCTCAAATAATGATACACTGTGAAGTCGTCTTTAAAGAATCTCAGTTTCGGTCTTTGGATGCTGTTAAAATGGATGGCTTTCTAAACAGTTTTGACAAAGCTATTGCAAATATTCGTAACTTAGACCGTCCAACTTCACCACCAAAGAAGCGTAATCAGTCGATATCCTTTTCTGCATAAACAAAAGAAATGTGTGAGATTCTCAGGACTTTAGGCTTTATATTTATATCAATATTTTTTTCTTAAAAGTTTGGCTATGTATTTAATTAGTACCCTGTATAAGACTTCATAACTCACTCTTATGAAGTATCAAGACTCACATCCACAAGATCTATATATGTCAAAGACTTCTTGTTTCCATCGATTGTTTCATAGTCACAAACTCTTTTCTATTTTCATAAAAAGGACTTACATTCAATTTTAAAGACGATCATTTGGTCATTACCTAATGTAATGAATGCACTAATAGATCTGCAACCACTTACGAAAATATAACTTTATATTTTATTATTTCAATTATTTTCGGAAATTCTAAGCTTTATTTGTTTTAGGCGCCACACAACATTTCATTTTAACAAGCTCCAGCCGGTGCGATATTCGGAATGAAGGTGTGAAGTATACCCAGACGCATGTTAGAAAGAGAGGTACTCAAGTTCGTGAAGCAGTTATTTTATATGTCCACCGCGACCCGAGATTAACTTATTTCAAGATTGTACCATAAAAAATAAAACGCACTTCTAAAGTTGAACAGTATAAGGAAACTTCGTGGTTATGCGGGTGTGATAAGCTACAAGCTTCATTTTCTTTTCCTTTTTTAGTTTTTCAAATAAACACACTACAGAATGAACATAAACGGATGTTAGGGATGTGTCTCACATACAAAAGTATAGAACACGTAGATGAATTGGAGTTGCCGAATATCGATAATGTTGATGATCGTCAATTTGTAGATTTGGCCTTACGAAAACCGATAAAAGAGTTTATTCAACAAATTAGAAAATATCGCTATATTTTTTCTCGGCTTATCGATTGTGTGAAATTTTACGGTGTATTCGAACTGGCCTTGCGAGGACATGACAAGTTATCAGAAAATTTAAATCCAGAAATATACGGGAGGCTTATTGATTTTGAATCAGAAATCGTTATGGCTATGAAACAACATTTGCGAGGAAATATATTTTTTTAAAGCACGTCAAAATCAGTTCAAAATTTCATATTAGATGCCATTTTAACAGACAGTCAAGAAGGGATGAGAATAAGTATCAGAAGCACAGTTTTTAGCGATTCAGTCTGTTGAAGCCATTGATTCTTATTATTTTAAAATATGAAATTTGAAAATTTTAAAACCTGTATCAGAAGTATCACCTAGTACCAATGATATCGCCAAAGAAACTAAGAAATAATTGAAATTACATATTTCAGTAAACCAACTAGTAGGCCCAAGCTATGATAGAGCGGCCGTTATGTCAGGAAGGGAAGAGGGCGTACAAAGTATAATATAAAAAGGATATTCGTACGCATTCTATGTACATTGCTATGTATGCCAATTCAATTTAATTTTACAGAAAAGCGTTTGTGTTAATATAAATATGGCAATTTTTTTGCCATTTTACATGCATTTTAAACTTTTTCTTCAAGATCAGCCCATATGGTGAAAAAAAAGTAGCACCAGGCGGTTGCCAAGGCATAATTGGGTTTTTTCATTTTACTATTACATAACTCCCTATGGGACAAAAACTTTTTGTTAATTAGTTTGTCGGTTAGAGCTTTGGAATTTGTTTATTGCTATTTGGTATATATACCAAATTTCTCAAAATTAGTTACATTGGTCCAGTATCAGTTAAAATTGAAAATGTATTTAAAAATGTTTTACAAAATATGCGACTAGTTTATAGTTGTGTATAGAATTTAGGTAGAATTTTGTAACATACCAAAGATAAAATAGACAATCTTAAGAAAAGTGGGATTTATCAACTTGATTGTAGCAAATGCAGTTCTACTTACATTGGTAAAACAGGTAGGAGCTTCAAACTGAGAATCCAAGAACACCTCAATGCTCAAAAATCTCCAAATGCTAATAAATCAGCATTTGGTCTTCACCTTAGACAAACAAAACATTTTTTCGACATTGAAAATAATTTTAAAATATTACATAATATTTCAAGGGGTAAAAACAGGATGCTCTTGAGAGCTTGGAAATTGCGAAGATTTCCATTAACGAAAATTATACCAAACTAAATGAACCCATCGGTGGATAATTTGTTGAAGCAGCACATATAATAAAATTATTTAAATAATAAATAGTGAGCATTCCCATGATATATTCGTATCTTAAACCAAAATAATGTTTGTTTTTATATACTTTTTTTATATACTCGACTTGTGAATAGGTTTGACTTTCATAGCCAGGACACATTTACAGTTCATCTTTCAGTAGATATTAATTATTATTTCCTTCGTAAAAGGGAAAAGGGAATTATTGTAATCGTGAAAATATCACCCTCTTAATTTATTTCAGATTTTTACGTTTTAGAGTCCCTAGATGATGTCTTTCGGTCTGTCTGTTCGCGGCATAGCTTAAAAACTACTTACCCCATTGACTTCAAATTTTGGTCAAATATTAAGAGTCATATGGGGACGACGCGGTAACATTTTGGTAAAAATCCAATTTGACAAAACAAAATGGAGATCTAGTGAAATGTAAATTCTGACATCTTACATACTCTTAAAAATGGGTGTTTAACCGAAACGTGTCGAGCCTAAATAAATACATTTTTATGAAGATTGCTCTTATTTTAATTTTTTAATCATTAATTTCCGACTTTACCCTGGAGATGAACTCAACAAAGTTCATATGGAAACTAGATAGTTAATCAAACTCTGATGACTAATTTGAATTAAATTTGTAAATTTTAGTTAAATTCCACAACATTAGGTGGGATGATACCTACTCTTGAAGATTTGAAAATAAAAGCACCTACGCTGTTTTCGCCCCTCTTTGCATATATTGAGTAAACACTATAAAACAGAGAAGAAATTGTAATACGCAGTAATACGTATTTTACGTTTTTGGATTTTCAGATCGTGAGAACACTAACATGGAAATTAAAGATTTGATACAAAATTGGGTTTTTTTTTCGTAAAAGTAGAGACGAATTTTGCTAAGAGTACGCGCGTTATACAATTTTATCACCATGTGCATATTTATTTTATAGAAATTTAAACAAGAAAAAGCCTAAAATATTTAAGATGTTACTAACTTTAAATATTTAAAATTCTTGACAAAGTTCTGTTATTCGGCTTTGTGTCGAACTATCATACATAATTGAAACGTTACAAGCAGTATCTCAATATTATATTTGAAAAAATACGTTTCGTTTCGTTACATTTCTGACTGAATTTTTTCTTCGACAATAACTTGATTAATCGGACGCTTTCTTTCAGAGATACAGATTTTTTTTTTAAATCAATACTCGCCAATTTTCAAATGGCCGCAGTTTTTGTTAACTAGAGCTTTGAGATAGAAAACATCTCGGTTGGTCTATAAGTAAATGCTATTGGATCAAATGACCTTATTTTTATAAAAATCCAAAAATAGCTGAATATAACAACAACAGTTTCCTAGACTCGGGAAAAATCGCTAATTACATCAACTTAACTCCGTTTGTCTAGAAATTTTATAAAGTTTTAAAGTAAACAGACTGCTGAATGGAAAAATCCTATAAAATTCAAACAGAATAAAAGAAAAAATACATAAAGAGGAAACCAGCCATGTTTCCGACCTGGAGCTTCTCCTTCAATATTTTTGTTCGACTGTAAACACGGCAGTTTTTATTCTGGCCTATATAGAAGTAAAAATAAAGCTAATTGGGAAAAAGAACAACTTAGAATATTCCATTAAAATCCACTCTGGATTGCCAGTTCAAAGTTGTTAAAATGGATTAAAATCAGATAGTGGATTAAATTTTCAATTAGTAGCGATAATGAGTTGTTAAGCTTTGGCCAACAAAGGAATGGAAGTACGTTTCAAAAGTTTACTTTCAGCAATTTATGTTAACGGTTTAGAAGAGAGCCCATGATGTATAAGCTTGATTCGGTAAGTTTGTCTAAATGTAATTTGAATTTTAATAATGAAAACGTCATATTTAGAAGTTTAGACTTTAAAAAGTAGTCGAATCAGTTGATATCAAAATTGCTTTTATTCAAAAATACAAGAGAGACTGGAGGAGGCGTGACAAAAAACTGCAAGAGTTTTGTAATGACTCATACTGGGATATGTATATGGGGATGACATGGTAACATTTTGGTAAAAATCCAAGATGGCAAAACAAAATGATGGCCTAGTAAAATGTTAAAAAAATTCTTACTAAAAAACTACTTATCAGATTGATCTAAAAGTGTGCAGAAAAATCAAGTATTATGTACCTAGGGATTAACTGGTAAAATTGTGGCACGAATCCAAGATGGCGGAACAAAATGGCTGCTTGATAAAATTAAAAAATTCAGCCTGAAAAACTACTTAATGGACTGATTTCAAACTGTATGCCATAACTGACTGTGGTATAGAGATGAACTAATAAAACTGTGATACCTGTGATGGTGGAACAAAAGGCCAAATAAAATATTTGTAATCGCGAAAAAAATAACGCTTTGAGATTTTTCCCGATCTTTACGTTTCAAGGTTCCTAGATGCCGAAAAACATGTTTTCTTAATTCCGTCGGTCTGTCTGTCGGTCCGTCTATTCACGGCATAGCTAAAAAATTACGTACCCGATTTATTTCAAATTTTGGGGGTCATATGGGAATGAACTGGTAACTGGATTTTTAAAATACAATATGGCAACACAAAATGGCGGCAGAAATGTTAAAAAAATTATTATTAAAAAACTACTTATCTATTATGTAGGAATCAACTGGTAAAGTTTTGATACGAATCCAAACTGGTAAAATATAATAGGAATCCAATACGAAGCAACAAATGGCGCTAATAATAATGATTATAACCACATCTTGCTCCAGTCCTGCCCAAAAATGACTTGATTGATAAATGACGGTTGACAGGTGTTTTTTGACATCAGGTAACATTATCAGATGTCATGTCATACGATTAGTTAGGGCTTGAGCAGACCTATATAAAGTCCACGTGGACGAAAAATGCCTGACGTCAGAAATATCGTGAAAAGAACTTCCACCCATGGACGGTGGTCTCAAAAGGACTTCGAGCAGCCGGACGCGCTTCGAGCGACTGCTGACCGATCCGTTAAACTGAGGTCTGTGTTTCTTTAATAATATATAATGTAATAATTATTTAGTAAACAAATTTCCAGCCATTATAAAACCTTTGTAACTGAAATCTTGTGCAACGTGCTGACTCGCCGCGTTCTACAGCTCTATGCATAATACAAAAAACGTGAAAAAGTGGCCCGACTGTATAGTTGCGGGACGAAGCAAGTCAGCACCCGGCATAATTTGTCGCGGTGATGATGCCATTAGAAGAATTTTGTAATGGCTGCAAATTGGTTTACTACCTAATTATTATATATAATTAAAGAAAAAAACAGTCCGACGTCAGTTAAATAGAACAGACGCAGTCAGCAACCTCTCGAAGTGCAGATAAAAAGCATGCGTACCTGCACGGAGCGCTCTTGGGAGCGTTATCCAAAGGCAGGAACTGATGCAAGATGATGTCATAAGTATTTCAAAAAAGAGTCTGGCCTTAACAAAGTGCCGTAGCAGGGCCTGTTTTAGGTGAGCAATAAATCTTAACTGCATCTATTGATCTGTGAAAAAATATTTGAGAAAAGTTGTAAGATGATACCGTAGCAAGACAAACACCAAAATTTGGAGACACCAATGCGTGATTAGGAAACAAACTTAATAGTTTTTAGCTATAAGAATGTACTTCAAAGCGTCCCACTGTCAGACCTTGCGAGTGGATGCTCATGTATACTTTTAATACTATTCATACTGAGCTATGAGCCATTACAAAACTCTTGCAGTTTTTTGTTACGAGTTCTCCCGCTATTAATATTGAATTAATGCTCTAGTTTAAACAAACTGTGTTGCCTCCAGATATAGAACTATAGAACGCATTTAAAAGAAAAACTAAGATAAAATTAAGGAATATGACGCAATTTAATTTTCTTTTTGCTTAAACACATTTTTTTTAAATATCTATGGAAAGCTACCGTAGACAGAATACGAGCTACATCCTAAGATGCGTAATTTCCTTAAAATCAATACACAGAGTATTTCCGAAAGTAATTCGCTTTAAACACCAAAAAAAGTTAACGATATTGAAAATTGTGATCCATTTTAATTTTTAGATAACTTTTATAAAAATGAACTTTTCTCAATTTGTAAACACGATTCGGATAGCTAATTTTTACCCTTTAGAAATGCCTGTCGAAGTTATATAAAATTAATCACGTAAATAGCTTCACGTCGACATAAAAATGATATGTATATGTTTGAAAAGATGATGTACCAAAAGCGTTTAATATATTTTTTACTAGACAGGTAACTTTCCTGAATAAAACAAAAAAACACTTTTAAAACGAGACTTTTTTTAATTTATGCAATTTTCGGATTATTTACTTGGTTGGTTTTATTTAATTTAATTTTTGTTTTGTAATCTATAAAATCAGTCCGGAATAAATATAAATAAAAAAAAAATATATATATATATATATATATATATATATATATATATATATATATATATATATATATATATATATATATAATATATAGTAGTATAGTATATAGTATCAGTAGCGTATGCAAAAATGCGACAATTTAATTTGTAGTCTTTTTTACTTTAAACAGTTTATAACGTGGAGTGTGTGTTAAAAATTATGTTTCTAAAAAATGTATTATTGACTAAAATACTTTTGATTTAGAATTCACTTTAATATGTACAAAAAATTATAGAGTTTAATATAAAATATACACACCGGTATATCTATAGAAAAAGTGGTAAATTGGCAATATACTTTTGCCCTCGATTTTTTACTCACTCTGTAATTTTCAAGATATAGTGCAATGACAAACAATCTTTTATAGGGACGATGACAACATATTAAACAAAGATTTCTTACAATGCCACTAGATTGGTAAATTGGAAATATATACAGTTTTGACTCTCAATTTCTGACTCACCCCTGGCGAGATATGGAACAAGGCAAAAAAACTGCTTATAAGGATGATAACAATATGCTCAAATAGGTTTATAAACAACCTGCGAGGACGAAATGGTCTATGCAGAAAATTGTGATCCATTTTAATTTTTAGATAACTTTTATAAAAATGAACTTTTCTCAATTTGTAAACACGATTCGGATAGCTAATTTTTACCCTTTAGAAATGCCTGTCGAAGTTATATAAAATTAATCACGTAAATAGCTTCACGTCGACATAAAAATGATATGTATATGTTTGAAAAGATGATGTACCAAAAGCGTTTAATATATTTTTTACTAGACAGGTAACTTTCCTGAATAAAACAAAAAAACACTTTTAAAACGAGACTTTTTTTAATTTATGCAATTTTCGGATTATTTACTTGGTTGGTTTTATTTAATTTAATTTTTGTTTTGTAATCTATAAAATCAGTCCGGAATAAATATAAATAAAAAAAAATATATATATATATATATATATATATATATATATATATATATATATATAATATATAGTAGTATAGTATATAGTATCAGTAGCGTATGCAAAAATGCGACAATTTAATTTGTAGTCTTTTTTACTTTAAACAGTTTATAACGTGGAGTGTGTGTTAAAAATTATGTTTCTAAAAAATGTATTATTGACTAAAATACTTTTGATTTAGAATTCACTTTAATATGTACAAAAAATTATAGAGTTTAATATAAAATATACACACCGGTATATCTATAGAAAAAGTGGTAAATTGGCAATATACTTTTGCCCTCGATTTTTTACTCACTCTGTAATTTTCAAGATATAGTGCAATGACAAACAATCTTTTATAGGGACGATGACAACATATTAAACAAAGATTTCTTACAATGCCACTAGATTGGTAAATTGGAAATATATACAGTTTTGACTCTCAATTTCTGACTCACCCCTGGCGAGATATGGAACAAGGCAAAAAAACTGCTTATAAGGATGATAACAATATGCTCAAATAGGTTTATAAACAACCTGCGAGGACGAAATGGTCTATGCAGAAAATGATTTGAAAATATATAACTTTTAGTCCATGATTTTCTGACCCTCTAGTTTGCGAGGTATGGTGCAATGGCAAAAAAGTTTCCTTATAGAGACGACAACAACAAACAAAGAAAGTTTTAATTTGTGCCAAGTCCTTTGTCAAGTTAGGTCTCAAGCAAATAAATCCAGTTAGCTTTCATGTAAAAAGTCATTATTTGACACTAATAGTGTGTAGGGTAAGATTAGTGATATTAAGTCCTTTATTGGTGTTACATTTCTTTGTTTTTATCATGTTATGAACTTTACCCTAATTTTATTATTTTCCGTCGTTGTTTACGACTCTAGATGTGCGGCAAATTCATTAATTACATAATTTACAGGCAAGAAATTAAGTTACTCCTACACAACCTACAAACCATATTAGAGTGTTAACAGTTTGACATAAATAAAACACTTGACCTGTTTTGTAATAAATGAATTCTACTAAACATACAAATTAAGAGTAAGAAAAAACAATTTTGTGATAATACTATAGCAGGTAATGATATATAAAATAAGGTATTAATAAATAAGGAAGCAAAACAAAGGATGTTATTTTTTGTTTATTTATTTTTTATATGGTTATTTTTGAAAATTATCATATAAACAAAAAAGGTCGTACATACGAGTGTACACTACTACCAGTCAACTTGTCAAATGATTTAATAAAAATATCAGTGATTGAATTTTTTTTAAATCATGGTCTAAAACGTTAGATTCAATATTTAATTCCCTCGTAAAAGGGAAGTATTGTAGTCGTGAAAAAATCATTCTCGGAGATTTTTTCAGATCTTCACGTTTCAGGGTTCCTAGATGACGGAAAATATGTTTTCTTGATTCCGTCGGTCTGTCTATCTATCGGTTCACGGCGTATTTAAAAAACTACTTATCCGACTGACTTCAAATTTTGGTCAAAAATTAAGGGTCATACGGGGATGACCTGGTAACATTTTGGTAAAAATCTAATATGGCGAAACAAATAGCGGCCTAGTGAAGTGTTAAAAAAATTATTATTAAAAAACTACGCACCCAATTTATCTCAAATTTTGCAAAAACATTAAATATTATGTTGAAATCAAGTTGGTACGAATCGAAGATGGCAGAACTAAATGGCGGCATAATAAAATATTTAAAAATTCAGCCTGAAAAAACTGCTTCAATGGTTTGATTTCAAATTGTGGGCCATAACTAATTGTGGTATAGGGATCAACTAGCAGAATAGTGGTACCAATTCAAGATGGCCTAACAAAATGGCGGCCAAATAAAACGATTGTAATCGTGAAAATCACCCTTTCAGGTTTTAATCATCTTTTCGTTTTAGAGTCGTTAGATCCCAAAAATGTTTTATCAATTCCTCCGTTCCATCTGTCGGTCTGTCTGTCTGTCTGTCTGGCATTTCACGGCATAGCTTAAAGACTACTTATCCGATTTACTTCAAATTTTGGTTAAAAATTAAGGGTCATATGGGGATGACCTGGTAACATTTTGGTAAAAATCCAATATGGCGAAACCAAATGGCATCCTAGTGAAGTCTTAAATTTTTTTTTTAAAGAGTACTTACTCATCCAGTCTCAATCTAATGGTGGTGTATGGCACAACTAGGAAAACTCTTACTAGTTCAAGATGGCGGAACAATATTGCGGCCAAATAAAATTTTTGTAATAGTGAAGAAAATCACCCTTTTAGGATTTACATATCTTCACGTTTTAGCGTCCCAATATGCAAGAAAACATGTTCTATGAAGTCCGTCGGTCCGTCTGTCGGTCTATATGTCAGTTCGCGACATAGCTTAAATACTACTTACTCGATTGGCTTTAAGTTTTGACCAAAAATTAAGTTTCATATGGGGATGGCTTCATAAAATTTTAGTAAAAATCCAATATGGCGGAACAATGATAAAAAATGTTTGTTATAGTGGCGTATTATTTGGGGTTAAAATCCAGTAAAAAAAAACAGTACTTTTTTAAACTGTCAACGCTTCGGAACTTAATTGTTGCATCCTCAGGACACATATATAGATCCTATATCCTGCATGAAAACCATATTATCAGTACTTTTACTCGGTTTTTCGCATATATTACTTAAATATTAAGTTTCTAAATGGCTTTCGTTAACAATCCTTTTGTTGTTATGTTACAGTGGTATATGATTTGGGGTTAGGATTGTTGCATCTTCAGGACACATGCAGATTCTATATCCAGCATGAAACCCAGATTATCAGTCTACATATTCCGTTTGTCCGCTGATATTCCCCAGATATTAAGTTTCTAAATTGTTTTCGTTAACGATCCTCTAGTTTTTATGTTAACAAAAGACTTTTTTAATTTGCCGACGTTTCGAAACTTTATTGTTTCATCCTCAGAACACATACATAGATTCTGTATCTTACATGAAACACATATTTTCTGTCTTTACTTACTACGTTTGACCGCAGATATCTCCCAGATATTAAATTTCTAAATGGTTTTCGTTAAGGATCCTCTTGTTTTTATGTTAGAGTGGTGTATTAGTTGAGGTTAGGATCCAGTAAAATTATTTTTTTTTTATTGTCGACGTTTCGCTACTCTATTGTTGTATCCTTAGTACAATATATATATATATATATATATATATATATATATATATATATATATATATATATATATTTCTTGGTTTGAGGTCAAAACATTAATAACAAAATTAGTATATATTTTTAAACATATATTTTGTATTTCTAAGGTGACGTTTCGACCATAGTTTTGGTCTTTTTCAAACCAAAAAATTTGTTTAGCACTATTTTTTTATCAGTTTATAAAATATTAAAAATTTAGGACTTACCATAGAATGTAAAATAGTTGAATTAAAAAGTACACATAAACCACATATCTGACATATACTACACATATTTAATTTACATTTTAAAACTATTGTGGACGTTTATTACAGATAAATTACAAGCGACTGAGCGACACTGTTACAGTAAAGATATATACAGTTTATTTAGGTTGTTTATGTCTTTTTGACCTTGGATGGCAAGAGCTGAAATTTAGGTATCGAGAGGACCAATTTTGTTTTGTGAACCATTTCGTTTTAATTTTATTTCCTATATGATATAATGTTAGGTCTAAAAAATTGATTTTGATATATATATATATATATATATATATATATATATATATATATATATATATATATATATATATATATATATATATATATATATATATATATATATATATATATATATATATACATATATAAATATATATTATATATATATATATATATATATATATATATATATATATATATATATACCTATACATATATATATATATTTATATATATATATATATATATATATATATATATATATATATATATATATATATATATATATATATATATATATACCTATACATATATAAATATATATTTATATATATATATATATATATATATATATATATATATATATATATATATATATATATATATATATATATATATTTATATATATATAGATATAGATATATATATATATATATATATATATATATATATATATATATATATATATATATATATATATATATATATATATATATATATATATATATATATATATATATATATATATATATATATATATATATATATATATATATATATATATATATATATATATATATATATATATATATATATATATATATATATATATATATATAGATTGTATATCTTGTATGAAACCTATATTATCAGTCTTTACCTACTATATACGTTGGTCAGCAGATATTTCCCAGGTATTAGGTTTTTAAATGGTTTTTGATAACGATCCTCTTGTTTTGATGTTGAGTTGAGACTGGTATATTATTTGGCGTTAGGATGCAGTAAAAAAAGACAAAAGTTTTTTTTAAATTGTCAGCATTTCGCAGCTGTATTGTTGCGCCCTCAGGACACATAAATTTTATAACCTGCATGATACCCATATTATCAGCTTTACTTACTCCGTTGGTTAGTAGATATTTCCCAGATATTAATTTTCTAAAGGGTTTTCGTTAACGATCTTCTTGTTGTTGTTACAGTGGTGTATTATTTGGGGTCAGGAAATATCTGCGGACCAGTAGAGTAGGTAAATACTAATATGAGTCTCATGCGGGATAAAAATGTATGTGTTCTGAGGATGCAAGAGTAAATTGGCGAAACGTCGGCAACTTCAAAAAAGGCCTTTGTGTTTTTTACTGGATCCTATCCTCAAATAATACACCACTCTAACATAACAATAAGAGAACAAGAGGATCGTTAATGAAAACCAACTTAATGACTGGGATATCTGTGGAACAACGGGATATAAAATTTTTAAAAAAATCAACATATAAAAATTTTGTTCAATTGATTTTAAATGTTGCAGAAAAAATAAATGTTAATATGGGATACTTATTGAATTTATTTTAAATTATGCCCAAAAGTCAAGTGTGGCACAGGTAGAAAGGAAATGGTAAACATATTGGTAGGAGTCCAATATGATGATGTATAACAGTATATGTAACACATATATACTGTGACTATGTACTGAACTAACTTGGATCACACTTTATTCTTCCCAATAAAAGTAATAATTCATAACGAGGGAAGTTCCGGGTAAAGGAATTTACCGATTTGTTTACTTTCGTGTTTACTAACAAACTTATTTTATTATTCATATAATATATAGACTACTATATAGTATTTTAAATATATAGATTATAATATAATCCCAAAAATTTTTGGGTTTTTACGTTATTTACGAGTCCCTATAATACGACTTATTTTTAAAAAAATATCATTTCTTTTAGAGACGTGAATCCGAAAAGTTGCGTGCGGTAACATGGGGATAGTTCTACAATAATGGATTTATATCGCAATGTTATCTAGTTTATTTTTATATCGCCTTTGATAAATAGTTTTTAATAAATAAATATTTTTTTTATTATTATACGCCGCGATTTTAATCTGTCATACAGAATTTGCTTTAAAATTTTATCAATTCATATTTATATTTCAATTAAATTCTAAGGGTTTTTTTTGATACCATACTATATTTTATGCAAACTTTTAATCGATTGGGTAAGGAGGCAGTTGATACTGAATTTTTAAACATCTCATTTTGTCACAATTTTTGTGCATAATTTGGATAAGCAGATTCTAATACTTTTTAAACAGTTTATTAGACCGCCATATTATTAGGTCATAATGGATTGGCACTAAAATTTTACTAGTTCCTCTATATCAGTTTGCGTTTTTGTGCAAAATATGAAGTTAATCAGATAAGCATTTTTTAATACTGATTTTTTAGATTTTATTAGGCTGTAATTTTGCTCGGCCGTATTGAATTGATTCTTCGATTACTAGCTCATCCTTACAATATGCCTGACATTCTTGCAAAATTTGAAGTCAATTTTGTAAGTGGTTTAATTCTGATTTTTTATTATAATTTATTAAGCCGAATTTTGAAATTTTACCAAAATGTAACTATTTCCTCCCCATTTGACTCTAGCTCTTTAGTTTTACAGCATATAGACAGACAGGCAGAGAAACAAACAGACCGATGGAATTGATAAAAAATTTTTTCGTATTTAGGGAAACTGATATGTGAAGATCTGTTAAAACGTAGAAGGGTAATTTGTACAAATTAAGTTCAGAACAAAAATAGCACAAATAAGTGTGGGTGTCATTAAAATGAATAATAAGGATAAATAGATCAATTGGTGAAACAGATTGGCGTACATATACGGGAAAGTACTATGTGCACTAAAATTTTTTTAATAAACAACATGACATCACTTAACCTTAAATTTTTTTATTATATTAGATATGAAGTAGACAGCAAAATTATATGTATTATTAAAAACAACTGCATTTCGGCGGGAAAATGTTCATAAGGTTGGATTCTTTATCTTTATTGTGAAGTTTCCAATTCCAATGTTAATGCCTTATTCCCTGGAGCGATCGGGGACCTTTTCCAGCGGACCTAGGGAGAGCCCTAGATTCCTAAACATGCCTGCTAGTATCTGCTCAGTGGTAGCTCTTATGAGACGAGAGTTACATCTATTCTTAAGTTAGTATTACGGACGGGATATACCCTTGGCCTCCAGAGCTTACCATGTCCTCCTCCTGTTCCGGGTTATTGTGTAAAACCTCTCTGACGGGGCTTGGTAGGTACATTTATTAAGAAATCGTGGTACTTGGGATTAGACCGTGTCAAATTGTGACTGAATACTGAATGAACTCGAAGAGATTCAGACAACCTTTTATACCCATGTTCGCCGATCCGTGACCCTGTGTTAAGATCGGTTTCCACCTGTAACCCGTATCTCGGAAAAATGTTTGAAAATTTCAATAGATTTCTTGGAATCCATTTAAATTTTCAAAATGTTCAATAAAGATACGGGTTACGGTCTACATCACACGTGGAAACCGATTTTAACACAGGGTCACGGTTTGGCGAGCACAAGTCACGTATAAAAGCCCGCCTGAATCTCTTAGAGCTCATTTTGTATTCAGATCTCATAGAGTAAAGATACTTGAAGATACCTCGTGCAATGGAAAGCAATACATCGAATAATAAATCCAATTTTACACGGTCTAATCCCAAGAACCATGATCTCTTAATGGACCAATGCTATGAAAGCTTCCGTTCTAAGTACATATATTATTTATTCCAGTGAATAATTTTAGATAACCAGGATTATGGTGCTTTTTCGGGTTCTATGTAACACCTAATATTCAGATGATCCTGGCGTATAGCAGGAAGCCACTGAAGATGGAGAAAATAACGGTTTATCGCTGATTTAAAAGGGCTTTAAAGGAAGTGGCAGCGGGTTAGGTATTTTTTAAATTTTTTTGCCTAGGTCAAATTGGCGTGCGTGCAGTTCTGTCGCAGATGTCCCCTTGTTCCTTTCTTCTTGTAAAAACTTGTTGAAGTTGCCCAAAACGTGCATCTGGCCGTAATGTGATCTCTCCATCGACCCCAATTCTACTGAAATACGGCAAAATTAAAGTCCATTTAGGCGGTCTTATATTTTCCATTTTTTTAGATTGTCTATTCGGTTTATCATCGGCCTTTGATAGACGTTCCCACAATTTTGATAGTCACTGTATCAATAGCGATCCACTATCGTATGCTATACCTAAATATATTAAGATAAGGTGGATATTTCTGTAACATTGCGAACTTTCTTGTTATTTGACTAAAGCAGACTATGTATAAAAAATTATACAAATCATATTAAAAATATTAAAAAAATCCTAAAAATTTTAATAAAGAGCCATAAAAATAAACATATTTAAAGGTTCGTGGGCAAACTCATTAACATAATAATCCTAAAAGTTTTTCATTTTACATCATTTTATTAAAATAAGAACTGCATTGAGACTATTAAGCACACTAATTTATATTATATTATAAAATAATTTTGTAATATAAGCCGACGAAGGCAAAGTACTCCAGAGGAAATTCGTGTAAATTTAAAATCTGGGTCAAAGACTATTTTATCTAGGACACCTTAAAATATTTGTATGCTCCTGTTCTGCTGACTTTGCTATCTGCCTTCATTACGCGCATTAACCCAAAGATAATTGTGCATATAAAATGCTTTTAATTAGTCTCGGCGAAATCCTCTTTAGAACGATTTTGTAAAATTGTTTGGCGACTCGTAGTTTCAGGAACGATCTCATTGTGGATTACAATACGTTAATTTAAAATTTTAAACAAAGCGACAATTAAGATATGAAGATAGGTCAACGAGGTTTATTTGCAAAACATTGGTCTATTTTAAAAGTGTACAAATATGTCGAGTTGTTTTTAGGTACTGAGGTTTATTGCAAAATGTAAAATTAATTAAATCATCAATTTTAGAAAAAAATGATTTCTATAAACGTTTTATAATCTTTTATTCTCTATATGATGGAATTGATAGTTCGATAATTGACTTTTAAATAATTATTACCATTTTTTTATATACCACCCTTCTTTATATACCTAGTTAATTCTTGAACAAGCTGCATTTCTTTAACACAGGGTCCCACTATAATCAATATTTTTCGAGGTTTTGACATGAAAAGATTGGAAATGTTCCATATCTCTTCTTACATCTTCCAAAACACCGTTATTTTTTCTTTTTACCAAAAATTAAATAATTTGACCTTTTTTCACTGTTTCTTTATAAAAAAAGTTTAGGTAGCTGCTAAATGATTGAAATGTTATTAGTTAAAGGCTTTAAGTAAATACAAAGAAATATACATAAAAAACAGTAAACCCTGTTTACTCGAAAATCGCTCTGCTCTAATTGGTTGCGTAAACGAGGTGGTATGGTGATCGCTTTAAAAATATGTCAATGAATTTCACTAAAGTCATATTAAATCGGTTCATGGATTAGCTTTTATTCTAGTATTTTTCTTTCGATTTTTAGTTTTTTTTTTAGTTTTTAGATATTTCGTAGACATTTAAATACTATTGAATACTATCATGAATAAACAGTACACTGTTGGTGGTCAAAATTCGAAACTGGACCTTGGTTATCTTTTTACAGGCAAATGTGTAGACCCTTCTATTGTCGATACATAGCGGATATCGTAAGAAACTTTTTAAATATAAAATAATATTTATGCTTAGATCAAAAATGTGGGTTTGCAATTGGGAGAATTTATCTGCTTCATTAAAAAAAATTGAACATTTGTATTTAAAAATATAATTTTGATTGCTACAATATACAAGCAAAGTTATAAAACGGCAGACATGCTAAAAATTATGAAATACATTAGGGTAGATTTTAACGTAAGCTCTAGGTCAACCCTAGGGCGCTCTCAATCACAAATGTCAAAAGGGAAAAAGAATGACGTAATACACGTTTAAAGGTTCTTTTAATATCTATATATTTTACCAGCAACATGTTTAAAATTTAAAACCTTTTAAACTAGGTATTACTTGACTCAAGTCTTCTTATTTGAAAATTTTTAAAGAGGGGTAAACGAGCATTTCTAAGATTTCTAGTTTAAAATACTAATATTATATCAAAAAATTCAAGAAAAAAATCTGTCATTATTAGAATTTCACGCCGTCTATGGTTAATATTTTGCAAACAGCAGTTTGTAAGCAAACTCACAGTGCTTCTACTGCATTTTATTCTTAATAATTGGAACACAACACTCAAGGAATTTGCTATGTATATGTATCTTCCTAGGCATTTAATCTAAGGTTAGAAACCAAAGGCAGCACTGTAACCTGAGAGTTTACAGCTTGTGCGGGGAGTGTGTGTTAAGGGTCGAAAAAAGTAACCAAAGACCGTGGTTTGGAGTTCGCGATAAGCGCTAGGTCCCGTCCAGTTAAGCCTCGTTGCAAAAAAGGAGACGTTAATAGTTAAATTGATATTCCATAAATAAATTAAATTTTACTTTACCTCCCAGTCGACATATTCTGTATTTTTTCCATATTTTCGTAATCGTTTTGAACAAAGAAATAAACTGTGTTAGCTAAAACACAAAGCATAAAAAAATTGGCAAATCATTTATTATCTACTTTAAAATTTTGTTTAATAGCCAACTTCGCGCCGCGACAACCACGATATAATAATACAGTGCAATACTTAGTCCTCAGGATTAATTATGACATAAACATAAAAAAAACTTAAAATGGATTATTTATACATTTGTATTCGAAATGAACTTTCAAATACCCTTGTTGATTTATTCGGAAAGGAATTTGTAAATTGCTTGTGTTGCGGCTTTCAAAATTTCAATAGCCGATGGCGCTTGCTTTACAGACCGTTTCAAAAACATACTCCATTGCTTAATGGGAGATTCCTTGGCATAAAATTAGACAAACATGTAATATACACGTGAGCTTAAAACGGTTTTGTTTTCAAGATACAGACTGCTAAATAAATTTTGTCTATTTCGTTTTTTTCCTTGTAACTCGCTGTAGTAAGAAACATCTATAACAATATATTAAAATATTAGAATATTTTTGCCAGAATTTCGGATCAGTGGCGTACAAACGGGAGTAATATCCCTAGTGGATCTAATTTTTCTGAAAAAGTTCGGAAAAACGAGTTTCTAAACAATTTGTTTAACAAATAGCATAAACGTTATTGGTTTGAAAAATCCGAATCGGTTTGGATTTTTCTAATGCGAAATACTATTTGTTAAACACATTTCTTAGAAATTCTTAGAAGCGAGTATCCCAATTTTTCCATAGGAAAAATTAAATGCGGGAGTGATATTTTGTAAGATTATTTCATGACTTCAATAAATAATATTTAATATAACAATATTTTTATTTATATCAACAGTAATTACTCACGTATTCTTGTCAGTGATTAGTCAAAATTGATAGGAAGGAAGTAATAGGTCATAACTTTTTTAATATTGGCTTTTTTAAGCAATACATTTTATTTTTTAATAAAAGTATTAGGGGTGCATTGGAATACTAAAAACCATAAAAAATATGTATTTGTTATATTATTATTACTACACCATTAGCATTACCAATCAATGGCGTACAACCCAGCAAAGTTGTTCTGTCACTGTCACTGTCAAAAAGAATGATTACTTGACATCAATAACCACGGCAATTAACTTTTGGTATTGCATTTTAATATTCCGATGTATTCCTAATACTTTTATTAAGAATAAAAGGTATTAGTGGAATTTTGAATTGATTTTAAAAAATTTTCAACTTTATTTAAAATTAAAATATCATAGTTCGATTTATTGACTTGTACTAGTAGCACTTTTTTTTAAACACAATTAATTTAAAAATAAGCTTAATAAATAGTCACTTTTTTGTGACAACACTATTCTGTGTAAACTTTCATTACAAAATATACCGTATTCCAAATAAAAGTACCCACTGTACTATCTACTAATCCGTATTCGATACGAAAAAAAGTTTCATACAGAAGTTTCTTTGAATTTGAATTTCTTTTAAAATACAATGTTTTCATGTATACCGGTTGTCCCAATTTAACTGGGACATCAACTATAAAATTTTAAATAGGACACCCTGTATTTTTGCCCATTATTTGATTCCCTGTAAAAATAAACATAAGTTATCAATTTAAACTATAGTCGATTTCTGCATGGTTTCCGAGGTAATTAAGGTTATGTGTGATTTTTTGAAAACTGGAGCTTATTCTCAAATAACTACAAAAAATCTAAAATTGGGCGTTTGTGTGGTAATTTTTAGTATATAAAGCATCAACACATATACGAAATACAAATATGTGCCCACACATATAGAGGGACATACTACAAAACCAATCTTGCATCTTTAAAGTGAAAAAAGTCGATTTTTTAAACAGAACACCCACTATGTTTTTGATCTATGCAAATGGTCATAAAAATAGCTATCTTGTCATATATATATATATATATATATATATATATATATATAAATATAAATATATATATATATATATATATATATATATATATATATATATATATGTTCTATACCTAAATTCAATTGTTACAGAAAAAAATCGCAATTTAACAGAAAATGCCAATTATTTCTTGAATATTGTGTTGCTCCATACTCAAAAAAAAAAATGAAAAATTTAATAAGAAAAAATATTTTTCTTATTAAACTTTTTACTGCACATACATTATTTATTGGGAAATGTTTTATAACTGGATACTGTCGCTAATAGGCTTGATAAAGTACATTGAAGACAATTTATTGCTTGCAGCGGACAAATTGGCAATCTTTATACGTTAGTTTTGCTACAACTTGAAACAAGTTTTAAACTTGTCCTTATTTCCCGCGACGGCGGCGTTGGCAAAGTTTTAAAGTAAAGTAAAGCAGAAAACTTTTGCAGAAAATATAGAGTAGTAGATACCTCTTTTATTTTTATTTACGCTAAAAGCACCAAGCGTATTATTCGCTGATTTCTTTCGACATGTATTTACAATGAATCTACTTTTCGAAATAAGCCGTGAAAGCTTTGGATTTGAATAGGCTACTGAATTTGCTTGAAATCTTTCAAGTTTGGAAACTATATTGGCTGAATATAATTGAATTCCAACTATACTTTAGAATAAGGTTAAATAGGTACGTTTTTTAGCAATATTCGTATGAACCATAGTCGTTTCCTAAGAGATAAATTGGGATGTCTTGCCATGAATCTATTTAATCAATCAACACCTAAAACAACTCCAAACAAAAGGTTAATCAAAATCAGAACCTTCTCTTTTTTGTTCGAGTTTTCGGTTAAAAAAATACATCGCAGACTAATTGAAAAACTCCTTTTGTCAAGTCGGTTAAAAATGAATTATTTGTTATTAAAAACTTATAAAATGACATCATATTTTATATCCCCCCCTTCTTTGACTAAGTCTAAGAGGGAGGGGTATTATGACAAAAAATATTAACCGTATATTACTTGATATTTTCCAAACACTTTCAATTTCGCCCTCTCTACCCTTTTCACCCCTTCTCCAACTTTTTTATTAAGTCGTCAAATCATAAAACGCAAAAATTGGGCTTAAAATGACATATTTTCGATTATTTCCAAAAACCGCAATATCTTGCCAATTAACCCCCTCTTCTCCTTTTTTTTGAGGTCGCTTAATAATAAATAGGTAAGTATATCGTTTGACTTACCTGTCGTTTTATTCTCTCTCCGCATTTTGCACTGAATACTTACTTTGGAATTTTCTCTGTTCCTTATCATCATCCTCGAACAACCCCGAGTTCAATGATTTTGAATACATATCTTCCTTTCCCTTTTCCTTTACTGTCTTAATTCTGGACATCAAGGAATCTCTTTTTACATAATATTGTCTTACTGCAGCCTGAATAGATATTTTTTTTGAAAATAATTCTCTCGATCGGTTTAGGTAGGTTCAAACATGGTCAAATTTACCCCGTACCAAATTTTCTTCAAATCGAGAAATATGAAGCACGTGGATTTTCAGGGTTATATTTTATACAGGAATATAAAGTTGAAACAATTTTATATATATATATATATATATATATATATATATTGCTAGTCTGATTTTTGTCCTCGCTGCGTTGATATAGTTATTCCATGTCAAGCTTCTATCCATGGTCATCCCTAGGTACTTGGCCTCGTTTGACCAAGGGATCTCGACATCTCCAACTCGGATTCTAACTCTTGAAGCCAGTCTCCTACGTTGGAATAGGATTGCTTGGGACTTCTGGGGGTTGATCTTAACCTTCCATTTGACACACCAGTTATGAAGGTTATCAATGTCCTCTTGCAGTCGTCTGCCCATTATCCGGGTGCTTCTGCTTTGGTGTAGGATGGCTGTGTCATCAGCGTAAAGTGCCATTAAGCCCTCTTCTCCGGGACATCGTGAGAGAAGATGGAGTATAAAATGGGTCCCAGCACAGACCCTTGTGGTACTCCAGCTACTAGTCGTCTTGGAGCTGAATGAGAGTCATTCACCTTGACTGCGAATGATCTGTCATTTAGGTAGCTCCTGATAAGCTTTATATTTCTTCTCTCGTAACCAGCCACCGACATTTTGTGGATCAGGCCTTGGTGCCACATTCTGTCGAAAGCTCTTTCGATGTCTAGGAAAATTGCTCCTGTGGCCTCTCTGTTGTTGAATTCTTTGGTGATATACTCTGTGGTTCTGAGTACCTGCTGCTCAGATGAGTGCCCTGCCCTGAAGCCGAATTGTTCATCTGGGATGGCATCTAGCTCTTGGGACTCACCTTTTAGTCTTCTGGCTATAGCTCTTTCAGCTACTTTGCTTAAAGCAGGGAGTAGACTGATGGGCCTGTAGTTTTGTGGTAATGTCCTGTCTTTTCCTGGTTTTTCAATGATGATAACCTCTGCCTTTTTCCATGTGCTGGGGAAATGGCATGTTCTTATGATGGAGTTTATGATGTTGGCCATCGCACTGTATCCTTTCTTGGCGAAGTATCTCAGCATCTTGTTGGTGATGCCGTCGGCTCCAGGGCTTTCTTGACCTTCAGTTTCCTGATAATGTCTCGACCTTCCCGGGTGAGACAGGATGTGGATTTTGTTGAGGTAAAATCCGAGCATCTTCGTCTTCCTCTGGATGTTGGTTTAGCTGACCTTGTTGGACTATGGCATCCGCTAAGGCTTCAGCTTTGTCCTCGTCGGTAAGTGTTAGTGACAGCGGAGCTTCCTTTTATACCCCCACCATCGGCCGAATGTTATATCTAAAGGGTCGTGCGCCATTGTTTATATTTTCGGGACATTGGACTAATGCCGCTTGATTTTCTGTGGTTTTTGGTTTATATGTGATTGATTTCCATACTACTGGTAACTTCAGTGATTCGTTCTTTTTATTTAAATCACCTTGTTTTTCTATTTCCATGGCTTCTCGGATTGTTTGTTTATTTCTGATGCTGAGTTTAAGTTCTTCTACTCTTGCTGATATTCGTCTGTTTGTTTGGCCAACATACAACTTTTCAGAGTCCTGGCACGGGATGATATATACTCCGTGGTTTTCCAATTTTATTTTATCTTTTGGATTTGAGGGTATTGGCCACGGCTTGAATTTGTGGTGGGTGGTGGTGTGATCCAGCATTCAATTGTTTGTAAGCAGAACGTCTAAAAATGTGAGTTTGTTGTTTCCTCCAACTCTAGCGTAAATTGTATTTTATGATGTATTGAATATACGTAAGTTAGAAAGTTGTTAACTTCTGCGTTACCGTGTTGCCATATGCTAAATATGTCATCCGCGTAACGGAGCCAAATTTTGGGCTTCAGATTTGCTTTCTCAAGAGCTTCTTTCTCGCAGTATATCATAAATAGATTGGCCACCACTGGTGATAGTGGGGATCCCATTGCGTTTCGTCTATTTGTTTGTACATTTGCCCGTTAAACTAGAAATAAGTATTTTTAAAACAAACAGTTGTATTATATGGGCCGAAAAATCCTCGTTCATAGCAATCTTGTCCAGTGCTTCGACGATAGGGAACGATTTACTATCTAGGCTTGCTATAATGTCGTCTTTTTGAAGAATGACGTCTCGTATAATTCGAGTAAAATGCTCTGAATTTTTTTACATATGAGTCAGCTTTTTCCACAGTCGGTTGCATAATATTCGCAAGGTATTTTTCTAGTTTTTGTAAAGGCGAATTAACAGCACTAACAATAGATTTGATGGGTACTCCTGATTTGTGTATTTTTGGTAAACCGTAGAGCCTAGGGCATCTGCTGGACTTTTTTCGTGGGATGATTTTTTGTAGTATTTCTATGTCTATTGGTGAATTTTTTATCTTATTTTTTGTTGTTTTTTCTAAGTACGTCGTCAGGTCTCGTGAAACATGACAAATATGATGTGTTTTCATTCCGGGTGTACATCCGTTGATCACTCTCGTTTCTTGATTTTTTCAGAACGAGAAAGATGAATAGATGTACACCCGGAATGAAAACACACATATATATAAATATATATATATATATATATATATATATATATATACATATATATATATATATATATATATATATATATATATATATATATATATATTTTTTACTAATTTTTTAGGAATTGGAGCGTGAAACATGAAAAATATGATGTGTTTTCATTCCCGGTGTACATCCGTTGATCACTCTCGTTTCTTGATTTTTTCAGAACGAGAAAGATGAATGGATGTACACCCGGAATGAAAACACATTACTTTATTAACTTTAACAGACAAATACGAGGGATTAAGTGCAGCTATAGAGGTGTTTTGGATTTTGACGGTATCTGAGATAGATCTGGATTGAAGCTTGTTTCTTCTACTTCTGCCCCTGATTCAGAATACAAAACAAGTTTTCGAAATTCCTCAGGTGGTAAAAAATCTTCTTCCGTAAATTTATTAGGCTAAAGAAGGTTTTGAATCCTAAGATTTATTTATCCATAGTTGATACCTGTATATTCAAAACCTTCTTTAGCCTAATAAATTTACGGAAGATTTTTTACTACCTGAGGAATTTCGAGAACTTATTTTGCATTCTGAATCAGAGGCAGAAGTAGAAGAAACAAGCTTCAATCCAGATTTACCTCAGATACCGTCAAAATCCAAAACACCTCTATAGCTGCACTTAATCCCTTTCCCTCGTATTTGTCTGTTAAAGTTTCAGAGGTCGCTCCAATTCCTAAAAAATTAGTGACAGAGTCTACCAAGAAAAAAAGATATCAAACAAACAAAAATCAGAAATTTGAACTTCTACCCCAATAAAAGTTGCACTTTTTGAGAGACAGAATTAACGAGACAAGAAAAACGACATACAAAATAAAAAGGGGAAGCAAGAAGTCAATTGTAATGGTGGAAAAGAGCAGCAACAAGCTAAAATAAAAATAAAACGTGTTGCAGAGGAAATGTCGGAGAGTGAGTCTGATTTATTAGTAGAATTTGACATGTGTGAAGATAGTGATTGCGATCTTGACGAATTTGCTCCAAATCAAGAGTCTTCTTTGGCGACGGAACAAGCTTGGTTTGCGGCGAATTTAGAAATAACCGAGAACTTTGGTACCGCCACGTCGAATGTTCTGCATGGACATTTTCAGAATGTACTGGTTGGGAGTCGGCTAAAAGTTATATGTTTTCTATTATGTTATTCTAATGTACTTCAATATACGATATTTCCATTTAATATTTTCTTTTATTATTTTCTGACTCCAGAAGACATGCGCAATTTTACCCCACCTGATGCATGTCCCACCAGGTTGGGCTATACCGCGAAAAGCAGTAGTTGCATATTTCAAAAGTTTTTAGATATTGCATTCCCCTTTTCAAAACACCATACAAATTATATTAAGCTAAAGAAACGTATACAAAGTTGCTACATGTTTGTAAATATGCATGTTATATTATCAAAAATTGAAAACAACAGTATACGCATCCTGGCCAAGACTTATTTCCAGCATATCGAACTGAATCTAAATTTCAATTCTGCTGCTGCATATATAAATTACATTATATCTGCAATGTGAAAGGTCGATGTGGTCACCGACAGACAGCTCATGAGTCTAGCAAACTGATTTTGAAAAACGCATCGACATTTATTGTCTTATTCATCAACCAAGAAAAAAAGTCATCACTAAAAATATATTGTTGTTTTTGTTAAAGTTATTTACAGTTTTTAAATAAATAAAAGCATACATATTTTAATTAGAAAAAAGTTAAATATGAAAAATTATCAACCGACTTGAATTTACGTAATATTTCGAAAAAACGGGGAAACACGTCATTTTTCTTTTATTTTTTTAACCGAATTCAAATAGAGAAGGTTTTCGATTCGACACTATTTTTTTATGTATGTACATAGACTATTTCGCGACGATTTTACCAGTTTAAATGACATTTTCAGGGAATATTCAGGATATTGCCGAAGTGGTCCATAGAAAGCATATTTTTTTAAAAAATTGTTAAAAATTGAGCGAGCGTGGAAGACAATGTATTGCGTTGACCATTTTAACAGGAATGAAGAATGTATTTTACATCATGCAATGAACCAGGTTAATTATTAAATCTTACTTTTACCATAAACCTCGTATAAATAAAAAACTGAAGAGAATAAAATGAAAATTTTTATAATAAAAACAATGGCATCAGTGTTTACCAGCGACTCCTTAAAAGCAAAATTAATATAAAATAATAGAAGAGATTTCTAGACACGGTCGATTATTCATAAAAGTTTTTACAATATTTAAATGGAATACGTTGTATATTATACGTCCATCAAATGGGTATCTTCTTGCTTATTATAAATGTACCTGATTACATAAAACTAAAGAAATTGCTGTAAGAGGCAATCAGTGTATTAGAGAGAGAGACGCAGAATGCTCTATTACATAGTGGAGTCTGGAATGGGAACAAATTGCCTCTTATGGCAAGGTTTTTCTCAAATTTCTAGGGTGTATTTAAAAATAAAGGTATCATGCTAGCTATATTTATAATCAGTAAGAAGAAACATATTTGATAGTCATATAATATACAGTGTATTATATTTAAAATAATGCAACTTTGTTTTTCCGGGACTTTATGACCAATTCTATATAATTTAACATAAACTTTTGTATTTAACATTTGTTCAAAGCTTTGTATGTTTTGAAAATAATCTACCGTTTCCGAACATACCAGCGATCCTGTATATAGGAAAGTACTATGTTTGTCAAAGAACTTTTTTTCATTTTTATTCAAACAGACAATGAAAACATTTGTGGCATTAAGTATCAGATTAAATTTATTACACATAGCAACTATTTCCTTTATTTTATTTGTAACTAAATTATGGACCTGCAAAAAGTCAAGCCCCATGTTTGAAGATAATTAGAAGCAGGTGTGATGCTCGCGGGTGAAAAAGTAAAAATAATTTTTTTTTCAGAATTTTTTTATATGTGGATGGGATAGAATATTTTTTTACGATTTATCTAAATTTTGTATACTTAATCAATTCTCCTATCCTTCATACCAGCAAATTTATTTATATAATCCTCATAAAATGGATGAGTTGTCTTAATCTCCTCCAGAAATTCCTTTTGAATTGAAATATTGCCAAGAGAAATAAGTCTTTCTTGAGATATTGTATTTCTTAAATAAGTTCTTACACATTTGAAGCAAGAAAAACTTCTTTCCACTGAAGCACTTGTCGACGGTATTGTCAAAATAAGGGAAAATAATTTATATGCTTCGGTAAAAAAATATTTATTTTTATTAATTTTTTTCGCTTGCTCTTGCAGCGATATATTCCAATTACTCTCATTACAACCAAGCTCATTTTTAAGTCGTTTACTTTTAACTAGCTAGTCGGAAAATTTAAACTATATTCGGAAAGTTTAGCAGAATCTGCCAAACATGAAAATGTAAGTTTTTTCAGTCTTGAAATCTTAGTGTCATTTCCATTAAAATATGGTCCAATATTTCATAAAAAAGGGTTCTATACTTAGCCCTAATTTCTTCAGGTTAAAGCTTAGCAAGCTCACGTTTGTAATGATTTATTTCTGCAATAGAATTTGCTGTATCAAACATGGTATTAAAAAAATGTTCATTTCTTTTTTTACAGAGCGCCTCACGACAGCGTTTTATATTGGATATGCAAAAATTAATGTCAAGCGATTTTTTTAGAAGAAAGTCAAATAGCATGTCCGTGATTGAGAAAATGTCATTAAACACTAATGCCAGAAACGTGAATTCAAAATCGTTCATCTCACCTAAAAATCCTTTCGCAAGGCGGATTGATTTTTCATCAGATTTGTCACAGTTTGTAATAAATTCAAAGACGTCTTCTAATTTATTCCAGTCTTGAACAATCACATTTACTAACTTCGAATGTTGTAACAATAACATAAATAAATATAACACAAAACAGTCAAACTAACTGCAAAGGAACTCACCGGTTGCAACGAAATCCGCGAAAATAAAAGTAAACAACCATCGCAAACTGAACGATACATGGGTGTAGTGTACTGCGCCTGCAATTCACCGAGAGCATTGTATGGCGCTGGGCTCGACGTCATCGGATACGCGTTGTCATGGCAACATAGTAGGAACATCGTAAACTAAACATAGCAACTCCAGCAAAGTCAAAGCGGTTTGCGCCACTGTTATAGTTATTACAATAAAAACGGTCAAGTAAAATATTTATTCGAGATGTACAGTTTATTTTTTACCAATTAGGTGAATAAATGAACGTAAAAACTAAAATTTTAAGAGATATATAATAAATATTGTTAGATGTTAGCTTGTTTATTTTTCCTGGTAAAGTAGCACTTCACCTACTTCACCTGAATAGCCGCCACTGGTGATGCATCAAAAAGTTATCAATGTCAAAATAGATAAACATTTCATATTTACGGAAAATTTCCATTAATGAATTTGATCTGGACATGTTTTGGTGTTGAGATCGGAACCTAATTAAATGTTTACTAATAATATTAGTACGGTCAAATTGTCGAATATATTTCATTGGGATTGTCAGTAATGGAAACGGATTTGCTGTTGACCCATCATCTAGTTTTGCCATTTTTTTTCAGACGATATTTAATATTTATTTTTAAGATGATATCCTTGATTTTATACCCGTTTTATTAAACATTAAATATAGGTATTTGCGTTTTGGCCACTGATACAAAATGGGCCACGGAGTCTCTGGACTCCTATTTTCCTGGGCCAATCCAACTCTGCATATACCTGCAAAAATGTATTTCCACGTGTTATACTAATTTCCGTCGAAAATAGTAACTCTTATCTGCATATAATGATAAACACCCACATATGTATGCTTTAAACAGTATTATTAACATTTCACTTATTGCCGGCTATACAAAACAAGTGCATGTACTATATCGGCATAAAATTATTGTTTGTGTTTTGTGGTGTTTTACCCAGCAGAAAATGTATTTCAAGTGAGTAAAATTTTGGATTTAAGCACTAAAATTTATATTCAGATGAAGGAATTTCATACTCTGTTTTGGACTGAACACTTTTACTCGATATTCAGTAATATATTGATACGCGCAACGAATAACGTAATAATTGACGGAGCGATGACGATAGCAAAAGAGGGGCCATAAGATACACAGACGAAATAGTTATAAAAAGTTGCCTTTTAGGTAGACAAATAAAATTCCTATAATCAAAATTACTGTTATCTGTTTAAACAAGGCCGAGTATTTAATATGACAGGTAGGACAACAATAACGCAGTGATCATAAGATACACAAAAAAAGCGTTTAATTTGTTTAATAAATAATATTATTATATATATATATATATATATATATATATATATATATATATATAAACTTGATTAAAATAATGGCTTATGTTATAACCATAAATGATAATAAAAGCCCAGGTAAGACAAGAGCCCTACTGTTACAATATCTGGTTTCAATGCCGTGTCATGTGATATTCAGTGCGTCCAAGTACCTAGTTTTGTTTTAATATAGGGCTATAAAAAATTGTGGAATGTAATTGCACCTGTTTTACCATCGGTTTCTAATTTCCAGCTTAACCTATGAAAATGAGTGTGGTTAAGGGGTAAATTTAAAGGAATTATAATGTCACATTTAAAGATTTTCCTTGTAAAATAAAAGTGATTATACATTTTTTCAAACTTTATGGTTTATGGGAAGTTAGAATTTTAAAAATATACTCAACTGCAAAAACATTGTTAAATTTGTTACAGGCGCCTCAATAAAATTTTCACAATACACAAGATAAATCTTTGTTGTTTACTGAATAAAAAAAATACAAAAGTAGATCTCTCGAAAAACATTAAATAAGCTTTGGATAACTAAACCTAAGCAAAGAGAATATCTTGAAAAGTAACACTCGAAATCTTCAGAATTTTTTGACTTTCTTAGTATTTTTTGAACTGTTGGAAAATGACTTCTATATGTCCTGGGAGCATAGCAGCATGCATGTTTAATTAATCAATGGCATACCTGATTATGATAGAATTATCTTATAATTCACATTTACAGTGCCTTGCAAAGCTTCTCTGAATTAAGAGTACCAATCTGCTTTGGGAAAATATATTGTATAAAACCATTCTAAAAATTAAAAAGGTTTATATGCAACTTAGCATTTTTGTTTCAGATAATCCTACAAGAAACATGCTCTACATCACAAGAACGCGATCCAAATTGAATCTCCTCAGTTGACCCGGTTTCATGTAATACAAAACTTAACATGTCTATTGATTCTGAAAGACAATTTCTCTGTCCCCGGCTAATTGACTATCTTACAATAGTCGGGGCTCGACATACTCCTTCCTCTGTCAAGCAAAGCGCAAGTCCCCATATCCAGGTAAATTAGTGATTAAATACTTATTTTAGTTATTAAATTGTTTGTTAAGGTTGTCAACCATTAAATCTTCAGAAAATAATAACTCGAAAATTTGAGTATTTGAAATCTTAAAATAAATAAAAGGAAACCAGTTTTTCCAAATAAAAACTAAAAAGTTTTAAAAATTAAATTTTTGAGTTGAATCAATGTTTGTCAAAATCATAGTGCTTTCTTAAAAAAGCAAGACCGTAAACTTTTCTCTTGGCCTCTGGTTAAAATTTTATACTCTGCTGCAATAAAGTGGTGTTGAAGCTCGCCATTTGGAAAATTATGCTTTCTGTAGTTTTTTTAAATGATGCGCTGTAGAAAAAAAAAGTTCATATAAAAATTGCAAAGCATGTTATTTGCTACTATTTTTTTATATAAAGCGTTAGTAAAATAAAAAAAACACGTATCAAGATACTGTAAGTTTCTAATTTGCATATCTTGCTACGTTAAAAACGGGTAACTGAACTTTAGGGGACATCTGTCAACTGCGTGAGGTGTCAAAACTACGGAAAAACGCTTCGATAAAATGGCCTGCAGCAAAGGCATGTCATCTACATTTAATATCGAATATTTTCCCGGGTGTTACTGCCTATACCGATTTAACAACAAATCAGTACGGTGGAGATTATTTGTCAATTTGCGAAGCGTGGAAATGTTTTTTTTTATCATATTTTTTAATGATGAATGTTGAATTAAAGCGCTCGTAAAATTTTCAAAATTTCATTCATGCAAAGTTTTCAAAATACAGAAAGTACCGCTTATCTGAATTTAATGAAAATGTGTACACTTAGGTATAAAATTATGCTAGATCCAATGGCATTGCTGCCAAGTTTACAGTTTTTCTGTTATAAAAGGATTTTTTTAATGGAATTATTATATTTTATTACTGTTTTTAAAATCTGCGTAAAATTCTCAATATTTTTTATTAAGAGCACTTTTTATGAAAGGCCACTGTTTTTGCGAAAATAACGTTCTAATCTACGGACATGTGTGACATCATTTTCTCTTCCTAATGTTCTGGTAGAAAGGTGCTTTTTTCTAAATGTATCACCATTTGTTGCGCTTTTAGGTCTGCCAGAACGTACAGCATATTTTACCTTTCCAGTTTCACGAAATTATTTGTTAATTTTACTTACGGTATATTTAGTTATTGGTTTTCTGTTAGGATATTTCGTCGCTGGAAATACAAAGTTGCCTAACTCCAATTTAGCTATTTTTCAGGAGACGCATTTAAAGTTTTTTTGTATAGTGCATTCCACATCCACTGTATGTCGTTTGCTATAACATATTGCAATGGTTTTCAAAAATTCACTAAATTAAGTAGTTTTTTGGGAAAATAGATTTCGACAAAACAAGTGTATTTAAAAAAATATAGAGTTTTGAAAGAGATACGCCTTTCTGTTTTTTCCTGTTTTTGTCTATTAATATAAATGCATCATTTACGCCTATTTGTCTAGTGACCACAGAGCAATGTATTGTTAAAAAAACCCAATTTTATAAAAGGGTTTATCGAATAAAACAGTAAATAACTAATTTTACAAAATATTAAAATGACAAAAATAATTTCAAGAGATACGCCTCTTTGTTTTTGTCTATTATGTTACGCCTACTTATCTAATGGCCACAAAGCGATGTATTGTTAACAAAAACCCAATTTCATAAAAATGTTTATTGAATAAAACAGTAACTAACTAATTTTACAAAATATTAAAGCGAATAAAACAATTTTAAGAAATACGTCTCTTTGTTTTTTTTTTATATTTTTGTCTACTAATATAAGTAATTTCATGACATATACTTGTCAAGTAGTTACGACAAGGCGTATTATTAACAAAAATTCATTAAATTAAATAACAAAATATTAAGGTGGCTAAAATAATTGTCACCCTAAAAAATAAGCTGTTTTATCAACTAAATACAAACATTTATATAAATTAAACAAAATTGAACATAAAACACACTAATTTTAATGGGGAAGACATTTGTAAAAAATCTGATGCTCTGGTAGCCTAATCACAGGTCTATCACCTGCACATAAGACCATCAGATCATTGAATTTCTCTTAGGAAACTTTGGGGGGCTCTTTGTTAAGCTTTCCTATCGGCGTATCAGTCAATGTAGCAGTTTTTGTTCTCTATTTTAATGTTACTATACGGTAAGTCTCAAGCAAATAGGTGTCTTTAAAACATAATTTATTTGGACTGCTTTTTTTCACCTTAAATTCGCTAATTTTCGGCCAATCTAATTTATTCCCATTGTCATCTTGCCGGACTGAAAGAATATGCAGAGCCACAGCTAGGAACTTAAAATCTAAAAAATCTTCAAATGTAAGGGCATGGACTAAGTACGGGTTTTTATTTCAGGCTAACCTACAAACTGGTATCACTACAACTTTGTACTATCACACTTATTTATCATCAAGCGTTGTCACTAATATCGATTTACAGTGTTTTATTATGGAAAATCTAATAATATTTAAAATATAATACTAAATAAAAAAGAGAACGTATCTCCATCACCGCGCCATATCAAGCGTAATATGAAAAGAGGAAGAAACGTTCATTTGCTATATTTTGTTAACTATAAGGAGGAGAGATACGCTCCTTTGTCACATTAAAGATATTTACTTTCACAGATTTTTAATTAATTGGTCTTAAATCGAAATGGACATTTTTCGATTTACGCCCCTTTGTTTCCAGCGACGATTTATTATTAAAAAAGTTACAAACATCTTGCAGGTTTCGCATTCTATCCCCATAACCTATTATAATTAAAATTTCAATTTTTTGGGTTTCAGTTAAACGATCCATTTTTGTAAATTAACAAAACTGACCCTGTCAATATATCAGGTAACCTTTGTGTGCAGGTATTTTAATAAAAGATAAATGTTTGATGTAATATAAAGGGTGCAAAAACAATCGGTTCTTTCTTCATTAACTCATACACTAAATTATGGATATTAGACCCTTATTTTCGCAAAAACTGTTGACTTTCATAAAAAGTGCTCTTAACAAAAAGTATTGAAAATTTTATGCAGATTTTAAAAAAGTAATATAATATGGGGTGTACCATTAAAATTTATTTTTATAACAGAAAAAACTGTAGACTTGGCAGCAACGCGGAACTCGTCATTGGATCCGTGAAAATTTCATAGGGATATAACTGTACATATTTTCATTAAATTCAGTTAAGCGGTACCTGAGATATTTCGCTGTTTCCTTACTTTTGTTACACGCAGTATATCTAATAAATAAATTTTCAAGAAAAAGCTTCAAGTCTAACATGTAAACAAAGGAGATTTTTTTCACGCGCATAAAGCTATTTATTAATTAGCAGTTTTCTGATCCAGAAACGACTGGAGGGAATGTGAAAGCTACTTTTAAAATGGGACATAATTTGTGGTATTGAGTTGTGAGGGGTTAAAGAAATGTGTCTTAGATATAATTAACAGGCTAACATTCAAATGATCTAACTAAAAGCAGAATGATTTGCAAATTTGTATATTAAGTTTTTGATTCAGTATTATTTCCGATAAAGTTTCTTTAAACGATCGAAGTACAGTTTTAGGGTTTAAGTTTCTTATTAATTTTCACACAATTTGTTTTAAGGACTCTTCACTGATCGAGGTGATGTTTATTTATAAAAACTGTTGAATAATTTTGCAGTTGTTAATGAATGAAAAACATAATGAATTTAAATACATAAATCATTCGTAATAAAATCCGACTGCTTAAAGACGATCAGCTGTCTAAAAAGAAAAAATCGCTTAGTTCGTCTTTACCCAGAACTACCCTAGTAACAGAACTTTAATCATAAAAGTACCCACTATACTAACTGGAAATCCGTAATAGATACGAAAACAGTTTCTTTAAATTTGAAGTTATTTTAAAATATAATATTTCCATGTATACAGGATGTGCTAATTTTGCTGGGACGACATCAACTATAAAGTTTTAAATGGGGCACCCTGTATTTTCGTCCATTATTTGATTCCTTGTCAAAAATAAACATAAGTTACCAATTTAAACTATAGACCATTTAAGCATAGTTCCGATATAATTAAGGTTATGTGTAATTTTTTGAAGACCAGCTATTTCAAATTCAAATTACTATAAAAATATCAGAAATCTAAAACTGGGCGTTTGCGTGGTAATTTCCAGTTTATAAAGCATCGCAATACAAAAATTTTGTCCACACCTATACAAGGTGGACAGACTACGAGAACAATCTTGCACCTTTTTAAAGTGAAAAAAGTTGATTTTTTTCAAAAAGAACACCCACTCTGTTTTTTATTTTTGCAAATGATCATAAAAATACCTATTTTTTTCATATATATATATATATATATATATATATATATATATGTGTGTGTGTGTGTATGTACTATACTTAAATTCAATAGATACAGAGAAAATCGCAATTTAACAGTCTCAATTATTATTTGAATATTTTGATGCTGCGTACTCAAAAAAACAATGGTAGGCCACGGAATGGATAATATAACTATATGTTTTAAATTTGAGAGTTTTTCAGTTTATTTGTGTTTTAGTGGTTCTTTTATTAGACTTTAAAAACATCTCCTTGTATCGGTGTTTACTTGTTCTATTTTAAAAAATGGCTCAAGTCAAGAGTGACTAAATTTGTATAACTGTTACATTGAAAGTAATAAAAGTCTAGCACTTGCATTAAGAGACTATTGCCGAAGATTTCCCATGGCAAGGAAACCAAACAAGAAAATATTTGACAAAATTTGCAGTGATTTATCAACTCATGAGGTTTTGAAGCACAGAAAAAGGGAAAAAGCCCGTTCAGTCGTCTCTGAAGATTTTCAAATGGAGGTTTTATTATATTTCATTGAATATCCTACCAACACTTTAAGAGATGCACAAAGCGATTTGATTTTTTCCATGACCAGCATACATTCAGTATTAAAGGAAAACAAAATATCCCCTTATAAGTTTCTTCCAGTTCAATTTTTAAGTGAAGCTGATTATCAGACCAGACTGGATTTTTGTATGCAAATGATGGATCTGCATTTTGAGAAAGGGATTTTAAATAAAATACTTTAAATAGATGAGGCAATATTTTCCACTGCAGTAATGCATAACAAAAAAATACTCACTACTTTTCTGAGACAAATATCCCCATATAATTTTCTTTCAGGCAATTTTTAAGTGAAGCTGATTCAGACCAGACTGGATTTTTGTATGCAAATGATGGACCTGCAATTTGAGAGAGGGATTTTAAATATAATACTTTAGACAGATGAGGCGATATTTTCCACTGCGGTAATGCGTAACAAAAAAAATACTCACTACTATTCTGAGCCAAACAAACATTTGGTAAAGCAAACTGAAAGGCAAGGACATCAAAGTGTTTAAGTGTAGTGTGATATTATAAACGACCGCATAATAGGACCCGAGTTTTTTGAATACATAAACATTTTTAACCTTTTATGAAATCAAATTATGGAAAAACTCAATGATCTTCCGGAAGATATTCGTGTGGACTTGGTATATCAACAAGATAATGCTCCATATCACTGTGTAGACGTTATAACAGCATTAAACGTGCAATTTAATTTAAGTATATATAGTAACGGTGAGATTCCATGGCCGCCGCGAAGCCCCGATTTGACACCCTCAGATTCTTTTTTAATGGGGCTTACTTAAATATAGAGTGTATAAAAATCGAAACAATTATTCTGTAAATAATTTAAAACAAAACATTCTTGAAGAAATTATTAGTTTTAATTATAGTGACGCCGTCCGAAACACTGTGGCAAACATTTAAGTGGGATATTCACTGTGTATAGCAGAAAACGAACAGTATGAGAAAAATCAGTTATATAGTCATTTGTTTTAAATTCTTCCTGTTTTTCTATTTCCATGTAATCTCATGTTATCTGTTGTTATATGTTGTTTATGTTGATAGCTATTTTACCCAACAAGTTTGTTTCTAATATTAATTTACAATAATGGTTTTTAAATTAATTTAGCAATAAATAAATATAGAATAAAATTAGGACTATAGTTACTCAAATAGAAATATTATCTATTCCATGGTCTCTTATAGTTTTTCATTTTCAGTGCGCAGAATCACAATATTCAAGAGATAATTGAGATTTTCTGTTAAATTGCGATTTTCTCTGTAACCATTAAATTTAGGTATAGAACTATATATATATATATATATATATATATATATATATATATATATATATATATATATATATATATATATATATATATATATATATATATATATATATATATATATATATATATATATATATATATATATATATATATATATATATATATATATATAACCTCCATTTGAAACTCTTCAGAGATGACTGAACTGGCTTTTTCCCTTTTTCAATACTTCAAAACTTCATGAGTTGATAAATCACTGCAAATTTTGTCAAACATTTTCTTGTTTGGTATCCTTGCCATGGGAAATCTTCGGCAATACTCTCTTAATGCAAGTGCTTTTATTATTTTCAATGTAACAGTTATACAAATTTAGTCACTATTGACTTGAGCCATTTTTTAGAATAGAACCGATACAAGGAAATGCTTTTAATTATTTTAAATTTAACATGATTTCAATAAAACAACCAATAAAAACACAAATAAATTGAGAAAGTCTCAAATTTAAAACACATAGTTATATTATCCGTTCCGTGGCCTCCCATTGTTTTTTTGAGTATGCAGCATCAAAATATTCAAATAATAATTGAGACTTTCTGTTAAATTGCGATCTTCTCTGTAACTATTGAATTTAGGTATAGAACATATATATAAATATATATATATATATATATATATATATATATATATATATATATATATATATATATATATATATATATATATATATATATATATATATATATATATATATATATATATATATATATATATATATATATATATATATATATATATATATATATATATATATATATATTATATATATGCAGCATCAAAATATTCAAATAATAATTATAAATTATCTTCTCTGTAACTATTGAATTTAGGTATAGAACATATATATAAATATATATAAGTATATATATATATATATATATATATATATATATATATATATATATATATATATATATATATATATATATATATATATATATATATATATATATATATATATATATATATATATATATATATATATATATATATATATATATATATATATATATATATATATATATATATATATATATATATATATATATATATATATATATATATATATATATATATATATATATATATATATATATATATATATATATATATATATATATATATATATATATATATATATATATATATATATATATATATATATATATATATATATATATATATATATATATATATATATATATATATATATATATATATATATATATATATATATATATATATATATATATATATATATATATATATATATATATATATATATATATATATATATATATATATATATATATATATATATATATATATATATATATATATATATATATATATATATATATATATATATATATATATATATATATATATATATATATATATATATATATAATATATATATATATATATATATATATATATATATATATATATATATATATATATATATATATATATATATATAGGAAAAAAATAAGTCGGAAACTACGCTGGAATCGACTAAAGTTTAAATTGGTAACTATGTTTATTTTTGACAAGGAATCAAATAATTGACAAATACAGGGTGTCCCATTTAAAATTTTATAGTTGATGACGTCCTCGCAAAATTTAAAGAAACTTTTGTATTAAACTTTTTCGTATCTATTACGGATTTCCAAATAGTATAGTGGGTACTTTTACGTGAAACACGGTGTACAGATAACACGGTTAATATATGCATATAATTATTTGTTAATAATTGGATGCAAATCCTGCAAACTTTAAGTTATTTTAATTTTTGTTATTACGAAAGAGCTACACAAACAAATTAGTAGGTATTTGATATATAATTTAACTAATTCTCATATTATTTACAGCAGACGGGGACTTGAAAATTAAACAAATGGAATCGGTCACCGCTTGCGCTGATATACATTGAAATAAGGAAATGGACACTTTGTCAAGTAAACTTGTTTCAGTCTAGTAATTTGCAATACAACTTGTTTTTTCTTTCTTATCAACTGGTCGTTGTCAATCAGTCGGCTTTTTTTGTTTTTTTTTTAATAATTTATTGTAAACTTATAGATAAATTTTAAAAGTGTGCGTAGTCAGTATTGTTATATATCATGTTGCATTTTTTTATCAGTTTAAGGTTGTTGCTTTTTTAGAAACTATATTGTATCACACACAACTTTGCAACTAAATTTATTGCATAAAATTTTCCTTGCTTTGCTCCATTTGCTCTCAATCTGATTTTTCAAGTGGGAGCATATGATGAGCTCGAACGGTGCGGTTAGCTACGTGGAGCTTAACACAACGAATGATCAGCGTGCTCAAAGGCGATGAGTAAATATAAGCTATTACACATGTGTGCTGCTCAAGTAGCAAGAATACGTTGAATTAGTGGCGTATTTAAAAGGTGGGTTTGAGGGCCACTTTTATTTAAGGTAAAATTATTAGAAATAGTTTTTATTAATGACCTCTTCCTCGAGCTTACCTGGTAAATTCCCCCCAGAGCCAGTTTTAGTTAAATCTAAATCTAACTGACCTTTTTTTTTGGTTTTCCGTACTATTTAAGCTCGAAGAGGCTACATATCCAGTAATCAGAACTGAAGAATAAGAAACTTTTGTTTTGGTTGTTCAAAATTTTCATCGACTCAAAACCCCTCCCACCCAGAAGCAACCATATACTCCACTGCATTGAATTAACGTTAAACAAACGTCAGTCTTAACGCTGAAAACACAGTGGATACGTCAAGAAATATATCAAAATAACTTTTAAGCAACGTTAAAACGACGTTGATTTAAAGTATTATTGATTGCTAAGGAGGCCTGTAGTCTGTTCTTATTTTCTACACTGGTCCCTTACTTAGGTCTCCAATTTTAAGATGACCTGTTCTTAAATTTCAGCCAATTAACGCGTTATTTTATTGGGAGGCGAGAATGGGATTTCATCTCCCCCTGGATCCTACTCGCACCTAAAAAAACGCTTATCTTATAAAATTAACAAAAAATTAGGAAATGACCAATATGTGTGGAAAACGTTGTCTTTCTCTCTTCACCGTATTTTTGTTATGGCGAACTCCTTCTCCATTTTCGCGTTTATTTTTATAGATAAATTGATCAAACTGGGTACGTTTAGAATCCGGAAAAAGTGACCTATCTATTTAAAGTAAACTTTACTTATTTAAGAGAACAAATGTATATTTATTTAAGTAACTAGCGATACATCTTGTTTATTATGACATCTTTAGAAATAAGAAATATATAGCAGCTAGAAAAATATTTTAGAAAAATGTCCAGTATATAGACGAAGCGGTGGAAAAATTGCAGTAAATAAAAAAAGTTACAATGACCACTCTGTACACAATTTCCGTTACCGCTACTGTATCTACATTAAACAACGCTCGAATTGAACATTCAAACATTCTAGATAAATTCAATAGTATTTCTTAAAAAATAGCAGGTATCATTGGCTACTAGTTAATTTAATATGAAGTTGTTATAACACAAAACGATCTGTATAAAGAGTATACATATAAAAAGGTGAATATTTGATTTGGCTTACGGTTTTGCTATAATGATTTGAATTTTTTTTTTAAATATCTTATAGTAATATCCCCAGATGTATGAATTTTGTCTCTATTAACAATGGATATATACATGATTTTCTCAGATTTTGACAATATAGGATTTATTTTTGTGTTATTTCTAGGCGGAAACGCAGTTTCGCAAAATTTTATAATTTATAAATAGTAGTATTTGTAAGTGGCCGTGAACTTAACAGTTAAAGCGCAAGTGATTATAAATTCTATACACAGATGGTTTCATGGGGCAAACATTTAATCAATAATTGAATACAGGGCATATCTAAAGGTTTAGATATATTAAGAAATCATGGTCCTTCGGGTTAGACTGTGTCAAATTGGATTTCCTATCCGATCTTTCGCCTTCGATTGCATCTTCAGTGATCTTTATTTCACGAGATCTGAACACTGAATGAGTTAGGAATTTTGTGACAATGGACAATGCATTTACGCATGAATACCCTTCCAGGTGAAGAGGGAAATAGTGTAGGACTCGCTTTACCGTCAGTTTTTCACCTGTGAGAGTACACAATACCCACTAGGCCCCAACGTACCACCACCAGATGGACCATCATTGGACAAGCCCAAGAATCCTTCGATTTGGTTGATGCCGTCCTTCCGGGAGAAACTCCTTATAGGAACATCGTCCTCACTATGGTGGAGAGGTTCCTCTCTTGGTATGATGTTTGTGCCACCTTTCGTTACTGGTTGTCCTCTGAAAATAAAAATAATATTAATATATTAATGTCGCCTTACCATTTTCAATGTGTTTCTCTGTTATCCTCCTTTAGTCTGTCCGGTTTGCCGCTGCCGACGTTCTACTGTCCCGTGGTCCAGTGTCTCTCCGTCCAATCCGTCTGGTGGTCTTCGTTTGTGTCCTATACTTGCCCCTCAGTGACACTGCTGTTCCGTGATGCGGCAGTGATGAATTGAGGCGGGATCTTCTCTTTCCTCAGATTCAACTGCAGCTCACGCCGGAGTCAGTTGAGATACCTGGGTTCCTCTTCTTTTACCTCAGGTTCAGCTGCAGCTCACGCCGGAGCCAGCTGAGGTACCTTTTTGAAGTTTTTCTTGGCCACTTGGTGATACTCTAAGGGTTTTAGTGAGCAATATCTAGTTTCTGAGGAGCACGGAGAATCAGAAATTTTGATTTGAGTATATTAGTGCAGGAGAGCGTGTCTTAGCCTAGTTTATCGTAGTCTGCCAGGTCACGTAAGTTTTCGGCTGCCCTGAAAGCTCGGGTAGCCTTTCACAGCATGAAGTCTTCAATTGGTGTCCATTGAAGAGGGCATCTGCCGCCATCCTAATCAATTTATTTTCAGTCCTCTTAAGCTTCATAAGGGGGTTTTTAGAAACATATCCGAAGGCTGTGAAAACTTAAGTGAGTTGGCTCCTTGCTACTGTTTGGATCAGTGGCAGTTTACTCCTCAGTCCCATTTCACTTTCAGACAGAGCAATGGATAGAGTTTATTCAGGCGGGCTTTTATACCCGATTTATTCTCTCCGAACCGTGACCCTATGTTAACATCGGTTTCCACGTGTGATGTAGACCGTAGTCCGTATCTCTATTGAAGTTTTTTGTATGTTTAAAAATTTCAATAGATTCTCTAATTTTTCGTTTATAAAATTCTAGAACCAATGATGGTGATCAGGTATAGCAGACTGAACAATTTGATTATTTTTAATACATCGTTCATGTTCCTTAAGTCTGGTTGATATTGAGCATCACCAAAAACGCGTTGTGTACGGATAATTTTGCATCTTAAGAAATTTACAATAAAAATAATTATCAGCCAAAGATACGACCACAACACTTTACTTTTCTTAAAAAATAAAATTGGAATATCCGCTTCGAGCGTCGCTTAGTGTATATCAATTTATAAATGACGTACGGAAAATGTTCACCCGCCTACGACTACAAATTTATCTGACAGCAATTATAAAGCCCTAGCACATATAACAAAGACTGTCAGCACACATAACAAAAACTGTCGCCACTATTTACGCGTTGCCTATGTATTGTATTTAAAATGTAGTCGCAGTGACAGTAAATTAGAAAACTCAAAGCGTTTTAGTTTTTAACACAGAGAAAACGTATTCGGATATCGTTTTAGTCTATTAATAAACAAAATATGATGGCGAAACTTGCAAAAGATTCTCTAATTTTTTGTTTATAAAATCCTGGAGCTGATGCCAGAACATTGGGTTTTTTTACATTTATAATACAGTATGCTGTTGTTAAGCTATAGCAGACTGAACAATTTGTTTCCTTTTAATACATCAGTCATGTTCCTTAAGTCTATTGGAAAAGGTACGACATCTATCGGGCATTGTCCAATCTTCTTACCTGTACTGAAGATTATACGTATGTTGGACCGCCGAAGTAATCATCTTATTTTGTCTGTTGTGTCATTTACAACGCTACCTCCTTAAGCAACAGGTCGTGATTTAGAATCAAACGCCCATAAACTACTAGAAATTCACCTGAAATTAGCTTTTGGACTTAAAGGAATAATTTTTACAACTTTAGATAACATTACCAATGCATAGGCAGAACAATTTTGTCAAGTTTACATTTAAGCAATAAGAGAAGTTTGAAGTACTCTTGAACAGAAAAAATCCAGTAAAACCTCCTCAGAATACTGTTAGCAACTTGTCGTCGAAACCGTTAACAGAAGCAAAATATTCCGTCCTTTAAAGGTCTTTTATCCCCAGTTAAAGCAGCAGTCAGAAGATTACCAGTGAATCAAGCTGATGAAGTTAGATATGAGACAGCGAACATTATTAAGAATTCAAAACCATCGAAGTCAAATTTCTCCGCAGCCGAAAAATCAACGGTGGAAACTTTAAATTAGAACGCAGACATTCTGGCCTGCGAAACGTACTGGTGATTTAGAAGTAATAAACAGCAACAGACTGGTCTTAACAGAACATGTTCGTCACCAAATAAACGTCGCGACATACATATAAATATGTATGTTACGGAATATCTATGGGTGAGAAATCCTCTTTTGATATTTGATTTCAAGGTAATCAAATAGATTAGAAGCACCTGAAAATTGTCATGTCACAAATCCTATTTTTATAATTATTATACTATATTTCTATTTCCTCATGGGGTGATAACTGATGTAATGATTGAGCAGTAACGCGACTATATTTTTTTAATATCCCGTTTTTCCTAATAGCTAAATACATATTTCGCAGAAAATTGCAAAATTTGCGTAATTAACCTCAATATTTTATTGTTAATTTATGACTTAATCGCGTGCTTTTACGGGAATATATAACTGGTTTTTCGTATATCTAATAAAAGCAGTAAAGTTGATCATCAATATTTTCGATAAATGGCAGCATAGTAATTCTAATAAAAATTAACCCTGAATTGTTTTATTCGACAAAGGCAAGAAGAGTTAACATAATTATAAGTCCTTAAGGCCCGTGACTTAAATCACCATCAGACCCCAAACAAAAGTTAAATATTTAAAAAAATAACCAGTATGTAGACGAGTCTGTGGAGAAATTGACTTTAAACCGGTAAGTAGGGTTATTCCTTTCCTCTGGTTTGAGCACATAATTAAAAAAAAAACACTGAATTATGTGCTACCCGACGATACTGACTTTTCTTTATGAAAAAGGGTTACTGACCCTTTAGAGTTAGGGCACCAAAGAAAAACCAAAAATTGCATCTTATTACTATTTGCTTTGCGAAGGCTGCTTCCTAAAGATTCGAAAGATAAATCACTTTTAAATTTCGAGTCCCAATTATCTATTTTCCGCGTTTGTTGTAGTAAACCAATAAAAAAACAAAGTAATTTTCTATAATCAAATTCATATAATATTAATTACCTTATTAAACTAAATATCAAAAACTAATCAAAAGAACTAAACTGAAGAAAATCCTATTATACCAAAATAAGCCCCCCCCAGAAGCTCTAAATATCTTTGCTCTATAAGCAGAAATTGAGCTAATTATTTACTTTTCAAAATGGTGCAAATTTGGTAAGAGAAAGATTTTCAAATGCATGCTCCACACTAAAACTTCTCAACAAGAACTATGGATTTTTGGAATTTATGAATATTGTGGGAGGTAAGGACAATATTTTTAGAATCGACAGTAGTGACAGAAGATAACGCATGTACCACTTAAATTGGGAAGGCACCTTACTAACCACCGAGGAAGTGCCATGCGCGCTCATGTGAATTCAGTTATCCCTCAAATGTCAAAATTGATTTTTTTTTCTGCACGTGTATTAATTACTTCTGTCGTAGAAGGAAATTATTGTAATCGTGAAAAAATCACCCCCACCCTCAGATCTTCACGTTTCAGTGTCCCTAGGTGCCGAAAAACATGTTGTCTCAATTCCGTAGGTCTTTCTGTTTGTCTGCCTGTTCGCGGCATAACTAAAAAACTATTTACCTGATTGACTTAGTTTGGACAAAAAGTAAAAGGCATATGGAGATGAAAGGACCCTGCACAATCCTTATGGGAAATGGCTTTCAGTCAATTTTCCTGAAAATTAGCTGTGCTCAACCGCCTGATCAAAAGCTTTCCTAGACGCAACTCAAGCCTGCAGTTAGTTTGCGATATACAGGGCGTCAAAGTTGGAGTTTTACCTGTTCCTTGTTTCATGAATTTGTATCCAACAGATTTGTAAATAGCTGACATTACTATGGCCATAAATTTTAATACATGTTTTCTAACATATTCATCATCTGTAAATCTAGACTTCTGAAGAAGCGACACATTTTAATTATCACAAAAAAATAAAACCATGGAAAGGTAAATAATAACAGATATATTTATTGACCAGGTTCGTTCTATAATTAATTTGTGGCACCTTTACCAGCCACATAAATATCCCTGCAATACGCTGCTAATACAAAACGTGTATTAAAATTCGTGGCCACGGTAATGTCAGCTATTTACAAATCTTTTTGATACAATTCTTTAATCATTATTTAATTTTAATGAATATATTAAAAAAATAGCCAAATTTGACTGTTTGTTTTAGCTTAATTGAAATTTTTGTAAAAATTGGAATTTTAGTGTTTCAGGTGCGGTCGAATATTTAACAAAAACGACTGCAATGTGGAAAACAGTTACACCCTGTATGATTTTTTTTACTAATACTTACATAATTTCAGATATTCTAAGCAACTAACTTATTTGAGCACGTATTAAGTATTTAAAAATAACAAAAATGCGGAACAGGTAAAATCTCAACTTGTTGTTGGATATCGAGAATCAGCCGCAGAAATGAGTTGTGCCTATAAAAGCTTTTGAGCAGAATGTCGAGAACTGCAACATAGCAAATGTTCAGTATAACTGACTGAAAGCCGTTTCTCATAAGGATTCTGCGAGGTCCTTTTAACATTTTGGTAAAGATCCAGTATGTCGGAACAAAATGGCGGCCAAAATACCCTACCCAATTTACCTGAAATTTTGCACAAAATTCAAGTAGTATGTAGGAATGAAGTAGTACTAATCCAACATGGACAAACAAAATGGCGGGTTGATAAAATATTAAAAAAACCCAACCTAAAAAGCTACTTAATTTCAACTTTTGAGCAAGAAATAAGTACAGATATGAACTGATAAAATTGTGGTACGAATTCAAGATGGCGGAACAAAATGTCGGCCAAATAAAATATTTGTAATCGAGAAAAAATCACCTTTCCAGGTTACAGATCTTCAAAGTTCAGGGTCCCTAGATGCCAAAAAACATGTTTCCTCAATTTCGTCGGTCTGTCTGCCTGTCTGTCTTTCAACATACCTAAAAAGATACTTACTAGATTGATTTCAAATTTTAGTCAACATGTAGGTCATTTGGGGATGCCTTGGCGACATTACGATAAAAATCCAATTTGGAGAAACAAAATGCTTACCTAGCGCAATGTTAAAAAAATTATTATAAAGTAACTAAATATCCAGTTTACCTCAAATGTTGTACAAAAATCGAATCCAAGCTGCCACAACAAGATGACGGCGTAATAAAATATTTAAAAACCGGTCTGAAAAAACTAATTATTTATTAGATTAATTTTAAATTTTCTGCAAGAATTAAGTGTGATATAGAGATCAACTGTTAAAAATGATGGTACGAATTCAAGAGGTTGAAATAAAATAGTGGCCATATAAACCGTTTAAAAGATGAACGTAAAAAACTTCTTATTCAACTGACTTCAATTTTGCACCAAAGTTAAATATAATATTGGGATACACTGGTAAAATTTTGATACGAATTGAATATGATAGAACAAATGACGATTTAATACATATCTTGAAAAATCAGTGTAGAAAACTACGTACTTTTCAATTTGTTTTGAATTATGTTCAAAACTCAACTGCCCATAGATAGAAACTGGTAAAATATTGGTACCTGGTTGAAAACGAATATGGTGGAAGAAAATGCCGAGTGTTACTAAATGGCCGTGTGCGGAACTAAATTCGGTGAAACTTCGCAAATCCCAATAAAAGAAAAGATTCAAAACAAGGGATGTTCCGGGTAAAGGTAATTTACCGATATTTTTTTTATTTTTTTTGTTTGTGAAAAGAAACAAAATATCACTCTTATTATAGGACTCTCTAAGCGGGTGTAGTAGCTCCCCTGGCAAAGCATTATTGATCCAGATATCGCAAAAATAAACATACACTTTAATTTGTAATATTTGTAGTATGCTCATTGCATATGTTGCAGATGAATTATTTCTCACGTTATCTAATTATAACATATTATCATAGAATTAGTAAGTGGGATGCCTACTGTTTTGCCTTATTATAGATTTTACATTAAATGTCAAACTAATGTGTAGCATAGTTTACATAATTAGCGATGCATCACTTCGTTTACAAAATTAGTAACTTAGGTGGTGTGAGCTTGATTACATTTTAAACTGCACTCATTTAAGCGTATAATTGAATTATAATTAATACGTGGTTGTTAGAAGTAAATCTCTGTAAAATGTAACTATCACTTTAATACAATGCTCTATATTTAGCAATTAACTTTATTAAAATGAACTGAGATATATTTAACAAAGTTTTAAATACGTAATATATGTAGTAGAACACCTACTCAGTGGCGGATCGTGGGTTTTGGGGGCCCTAGGCTAATTGAATTTTTAAGCCCCCCTCATGATTCTAGAGAAGCTTAATTTTCTCACTGGCACTAGTAACTGTCACTGTAACTACAACGAAAAAAAAACGCTGAATAATTTTAAGGCAGAAAATTTAATGCAAAATAAGAAAACGTTTTTGGAAATGGAATTGAAAATGGAAATGGAATCGAAACATAGCTAAAAAAAGTTATTCACAATCCATTTGGGGCCCCTATTTCTTAGGGGGGCCCCAGGCTTTAGCCTACTCAGCCCCTTTTTCACCTACCAGTATAGTTACAAAAAAATACAGGTATTAAGGTTTTAGGGCTAAGATTCAGATTAGGCCCTGAGGTTACTTTACGCTCACCGTTCCCTGCTAAAAAATCCTCGTTAAATCCCATTAAAAATAATTAGAAAAGCTATGGCAACGATTAATCAAAAAACTAAAATAATCGATTATTGTGTTACGAATAACCGATTAATCATATGATTTTTTCATTGAGATTGATCAAAAATTAATCGATTACTGGAAACAGGCATTTCAGGAAAAATTGGTTTTACAAAACATTCTTAATATTATTTGGATAATATCCACCCATTTCTACATAAGTAGAATCAGTAGCGTCTCCGACTCCCCATCGAGGTTAGATTTCAGTTTCTGATGAAGTTGTAAACGTAAGTTAAATCCTGTGATTTTTTTTTAACGAAACTTATAATTAATAAAAATGTGGATTAGGCTAAGTTAGAATTGATTCTATTTGCTGTAACGAAAACTCGCATTAGCGCGCCAATACGATTCCGAGTCTATATTTAATCAACTGTACCAGAAACTGAAATCTCGAAGGGAAAAGATAAATTACGTCTTAGGCGTAATACCTTAAGCAATTGGCTAAGTTGTGGTAAAGATAACCTATCGGTGACTAATTACGAGAATCATTTACAAACAAGTCAAATTATTCAAATTACCGTAATATAAATCACATGACCTTAAATATTATCAAAATCTCTAAAGTTGTGCTTACAAAATTTAGAGTTTGGGAGTTTTTGTGCATGTGGAATTGAAAAATTATATCAGCCAGTTGCCAGATTTCCCAGTTTTGCGCTACAAGCAGTCATTTCCTTATCTTCAATGTATGTTCTATTTATTTTTATTGCACTAAGTTGGCCATCTCAAATTTAGTACTATACCAATTTTTCAAAATTCTATCTGCATAGGTTGCTGAGATACGACAACACCGCATTTACAGTTAAATGTACCGGAACGCCTAAATATCTTTTAAACTGTTAAAGTTGTGCTTAAAAAATTTGAATGCCCCATTTATTTTTATTGAAATGAATGACTTCGCAAGTTATTTTTTATCAGGTGATATTAGCGGCTTGCCCTCAAACACACTCATCCAGGCTTGGGACTGGTCTAAGTTCCACCAGTGGCAGATATTTAAAGCGTGTTTGAAAGCCAACGGGCGATTGATAAAACAACAATAACGCTAAGATAAGAAGGATATTAAAAGTCAACGGACTAAAACAACAATAACCTAACAGAATACGTTAAAGAAACTGTTTTTTAATTAAATGTTCCCATTATATGCCAGACAGTGCCCAAGTGGATCATAAAACTCTTGCAGTGTGTTGCGCAACATATTCGGTGCGGATTGAATCGCGGAATTCGTATGGAATGTAGTGGATAGTTGAAATTTTCTGGACGATTCTTGTATACACGATCCTTCAAATGACCCCACAAGAAGAAGTGGAGTCATATCAGGAGATCAAATTGGCCACACCAATGCACCACGTCTTCCAATCAGCCTCTCCGGGTTTTGGTTGTTTAGGAACTGCGTGAACTTCTATGAAATAAGGGCCTATATTATTGTTATCCCATACATTAATTTTCTGAGGATGTTGGGTATGAAGTTCTTCCATCCAATATGGATTATCTCTAGACCAAATTCGACAATTGCGCCTATGGCCGGTCAAGCAAAAAGTAGCCTTGTCGCTGAATACAATGCTGTGCGCAAAATAAGGATCTAGGTTAATATTTTCCATCAATTTCGGCGAATTCAGTGCGGCCGCGGCGGTCAGGATCATCTTCTAAAAGCTCTTGGGTAGAATGGATCTTGTACGGCCTTAGTTTGTTTTCCTTTAAGATAGTCTTTAGAGATTTTTGATATATTTCGGCATTTATAGCTAACTGGTTGGTGCTTACTTTTGGATTTTCCTTTATCTGTAATAAAACGTTTAATTTATTTTCATCACTTGTAGCAGTTTTTGGGTATCCGGTTTTAAGTAAAGATTTTATGGACCCTGTTTCCTGGTATCGTCGACAAATTCTGTGTACGGTTGATGTTTTTATTGGTATGTTCTGGTTTTATTTCCATATCCGGGAAAAATCAAAATGTCAATATGTTGAGTCGGTGTCAGAACAAAAACCATGACTAAACTTGTAATTTTATAATTAATACAACATTAAGCTCTTTAACTAACCGTGATAATGCGTTTAATTTGTTATTGTTGTAGCATAGCAACGGCAAGAGCTTCAAAAACAACTGAACTGTTGCAGCGCCTACTTGTTACAATAGCCGCACGGGGCTATTATTACGATACGCGCCTTTTTCTTTCTGGATCAGAAAATCTTGAAGTTCGTTTTTTAACCTTCTACACGTTTCAGCCCGATAACGGTACATCGCGCGTCGGGGAATATGCTTCAATGTAGTGGATAGTTGAGGATGAATACATTTAAATAAATCAAGTAAATACACGAGGAAATATGGAACGCCATTTTACTTTTTAGTCATACGCGTCTTTGATACTAAATTTAATTGCAAAACATATAAATGATGCTACCTGCATACAATTCTTATTCGTTTTAATTTCTTCGATATCGAATTTTTGCGGATAGCGATTTTACCGAATAACATTGTTATGATAAGCAATTTCTTTGCAGATCATTTCAATTGATATCACAAAAAAGGAGTTGTTTATCCTTTTTTAACACGTATACAACCTACTTAAAATTTCTGTATACATGAGTCTTTCCTTAGTTATTGCATTTCATCAAATCGATGTTAATAAAAATTGGTATGAAATAAATCCCATATACAAAAATCTGTTTAAATATTTGATATATTGAGTCTTATTAAAATGTAATTGCTTCAAACTGGATCGCATTAAATTAATATTAATACAGAAAACATTAGAATGAAATAACGACTTTGTGGAGAATCATTTATTTCAACCGTATGAAGGCAAATATGATTTAAGAAGACATGTAATAAAAAAAATTAATTTATTTTTATGGCATATCAAAAAAATTTAAAGCATCTTTTACGATATCATTTTTTTTTAAATATCAATTCCATTAACACCCTTAAAATGTAAATTGAATAATGCTCATTATTTTGATTTTGATAGTCGTTTATCTGTAATTTATAGTACATCAAAAGGATATAACACGGACCCTTTACCATGGAAGTTAAAATACTTGAAATATAAATTTGAATAAATAAATATATATATATATATATATATATATATATATATATATATATATATATATATATATATATATATATATATATATATATATATATATATATATATATATATATATATATATATATATATATATATACATATATATTTGATAAATTAAAAAATTAATCAGAATTCAATGACCGATTCAAAATATAAACCTTTGATCAACAACAGAATCAGATACTATCACTAACCGAGAAAATAAGTGTTACTTCACAAATTGTTTTGTAATCTGTGACAATAGCTTGTACAAATTTATTTAAAACTAAAATCTCGAAGTGGTGAAAGTAGTTTGCCGAATCGTCGGTGTCGCACGTCACGCGAATACTATATTTTACCTTCGCTCTCCCACTTCATATACTCACGGCCCGCCACTGCCTCAGGCTCCGCCGCGCCGCGCCGCCACGCGCGCCGTCGCGTCCGCAGTTGGCCCAGCACAGCGCTTGCGCGTCATGTTTTTGCGGGGATTTAATGATTGAAATGCAAAGGCCACAACGCGTAAGGCTCAAATGTGGTGGGGGCACCGGAGCATCTAAAGTGCTCATCGTGAGGATTCGTGAAATTAATTTTGAATAAAATAATTAATTAATTTAAAACAAAAGTGAAGAATGCTGAAGTAAAATAATTGGAGGGGAAACTTCCATTCATATTTTATAACATTTGTTACGTGAGTTGCTGCACTAGTGCCGTTGACATTTTTAGTTTTTACTTGCAATTGAAAAATACAAACCAGGTTCAAAAGTGCTCTATACAGGTAGCTAAAACCATATTGTTCTATTATTATAGTATCTTAACAGCTTGACGGTAAGCAACAATCCACATTTTTGAAAATGTATTATTTTGGAAATTTGAAATATCTTATATTTGTCACTTTTGTTTTTCGATTATAATTTCAATCTCGATTTCTACTGCCTGCAACTGCACAGGTAGGAAATAATAAACAGTATTGAAAATAGAATAATTAGTTTAGTAATTTTACAAACATTTTACTGAAGCGTAAATTCTACAAACGTTTTCAAATGACAATGCATTACGGCCTATTTGACTCCCAAATGCTGTACATCGATGTAACGTACTTGTGCGTGAAAGACGAGTTTGAATTCAATCCGTATCATCGTCTTTTATTGCACAAATGATATTAAAAATTCAGCAAGCAAGATTATTAGAATGCAATCCAATGTTAGCGCAATACGCAAACCAACGAAGTCGGCCCATAATTCAGAACACAGAATACCAGACCAGAGGGGATCCAGAATTTTACAAAACTTTTTTGGCGCGAAAACACATTATATTTCTTTTGGGAGGCTATAGATGGCGAAACTTCCGATAATAAAAATGCATTCGAGGTGCTTGTATTCAATCGAAATTGATATAAATGGAAATTGGTTTCAATGAAAATAGATAATAATAGAAATTGCTGTAAATAAAAATACCATTCATAAAAATTGATAATCGGTTATATTGTTTTCCACAGAATACTACAAAGGTATTCGTCAAATATTGGATAAATATTGATATCAACAAATTTGTAAGTAATAAAATTATATTATAATAAAAAAATGCATTTTAATTATAATAATATAATGAAAATTGAATTAATTTTGTAAAGACCCATCCAAATATCCTGACATACATTTTAATAGCTAAATCAAATTAATTGATAGTTAAAAATCTATATGAAGGCTTTAGTTCTAGATGTTAAAATTACATTTTTATTGTAATATAAAATAAATTGGCATAATGAAGTCCCATTCAATTTAAATTAATACCGAGCATATAGCAGACTAAAAAGTAAAACGGCGTTCCATAAGAAAACGTCTACATTTTCTCTAAGACTGGTGTAAAAATCAAGTTGATCAGTAATGAGAGTGAATTTAGAGAAATTTGAAACTTAAAACAATTTTTATCCACATATTAACTAGATTATCCTATAAGGTGAAATGTAATTTTTTATAAATAAAATACATATGTATATTATACAGGTTGTAGAAAAATTAGGAACTCTTAGGACATTAACGTAAAAAAAGGGCTCTTTTTAATTATAATTTTTATTCACGTATGGTTAAGATTAGTGTAGGATGTAATTTTTTAATAATTGAATATTTTGTTCCGGTTGTGAATAAGTAAATGTGAAATGGTAAATAAATTTAATAAAGAGTAATTTTGTCTAGAGGTAAAAAAAATAACATATGGGCAAAATTTATTTATTAAAAACGTAGGTTCGATTTTTAATAATCGGATATATTGTACAGGGTATATAAAAATTAGTGCTAAAGGCGAAAATAATATTATAAACGGCCCAATTTATATGTATTACTTACGTATGAATAAGATTTATTTATGAAGAATATAGCGTTAATAAAACTTAATGCAGAAGACGAATAATACATTAATGGTGTGAAGATTTAAAGTACCTACGTATATTTATTTTTTATTTTATAAGGGATTTCTCCATTTTAGGTAATAATAAGCTATGTTTTCTTCTTCCAGAATGAACGGCTGTACGCAGAACTAAGAAGTGATTATACTTTTATTTTTTTCTTTGTGGAGAGCCACCAATATCACTTGACAAGAAAAACAGCTTAATAACTGAAAAGCCATTCATTTCAATAAGATTTCAATTAAGATTAGAAAATTTCTACATGTAGTGCAAAACTGGGATATATGGCAACTTTGCAGATAACATTTTTCAATTCCGCATGCTCACAAATCCATAATTACCGAATTTAGTAAGCACAACTTTAGCGGTTTAAAAGATAATTGGGCTTTCCCGTACTTTTTACTGTAAATGCGGTGTTGTTGTATCTCAGCAACCAGTGAAGATACAATTTTGAAAGCTTAGGATTTTACTAAATTTGAGACGGCCAATTTATTGCAACAAAAATAAATGGGGCATTCCATTTAGGATAAGAAAATGACTACGTGTAGCACAAAACTGGGAAGTCTGGCAACCGTGCCGATACCATTATTCAATTCCGCATGCCTAGAAACTTTAGCGGTTTTGAAGATTTTAATCTCAACAATTAGGACAGATAAAATTTTGAAAATTTGGAATATTACTAAACTTGAAACGGCCCATTATGTGCAATAAAAATAAGTGGGAAATTCTATTTAAGATAAGAAAAAGACTATGTGTAGCGCAAAACTGAAAAATCTGGGAACAGTGCCGTTACCATGTTTCAATTTCGTGTGCCCAGAAACCCGCAAAGACCGAATTTTGAAAGCACAACTTTAGCAGTTTAAGAGATATTTAGGCGGTCCAGTACTTTTTACTGTAAATGCGGTGTTGTCGTATCTCAGCAATCAGTAAAGATAGAATTTTGAAAATTTAGGATGGTACTAAACTTGAGACGGCCAACTTAATGCAATCAAAATAAATAGGGTTAATTTAAGAAAAGAAAATGACTACTTGTAGCGCAAAACTGGGAAATCTGGCAACAGTGCCGATACCGTTTTTCAATTCCGCATGCCCACAAACTATACTCTCTTTCTCTCTATATATATATATATATATATATATATATATATATATATATATATATATATATATATATATATATATATATATATATATATATATATATATATATATATATATATACACATATATATATATATATATATATATATATATATATATATATATATATATATATATATATATATATATATATATATATATATATATATATATATATATATATATATATATATATATATATATATATATATATATATATATATATATATATATATATATATATATATATATATATATATATATATATATATATATATATATATATATATATATATATATATATATATATATATATATATATATATATATATATATATATATATATATATATATATATATATATATATATATATATATATATATATATATATATATATATATATATATATATATATATATATATATATATATATATATATATATATATATATATATCGATTCGATTCTTTGACCTTTTTCGTAATAGATATATTTTAGTTTTATTTTTCTTGGTTTACGGTCAGTGGTTTACTTGAAAATAATTAGAAAATTACTTCTTTTTTTAAAACATACATATATTATAGCCTGATGACGTTTCAACCAGTTTTGGTCTTTTTCAAATCCTAGAACGTAATGATAACAGTATACAACACATAACGAAGTATCAGCTATGACGATCACATGTATTAAAATTTTATTTTCTCAATTAAGAAAATGTTAACAGGACACAACATTTTGCACATTGTTACAAAGGACTAACACAACGAACTATATATATATATATATATATATATATATATATATATATATATATATATATATATATATATATATATATATATATATATATATATATATATATATATATATAGGGTATCCCAAACTGATTTAGCCAAGCTCTAATTCCCAAACCGTTTTAGATATTTAGTTGGAATAAAAACTAGAATTTGTAGCTATGAGGATACTTCAAAATGACATCGAAAAAAAAATGTTTGAAAAAAAATAGTTCCAAAAAATTCGACCCTAACCTTAAAATTTTAAATGCCATCCTGTATATTTTTTTATATAATTGTGTAGGATTGTAAATTCCCTATTCAGTACTTTTATCAGATTGAAAGTCGGTTAAGAAATAGCTTAGAAAATTAACATTTTTTTCCTATCAAGTTAGCCATGGAGTAAATTATAAATCCGCTTAAAAGAAAAGAAAACAATATAAAGTTAGCTATGATTCGATAAAACAAAAACAAATATTTTTGACACTTGTCTAATCGAACTAAATGAGAGTGCAAGTGAGGTTCGTTATTATTCCTGTCAATTTCGTGTTAAAATGCCAAGTTTGTTTACTGCAGAAGAATACGTTCATATGATTCTAATTTACGGTGAGTGCTTAAAAAATAAAAGAAGAGCCAGAGACGTATATCGCATTCATTTTCCTAATCGTCCAACGCCAAATGAAAATACATTTGTTAACCTAGAACGCATTCTGAGGCAAGGATATTTCCCGACTGGGAATCGCAATAATTCCGGAAGATCGGTACGTAGTGAAGAAAATATTATACATGTTTTAGCATATGTACATTTTAATCCTTATGTGTCAATTCGGAAACTCTCTGAAGAACTTAATAGAACAAAAAGTTCTGTTGAGCCTATTTCACAAGACTTTAAGTATCATCTTTATAAAGTTCATCTGGTGCAAGGACTCTATCCAGGTGACACTGACAGACACCTGCAATTTATTGCAAGCATATTAGTTAAAAGTGAAGACGATCCAGCCTTTTGAGCTAAAATATTGTGGGGTGATGAAGCCAAGTTCCACAATAATGGTCTCATTAAGAGGCATAATTTCAATTATTGGTCTCCAGTTAATCCACATTGGGTAATGGAGACTAGATTTCAACGCATTTGGATTGTCAACGTTTGGTGTGGATTATTTAATGGAAGGATCATTGGACCCTATATTTATGAAGAGACTTTAAGGGGAGAAAGGTACCTGCACTTTCTACAACACGTTTACCTCAACTTCTAGAAGAAATTCCGTCGGCTGAAAGACAAACAAATGTGGTGGCAGCAAGATGGAGCACCTGCTCATAATGCTCACATAGTTACTGAATTTCTCCAAAACAGGTTTGAGGCTAATTTCATCGCGAATGCTTCTGCCGTAATAAGGTGGCCTGTACGTTCGCCTGATCTTTCCCTCTTAGATTTTTTCTTGCGGGGAACCTTAAAAGATATGGTATATTTAAGTAAATCCAATGACGTAGAGGACCTGAAGAATAAAATTAGAAATGCCTGTCGCAGAATAACGCCACAAATGTCAATTGCTACATGCACGCGAAACCTTTTGACAAGATTTGAATCTTGCGTTGTCGCTGAAGGTTTACAATTTCATTACCCTAGATAATCTGTAAAATAAAAAATAATACATTGTAATTTTCTTGTTTTGTTTTAAGCGGATTTTTAATTTACCACATGTACAAAATGTAATTTTCTAAGCGATTTCTTAACCGATTTTTAATCGGGAAAAAGTGCTGAATAGGGAATTTAAAATCCTACAAAAATATGTAAAAATATACAGGGTGTCGTTTAAAATTTTAAGGTTAGGATCGAATTTTTTGGGACTATTTTTTTTAAAACATTTTTCTTCGAAGTCATTTTAAAGTATCCTCATAGCTACAAATTCTAGTTTTTATTCCAACTAAATATCTCGAACGGTTTGGGAACTACAGCCTGGCTAAATCAGTTTGGGACACCTTGTATATATATATATATATATATATATATATATATATTTAAGTAAAAAGACGGATCACCAAACAAAAACCTAAATATTTTATAATTTTGTATAGGACGGATACTGTTTAATTGTATAAAATATCCTATGCAATTTATAAGACTCTATAAATAACTTTATACAATTTGAGGCTCTTATATTTACTCTAAGATAAAATATAATTCACTATTTTTAAGGGATATTAGGGGATGTGATTCCACGTACAAAACCAGTGTCGCATAAACTTCTAGACTTCTAGAAGATTTATAAGGCTATAAGACATTTAAAATGATTTATATATATATATATATATATATATATATATATATATATATATATATATATATATATATATATATATATATATATATATATATATATATATATATATATATATATATATATATAGGATATTTTTTAAATAATTATATTCGATTTTGTCACAGGCTAATCTGGATATCCTCCTGCGATCGTGATTTCTGGATCTTTATCCTGAGTCGACAATAGATAGGCTTGTATCCCTTAAACGTTACAAAATCCGTGATACCTAGGATAATCCCTACAAGCAAAAGCCAATGTTACATCACTCTGAAACTGTAGTAGCTGCTAGTGGTAAAACCGAGCATCACCTATTTAGGGCTTCAGGGACTTCCAGCTATCTCCTCCAAATCTTATATAATGTTATAAAATTTTATTTAAACATGCTTCATAAAAGATTCCAAAATAGTTACTAGTTCAGTTTAATAAAAGCTTCTGAAACTTTAATAATTAATTGTATAACAAAATCTGTCTATTATTCTAACTATAAAACTTTCTAATTGAAGTTCCCACTAAATCTTATGGACTATTATATAAAGTGGACGTTCCTATTACTGGAAATACTGGATAAAATTTTATGGACATGCCCAATAAAATATTATAGAAGTTTACAGAAGAAAAAAAGTTAAACATTCTAAAATAGTCTCATAAAAATCAAACAAGTCTTCTGTAAGTTTGAGAATGAATTTTATTATTGATTTTAACAATAAAATAATATAAAGAGTGCTCTATTTTCCAGCGAAAGCGGTGATCAAAACCCATAGATTCTGGTAAAAAATGTTTGTATCTTTAAACACGTATAAAACCTCATGAACTGTCAAAACGTCGAAACGTATGACTTATAAATTCTTCTACGTCTTATAAAAAGGTATGGTACTTTTCACTATAAATGCGGTGTTACCATATCTCAACAATTAGGACAGATACAATTTTGAAAATTTGGAATATTATTAAACTTGAAACTCATTATATGCAATAAAAATGAGTGGGACATTCTATTTAAGATAAGAAAAAACTATGACATAAAAAGGTACAGATTCTTATTAAACTTGTATGTTGTTTTTAAACATTTTTTTTGTAACATGAACATTAAACAATCAAGGACCGCTCAGTGCGGAAAAAGGAAACAGGTACAGGCTCATCCAGAGTAAAGTGATCTTTTTTAATTTATAAAACCATTAAAAAAAATGAAAATAACCATTCCGGGAATTTTTTTTTGAAGAATTTAATAATGCGACACCGAAAATGATTTTTTAAATGGAATAACCTATATTTTAACACTTTAAAAAAAATCTCTCATATTTCACCATCCAAACATATATAGTTTATTTATCTTTGCCTTAGCCGTTTGTGATATAGTGCTAATTTTATGATATCACTCTCACAGAATACCAGGACATATCACAGTAAAGGTAATATAATCATTTACAAATAATATGACCACCAGTTTTATTTAGATTCCATTCAAATAAAAGGTTAAAACAAAGTTTACCAAATATTTTATTCGGTAAATTATGATTAAAGTATGTATGTCATATTTAAACAAGGTTTTCCATAAGGATTTCTGGATGTTCCTGCGAAAGTCCTAATTGAGCCAAATGTGGTGTAAACGTTGTTGGGGTGAGGCCTGTTACTGATATGACGAGAGAAACAATAACTCTTTCCTCTTTTCTACAGCCTTTTTATTTCCATTGTCAAGTCGGTGTATTTGGCGATGTTCACACTGTATTTCGCTTGGATGTTTTCGTTGTTGGGGACAGCCATGTCAATTAAATAAGTGATCTTTTTTTCTTTTTTGGAATGAAAGTTAATATCGGGTCTGTTTGCGGGATTGTTTTACTGTGTGGATGTCAATGTTCCAGTAGAGTTTGTAGACTTCGTTTTCAAGTATGGATGTTGGTATATAATGGTAATAAGGGTCTGTGTTAGTTTGTATGTTGTGGCTAATGCTTGATGAACGACCTTCGCTGCTGAGTTGTGTCTCGCGGTGTATTCAGTTCCGGCTATTATTATAAATTCCCTCGTTATGTGATCGATCGTTTCTCTCTGCTGGTGACATCTCCTGCAACTGTCGTCTTCAAAATTTGAATTTATTATTATTATTATCATTATTATTAAATATATTTAAAGCGATAAAACTAAAAATTTAAATTTAAAATCATAAATATAAGAAAGACATAAAAAATACTAATGTTTTGGAAACAATCCAAAATCTGTTCAATTTTTGCAATGCAAAGTTTTAGTAAAACAGGTGAGGGTCTCTTTTCCTAAAAGTCTCGACCCCTTCATTCTCATCTCGTCTCGTCTAGAGTATCGAGATTGAATGGTGTCGAGACGAGACGAGATTAGGCCGAGGCGAAAAGAGACGAGCCGAGATTACAAAGTTTATTTCATCTCCCGGCATCCCTAATGCACATTCTAAAAAGATTTTCCTAATAGTCTAGGAGCAACATATATTGTTTCTTTCTTATACCTGCATGACAGAGGTCACTAGTATTGCGAGCCAATTAATTTCATTAACTGTTATTCATTGGTCTGACTATGTAGAAATATTTAAAATTAAAGCAAGCCGCTTCGGTATCGTGAGCTAGTTAGTCTTAACTATCCAATGTAAAATAAATGCAAGAAAAATTTACCCAATCTTGAGCTGATTGTTAGCGAATCGCGACTCGAGCTATAGCGTGAATCAGCCTTTATTGGGCATTTGTAGGCTAGGCACGAAATCCCTAATTGTGCTAATTCAAATATCCAAAGAAGAATGTTTTTAAGGTCTTTTTATGGTGAAATATCTATTTATAGAATGGCTAATAGTAAGTCATAGCTATATAATTTACTTTTATAAAGGAAACTAAAATAATTTTAGAAGAGGTATTAAAATCGTGAAGTTACCAATAATAATATAGAAGATAAATGTGACATATTATTTTATTAAAAAACTATCTGAAGAAAAACGTTATACCTCATGATTAAATAAAATAATATTTTTTTGTTTAATACAACTAAATTATTTATTTTTAGCTTATGTTTCTTGTTGCAGCTTCATTTCTTATAATGCTAAAATGTCTGATACATTCACAGATTGTTATTATGTAATCCAACGGGTGTTGATAAATACATGTTTTGGAGAGAGACCCAGATATAGAGATAACCCATTTCCAAAGCCTGTCAATTTACGATCCAATCTTAATGATTTGTATAAAAACTTATTAACGTAGCAGTCTAACGACTAAAAAAATTTAAAAAATCCACGCTTTTTCTTTTCTACGTTTTAACACTTACAAGTAAGCCTTGATATCATCCTAGATACGCCACTGCTCTTGGATGTATTACAAAAATAATTAGTATTTAATTTTGGTGAACAGGTTTTGCTTTTTTAGATATACAGAACCTTTCTAAAAGGTCTATACAGAGTGGGTAAATAAGCGAGGAGCAGCTGTATCTCGGAAAACCGAAAAATTCTGGAATTAATTTTTAAGTTTCTAAGATGTCCGCTAGGTGGGCGGAATTACTATCCTTAATTAAAAAAGCAGTGTTTCTCGAAATCTCGCCCTATTAGGATAACACAAAAATGTATGCATTTTAAAACTGAGATAAAACCAAGTCTTTTCTGTTATTAACTTTTTCTTCTATCTCTAAAAATAAAGTGGTGGGGGTGTTTAAATGTTTTTTCCCAAATAAATCTCTATTAATCGATAACGGCTCAACGGATTTTAATAAACTTGATATCGCTAAAAAAAGCATTCCTTAGGAATCCAACGTTATCTAACTAATTGTGTTTTTGATTTGGGATCTTGCCACTAGAGGGCAATGATAATATAACTGAAATTATAATTAAAAAAAAAATTAAACCTATCGATATGGCTTTTTTTACACGAAAAAATGGCAAAATGAAGCCAAATTAAGCACGCGCAAACCGCATCCCGATATCTTGTACCTAACCAAAAATTTCGGTCAATGAAAATTTAACCTGAAGTGGGATGGGGAAGCGTAAAAGACATTGTTTGTCCAACTCCACCAACAACAAGCTTAGATATGCAAAACAGAATTCGAAATGCAATTCGACGGCTGCTTGTGGCTAAAATTGATTGCGGTAGTTTTCTCCACCCATGAAAGATTGGAACAATGTGAGGAACGTGACGGAAGACAATTGGAACACTTAAGGAGGCATTAAATAATATTTTTTGTTCAAAATCGGTCCTTTTCAGGGCCACAGTATGCAAAATGATTCCTGAACTTAAAACAAAGCAGTCATTTTGATAGTGGTTTCGGTTAAATCCAAATACTTCTAAGAATTATATTTTTTAATCCATTTTAGGCATTTGAAGTTTTTTATAACAGATATTGCAAAAGGTATTTAACAGACGTTACTCGATTTTATCTTAGTTTTAAATCAAGTTGGTGAAACTTTCGTTGGCCAAAATTTCAGCTATAAAAATATAAAAATGTTGTTATAAAAAACGCCCTCTAGTGATAAGTTACCAAATCACAAGTTCAAAAATTTAGGTAACGTTAGATCCCTAAGGTTTGCCTTTTTCAGCTCTACCAAATGTATTGTAATTCGCTGAACCGTTTTCAAGTCAAAGACATGTGTTTAGAAAAACATTTGAATATCCCACACGACTTAGACATAGAACAAAAAGTAAGTAATTTTTTTTTAAAAGATATATATATATATATATATATATATATATATATATTTATATATATATATATATATATATATATATATATATATGTATATATATAATAGGTTAACATTCTGAAGACCTGTTTTTTTTTTACTCGAGTTGGTTAAATTTTCATTGTGTGCTTAATTAGGCTTTATATTGTTATTTTTCATGTAAAAAAACCACATCGATACATTTAAATTTGTAATTTCTGTTATATTATCAAAAAACGCTCTCTAACGGCAAAACACAATTAGCTAGATAACATTGGCTCCCCAAGGAATGCTTTTTTCAGCGATACTAAGTTTATTAAAATTCGTTGAGCCTTTATCGGTTTATAGAGATTTATTAGGAAACACATGTAAACACCCCCCGTCCCCACTTTATTTTCAGAGATAGAAGAAAAAGTTAATAACAGAAAGACTTGGTTTTATATCAGTTTTAAAATACACACGTTTTTGTGTTATTTTAATGGGCGAAATTTCGGTAGAAACTGCTTTTTTTAATTAAGAATAGTAATTACGCCCCTAGCGGTCGTCTTAGAAACCTAAAAATTACTTCCAGAATTTTCTCGTTTCCGAGATACAGCCGCTTACCTCGCTCATTTACCCACCCTGTACAATAATGTAGGTATATAATAAATACATCAACCAAGTAACTTTTAAATAAAAAATATAATAATATCGGTAGGTTTTAAAAATCTATAATATCCCTAGTTTTTAGCATGTTTGTATTAATATAATATGTAAATTGTTTTTCTTTGGTATATATAAACTTTCTTGAACACATTTTTAGTAATGACACACTAGCTGCTTTTTACTAGTGTCTTTAATAATGCACTAGGTGGAAAGGGGGCGAATTAGAGAGGGTCAAACTTATTATCGGGTAACAGAACTATAGGGAAAATTGAAAATCTATAATAGTCTAAATAGGTCATGTAGCAGATTGAAATAAAAAGGCTTCTAACGCACCCAGACGTAGCTGAATTTCATATTTGATAAACGATTAAAATCATCAATGATTTTATGATTAATTTAAATGTGAGGAGAAATGGACAAAGAAAACCGAAAAAGTATCAAAAGAATTTGTTTGCTTTGGAAAGAAATTGTTTCTCGTCCGACTTCTAATAACAACCTATATAGGGTGTTACAAATTCGATGAGATATCATTGGTATGGCAAAAACCGTAAAAGATAAGAGGTTAGTTAAATTAAGGCAAAGTTGCTCAAGTCTAATAATCCCAATACCCAAAAAGGGAGAAAAAACGAATGCAAGAACTATAGGGGAATCTCTTTGATTAGCACTGTATATAAGATACTGGCCAATGTGCTGTTGAGGAGACTGCTACCATATGTAGAAGAGATAATCGGCGATTACCAATGTGGTTTTAGACCAGGTCGGTCTACTATAGATCAAATATTTACAATCCGTCAACTGCTTGAAAAACATTGGGAGTATAATCGAGACGTACACCAGATTTTTATTGATTTTAAACAAGCCTACGACTCAATTGATCGCGCAGCGCTTTGGGCAGCGATGATTGAATTGGGTATTCCCAAAAAACTCGTCTCAATAACAAAAACATGCATAAACGGCTCTTACGCAAGAGTCAGGGTAGGCGAAAAAAACATCAAAGGCCATTGGCATAAATTCAGGACTAAGACAGGGCGACCCTCTCTCACCTTTATTATTTAACATCGCCTTGGAGTATGCAATGAGAAGAGTACATCCAAACCTAAGATCAGACATATCCGCACCGGGACCAAAAATGATATTGCTGATGACGTCGATACCAAAGATCAGTCAACAATTGAAGTAAAAGATATATTCTCACAATTTGAAAACTCAGCACAAACTATGGGTCTACAAGTAAACGTGGACAAAATATAATAAAATATATGGTTGTTTCAAAAAATGTTCGGCAGAGAATAAGGCAGAATGTCTCGATCAATGACCACAAGTTCGAGGTTGTCAAGGAATTCAAATATCAACACAACGGAACAATCATCACAAATCACAACAAGGTAGAAAAAGATGTTGCGGCAAGAATACTTGCGGGAAATAGAGCATCCTTCTCAATTCAGCATCTCATTAGATCGAAGCTTCTTAGTAGAAGAACAAAAGTCAAGTTATATAGAACAATAATTCGACCAGTAACCACCTATGGAAGTGAGACATGGACATTAAACAAAAAGGAAATAGACAAGTTGTTAGTGTGGGAACGCAAAATACTGCGAATTATCTATGGCCCATGTACAGATCAAAACACAAACGAATGGCGACGACGGTACAACCAAGAACTAGAGCTACTGTTTGGCAAAGAAAACATAGTCCGTTTCATCAAGGCCAACCGATTACGCTGGGCTGGACATGTGGTAAGGAGCGGAAATGACCGCCTTATAAACAATGTGTTTTGGGAAAGACCGGATAGCAGAAGATCCGTAGGCCGACCTAGAAAAAGATGGAAAGATGCTGTCAGAGAAGACCTAGAAAGGATGGGCGTAGGACAATTGGAAATAGTGGCACAGGATCGACAGGAATGGAGGGCAATAGTAAATGCGGCCAAGACCCACGAAGAGTTGTAAAGCCATTGATGATGATGATGATGATGAAGGTTGCTCAATTTAATGTCGAATAATACGTCGTTAATAACTTGGGGAAATTCCGACTACTTCCAGAGATATCCGTGCAAACCCGAAAATCGTCATTTTATATTTTTTTCACGATATTACAAAATAAATTTTACACATCTTTATAGCCTATTTTCCTCCTTCACAAGATCCTGCACTTAGATTTAAAATCCAACGTTTTATCTCATCATTAAGTTTTAAATATGGACCTGGAATTTTCATTTCATTTTTAATAAGTCCTTGACGTCTCAAAACCAGTGATGTTATCCACTCATACATTTAAAGTATTTAAAAATGTTCCTTTGTGGAATCGGTAAGATTCTGGTTTTACGTCTTGTCACATGTCTTGTTATGGGAAAGTCATCTTCTATTCAAATATTACGTGTGAATTGTGATACATCGTTGGTTTTAGGAGGTCGAACGCTTATTGAAAATGAAATAAAAAATCCAGGTCTGAATTTACAAAAAATAAAGTTGATGGTGAGACCTCGAAGACAAAACGTCGGATTTTAAATCTTAGTGCAGTATCTTGTAGAGGAGAAAAAGTAGCCTTAAAGATGTAATATTTAGTTTGTGATATCTGATAAAAATAAAATGACGATTTTCGGTTTTTTACGGATATCTCCTGAAATAGTCGGAATTTTCCAACTTTGTCAACGCCATATTATTCAACATTAAATTAGGGATTATGGATTTTGATTAGAAATTTCTTAATTTTTGAAATCCGATTTTCGTTTTTTGAATAGTACTGTGGGTAGACGAAATATATATTAATAATAACTTTTGCTACATGTTTTTTTTTATTTTATAAATATTGTTTTCTGAGCCAGTTACCTTGATAAAACGAAGATTTCACAAATTGATTCTGAAAATTTTAATCATAATATAATGGACTCTTTCTTAATACTTTAATGTAAAAGAACTAACCTGGCGTCAGCGTGTAGCAGATTTATTTGTATTCATTTGTATAGAAAATTTCGACTTGCATTAGTGGTGCCGTCGAGTCGAGAAATTATCGTCTCTCGTCTCGTCTTGTCTCGTCGAGACGAGAGAAGAAATTTCTCTCGTGGTTTGATGGCGAGACAAGATGAGAGGAGATGTCTCTCTCGACGAGAAATTATCGTTTTCTCTCGAGCTCTCTCGACATATCGACATAAAATAAATCCTTAAAATGGACTACATATTCAATAAATTAAATATAGAGAATATCGATACTTGCCTTGTTTAAAAAACGATAACATCATACACTATACAGGCTGATTGAAATTAACTTTGCACTATCATTGCTAATTGGTTTATAATTTTTAAAAATATGAGGCCGGTTTAAATACCAAACCAGTAGCACATTTTCTGATGAACATTTGACAATGATTTTAGATAGGAATTGATCATCAGCGGTTCTTCTACACTTGAGAGGATACATTCCTTGTATAACAATTGGCGTTATGGGACAATTTAAATTAATTTAAAAAATTAGTCCCAATTAGATCTATAAGAACATTGTCAAACGTCCTACACAATTATTGTAAAATATACAAAGATTTCTTTTTAAAGCAGATTGCAGATCTATCTTTGAAATATTTAGATAATGTGGCGTACAGGATTATATGATTATAATTTGCCCCCCCTTAACTTTATTCTTTTTAAAGATAGAGAGCCGATTTTTTCACTGTATTGTACAGAATCGACTGAGTGTGTTTAACGGTAATAGAATTATGATACAGGATCTTCCGCAAAAACGCACTGAATCAAAATCAAATTTATAATTTTATTTTAAAAGTATATGGCTAGCCATAATTTAAAAAATAGTTTAAGAACACTATTTTGTTGATAGCCAACGATGGAGACGAATATATACGTTTTTATAGGGTTGACGTCTCGCGATTTCAAATCAATCCAATAATCATGTATGAATTTCTGTGTGTGGTCTGACACTTGTATTATTATGTTTTTGTTAATGTTGTTATTATTATTATTATTTTATTAATATTACTATTATACCCATAAAGCTGATATATAAAAGAAATGCAATACATTTGTACATAGGCGAACTAAAGGACACAGTGGCGGCGATTCGTAAGGCCTCGAACTAGTAACAATCTGATGGCAACCATTATTGATTACTATTTAGAGCAACGTAAAATTACTTGCACGGAATGTAGATATCTCTTGACAAGAAGTAAGTAGCTATTTATGTAACTATTTAGAAAATGCGATTTATCTAACCCGTTCAATAAAATGTATGATCGAAGAGCGCAGAGAATTCTTGAAAAATAGCTCGAATCACTCACAATAAATGTTTCTATGTGTTTCATACAATATATTTTTTAATGTTAATACAAAACGCCTTTTTATCTATTTAAAAGGATAAAATAACCAAGTGCACAACTGTTTATAACAGTTAAACAAGTTTATCGTATTACTTGTCAACTTTCTAAAATTGCAAAAGTTTTTATACATATTCAGGTATTTATTACGTAATTACAAAAAGTAGAATGCTTAGTCATTTCCAACAATTTTGAAAACTCTCTCTTCCTATATTAAATAAAAAAAAACATATTTCCAAATCAGTTCTATTGAGTAGGTACATGCTTAAAAGTTATCTTTAACCCGAATGCGTTAATATTCTCAAATATTAATAATTGCATAAATAAAAAAGATATAGTTTTTTTGCTTCTCCTGCCACTACGGAAGCTACTGGTCGCCCGCAAAGCTGCAGAAGCGGTCTGAACCTTACAGTATTATTTATACCGTCTAAGGTCTGAACTATTAATAACTACAAAAATATTACAACTTGTCTTCAAAACTAATACCACATATCTTTGGGGTCTAATTTCTGATGTCTATTCCAATATAGCATATTATAATATACAATATATTTTTGATATATTTTATTTTATATACATAAAAATGTGAGCTAATATTTAATTTTGTTTTGCTAAATATGTCTAAAAATCAATACATTTCCACGCGTTTAGTTTTCTTTCAAAATATCAAAACCGGTTTTTACATAATAGATACCTCAAAAACGCCAGAAATGCAGTTAGCAACAGGGCCTGTGATTTAACGTAAATATTTTGTCGATAAATCGAGAGAATCGAAACGAGACGAGAGAGACGTCCTCTCGAACGAGAGAAGTCCCCTCTCGAGCGAGACAAGAGACGAATTTTCTCTCGTGTCTTCGAGACGAGACGAGAGAAGCCCTATTATCGTCTCTCGTCTCGTCTTGTCTCATCTCGTCGAGACGAGAGAAGAAATTTCTCTCGTGGTTTGATGGCGAGACAAGACGAGAGGAGATGCCTCTCGCGACGAGAAATTATCGTTTTCTCTCGAGCTCTCTCGACATATCGACATAAAATAAATCCTTAAAATGGACTACATATTCAATAAATTAAATATAGAGAATATCGATACTTGCCTTGTTTAAAAAACGATAACATCATACACTATGCAGGCTGATTAAAATTAACTTTGCACTATCATTGCTAATTGATTTATAATTTTTAAAAATATGAGGCCGGTTCAATTACCAAACCAGTAGCACATTTTCTGATGAACATTTGACAATGATTTTAAATAGGAATTGATCATCAGCAGTTCTTCTACACTTGAGAGGATACATTCCTTGTATAACAGTTGGCGTTATGGGACAATTTAAATTAATTTAAAAAATTAAAAAATGTCCCAATCAGATCTATAAGAACATTGTCAAACGTCCTACACAATTATTGTAAAATATACAAAGATTTCTTTTTAAAGCAGATTGCAGATCTATCTTTGAAATATTTAGATAATGTGGCGTACAGGGTTATATGATTATAATTTGCCCCCCCTTAACTTTATTATTTTTAAAGATAGAGAGCCGATTTGTTCACTGTATTGTACAGAATCGACTGAATGTATTTAACGGTAATAGAAATATGATACAGGATCTTCCGCAAAAACGCACTGAATCAAAATCAAAATCAAATTTATAATTTTATTTTAAAAGTGTACGGGCTAGCCCTAATTTAAAAAATAGTTTGAGAACACTATTTTGTTGATAGCCAACGATGGAGACGAATATATACGTTTTTATAGGGTTGACGTCTCGCGATTTCAAATCAATCCAATAATCATGTATGAATTTCTGTGTGTGGTCTGACACTTGTATTATTATGTTTTTGTTAATGTTGTTATTATTATTATTATTTTATTAATATTACTATTATACCCATAAAGCTGATATATAAAAGAAATGCAATACATTTGTACATAGGCGAACTAAAGGACACAGTGGCGGCGATTCGTAAGGCCTCGAACTAGTAACAATCTGATGGCAACCATTATTGATTACTATTTAGAGCAACGTAAAATTACTTGCACGGAATGTAGATATCTCTTGACAAGAACTAAATAGCTATTTATGTAACTATTTAGAAAATGCGATTTATCTAACCCGTTCAATAAAATGTATGATCGAAGAGCGCAGAGAATTCTTGAAAAATAGCTCGAATCACTCACAATAAAAGTTTCTATGTGTTTCATACAATATATTTTTTAATGCTAATACAAAACGCCTTTTTATCTATTTAAAGGATAAAACAACCAAGTGCACAACTGTTTATAACAGTTAAACACGTTTATCATATTACTTGTCAACTTTCTAAAATTGCAAAAGTTTTTATACATATTCAGGTATTTATTACGTAATTACAAAAAGTAAAATGCTTAGTCATTTCCAACAATTTTGAAAACTCTCTCTTCCTATATTAAATAAAAAAAACATATTTCCAAATCAGTTGTATTGATTAGGTACATGCTTAAAAGTTATCTTTAACCCGAATGCGTTAATATTCTCAAATATTAATAATTGCATACATAAAAAAGATATGTTTTTTTTTGCTACTCCCGCCACTACGGAAGCTACTGGTCGCCCGCAAAGCTGCAGAAGCGGTCTGAACCTTACAGTATTATTTATTCCGTCTAAGGTCTGAACTATTAATAACTACAAAAATATTACAACTTGTCTTCAAAACTAATACCACATATCTTTGGGGTCTAATTTCTGATGTCTATTCCAATATAGCATATTATAATATACAATATATTTTTGATATATTTTATTTTATATACATAAAAATGTGAGCTAATATTTAATTTTGTTTTGCTAAATATGTCTAAAAATCAATACATTTCCACGCGTTTAGTTTTCTTTCAAAATATCAAAACCGGTTTTTACATAATAGATACTTCAAAAACGCCGGAAATGCAGTTAGCAACAGGGCCTGTGATTTAACGTAAATATTTTGTCGATAAATCGAGAGAATCGAAACGAGACGAGAGAGACGTCCTCTCGAACGAGAGAAGTCCCCTCTCGAGCGAGACAAGAGACGAATTTTCTCTCGTGTCTTCGAGACGAGACGAGAGAAGCCCTATTATCGTCTCGTCTCGTCTCGACGGCATCACTAACTTGCATTGTACCAAAGACCGGTAATATTTCGTATAAACGGTCCATCACATATCCAATAAATTCACGACTTTTAATCGTTCGTGTCGACGTTTAATCAAAATAATGGTTCGAACACACACAAATTAGGTGCGGATTTGCCGAGAGCGCGAGTTAGGTTTATTTGTTTAGAAATATTTGTATGCCTAACTCAGTTCGGAGGTACGGAACTTCTATACAAACTGGCCGAGATTATGCTACCAATGGACTTTAAAGGAGGTCTAATGGACTAAGAATTGAAAGACCGGCCTTATCAAAGAAGGCACAAAAAATACAAAATGTTTTGCGTATGGTGAGAAGAAAACAAGGCGTGCTCGCCAGTTAGCGCATCTGCGTCAGATATGAGGTAGATTTCGAAAAAAATGTAGTATGCCCTGGAAATTAACGTCAATAAAAAGTGTAGGTTAGGTTATTAGTTTGACAACAAATAACAATTTTTTTTTGTGCAAAATAAATTTTACCTTGGAAAGAAAAGAATTTTACTGTTACATTCATTTGGGTATTAAAAATCAAGAACAATATGTTTTCTGAGGTTACTGGTTGCTTCAGCCACAACAAAACAAAGGGCAAACGTAATATAAGGTCTCATAGATTTCCTAAAAACCCTGATTTCTACAGTACGGAGGTTTCATCCTTGCCACAAGTATCACAATATTAACCTAAATAACGGTAATAGGCTAAGCATTTTGAAAAGAAAAATGAATGATGCTACAGAGAGCAACCTGCTCTAGACCAATAATTGAAAAAATAAAAGAAATATTACAGATGAGACTGAGGATCGGATTTTGGCAGGCTTACCTGATAACAGAAAATTTGAGTAGACTAAATCAGATAGATTCAGCTAAAATGTGTATAAATAGTAACATACATTTTTCTAATGTGTTCAAATACTTGATATTCTCACATATCCAGTGTAACCAGATGTCCTCTTTTTAACCATGTGTAGGCATCTAGTATATATTTTGCAATTTATCCGAATTGTTCCCTTTTTGTTCATGAAAATTACTTTTTTCTTTCCTTTTTATCTATCTTTTCATTTGATTATTTAAGCTGTATTTATTTTGTGTGTGTCATCAGTTTGTTTTCATTCTTTCTTAGATATGCCAGATTTATAGTTCTAAAACACCTCGGTGGCTCAGTGGTAAGAGAGCCGGCTTCCACCCGGAAGGCGCGGGTTCGAGACTTGGCGTAGCCGGCACTTTTTTAAAATAAAGAGTGCTCGATATGCCTGGTCCGGTACCTTCCCGAGGTGCCTTTGGTCGTTGGAATAATACATTAACGACTCTGTTCGTAGACTTGGGTCGACTGCGAACAGTAACAAGGCCTCTTACTCAACACATACACTACACGACACAACTGCGTAGAAGGCAACGGGAAACCACTACGTAGAACACATTCCCTAGTATAATGGTCTAGTGTAGTGCATTCAAGAAACCATATACATCTTAATATAAGATAGGTTTCAAGGCACTCACTGACCATCGCCAACGCCCGAATATGGGTACGGCACTTGAAGAAGATAGTTCTAAAAGCTATGAACCTTAATTTAATTAATTATTTAAAGATTAGTTTAAGTATTCACATTTATACCACTCCACCGGCAACCTTACTAGTGTATGCTACTGCATCTGCAATTTCATTTCAAAGTGTAAGCTCAAGGGCATATCAGTATTTAAAAAGAAATGGCTATCCGTTTCCAGCCTTAACTACCCTTTGAAGGTGGGCTTTAAACATTCAGCTGAATCCCGGGATTTTGTCACATATTATTTAAGGTAATGAGCCAAAGTCAGCATTAACAGACCATGGTAGGTAGGTAGGTATTCTTAAGTTAATTTTCACTTTTAATAAAATATTTTCGACGCCTAATTATATACTTCTTAAATTAGATATACTTTTACATACATATTTCAACTCCAGAAAATGCTTGAACGTGACATCTAATTCCCTTAGTTAAACTGATAAGTACTGAGGGTAGGTTTCTTAAAGTGTCAGGGATTCCCAGCTTTAGATCATGACACAAATTAGAAATGTGATGTGTAACAAAAAAACATTGCTGTATGCAATCTTTTGTTGATATTTTGTAAAAGTTAGATACATTTAACATACCTATTTTTATTTATTTTTAACATTTACTTTAATGAGGTAAATGCCGTAGTTCCTATAAAACTAGTAAAAATAATACTTTAAATAATAAATTTAGGTTTGTATAATAAAAAATGTTTTAGTCTTAGATCTGAAAGGTTAGGAAAACTAATAATTATAATATATATCACTTATATTTAAAAAATTACCATTGCTGCCCAAGTTAAATAAGTATATTCTATTGTGTAAATGTTTTCTACAGAATTTAACATAGAACTGGAATATAGTTCAACTAAATGCATATTTTTTAAACCAGCCTATTTTTACTCACTTTCTTTACCTCTAGAGTTAAAGTGTGGCTTACAAACTTCCTAGAATGATATACATAGATGGAGGCCTTGAGGTAGGTTACAAATGGTTGAAACAAGAAAAAAAAGCTGATACTTGAAAACTCCTATATTGCCAGATACACAACTAAAAACAACATTTTCTTAATCTCAATTAATTAAATGCATACGATGCACTGTTTATGTAAATTGAATAATACAGTCCTAGTTAATACCACTTAACACACAATTGGCAGAGACATAAGGGTTTATTTCTACTATGATACTGATATGAATTTTCCAATGCCAGTAATCTAATTTAGTTTTAATATGTAGTGACAAGCATATATCAAAATTTTCACATTAGGTATTTTTTCTTTAAACATAATTAGGTTTGTGCAGTCAGTGCTAAAATTTTAAGTTCTTCTATACAGTAGCTGAACACTACCTAGTTTAAAGAATACAAATTCACACAGAAGACTTAAAATAGGGCTCTTAAATATATATATTATGGTAATTGGAGGTTTTTTAACTTTATTTATTTCTGTCTAGAAGTTCCTTCTGAATAAGGGGTAGGCTCGACGGCGGGTAACCGTTAAATATTTTCAGTTATGTTATATTTCTTTTGGTAATTGCTATGAAATGTATGTTGTTTGTTATCCGTAGTGTATTCATTAGTCAGCTTTTAGATGTATGAGTTAAAACAAAAATATCTAGTTAGGAACATATAAAAACTATTCAAATATAAATATGTATGCTTAAATAAGATTATAATCTACATAATAGCAAAAAAATGTGTTTTATTTATTATCAATTGTGTTATGTAAGGCTTCAGGGGTCTGGTTTCAGTATTTGTCAAAGTAATTACTCAAGTACTTATGTATATTATGCAACATATTCAGCTACACATATGATATTTTACTTACTATACCATTGTATAGCTTGAACTAGTCCAAATAAAAAATTTTCTACATACTGTTTTGAGTTCTTTTACATCAGTGTAATGTCTTTGTGTAATTTGTGTATTTACATACATCATCTAGTTTTTAAGAATTTTTTGAAATGAACAGTTTGGTTTGCTAATCCTAACGAACTACATAATTTTCTCATTATATATGTGTCACTAGAAAATTAAATAATACATACCAGTACTTTCAACGATATATAAGTTTATTCCAATAAACAACTTAACGATCTGCAACTATCATACGTCCAAAATTCGACGAAAACACACAAATACGTACGAAAAAAATCACAGAAATATATTTTAACCTCTACTTGTCAAATTAACGTTCGCCCATAACCACAAAAAACAAAACTGATAAACAAGGTCTAGGTTGATTTTATAATTAACAGCGCTTTAAGCGGTGGACATATTACCGTCTTTGTGTTCACCGTAATCGTAAAAGAAGATAACAAATTTTAGAAAAGGTGTATTGTAACCTTTTGAGGCCTTTACGCAATAAAAACATGGCTAATCTGTCATTTCAATCGGCCCTGGGTTCGCCTCACAATATACATCATCATAACTTGCCCGTAGGCACACTTTGTTTTCTTCCCACCATGGTTTTGCGTAAACAGTATACCTCGTTTACAAATTTCTCTCAAAAGTACACATATTGAAAATGTTTTAAACTAAACCACAAGCAACAATTCAAGATTTCCCTACAAGATTTAAAATTAAGAATATCGGTTTTATCACATTACACGAGCCTCTAATTAGCTTCTAAATATAATTACGACACTTAACGACGTAAGTAAGTAATTATCAATTATGTAAAATCGTTTTTATCAAAATGCTATCTACTGAGCAAAGGATTTTAATAATAAAGTGTTACGGGGATAGTCAAGTATCTACCGTTACGTCATGGAACAATTTAGCCAGAAATTTGAAAGATTAAACAATAACTCGGGTGGCATCTGCAACGTAATAGAAAAGTTTCAAAGAACTGGTTCTGTTTGGGCCTTAAAAAGAAAAAGAAGAAATATATATTAGTTCTTCGATTTGTTAGAGAAACTATAGTGATGTCCCTTAGAAAACGTGCTAAACAATTAGTAGTTGTGAATAAAGGTCATATTCAGAAAAGACTAGATTTTTGTTTGCGGGTAAGTGACAAGATTTTTATATCTTCACAATAAAAAATATACACAAAGTGTAGGTCTCAGTCAAAAATAAGTTTATAATTGAAAAATAGGTGACATGTTTCGCCCTAGCGGGAATCATCAGACGTAAAATGAATATACATTACAACGAAAAAACAATTAAATGAAGTATAAATTTACCATAAACAATACACATTTTACAAAGTACCTAAAACAAACATGACCAAATAAAGAAACAATTAAGTACAAAACAAAGCTACGCTTGAGCGACCAATCAGAAACGTCGATGTAAATTTCTGTAGAGAGGTGATAGGCCAAAACAAAAAAAAGAAGAGATTGTTCAGGACGAACTTGACTTACCGTCGCAAAGTACAATGCTACATTAATAAAAAGAAGAATTAGTAAAAATGACAGAAAAGACTTGAGGGTTATACAACAAGGGCGTGCACTCCATGGAAGCAAGGGAAGCAGTGCTTCTCCAAAAAAAAATTACAAAACATCTTCTAAAATGTAATTTTTGAAATAGGAAACCATTAATTTAGTTTATATTAAAAATGCTAAAATATTATCTTAATTATCAAGCCTATAATAAATGCGGCCTTGACTCCGACCGAGCCACAAAATCGAATAGAACCTATGCAGGCGGCTAGCTTCTCTGCAGCCAAGTCCTGTATGCTTGATTTCCTGTGAATCGAACCAGATGTTATTGAACTTTCCACCGGCTGCTTGCAATTTTTGCATTTCAGTCACGTGCTTTAATTGGGGGCTGAAGCTATCGTTGGAGTAGGTTCTTTGTTTGAACGGCTATCCGTGTGTTGTATGATACGTACGTCGCGTCGCGTCGTGCATGGTGCGATATGGAAGACAATAATACGGCCGTGGATATGCAAATACCGTCAACTTCGGCTGTCGGTAATAACGTTGAAAATATAGAAGAATTTCGTAAGAAGAGTCTGTGTGAATGTGCGGTGTGTGTCTTAATAATAAAGGGATTTTCAACATTAAACTTCGCTGATAAGCTTCAAATAATTTCAAAAGGAAGGGCAAAACCGCCTATGAAAAATTTTATTACAAAAATGAAAAACTGTATTAGACATTTTTATCCGGAAAAACAATACGAACAATTTAAATGGCTAACAAGGTGTGAAAATATAAGTAAATTATTTTGTTGGCCATGTTTACTTTTTGAAAATGAAAAAGGTCTCTGGAATAAAACTGGTTTTTCCGATTTAAACAATTTCCATAAAGCTGTAAAAAGACACATTATGTCCAAAGCGCATTTGCAGGCCGTCATCAAAGAAAAAGTCTTCGGCAAAACCAGAATTGAACACGCCTTTAATAAACACTTGGAAATTAGTCACCGCCAACACAATGAACTAGTCGATAAAAACAGGCAAATATTAAGACTACTTATCGATGTTGTTTGTTTTCTCAGACAGCACGAATTGGGATTTAGAGGTTATGACGAAACAAGGGTTTCGTCAAACAGAGATTTTCAAGATTTACTTAGTTTAATGGCTAAATATGACGATTGCTTAAAAAATCATTTAGAGCAGTCTAGCGTTTTTCGCGGAACTTCGTATCGAATCCAGAATGATTTAATTTCCGCTGTTGCAACCATTATTCTAAAAATAATTAAGCAGGAGATTGGCGAGGCGAGGTTCATTACTATTGTTCTGGACGAAACAACTGGTATCACTAATTTTAGCCAATTATCTGTAGTAATACGCTACGTTAAAATAGACGGAAGTATTCAAGAGCGATTTTTAGGTTTTAAGAATGTGTCCGAAAATCGTACAGCAGATGCATTATATACCGTAGTTTATAACGTTACTAAAGAAATTAATAGAGAGAAAAAATTAGTTGTTTAAAGCTATGATTGAGCGACAGTGATGGCAGAACAATTAGGGGGTCTGCAAGCTAAAGTTCGAGAAACTTTCCCAAGTGCTGTGTTTGTCCATTGTTTTGCTCATAAATTAAATTTAGTTTTATGCCATTTCATCAATCACATTAAAGAGTGTAAAGTATTTTTCGTTACTTTAAGTGGCATAGCTGCTTTTTTTCCCAAGTCAACAAAACGTACACAAGCTTTGGATTCCATTGTCCACAAACGATTGCCCAAAGTAGCTCCTACTAGGTGGAACTATAATGGAAGACTTGTGTTAACAGTATCTGAAAATCGTGAATCACTGATTGAACTATTTGAGAATATAATAGAAAATAATGAAACGTGGGACTCAGAAGCAATAAATAGTTCGAGGGGGTTTTTTGGACTGTTTGAAGCTAGATTTTAATTTTAATTATTTGTGAAACATATTTTCAGAAATATTTCCATTCTCGGACAATGTTTTTAATATATTACAAACTAAAACAACTGATATCGTTTTTTGTCTAAAAAAAGTGGATGATTTTAAGTCCATGTTAAGCCAAAAAAGATGACTTTGACCTATTTTGGGAGAAAACGATGACGTTAGATGTAGAGCCACAAGCCAAGCGTCTTCGAACAGACAAGGTAGGAGATGTTCAAATATCATACAGACGCCTCTTTTATGAAATAATCGATCAAATTCAGCAACAAATAAACTATAGATTTAACGGTTTAAATGATTTTAAATTCCTCGAGCTCTGCAATTTTGATGCATTTAAAGGAAAAACTTTTCCAGAAGATGCGTTTAAATCTCTTCTTCTTCATTATGGCCAGTTCTTCGACCGAGTGTTACTGCGATCTGAACTAAAAGTGAATTACGAAACTGATGACATTAGCGCAAAAAATAACGCTAAGGAACTAATGCAATTTTTAAAAGAAAAGGAGCTGGAAGATGCCTACACCGAAGTGTCGAAATTGTGTGAATTAGTATTGACAATACCTGCCACAAGTTCATCAGTAGAACGCAATTATTTACAATTAAAAGTATAAAAAAATTCGTGAGAAATTCAACGGGGCAGGAGAGATTTTCGCATCGACGAATTTGCAAAAAATGATAGAAGAATCGAATTACATTACAAATAGGTAATTTTCTAAAAATTGCTTCCCTTTCTTACAATATCACCGCACGCCCCTGTTATTATCAAACTGTATTTGAAACAAAATTATGTACTTAATAGTACCATAAAATTTATACAGGCCTTAGCTTAGAACATCATAGGTGTTGGAATCAATCGACATTGGGTGAAGACGTGCCAGGTCTGATGAATTTCATTCAGCGAAACATATAGTTAGAAACTTTGGCCCTTCTTTTAGGTAATCATGTGCATCTTTTTAGAAACATTTGAATTGCACCAGGAAAAGCTACATGCCTAACGTAGGAATAGATCTTTTACAACCACCACGTGTGCTCATGTTTTTTCTATGATTCAACAGGTCATATTTACAAAATTGAGTTTAAAATACTGAAATTGCTGAAACCCTAAAGAACATAAACAGAAATTAACATATAGACATTATTTATTTGTCTTTAAAATTGGCTTATCCCAAAATGTAGATTTAGGTAACCCAATTTCACTAACGGGCCATTCGATCTAATCGGCCACAGGAAAGTGAAAGGCTTCCCAAAAAAGATTTGCACCAAAAACTCTGGGCTATTCATTTATAGATTTAAAAAACCTGGTTTCACATAAATAAAACCCAAAACAGTAAAATTTAAGGCAATTTTTAAATATGCTACAAGGTGAAGTTAAACAAAATCTTCCACCATATACATTGTTTTTTAAACGGCAGATTTGGTATATTAAATAACTTTAAATAATGTTAGAAATCAAGTTATTTTCTTTATAAACTAAAACAGGAGAACAAAAGTTTTATCTACGCTCTTTGTTGGCCTTTGCATTATGATTAGTTCTGAAGGGTTTCCAATTTAACTTTGTAATAGCTAAGTACAAACGCAATTTACTTTCCAGATATTCGTACTTTGAAATCACTTACTGGAATAATAATAAAAGATGCTCTTAACTTTTTTAAATAAGACTTGTGCCTTCCATTTCCAGCAGCGGTAATGGAAAATAAGTCTGTACGCGCAGTTTTACTCGCAATCTAAGTTTTTTAAATTTCTCTAAATTATGCTGCACATTTTCCATTAAAGGGAAAATAATCGAAATTGCTCATAATATTAGCCGTTTTCGTTGTGATAGGATGAAGAAATCATGGCACTTGGGTTTAGACGGTGCTATATTAGAAATACTTTACTCCCTCACTGCCCAAAGTTTAATGTGATATAGGGATAAACTGGTACCAATTCAAAATGCCGTAACAAAAAGGCGGCGTGCCTCAATGTCAAAACTACTTATTGAATTTATTACGTCCCCCGCTGCCGGAATTTTGTTTTCATTCCCTCGGTTTGTCTGTCTGTCGGTCTGCCTGTTCGCGGCACAGCTAAAAGATTACTTACTTGATTGACTTCAAATTGTGGTCAAACATTAAAAGTCATATGGGAATGACGATATCGCCAAATGTTAAAAAAAAATGATTACTAAAAAACTACTTATCCAGTTTACCTCAACCAGCAACCGTTGCTAGTAATTAGTAAAATTTTGGTACGAATCCAAGATACCCAAATAAAATATTTAAAAATTCATCCTGAAAAAGACTACTTAATAGATTGATTTCAAATTCCGTGCAAGAATTAACTGTGGTATAGACATGAACTTGTAAAGTTGTTCTACGCATTATATCGACGATTAAAAATAATAAAAAATAATATATATATATATATATATATATATATATATATATATATATATATATATATGTATATATATATATATATAGATATATATAATTATTATTGTTTAATAATTATTATGTTTAATAATATTTAGATAACGAAACAAGAAAAACTATGTTCTAAGTTAATTATTCCAATAAGGATAGTTGTTTACTTGACTTTTTAGTTTCTAATGTCTTGTCTTATAAAATCCTTTTTACCTTTGACGCAATATTGCGAAGGAAGTAGTCGTCCCACAAATGTGGGTGGAAAGTTGTATGAACTCTCGTATGAATCGTAGCGACTAATGTCCTATTCACGACTGGTGGGAATTTGTGACATTTATTAATGGTTATAAAGGGTCGAAATGAATAAGTTTCGGAAGTGTATCCTTTACGATACACGTCCTCAAAAATGGACCTTTTGATTTATGAAACACTTACAAAATATATGAAAACTTTCTGCTAATATCTGTAGTAGCGTTTTTCAGCTTTACACTATGAAAGTGGGGGAACAAAAGACTATTTAGGTCTCCTGTAACGATTACTAATGCAAATGAAGTTGCTCTGCGCTGGTGATGCACTGGGGTGCAGCAAACGTTGCCGCTGGAATTGTAACATGTCATTATTCATTTAGGTTTTTCTGCTCATACTTTACCATGAAGATATTGTCCTCAGAAGAAGGCGACGTATTGAAATGGTTGCTTGTCTCTAAATTTCAACACTCAAGTCCGAAGGTTCCTGTGGGTTCCCTTGCCACCAAATGCTACATCGGGGCAAATTGGAATGGCCATTTGATATTTGTTGGATATGCCATTGAATAGGAGTTATCTCTTGAAAAACTTTATTAAAAACACGAGTAATTTGATGAAAATTCGTTAACTATTTTGAAAGTTACATATAATTGTTAATGCAAAGCATAGTATGCAGGGACAATTAAACGTTGAAACTAATAAAGTTAAAAGGTGATTTAATATATATATATATATATATATATATATATATATATATATATATATATATATATATATATATATATTTATAACTTTATTAGTTTCAACTATTCAATATATATATATATGTTATATCACTCGACTTAAAATTCACTTTTTAAAAAATATTTTTATTTACAAAATCAAAATGCAACTAACAGTATAGAAGCTTAAAAACGAATCATGATTTTATTTACAATTTACACTATTTATATGAAAGACGAATGCTGCGTCAGTGGGAACTTGCTTGCTGGGCAGATTCTGCTGACGAGGCGTCTCGGTACTCGCCGTCTCCTTGAGATAACCGACATCCGATACGGTGGGAACCAAGGGCATCGTACTGAAGGTGACATTGCTCGTGAGAAAGGATATAACAACTCCCCCATTAAGATGAAAGTTGACGCGTGGTGACAACTTTCAGGTCCTCTGCTTATTGAGGTTGAGTTCAATCTCTTCACTTTCTTCAATCGGGTCGCCAAGGCGGATGCTCGGTCTCCTTCTGGGAATTATTCTTCTCCATTGTATAACGTTAGATCCTCTTTTAGGTGGAGAGGGTGGATTGTCATCGTTGCTAGTGGCTACTCCAATCTTGATGTTACGTGTTCGTCTTCGACATTTGCAAAAGATGTATAAGGCAATCAGTGTGATAATGAGTGTTATTGTAAGAATCGTGAACCAACTTATGTGTTTTTTCACGAACGGCTGATTTACCAATTGATCCAGCTGATCGGCATACTGATTTAGCTTGTGCTGGGCTATGTTCAGGTCCTCTACATCTATTTTGTTTAGCTTCAGAGGCTTCAAATCTGGTAAGTGAATATTCTCTGGCATATGGTTACAGCAGTCAAAAGGGATGTTGACTGGGTGGTAATTGTAGGTTACGTTGTCGTAAACATCAACTGATCTCTGGGCACGAATTCTTGTACTCCCAACGAAGGCACTACACTCGGGTTGAAGTTTCATCAAAGTATTTGTGTTGATGATCTGAGTCTCTATATCTCTGGATCCACATTTTATTGTGACGGGCAGAGGGTCTGCAACAGCTATCAACCATAAATTCTGACTGATTTCTTGAATGTTATAATCTTTGGCAAGAATGACTAAAACTTGGCATGTTCTGGGTAGATGATCAAGTCTCTTCAGAAGCTGAGCCTCGCAGACTGCATCAGTATCAATTGGATATGGCAGGATGTTGGAACAGATGAACATACGGTTGCCTAGTGGTTTGCAGGACTTCATATTGCGGATGGTTGTATAAAGTAAAGAATCATCATTTCGCGCAATTAGTTTATTAGTTATTGACAAAATGTGATGAAGGCCTGTTCGATTATTCAGAATCGGTATAGGATATAAGTGATAGAGAGTGTATTTTTCAGGTTCGACTAAAGGTATTTCTAGTACAAAAATTATTCTAGTATCTAATTGATATGCCTTTAATTCTATTATGTCGAGGTATTGAGCTACGCTTGAATAATATATCGGCAAGGGAAGATTATTCTTCTGTAATGACTGCGATATATGCTTTAATGAGTCTACTAAATCGTATGGAGTAATGATTGAACTGTGCAAAATTTTTAAACGTGCAAATGTAACAGCGTTTATAACATCGTTCAAAGTATTTTCGATAAATGAATAGCTTTCTGTTAGTGATTCGCACAAGTCTAGGATATCGAGTTGTGATTGATAAAATTTGAGATGATCGGAAATATCCATAATTGATTCGCGAATTTCTTTAATATCGTTATTAAAGGTTTTCTCGTCAATATGAAGTTTTTGAATGGTTTCGTTAAAGCTTTTGATAACAGAGGTAGTTACAGATATTTGATTTTTCAAAAGATTTTCTATTTGTATTCATCGTGGGTTAACTTTTCGATGCACTCGTTGAAATATTCACCATCGGAGGCGTCAAGATTACCAGTTATTGATTTCCAAATGGTTTCAATACCATTAAGAATACCACGTTTTTCTCTAAAAATGTACTTTTTAGTGTCGGCCATTATTTCAGTGTACTTTTGGTTAACGGCGTTTGATATTTGTTTAAGGAGACTAACATGAGTTTGAACTTGCGGCTTAAAGGCTTTCATTCGCGGTACGTCTTCGTCTATAGTGTTTAATAAGCTTTCTAATATTTTGGTGGATTGTCATCGTTGCTAGTGGCTACTCCAATCTTGAGGTTACGTGTTCGTCTTCGACATTTGCAAAAGATGTATAAGGCAATCAGTGTGATAATGAGTGTTATTGTAAGAATCGTGAACCAACTTATGTGTTTTTTCACGAACGGCTGATTTACCAATTGATCCAGCTGATCGGCATACTGATTTAGCTTGTGCTGGGCTATGTTCAGGTCCTCTACATCTATTTTGTTTAGCTTCAGAGGCTTCAAATCTGGTAAGTGAATATTCTCTGGCATATGGTTACAGCAGTCAAAAGGGATGTTGACTGGGTGGTAATTGTAGGTTACGTTGTCGTAAACATCAACTGATCTCTGGGCACGAATTCTTGTACTCCCAACGAAGGCACTACACTCGGGTTGAAGTTTCATCAAAGTATTTGTGTTGATAATCTGAGTCTCTATATCTCTGGATCCACATTTTATTGTGACGGGCAGAGGGTCTGCAACAGCTATCAACCATAAATTCTGACTGATTTCTTGAATGTTATAATCTTTGGCAAGAATGACTAAAACTTGGCATGTTCTGGGTAGATGATCAAGTCTCTTCAGAAGCTGAGCCTCGCAGACTGCATCAGTATCAATTGGATATGGCAGGATGTTGGAACAGATGAACATACGGTTGCCTAGTGGTTTGCAGGACTTCATATTGCGGATGGTTGTATAAAGTAAAGAATCATCATTTCGCGCAATTAGTTTATTAGTTATTGACAAAATGTGATGAAGGCCTGTTCGATTATCTAGAATCGGTATAGGATATAAGTGATAGAGAGTGTATTTTTCAGGTTCGACTAAAGGTATTTCTAGTACAAAAATTATTCTAGTATCTAATTGATATGCCTTTAATTCTATTATGTCGAGGTATTGAGCTACGCTTGAATAATATATCGGCAAGGGAAGATTATTCTTCTGTAATGACTGCGATATATGCTTTAATGAGTCTACTAAATCGTATGGAGTAATGATTGAACTGTGCAAAATTTTTAAACGTGCAAATGTAACAGCGTTTATAACATCGTTCAAAGTATTTTCGATAAATGAATAGCTTTCTGTTATTGATTCGCACAAGTCTAGGATATCGAGTTGTGATTGATAAAATTTGAGATGATCGGAAATATCCATAATTGATTCGCGAATTTCTTTAATATCGTTATTAAAGGTTTTCTCGTCAATTTGAAGTTTTTGAATGGTTTCGTTAAAGCTTTTGATAACAGAGGTAGTTACAGATATTTGATTTTTCAAAAGATTTTCTATTTGGTATTCATCGTGGGTTAACTTTTCGATGCACTCGTTGAAATATTCACCATCGGAGGCGTCAAGATTACCAGTTATTGATTTCCAAATGGTTTCAATACCATTAAGAATACCACGTTTTTCTCTAAAAATGTACTTTTTAGTGTCGGCCATTATTTCAGTGTACTTTTGGTTAACGGCGTTTGATATTTGTTTAAGGAGACTAACATGAGTTTGAACTTGCGGCTTAAAGGCTTTCATTCGCGGTACGTCTTCGTCTATAGTGTTTAATAAGCTTTCTAATATTTTGTCATTATTACTAATTGTTTCTTTGATTGGTCCGAGGTCTTTGTAAACAAGGAGGGTCCATTTATCATTTGAGATTTTTACGGTCGCTTCTTCATGAAAGAAAATTCCTAAGGTGTTGTTTATTGGTGTTAGAGTGTATTGGGACTGAGTGGCTGTTGAAAGTGCCAAGAACCTAGAAGAGAAAAATTACTCATAGTATGGTTTCAGTCTGTCAAAATTTATTTTAGATTTTTGTTTAGATTCGGGGTTTATCAGAATTGCAGAATTTTGTAAAATTTCGATTATTTCGAATGGACCGTTAAATTTATTTTGGCTTTTGTCCTTGATTTGCGATTCTTTAATGTATACCTTATCTCCTAAATTATATTCATAGGGGTGAGCAGAAACATTTTGGTCGAAGCGCTCTTTGGCTTTTTCTTTTTGTTGACATGTTCTGGCTCGGGCTGTTTTATAAAGGTATTGCATGCGATTGTTTAGATCTTGCATATATTTGGAAATAAGACGTTTTTCATTATTTAGGATTTCGGCTGGTCTAGATGAGGTGTGTCCAAAAATAAGTTCGTAAGGCGTGAAACCGTGCGTTTTGTGTTTGGTATTGTTATAACATATAGTTGCATAGGGAAGAACATTAAACGGGTGTTCGTCAGGGTTTTCAGTTTGATTAGCTCGTATCATTTCACTAAGTGTCGCGTGAAATCTCTCAACAGAGCCGTTTGATTCAGGGTGTCCTACGCTAGAGAAAGTTAGTTTGATATCGTAAAGCTCACAGAGGTCATTCATTAAGGTGTTTTTGAATTCTCGGCCATAGTCACAATGTATACGTAACGGAGTTCCATAATGTTGAAAAAATACAAGAAGTGTATTAACAACAGATTTTGCTGTCTTATCCTCTATAGGGTAAGCTTGTGTAAATTTTGTTAGTTCGTCACGTACTGTTAGGGCGTAATTTCGAGTTGGGTATTCAAATATGTCTATGTTTATTCTTTCAAAAGGTGTTTTGGGCGTTTCTGTTACGACTAGGGGACTGCTTAGATTTTTACGACAGATTTTTACTTTTTGGCAAGTTTCGCAACTTTTAATAAAGTTTTCTACGGCTTTTATTATGCCTGGCCAATTGTATTTTTCTTTTATGCGTCTTAACGTCTCGTTAATTCCGCGATGTAAGTTGGTTTTTCCGCGATGGTAATGATCTAAGATCTGAGGTATTTCGTCTTCATTAGGGGTTGTTGTGATGTTTTGGCAGATACTTAATTTTATATTTTTGTCTGCAAAAATATACGAAAATATTTCAAGGATAGGAAGTTCGAGTGTGTTTTCCACGAAATAGGTACAAGAGATGTCAAGTTCGTCTTGACCGGTATAGAGAATGTAAAAGAGAAGTTGTGTGACAGTTTCTGGGTTAAACGGGAGAGGAATAATGAAATATTTGCGATTTTTTGTTGATTTACTGGAGAAAATATTTATTTGTTTTGGATTAAATTCCATGTTTTCCTCGAAAATATCGTCAAGAATCTTATGATGTAGTTCTTCTAATTTATTTTGTCGAAAGAATGTTATAATATTTTTGTGTGACTTATCCAACAGCTGGTCGTTGGTTGTTTCGATTTTAGAATAATCGATCAGGGATCTGGTTTCGTAAAGGCTTACGAATTTATTTTATTCTTCGGCTATTACATCGTCGTCATAGGTTTTAGGTTCTTCGATAGGTTCTTCGGATTCTGTCTCATTCGATGCAAAAACAGATATTTTTGTTTGAAGCTTTGCGCATTCTTGGTAATGGTTTACTTTTATTCGAGATAAAGCATCAGCGTTTTTATTAATTTTTCCCGGTTTATAAATTATTTCGTACTGATATTCTCCTAGTTTTAGCCGCCATCGTGCTAATCTACTACCTGGGTCTTTAATAGAAAGTAACCAAGTAAGGGGACGATGATCTGTGACTAGAATGAACTTTCTTCCAAATAAATATGGACGAAAATATTTCACGGCCCATACAATAGCAAGTAGTTCTCTCTCTATTGTCGAGTAATTGGTTTCGGCTTTACATAATGTTCTTGAGGCATAACCAATGGGTAAGTCTTTGCCAATGGGACCTTGGGAAAGTACAGCGCCTATCGCAAATGCGCTTGCATCCGTTGTTAGTAGGAAAGGCTCATCGAAATTTGGATAGATGAGAATTGGATCAGAAGTCAATAATTGTTTTAGTTCGTCGAAAGCTTGACGACAATCTGAGTCGAAATCAAATTTGATATCTTTTTTCAACAATCTGGTAAGGGGCTTTGATATTTTCGCAAAGTTTGGAATAAACCTACGATAATAACCAGCTAAACCCAGAAAGGATTTTATGTCTTTTGAATTTTTTGGTTCTGGAAATTTCTGTATGCAATCGATTTTAGTGGGATTAGGTTTAACTCCGTCCTGAGTGATTAGGTGACCAAGGTATGCTACCTCTTTTCTCAGGAACTCACATTTGTCAGGTTGTATTTGGAGGTTTGCTTTTCGAAGACGTTTAAAAACTTTGCGTAAGCGTGTGATGTGGTCATGGATTGTGGGTAAATACACAATGATGTCGTCCATATAGACGAGACAACGTTCATTGAGAATGCCTAGAAGGATGTTGTCCATTACTCTCTGGAAAGTGGACGGGGCGTTTTTAAGACCAAAGGGCATTCTTATAAATTCGTAGTGTCCGTTCTCGACAGAGAAAGCAGTTTTTGGAATATCTTTAGGGTCTATCTCGATCTGGTGAAATCCTGAAGCCAGATCCAGGGTTGTAAAATACTGGCACTTGCCTAGCTGATCCAAAAGATCGGAAATATTGGGAAGCGGGTACTTATCGTCTACTGTGGATTCATTCAATTTACGATAATCTATGACTACTCTCCATTTTTGTTTGCCTGATGAATCAAGTTTCTTGGGGACGACCCAAACTGGAGATGACCAAGGTGAAATAGAGGGTTTTATGATTCCTTGTTCTAACATTTTATTAACCTGAGTTTTTACCTCTTCTTTGTGAATATGGGGATACCTGTATGATTTGGTGAAAACAGGCTTTGCACCATTGGTGTCAATTTGGTGTTTAATTTCATTGGTAAAGGTAAGATTGTCACCTTCGAGGTAAAATATGTCCTCAAAATCTACGCAAAGATTGGTAATTATTTCTTTTTCTTCTTCGTTAAGATGCTCTAAACGAAGTTGGGACTTAATGTTGGGAATGCGGTTAGGAGATAGCTGCTTATCAGATAAATTGTAATTGAGTAGCGGATGAGAAGAAAAAGGTTCGATTTCGATATTTGAAAAATTAATGGTTTTTGGGATGGCGTTTGCATTAACCACAGAAGTTAGAAATTCGCCTTTTTCATTGACATGGACAATTGCGTTTGGGATATGAACTTTTTCGATTTCTTGTCTAAATAGGATAGCATCGGTGTTGACTAAATCACAACGTAATTTAAAAATTTGTTCGGTCCTACCTTCAATCTTAATTTCGTTAGAATTGTTTACGTTAGTTATTTTATTATTTTGTTCGAGGTTTTCTTCTGCCTTAAACAGTGGTAAAGTTTTAAAATTTGTAACAAGTTGTTTATTTTTTAAGTCGATGGTGCATTCATAGTGTTCCAAAAAGTCGAGTCCTAGAATACCATCGAAATCAATATCTAAATCGTATATGTAAACTTTATGTGGGTTTCCGGCTTGAAAAGGAACTAGGGTTGATTCGGTGATAAGAAGTTTTTGGTCTGTGATGCCTTGAATCGTAACGTTTTCGGGAAAACGTTGGGGAAATTGTTTTACTGTGTTTTCTTTAAATATCGTAATTCCTGCTCCGGAATCTATAAGTAGTTTAAAAGTGTTAGATGCGTCTTTTATGTAATAAAGATTTTTCGGGTTAACAGCAAGAAGGGGATTTAAAGAAAATGTTGTTCTGGGAAATTCAATGACGGGTTCATGTCGTCCAAATTCAGGGTTTGTATTTGATTTTGGATTTCCGTCACGGCATTGGTATTTGAAATAGTTCGAATAGGAGGATGGTTTTGATTCGAAGTGGGAAGAAAATCCTGATATTCATCGTAGTTCGTTTTATCTTGTTGATCAATATTTTCAACATTTTGATATTCGTAATCGGGGTTATCTTCATACATTTCTGCGTATTGGTTACAATACTCGTCATATTGGGATTCGGAATAGTTATTGTTGGAATATTGGTCATTGTCGAAATTGACAACATGAGCACGATGCTGGGGATTATTTTGTATTACTGAAGGACGTTGAAAATTGTTAAATGGTGTTTGACGTTGGAAATTGTTTTGGTTTGATTGGTTATGGGGTGTGTACTGCGGTCTTGGCTGACCGTTGTTTGGTCTATTCGACTGAAAGGAGGTGCTTGATTGAAAAGAATTTGATTGTTGATTGGTATTAGGCCTTTGGAAATTGCCAAAATTCTGGGAAGTATAACCATTAGGACGTTGTTGCGATCTACATTCATTTGCTAAGTGACCATTGCGACCACAGCTATGACATTTAAGGGATTGTACATTAGGTCTTTTATTAGTTTGACAAATAGGTCTAGCAGGCGGATTGGGTCTAGAAGATTTTTGGGATTCGAAATATGATAGTTGGAGCTCGCGTCTGATGCGAATTTGTGCTTCCAAAAGATTAGGTGCATTTCCTGCACGTATTATATGGCCAATTCGGGGTTCCAGGCCAGTAAGTAGGCTATTTAGAGACATGGATTCGATTAATGTTATTTGGGCTGCCTTTTGACTGGGTGCGAGTATGGATTTTTGTATGTTGGCATGCATTTTGGCATTTAGGACTTGAAGTCTGTTAAGGAAAGTCAAAGGAGATTCGTTTGGCAGTTGTCTCATTCTTTGTAAGTCCTGAATAAGAGAAGATAGATCTCGCGTATCTCCGAAGTGAGAATTAAGTAATTGCTTTATCTTTAGAAAAGAAAGTGGATTTCGGGAGCTTATCAGCTGCGCTGCTCTCCCTCGCAACCTATTTTTTATGTGAATCACTAAAAGATCTTTTTGGTTACCCGTAGACATATCATATGCACATTCGCAGGCATTTAGGAAGGTTTGTAAAAATATTTGATCACCTTCGAATTCGGGGATAATAGAAAAAATCTCGGAAAGTTTATAAGGTTCGATTACTGCTACCGCTGCTCCTGCAGTTATTCTTTCATTTTTCGTCATATTTGCTCAATATATCAACACAATAAACACTAGCACAATATAATATAAAAAGGATATAAAACACAAAATATTTTACGAAATTTTATGTTGATAGACAGTACATAAAGTAGTATGCCAACCAACGTAAAATAAACAGTTCTTATTAACTAGTTAGTGTAATTAAATTAAAACTGTGTAATATTTCTTGTTGTAATAAAAATACAAATGTAATCTGGAGATCAGTTAGCAGAATAACTGGTCAAAATAAGTCCAAAAAAATATTTTAAAAATTAATCAATTAACAGAATAACTGATTGGACACAAATTATACGTTGTTACACTTAGAAATACAGAAATCAATTAGCAGAATAATTGATTAGTTTATCGAAAAATCAATTAACAGAATAATTGATTATTTTACTAATTAATAAAATGTAAGATCGATTTTGAAAAGTCGAACAGGTATTTAATTAAATATTATTTTTAAAATAAACGTGATGATTCGTTACTTACAAACAGAGTAGAAACATCGCTCGTCGTGTTCTTAGCAGTTAGTTCTACCAGGGGCTTCACTATGTGTTCCTTCCGTAGATGCGTGTTCTGCCAAGTTGATGACGTCACAATGCACAAAATGGGGCTTCTTTGTTCTTCTGGATAAAGGATTGGGATCCACCGTTGCCAGTTAGAGTTCTCTTGTTCTGCCAACGTTGCCAGATCCTACCACGACTGCGCCAATTTGTTATATCACTCGACTTAAAATTCACTTTTTAAAAAATATTTTTATTTACAAAATCAAAATGAAACAACAGTATAGAAGCTTAAAAACGAATCATGATTTTATTTACAATTTACACTATTTATATGAAAGACGAATGCTGCGTCAGTGGGAACTTGCTTGCTGGGCAGATTCTGCTGACGAGGCGTCTCGGTACTCGCCGTCTCCTTGAGATAACCGACATCCGATACGGTGGGAACCAAGGGCATCGTACTTGAAGGTGACATTGCTCGTGAGAAAGGATATAACATATATATATATATATATGTTATCTCACTATTTGAAAAATTCACTTTTAAAAAAAACACTTTTTATTAAAATAAAATAAAACAATATGTTCACAACTTTGGAAATCAAATGGACATTAATTATTGTTACAACTTAAAAGAATAATATTATACTGTTACTTAATAAAATCTACATAGTCTATTTATATTAAAAATCTTGCTGAGGTACGTGGGAAACCGGCAAGCATCCGCTGGCTTCCTGCTGACGGTGTTCGAGCGTACTGTCGCAATTCTTGGAAACTGCTGATGTTGGTTTCTGTGAATGACGCAACTGTGTGATAATATGTGGCGACATTCTGGAGGCACGTGGAAGGTCATGGGAAACGGATATAACAGCTCCCCTTTTAGTAAAAAGTTGGTGCTTTGCAGCAACTTTTAGGACTGAAGTTCAAATGCTTCTTCCTCTTCTTGTGTATTTTCTGGATGGATGCTAGTTCGCCTTTTTGGTATTAGTCTTCTCAACTGGTATGGGGCAAAGCGCTTCGGACTAGGCTTGGGAGGTGATGGAGGATCCTGACTGCCAGTTATGGACAGTTTCAGTGGCTTCTTACGTCTACACTTACAGAGGATGTAGAGGATTGCCATTCCAACGACCATTGATATTGTGAGTATCGTAAACCAATGGATATGTTTGGTTATGAAGGGTTCTTTCATCAACTTGTCTAGCTCTTCTGAATATTGGTCTAGGCGGTGTTGAGCAACGTTCAGGTCATCGGCATTGATGTTGCTGAGCTTCAAGGGTTTGAGCTTTGGGATTTGAGGCTGTTCTGGGAACTGTTTGCAGCATTCGAAAGGAATCTGAACAGGATGGCTTTTATAGGTTACATTTTTATATTCCTCCACAAGGTACTTGGAATGAATTCTTGTGCTTCCAATAAAAGCGTTACAGTTTGGTTGTAACTTAAGAAGGGAGTTCGTCTTCAGGATCTGGGTTTCTATATTCCTGGTTCCACATTTTACGGTTACAGGAAGTGGTTCGGAAACTGAGATAAGCCAGTAGTTCGTGGAGATCTCTTGGACGTGGTAATCGGTGACTAGCAATATCGATGTTTGACAGGTTTTCGGTAGTATGTTCTGCTGCCTGAGTAGCTGTGCTTCGCAGATAGCATCGCTGTCGATTGGATATTGCAGAAGGTCTGAACAGATCTTAGTGTGCGTCTCGAGTGGCTTGCAGCTGGAGATGTCTTGTGGTAGTACATATAGTAAGGCGTCGTCATCTCGCGCAATGTATTTTTTTGTTGTTGGTATTATGTGAAAAAGACCTGTTCGATTGTCCATAATAGGAATAGGAAAAATTCGATACAAAGTGTATGATTCTGGTTCAGTTAGAGGAATTTTAAGAACGAACACAATCCTATTATCGGACTGGTATGATTCTAATTCAATTAAGTCAATATAATTGGCAATATTTGATGAATATATAGGGAGAGGAAGATTATTTTTTGATAGAGAACGCGATATCTCTTGGAGAGAAGTGATCAAATCTCCTGGAGTTATTATAGAACTATGAAGAATTTTCAAACGAGCGAATGTGATGGCATTTATAATATCGTTTAAAGAATCTTCTAGAAAAACATAACTTTCCATTAAAGCTTCGCAAAGATTTAGAGTTTTAATTTGCCCTTCGTAAAACGCTAAGTCATCAGATATGTTCATGATAGCGCTCTGTATAATATCTATGTCTTGGTTCAAGGTTTCTTCATCAATTTGAATCTTTTGAATGGTGGAATTGAAGTTTTTAATTACAGATGAAGTTACCGATATTTGACTTTTAAGTAAGCTTTCAAGTTCGCGTTCATCTTGCGTGATTTTGTTTATACATGCATTGTAATATTCGCCATCGGCTGAATCTAAATTGCCTGTGATAGATTTAAAAATACTACCAATGCCGTTTATTAATCCGCGTTTGTTCCTATAAGATAACTTTTTTGTATCTGCCATGATTTCTCTATATTTTTGATTAACTGCGTTTGAAATTTGGGTTAATAAGCTTAAATGTGTTTTAATTTCTATTTTAAAAGATACAGTTCTAGGGGATGGGTCATTCAACATGTCACTGAGTGTAGTAAGTAATTTGTCGTTGTTTTGTATAGTTTCTTTAAGGGGTTGTAAATCTTTGTATACGAGTAACGTCCACTTATCGTTAGTAATTTTGACAAAATTTTCCTCATGGTAAAATAGTCCAACGGTATTGTTGATTGGTGTGAAGAAGTATTGGGAGAAGACGGCTGGAATAAGCCAAAGGAGTCTGGAAAAAAAATAGACTAGTCATAGTATGTCTTTAGCCTATCAAAATTTATTTTGGAAATTTGGTTTGTAGAAAGGTTTTTAAGTTTAGCTGAAGTTTGGTAAAGTTCGATAATTTGAAAGGGGCCATTGAATTTATTTTCACTTTTGTCTTTAATTTGCGATTCTTTGACATATACTTTGTCACCAACTTTATAATCGGGTTGTTTATCGGAGACTGATTTGTCGAATCTGATTTTTGATTTTTCCTTTTGGGCGTTTGTTCTAGCTCGTGCGATTTTGTAATATGTTTCCATTTTATTATTTAGATTTCGGATGTATTTGGAGATAAGTTGTTCTTGATTATATAAGGTTTCTGGGGGTCGGCTAGACGTATGGCCGAATATCAGCTCATAAGGGGTGAATCCATGAGTTTTGTTTTTTGTGTTATTATAACAGATGACTGAATAGGGGAGGATATTGAATGGGTGTTCCTCAGGATGTTCTGCTGTGTGAACCCTAATCATTTCGGTTAAAGTGGCGTGGAATCTTTCGAGCGATCCATTTGATTGCGGATGGCTAACACTTGAAAAGGTTAACTTGACGTCATAGAGTGTGCACAGGTCTTTCATTAATGTGTTATCAAACTCACGGCCATGGTCACAGTGGATCCGTAGGGGAGTTCCATAATGTTGAAAGAATAGCAGGAGTGTATTGACAATCGTTGAGGCTTTTTTATCCGATGTTGGGTACACCTGTGTGAACTTGGTGAGCTCATCTCGGATCGTAAGGGCATAGTTACGAGTTGGATAGTCGAAGATGTCAATATTGATTCTTTCGAATGCAGTTTTTGGAGTTTCTGTTATGACTAGGGGCGTACTAAGATTTTTCCTACAGATTTTAACTTTTTGGCAGATTTCACAGCTTCGAATGAGTTTTTCGACATCTTTAGTTAGTCCGGTCCAATTGTATTTTTGTCGAATGCGTTTGACAGTTTCATTAATACCGCGATGAAGATTCTTTTTGCCAGTATGGTGTTGATCTAAAATTGTGGGTATTTCATCCGGGTCTGGGGTTCTTACGAGGTTATGGCATATTTTTAAGTTAATATCTTTATCAGAGAAAATGAATGAAAATATTTCGAGGATGGGAAGTTGTAAATTATTTTCGATACAATAGGTTTTAGAAAGATCGAATTTATCTTGACATTTATAGATAATATAGAAAAGCTGCTGGACTACGGTATCAGTATTATACGACAAGGGTATTATGAAATATTTGCGGTCCTTTACACTCTTACTAGACAGGGTGTTTACCGTAAGCGGGGCAAAATCATAGTTTTCCTCAAATAGGTCCTCTATAATTTAAAATGAAAATCTTCCATTTTAGTTTGCCAAAAGAAAGTGACAATATTTTTGTTTGATTTGTCCAAAAATTGATCATTGGAAATTTCGATTTTGGAATAATCGATGATTGATTTTGTCTTGTATAAATTAACAAATCTATTGTATTCGTCGGTTATTTCATTATCGTCTAGATCGTTTTCGGTTATTATTTCTGAAAATGAATTTTGTTTGCTGGTCGAGGGTCTGTTATTAAAGTCGTCTTCATTTGAGGCGTAAATAGCGATGGTTGATTGAAAATCTGAGCAATTTTTAAAATGGTTAATTTTAATACGTGATAAGGCGTCTGCGTTTTTGTTTATTCGGCCGGGTTTATATTCAATCTTGTAATCATATTCCTCGAGTTTAAGGCGCCAGCGAGCTAGGCGACTGCCGGGGTCCTTAATTGAAAATAGCCAAGTCAAAGGGCGATGATCTGTTACCAAAACAAATTTTCGACCAAAAAGATATGGTCTGAAGTGTTTGACAGCCCATACAATGGCTAATAATTCTCTTTCTATGGTAGAATACTTTGTTTCAGCACTACACAGAGTTCGAGATGCATATGCTATCGGAAGATCTTTTCCGATGGGACCTTGAGATAAGACGGCTCCAATAGCGAATGCGCTAGCGTCTGTGGTTAGCAAGAAAGTTTCTTCGAAATTGGGGTAAATTAAGATTGGGTCCGATGTAAGTGCCTTTTTCAGGTCAGAAAATGAGGTTTTGCATTCCGCGTCGAATGTGAATGGGACGTCCTTTTGTAATAACTTGGTCAGGGGTTTTGATATTTTGGCAAAATTTGGGATGAAGCGTCTGTAATATCCAGCAAGACCTAAGAATGACTTTATTTCTTTAGGATTTGTTGGCATAGGAAATTTCTGAATGCATTCAACTTTGCTTGGATTAGGTTTTACTCCACTTTGGGTAATAACGTGTCCTAGATAAGCAACTTCCTTTCGAAGGAATTCGCATTTATCAGGTTGGATCTTTAAGTTGGCTTTGCGGAGACGCTTGAAGACTTCTGTTAGTCTTGAAATATGTTCATGTATTGTTGGAGAGTACACGATGATGTCATCCATATACACTAAGCAACGTTCATTTTGAATACCGAGAAGGATGTTGTCCATGACTCTTTGGAATGTGGACGGGGCATTCTTTAAACCGAATGGCATACGGACGAATTCGTAATGGCCATTTTCAACAGAGAAGGCAGTTTTCTCGATGTCTTTTGGATTGATCTCGATCTGGTGGAAACCAGAAGCCAAGTCGAGGGTTGTGAAATATTGACATTTCCCTAATTGATCGAGAAGGTCGGAAATGTTCGGAAGAGGATATTTATCAGCTATAGAAAGCTCGTTCAGCTTGCGGTAGTCTATAACTACACGCCATTTGGGTTTTCCGGAGGCATCCAATTTTTTGGGAACAACCCAAACCGGGGAGGACCATGGAGAGATGGACTGGCGAATAATTCCTTGCTCTAACATTTTATTTACCTGGCTTTTTACCTCTTCTTTATGAATGTGAGGATATCTATATGATTTGGTAAATACGGGCCTTGAATTATTAGTATCTATAGAATGTTTGATCTCGTTGGTAAAAGATAAATTATCGCCTTCTAAATAAAAGATATCGGAAAATTCGAGACATAGGTTAGTTATTAAATCGTTTTCTTCGTTGTTTAAATGTTCGGTGCGTAACTGGTCTTTAATAATTGAGCGCCTATCTAAAACTGCGTTTTGTATAGGGTAGGTATTTAAGTTAAAAATTGTTTCAGTATCAATTCCAGGGTCAAAAGGTTCGATATTTAAATTTGAAAAGTCGATTGTTTTTTCTACAGCATTTGAGTTAATTATAGATGTAAAAAATTCACCGCGTTCATTAACCTTAACCAGGGCATTTGGCAATCTAACATTTTCTTTGACATATGCGTGAAGTATAGCGTCCGTATTAAATAGTTCGCACTTGAGTTTGAAAATTTTTTCAGTTCTAGCCTCTATAGAAATTTTATTCCGGTTTTTAATGCATTCTTGTACATCTGATATGGCTGTAGTTGTGGTTACTTTGTGAAGGGGCATAGTTTTAAAATTTGTAATAAGTTGTTTTGATTTCAGATCTACAATACATTCATAATGTTCCAAGAAATCCAATCCTAATATACCGTCGAAATCTATATCTAAATTGCAAATATACACTTTGTGTGGATCACCAATAGTAAAAGGTATGAGTGTAGATTGAGATATTGAAAGTTTTTCATCGGTAATTCCCTGAATAGTGACATTTTCGGGAAATCGTGTAGGAAATTTTTGTACGGTGTTTTCCTTAAATATAGAAATGCCTGCACCGGTATCAATGAGAAGTTTGAATTGTTTTGATGCGTCATCGATATAATATAGATTCTTGGAATTTACAGTAAGAAGAGGACTTAAAGAAACGCTTGTTCCGGGAAATTGAGATTTGGATCCATATTCTCTAGATTTAGTGTTTCTATTCTCGATTGGATCTCGGTCATTGGGTTCTGGGGTGAATTGTCTGGAGGGTCGGTATTCGTAATGGGTGTAAGAAAATCCTGGTAATTACTAGTGTCATTTGAATAGTTTATATCTTGATAAGATTCTTCCTCTGGTTGGAAAAAATCGTAAAAACCGGGATTGCCGTTTTCGGCGGTGTACTGATCGTATTCGGGCAAATAATTCTCTGAGGAGCATTCTTGTCTCGTATTAACATGATGCGTCCTAGCTGGTTGAAAATTGGGATTTCTTTGAATTATTGATGGCCTAAATTGTGCTTGGTTTGTATTTTGGCTAGGATTATTTGGTCTATTTTGTTGCGAAAAATTTGGTTGATATTGTGATCTTTGAGAATTCGAGTTTATTGCGGGTCTTTGAAAATTAGAATTTGTTATGGGTCGTTGGAAATTATTATTTTGGGGAAAATTAGAAGAAAGTTGCCTGCACTGAGATATTGTATGACCAATTCTGTTACAATTGGAACACTTTAATTGTTGTGGCTGGTGTGGTCTAGGTAACTGAGGACTGGGTTTCGGAATAGTTGGTTTATTAACTTTTTGATTTTCGAAATACGAAAGCTGAAGTTCTCTCCGAATTCTTGATTGTGCTTCTAAAAGTGACGTTGGATTACTAGCACGGATAAGTTGTCCTAGGCGTGGCTCTAGACCGGTAAGAAGTGTATTAAGAGTCATAGTTTCAATTAACATGGTCTGAGCATCTTTTTGTTCTTTTGAATGTAGGAGTGGGGACTTTTGTATGCTGGCATGCATTTTAGCGTTCAGGACCTGAAGTCGATTAAAGAATGTAAGGGGCGACTCATTAGGAAGTTGTCTTAATCGCTGCAGATCGTGTATAAGGGAAGTAAGATCCCTTGAATCACCGAAGTGTAAATTTAACAATTGTTTAATTTCAAGGTATGAACTTGGATTCCTTGAACTAATTAATTGAGCTGCTCTACCACGGAGCTTGTTTTTTATGTGAATAACTAAAAACACTTTTTGTTGCGTTGTTGCCATGTCGTATGCACAATCGCATGCGGTTATAAAATTGCTTAAAGAAATTTGATCACCTTCAAATTCGGGTACAATGGAAAAAATTTCAGAAAGTTTATAAGGTTCAATTTCAATGGTTGTTTGGGTATTATCGAGAGACATTTTGAATTTTAAATGTAGATGCGTTAAAAATAAAAAGGTTTTATCAAAAACGAGTAAAATGAAAACGTTAAGTTATTAAGAATATCTTAACAAAAATAATAAATAGTTTTCTTTTTTGTAATTTAAGAAAACAAATGGTAAGGGAAATAATAATATGTTTAAATCCTATTTGAAAAATCGAACAGTATAGAAAAATAAAATCAAATACGAGACGATTCTTACGTAATTGTAATCTGCATCTGGGTTGTCTTGTTCTCGATGTGGCTCCAAGCTTTACGAGTGAGGACTTCTCAGGTTCTTTTGTTCCGTTAAGGGATTGGAATCCGCCGCTACCAGTTAGACCTTTTTCTTGTTCTAATAGCGTTTAAACGAATCCTACCGACTGCGCCAAATTGTTATCTCACTATTTGAAAAATTCACTTTTAAAAAAAACACTTTTTATTAAAATAAAATAAAACAATATGTTCACAACTTTGGAAATCAAATGGACATTAATTATTGTTACAACTTAAAAGAATAATATTATACTGTTACTTAATAAAATCTACATAGTCTATTTATATTAAAAATCTTGCTGAGGTACGTGGGAAACCGGCAAGCATCCGCTGGCTTCCTGCTGACGGTGTTCGAGCGTACTGTCGCAATTCTTGGAAACTGCTGATGTTGGTTTCTGTGAATGACGCAACTGTGTGATAATATGTGGCGACATTCTGGAGGCACGTGGAAGGTCATGGGAAACGGATATAACATATATATATATATATATATATATATATATATATATATATATATATATATATATATGCTGGGCCAATCAAAACCGAACAAGGCCGATTTTTCTCATATACTGTTCATTTAAAAAAAATTGCTCGGTCACGTCGACTTTTATTTCCCGAGGGAAAGGTTTTGCGCATATCATTAGCCTTGTCGCTTTAACTCCAAAATTCTAAATAGGAATAGGGGTCGACTGGTACCTTATTTTAAAGGTAAAAAAAAATCTCTTTTCAACGCATCTTAGTTTTTCAAATTACATACAGCTGTTTTTGGGAAAAGGAAAGTACAATGAAAAAAAAATACGAGTTGTCATTGTTATTGCTCGATGAAGAAAATGTTGAAAGTCGTTGATTTTTATCTAGAAGAAGAAGTCTTTAATGCATATTTTCAACTTTTTCGCTTCAACCCACCGCAGGGGTGAGCTTTAACCCTTAAATTGTGACATGTGACACCTTTTAATTGTCATCAAATTCTCTTTTCAACCGATCCAACATAAAAATAAGGAAATGTTTTTTTACATTTATCATTCAAAAAAGTTAATCTAAATTCCTCCTTGCTGTTCGAGAATATTTAAATCGGACGTATCCTGGTAAAATGATCAGCAGAAGAGGAGCAATAGAGTGCCCTGCAAGATCGTCTGACTTAACTCCCGTATATTTTTTTCTATGGGGTTACTTAAAAAGTAATGACGTCAACGGACCATTGATGAATGTCGGGCCATTTCACCAGAAATGCGTCGTAATGCCCGGGACTGTTTTGAACAAAATTTTTATTATTGTATGGATGCAAAAAGCAACACTTTCAGCAACACTTTCACTCATCATGAACAATGAATAATAGGGTGGAGCAATGGTTATAGGTGCAAAAATTAAACTGATTATTTTTGTTTAGCCTGGGTGCGGAATGGTTGCTTTTTATTTAAATAAGTATACCTGTAAATTTTCTCGGACAAATATTTAAGTCTTTAGGTTCCTTTTTCATTTTTAATATGGAAAAAAAATGTAAAAAGTGCATTTTTTTGTTGCAGCGCTTCGCTTGTTTTTTTTTAATTATTAAAAAAACAATCTAGAATCCACCACGAGGAGGTAGGTGCACCCACCCTCCCATTATTCTTAAAACCTACTTGGCAATAAAATCTTTCTTTGTCTCCAGTTTTGGTGTAGCCTTTCTAGAAGCAATTTTTGCCCGAATCAACCCATTTCTGGCAGTGTTTCTACATACTGAAGTAGACGTCTCAGTAACAATCTAAATATGTCTTTCAAGAAACTGAGTTTGACATGGAAAATTCAAAATTTCGATAGTTTCGGGAATGTTAATAATTATTTCTCTGAGATCTGCTTCTGGGATACTTTTGGTCAATGGAGGTTCTGCGACATCTGATTGCCAATTTATTAGCTCTGTATAATCGGTAGCAGCAAAGTTCAGTTTTGGAACTTTAAAGTCGCGAAGCTCGGAATCATTTCTGGAAGCTCGACACAAAGACCAATTATCTAATATGTATTCTCTCATCAGCAAGCATTGCAAGTAAAACATTCTCGGAATGAGTAAAAAAAGCATTTCTTTCAATAACTTTACTTACAATATCTTTGAATTTGGTCAGTAAGTATCGAGAAGCTTAAATTTAATGAAATAAATGTTTAGGCCCATACTTACAACATGATTTGTGCTTTACAAGAAACCAGGTTGTGGCATATACTTTGATGACATACTCGCTTAATATATTTAATTCATATGAAGGTTCTTCTATTGAAATATATTTTCGTCGCAATATTCTGTTGGTGGTTGTTAACCATCTAGCACGGAATATTTTTCCTGGCTGTTTAGCTGCCAACGGGGGGGAAACCGTGCCTTTTTCTGTTGTCTGAACCATTTCGTACAAGTACTTTTGGTCTATACTTAAATCACTAACATTTATTGGGGGCAATTCAACATCAGGTTTAATTATCTGAAATTGCACAACAGGAATTTTATCACAATTACTTAACTGCTTTCCTATAGGACCGGTAAAACCTTTTGGGTCATTAGTTTTTCCATCTATCTCATGAACTAATTGACGAAGAGGAAGTTCATTACAGTGTAAAAGGCATATAAACCAATGAACTGGCTTTTTTAGGGAAAGTTCTAATTCTTTTATTACACCATTCTTGTAGCCTGTATTTACGACTGTACCGTCATAACCCACTGCCAAAATTTTGTTTAAATTTTCACTCAAATAATTTTAAAGAAAGTTAAAAATATTTGTCTTAGTACCACTGGCACTTCCGGAAGTAGGCGTCACATAACCCAAGTAAGTAGCAGCTGGTTCCGCAACAAGAACTATGTGTTCCTCAGTACGTTGCTTACTGTGATAAGAGAATCCGATTTTCTCTACTGCCAGTGACTTGTCTTTTTTTCCATCAAAGTAGATTCCAAAAACTTCTTTTTGCTGCTCCATTTCCGTATTAGCTAGATTTTCCCTCCGTCTTTTTCTTTCTCTTCTAATTTTACTTCTGTCACTGGTTAAGGGAGGATCCTCGTCACTCACTAATTTTACATCTTTGAGAACGGCGTTTATCAGGAAAGACGCATTTCTATCCGACAGTCCACTTCTATCACATGCTTCAGCTATATTGAATAAAACCAATCCTTTTTTGTAAGGCATTCGTGAAGACGTTGAAGCTTGTGATATTATATCAGGCTTGGTGCATTTAGTATTGCTCTTGTTATCCGTTTGGTTCCTGCAGTAGTCCTCATTTTCGTTACTTTTATTTTCAACAGTATATTCTGAACTTATATCTTTGATTTTCGATCTCCTTTTCTCCAATTCCTTTCTTTCTAGTGATTAGGCGATTTTTTTATAGTTTTAATATCAATTTTTCCCAACATCATTCGTCTTTCACCCCTCTGGTCTTGTAAAAATTCTCGCTCTAATATACGTACTTTGATTTTACACTTGCATGAATCAAAAGTAACACATTTGCATTGTGAAATGTCGAATAGTTTTAAACTATCGTTTTTGAACATTTTAATTTTGCCAATCAATTTGTTTTTTTATAACTTTATATTTTTCATTGTAGTCTTTCACTTTTTGAATTATTCTTTGGTCCGAAATAACAGGAAGGCAAGTCTTTTGCCAGATAGATTTGAGATCAACAATAACTTTTTTACAAATGTCCAACACACTTGGGTCTTTGTTGCTTTTATTTTTAAAAAGTTCACGATACAACAAATACAATGCCACAAAGTTCACTAGGTGTTCTAAATATTTCACATTTCACGCGGGTTTTGGTAGACACGTTTAAATTTGCAATACACTAATCGAAAACAAACTAAACCCAATAACACACGTCACTGAAACAAATTCGGCAAAGCACTAATGCCTCCAATTGCGTGTAATGGTTATTTTTTCATGGCGGAGGCGCGGGCGGGGAAAGGCGTATATCCGAGAATTCAGTCGAAACTGGTTTGTTTATCTGCTAAACCAAAACACGCACGTATTTAATCCTTTGCACTACGTTTGTTTTAAGGGTTTAAAATGTTTCAATATAATGGTTAAATTGGAGTTTTTATTAAAATTTGACGTAAAAAATGGAACCTGAAGTTGTCTTTACTTAGGACTGATTTTTTTTGTGTTAAGCTGAACTTTAATTTGTACCTATTGTGCAACCAGGGATAAGTAAAATCTAAAAAAAACGTAATTAAAAAATGTTCTAAAATCAAGGTTTTTTACCAAGATTTTTAAATTTCACACTTAAAAAGGAACCTGAAAAAACAACTAATCCACGCTTAGGAACATTAAATTTCGAAAAAAAAATGTATTGCTCCGACCTTATGAGTAAACAAAACTTATTTATATCTTATGTCTCATATTTCTTTGTAAACTTAAACTATACTCATACCATAAAGCTATACTCAAAAAGAAAAATCGATACACATTTATAAGTTTGTCAATCTCGACTTATTAACCCCTACTTAATTTTTAAAAATTGCTAAGGGTTGCAGCTTACCACTGCGGGAGGTTAAAGTGACAGAATCGAAAATAAGCGAAAAAAAAACTTTTTTTCTCGATACAAAAATCTACGGATCTCAACATTTTTTCACCGAGCAATGACTTTTTTCTTTTTATTGCATTACCCTTATTTTTTCAAAAACGGCTGCACCAAATTTGAAAAAATTAAGAGAATGAAAAGAGAATTTGATTTAAAATAATGTATTACTTGACTCCTATTCCCATTTAATATTTTGAGGTTGGGGCTTAAGTGAAAGTGACAAGATTGGTGATATGGCAAAATATATGTATTATATTTCGCCATGCCTATGTTAAAATATGGCAGTATAATTTTTAAAATGTGATTTAGTGTTCGTCAAAGTTTTTTTTTGTCTTTAGTACATGTAAAATTTTAGAGTGCATTGATTTGAAAACCATGTACATCTCTACCTGTCTACTGATGAGTAGCATTGAGAATAATTAGTTAGTCTACTATGATTTTGGAATTTGGATAATATACACGCTATACAGACAGACATTTTTGTTTCATTACTTTCGCATATGTACGCAGACCTTTAATCTTTCAATCGCATTATTTAAGATAGAGACTGTTTAATTGTGCTTGCCCTACAGAATCGCATCGCATCTAAGATTTTCCGCGGTATTTAACCGGTGCCAAATCAGATGGAGCTCCTGACAATTTATCAAAAGACATTTAATATATTGCACACATTATAGTAAGTATAGTAACTCTCTAATTGCAGATATACTAGATTTAATTAAGTAATTCAATTGTATCTGAAAAATGATTAATCAACAAGAAACGTGACAGTTTTACTGTCAGAACAGAAGTCAACAAAGCGAAGGGAGGGCCACATAAAGTTAAATACTTCTTTTTAACAGTAGACGTAATTTTTATCAAAACTAAGCACAATGGTTTGAAATCACGCGTCTCATGCTTAAAATAACTTATAAATGTAGTTGCATCTTTAAAAGAAATACGATTTTATTGTCATGCTAATCTGAATAAGTATAACACGTTGTCTTCTTAGAGAAGGTTTTTAAAATTACCATTTCTTGGCTCTTTTATTTCTTCAATTAGAAAGTTACATAAAGATCTAAAAATAGAACCGAGGAAACGTACATAGAAAAATGGCGTTGTATAATATATCTGATGAGTGCCAAGTACTGATATAAGAAATTTAATGTGTTGAATATGCAATTTTCGTCTTTGAAGAAACACAAATTACTCTATTGAACGAAAGGTATATAATTTAATGTAATTTTTAAAGCGCCTTGTAATAAATGACACATTTAGAATTTTATAGTATGAAAAATTTAGAGGTTGCTTCATAGAGATGTAGCTATTTACATACGAAATTAAAAGAAACTGTGAGCTAATGGCATAGGCGTAGTTGGAATGCCTTTCTTAAGAAGGTGTGGGGAACATAATACTAATTCGGCGACGAGATTTTCGTTCAACACGTAATATATTGCTTAATCATAGCAGCTTCATGAAAATCAGCGATTAATAATCCTTACTATTTCTTACACTTGAGATAATGTGTTATAAAGTTATTTTGGGTTACAAAATATTCGCTTTATATACGCCCGTGGGTAATGGTGTGTCACGACCCATTATTTAACCTTTTAATAGTAAAGATTAAAAAGTAACTGCGTCTGTCGTGGATCCTTAAAATTAAGCCGGAATAAATTAAATAGTTTTCCTTCTTTTTATTTATCATTGCTGCGACTGGATAAACTTTTAGTAGGTATTCTTTTAGTACTTTGAAGCCAAGTTTTAAAATGTACCTATTAAACTTGTATTATTACGATGGCAATAGAAAAAATTTATGGCCTTAATCTTGACCAGGTTTTCAAATCAATTTTTGTCGACCTCTACTTGATCTATCGGTTTTAAATTTTGTATACAGATATAGGTCGTATGAAAATACAATAACCTGATGATTGTGACCTTCGTCTTACTTTTGCAAAATCAATTTATGCCCACTTTGGCTTAACCTACTGCTTGAAAATTTCAGATACATGTATATATGTAAGTCCTTTAGAAGATTATGTTGACCTTGACGATTCAAATCTCTTTTGATAGATGATACAATTCGAACCCAGATTTGTCTATTAAAATTAATTCGGGACTACATATATATTCATTTTTTATACGAAAAAACCATGGAGTGTTACAGAAGTAAAAAATACAGGATACTGTAGGTACTTTATCTTAATATTATATTTATAAAAACCTGAAACTGACGCTAGAACGTTGGTTTCTTTTACATTTACAATATGGCCAGTGGTATGCTGGTGTTCAGCTAAAGCATATTGGACGATTTGTTTCTTTTTAATACATCGATCATGTTCCTTAAGTTTAGTGGATATTGAGCGACCTGTTTCTCCCACATACAGTTTTCCACAAGAGCAGGGAATTTTATATTCCGCCTGTTTGAGAAGGTACATCATCTTTTCGGGGATCGCAAGCATTGTCCAATCTTCTTATATGTATTGAAGATTGTGTGTATGTTGGACCGCCGAAGTAATCGTCCTATATTTTCTGTAGTGAAATATTTGTAGGGAAGAACAATACTAGCTAATGGTGGCTCCTTATCATTCTCCTTTCGCGGAGTTGGATTTATATCTTTTAATTGAACGGATATTATCTTCAGTGCTATAGCCATTCCCTTTTTTCGATATTAGAGAATCTTGATCAGAAATGGAAATAGATCTAAAAACTAGTGAGTTGATAACCGATTTCTTCTCTTCTCTTAATGAACCATTTTCTTTCGTTTGAATTAATACATCTAGAAAGGGAATCGTTCCATTAGATTCAGTTTCTGCTATGAATTTGATTGCGATGTTCTAAAAATATGAGGAGATTTACCTGTTCATGAGGTCAAACAACAAAAGTATCATCTACATTCCTAAGCCAATGTTTTGGTTTTAGTGGAGCGGATGTTAAAGCAGTATCCTCAAAGTCCTCCATAAAGATATTCGCTACCATAGGTGATAGAGGAAATCCCCTAGCTGCCCCTGAGGTTTATTCATAAAAGGTGCCCTGAAAAATGAAATAAGTATATGTAAGACAAGCTTCCACTAGATCTATTAAATTATTATCCAATATGTCTGATATAATAGAAATTGAGTCATTAACACGAACATTTGTGCATAGTGATTCTACATCGAAACTGAGCAAAATATCTTCGTAATCCAATTGGATTGCCTTAAGTTTTTCCACAAATGTGCAGATGTTTTTATAAATAAATCTGGTTTTTTAGTAAATGGATTAAGAAAATTTGAAAGATATTTATTTAATTTGTATATGGGCGAGTCTATTGCACTGACGTTCATTAGACTGGTGATCCGTCTTTCTATTTTACTTGCAGACTTGAAGGTACTGTTGTCCAAAAGTTGAGTTATTTTTTCCACGGGTTTGGAATCTGGAAGGACCAGATGGCCAGTCTTTAAGATCTTCATCGCTGTTCTTTCGGGTGCAGAGAGATTAGACGGTGGTTTTAAATTCTTTATGATCTTCACTGACTCATATTTGCCTTCATCGGCTTGCTCCACTGGTAATCTGGTAATCTTCTGATTGCGGCTTCATCGGACGAAACTATGTCTTATACGGGAATGCTTCTCGATGTTATTGTAAAATTTTGGTCTTTGTAGAGAACGGAATTTCTGCTTCGGTGAACAGCTTCGACGACAAGCTAAAAACTGTATTTTGCGGAGGTTTCACTGGATTTTTTTCTGTTCACAAGTGTTTTAAACTTCCTTTGTTGTTTAAATGTAACTTCTTGATGTATTTTTTCTGCCTGTGCATTAGGGATGTTGTCCAAAGTTGTAAACATGGTTCTTTAAGTCTAAAAGCCAATTTCAGGTGAATTTCTAGTAGTTTATGGGAATGACGAAAGTTAATCGATTATATGAAAGTGGATGAAAAATAATATATTAGAAGATTTGACCCAGAGACAAATAAATTGAGTGAGGATGATAAGAGAGTGGTACAAAGTACTCGACTACGACTAGTCATAAAACAAATGCTTTTGATTAAAGGTTTTAAATACCCTTTTTAAATAATATGTAAATTAAAATCAAGCAACTTATTACGATTTTTAATGTATAACTCAAGAGAAATAAATTCTAAATGATATTTAAATATTAATTTATATATTTATTAAATAAATGTGAAGATATAAAAAATGATAAAAAAACAAAAGCGTAGCGAATATATGGAATTTAAACCCTCTACCGTTGGACCTATAACCAAAATCTTCAGCAATTAAGCTTCTAGACGTACAATAAAATGTTTAAGTTCGTTTTACCTATATTAACTCTCACTAATACTTCATACTTAGGATTTTTACTTGGATTTTCTTCATATTTAGGATTTTTACATGGATTTTCAGCAAAATTATTAGTTTATTGTGTATTTGCAACTTTTTATTGTAAACGCTAACGCATATACTTTTTAGCATCCAAATTCTTGGAATTTATAGGTAATTTATGCAATGAAAAAAACACTAGAGTTTATTAGGCAGATTAAATAACGAGGCAAATTATTCCATTACCTAAGTGTTATTTTGCATCTTTTCTGACATTGGATTTAGTTTTTTAGCAATCTACAAAACAGTACATATAATTAGCATTAAGATAAACTGGAATTAATTTCAATTGTCTGGCTGTTTTACTTTATTTACTTAACATTTGGCTTTTCTTAATAATGTAATTAATTTCTTACTAGCACACATTTTCCATATCGGATAATATATTTTAGGAATCATGTTTTGGCGTGTATATTGTTTAAAATTAGGTATTATACTGAAATACCCCTAACCCCGGTCTTACTAAAAATGCATAATTTCCAGTCTAACTGCAATTGTCTTTTATATTGTTATTTTATTTCCTACGTTGTGTCAACTCAGAGTTCGTAATAAGTTGACACAATTTGCTGAAAAGTTGTGCGAATTAAATAAATCAATAAAACACCACTAATTACACATACACCTTTTTATTTAAATAAGTAAATATGAAAAATGTAAATAAAAAAAATCTAACATTGTTTTTTTTTGTTAAAATGATCATATATAAAGTATCCTTAATTAGTTATTCTACTTGACATTGTCATGCTCGTTTTATTGGCATAAAAAAAGGAAGCGAAATAAGCTCGGTTGGCTGGAATAAGTTTGGTATAATTATATTGCAAAAGAACGGCAAATGCCTATTTTTTTCTGTACGAGAAAAAGCTATTAAACAAAGCAGTAATAGTAGTACTATCAAAACAATTTATGCTACTAACCTTGGCAAAGAAAGAAAAACAACCTAATAATTCCAATCTCTAACTGTTACAAGGAGTATGTTATTATAATTAATCTTGTTACCCAAATAAAACAGTATTGATAAATTTGGTTGAGCAGTCTAGAGCCAATCGGACAGTAATGCGAATAAGTATCTACTATACTGTGGAACAACTCATTGTATGACTATCAGAATAATAATCTAAGGTTGATTAGCAATCATCTCTGACATTTCCAGTCGAAAGTCAATTGGCCTGGAGTAAGAATTACTCTAACTTCTGCAGTCGAACAGTAAACGTACTTTCCTTTTTCCAACGAGCAAAATTAAGTTTAGTGACTCCCATGATATATCTACAAAAATAATTCAATAGGGTCTGCTTTGTCAGAACGCGAAAAGTGTTACTCCTTATTTCAATCAAAGATTATAATAGTGTTATCTAAGTTAGCCTGGTAGAGAAGCGGAGGCAGCAAAAAAGGTATAAATCTTACACATTATTATTTAAAGGAAGGAATTATCCCGTCGTAACAAAATGGAAATTAAATTGTGAATGTTTATTTTTTATAAGGTGTTTGAAAGAGATTAGAAAACTCTCCGTTTAAGTAAGACCTTAAATGAATTTTTCGATACAAGAATAAATAATACGCAGTTCTTAACAAAGAAAAGTAATTGGAAATGATACGAGATACTTTTAATAGGTGTTGGGAGACCTTAATCAATTCTTTACCATCTAGACAATTAAATGATCTTTCTTTTGACTATGTCTTAAAGATATTCTTCAGTTTAATAGTATCCCTGTTATTGTTCTGCATGAAAATACTCCTCGCTACCCTTAGGCTGACCTGTAAATTGTCGTATTACGTACCAATATCTAGAGAACATCAACAGGTTTTGATCGATTGGAAAGCGGGTATAAGGATTTATCTGTGCGATATATAAGTTGTTATAGCAGACCGGGGTACGAAGTTGCCAAGTTTACGTTTTTATCTAAGTTCGGGGAAATTGTGTACAATCTGGCAACACGCATAGGTATGTCTGGGGATGACCCCCAACTATAAAGTCTCAACCGCCTAGGGAGGATATACCCATATACCCAGGAGATACCCATTAAACCACATGTAATTCCAAATTTCACCATACTCCTTAGTCGTCGAAGGGTCAGCTACTTATCGAACGGCCCCTGTATACAGGAATTATATCGCCACTTATGTATTTAGAAAACACCATATGTTCGAAACGGGTATATATAAGCAGCCGTCGTCTTCGGATCAGTATTGGATATACGAGCATTACGAGCGAAGTGCAAAGAACTAGAGATTCGTGAAAGCATAGTAGTGCTATTATTATCGCCATGTGTAAATGATGTTGTCGCGATCCTATGTGAACAAACCGAACAGCTTCTGTTATATATGTGGTGAAGTGACATTGAAAGCTCATCGAAAGACGTTGAGCTCATTTGTAAGAAAAGCCTACTAGTCATATTTTGGGTGCAAAGTTGGCGATCAAGACAAAACTTGGGCTATCAAAATTTGTTGCCAAACTCGCTCAAAAACCTTAACAAGGAGAATACGGAGTACTCACATCTCCTCAGCTATGAGACCTGTACTTCATGATTCTTCTAGTATACCTGTCCCTAAGCCTCCAGAAAAATATCAAATCGACTCGGAATTGGATGATGAACTAGATGATTTTGAACCAAAAGCCGGTTCATGTTCTCAAGAAGAAGACGATTATAAATGTAGTAGCAGTAAGCAACTTATTCGCGATTTGAATCATCGCAAAACAAAGGTACAGCTGCTTGGATTTGGTTTACAGCAGTGGAATCTTTTACAAAAAGGAGTGAAAATGTCCACGTTTGGGAAAAGGGAGTCTATGCTGGCAGTATTTTTCTCAATGGCAAACGAGTTTTCTGTCATGTTATGCCGAGTTTAATGAACGTACTTGGCTATAAACCTAAATATAGGAACTTTCCTATAAACCTACCGAGTGGCGACTCTTCGAAACAAAGGCAATTTTATTGTTTAATGGAAACGAATATGAAAGAGACGTACTAAAGTATACGTATAATACTTCAAAGCATAAAATACGAATATCAGAAATGGAATATCTATACCTATACGAAAGTTGTTGCACTACTCACAGAACCACAGAGGCCGCAAATACGATACCTTTTTAAAGACGAAAATTTTGAAAACATACTTTCGAGGAAAGAAAACAGGGCGTGGACTGCCTTCAAAAATATATGTAACATCTTTCTAGATAACAATCGGAGAAATCTAGTTGAATAACTTATTCAATCTTACAAGGCGTTGGGTTGCAACATGTCACTTAAGCCGCAATTAAATTTATTTGATTTCATTATACTTTTTTCGGTACTAAATTATGTATATTTTATAAGAAAAGTATTTTTTTCCTTTGTAAATTTCCTATATTACTTATGACTTGGGTTTCTCGTCCCTTCCCTAAAAACTTACAGTAATAATAATAATTTATTTATACCTATAGAGTAAGACATTTTTTCGTCAAACCACACATACAAATCTTTAATGTCGGTAACACTACTAACATTATCTGATTCTATTTTATATTCATAACTTAGAAACATTAAAATATAGATCATACAATTTACTACAATAAGACACTGCATCAAGGTCCGTTTGTAGCAAGGAACAATCAGAAAATGATGATACCTTATGAAACAAATTAAGGCAATCAGCGTATACCTCCGAATTCTTAACACATTCAACAACACCATTGAAACAAATTGAAAATAGTAGTTGCCCAAGTTGCTTCCCTGTGGGATACCTGAATTACTACTAAATACATGAGAATTAAAATTATTAACAGTTTCGTACATTTCATGATCCTCTAAACCTGTAGAAAAGAGATTAATGAGGTTATCTGCCAAACCGTATAATCTAAGTTTCATAATTAGCTTGGAATAGCTTAAACGATCGAATGCCTTACTTAAATCCGTGTACACAGCATTAATCTGTTGCTTATTATCAATAGAACTAGCTAAATATTAACTCATATAACTTAGGTTAGATACCGTGGAGCGTAGCAAAAAAAACCGGTTGCTTAATAGACAGAACTGACTTTATGATTAAACAAATTATTATATATCAATATAGAATAATAGAGATACGGGCTTCAGTCTACATCATACGTGGAAACCGTTCGTTACACTGAATCACGCTTCAGTTAACACAGGTCGACTATAAATAGCCAGCCTGGGTCTCTCCAAGCTCATTCAGTGTTCCGATCTCGTGAAGTAAAGATCCCTGAAGATGCCTTATGCAATCGGAGGCGAAACATCGGAAAGGGATTAGATTTTTATACGGTCTAATCCCAAGAAACATGATTTCTTAATTGACCACAGCCGTGAAAGCTTTCTTTTTATGTTAGCCAACCTCTATGGGAAGGAAATCAAAAAGGATGCCAAAACTTTTGGCGATCTCAGGAACAACAAAAAGAAGCTACTTTGGCAACTAGCCTTTCTTTTTAGATGACAGTACCAAAATCTCTACAGATGAAACACCACGTAACATCAAAAAGTGCAAGGAACATTTACAAACGAGCCAGTATGGCATTGGTAAGAGACAGGATAAAAGCTACTCGACGTAATTTGTATATAAACGCTCGTAAGTTATTAAATATTCATTTAAAATTAGCTTTTATACTTGAATATTGCATATTTAGAACTCTCACATACATTACCAATGCGCAAGCAGGAGGAAAGGATACATCAAGCAGTTGCCATTAAGCAACAGAAAAAGTTCGAAGGACTGCTGGACAGCTAAAGACCAATAAAAACGCCACATGACACAGTTATAAATTTATCTTTAAAAATCCTTACTGAAGCAGAACAATCCGTTCTCTCTAAAGGTCAAAACTTCAATATTACACCAAAGAACATACCGTAGTGTCATCCGTTGAAGTGACAATTAGAAGACTTCCAGCAGAAGAACCTGACGCAAAGGTATCAAACAGCGAAGATCATCAAAAATTCCAACCCACCGAAGTCGACTCTATCACCTGCGGAATGAACGGCGATAAAAATATTAAACAAAAATACAGACATTTTAGTCTTTCTAGCTGACAAGGGAAATGCCACTGTCGTCATGGACAAAACAGATTACATGGAGAAAATACAACTACTTTTGGACGATAATATCTACAGAGTATTTCAAGCAGGCCCGACCAACAAAACTGAGAGACGGATAACCAACCTTATAAGCGCATCCAACCTACCAGCGGAGGAGAAGAAGATGTTAAGTCCAAGCAGTTCAAGAATGCTGCGGTTCTACGGACTACCTAAAATAAACAAGGTTAATGTACCACTTCGACCTATCGTCAGCGCAATAGGATCTCCTACTTACAAGATTGGTAAATATCTTTCAAATATTCTTAATAATTTCACAGGAAAAACACATTTATGTATTAGCAACTCTATGCATTTTGTAGAAAAACTTAAATCAATCCAATTAGATCCCAAAGATACCATAGTCAGTTTCGATGTAGAATCGATATATACGAATGTGCCTATAAATGATTCAATTTCCATCATGTCAGACTTATTTCATCATAATTAAATTGACAATTCACTTTTAGATCTAATTGAAGCATGTCTCACATTGACGTATTTTGTCTTTCAAGGAACTTTCTATAAGTAAACCTCAGGAGCAGCCATGGGATCTCCGCTGTCACCAGTAGTAGCTAATATCTTCATGGATGCTTTTGAGGAGGAAGCCTTAGAGTCGTCTCCATTAAAACCAAAATCATGATTCAGATATGTAGACGACACTTTTGTAATATGGCCACATGGTCCAGAAAACCTCCCTGGGTTTCTTGATCATCTGAATCACCAACATGCTAATATAAAATTTGCAATGGAAATTGAATCAGAAGGCAAGATTCCCGTTCTAGACGTTCTTGTTCAAAGGAAAGGGGATGGTTCCTTGGGATACTCTGTATATAAAAAACCAACGCATAAGAACAGGTACTTAAATGCAAATTCCCATCATCATCCAACACAAAAGCAATCAGTTATTAATTCATTGGTTTACAGAGCCCTCGCAATTTGTGACCAAATTTCATTACAATCGGAAACAGAGAAACCGACTCAAGCTTTAAGAGGGAATGGATATTGCACTGAGGATATTAGACGATCATTAGAAAACATAATAATCCTTCGCCACGAAATGATACTAATAATAAATTACCGATAGGAAGCGGAGTTTTTCCATTTATACACGCAACCACAGACAAGGTTGCAAGGATACTTCGCCGGTCCAATCTTCAACACACACAAGAAAATTGTACAATGTTTGCAATCGCCAAAGGACATTATTCCTTTCCAAACTGAAGGAGTATATGCAATTCCTTGTTTCTCTGGTGATATCTATATTGGAGATACTGGATCGTATATCGACTAGGCTTAAGGAACATGAACGATGTATCAGAAAGAAACACAGTACAACCAACATTCTACTGGCCATGTCATAAATGTAAAAAAAACCAAAGTTCTTGCATCGGTTTCGGGAATCTATAAACAGAAAATTAGAGAATCTATTGAAATTTGTGAGCATCCCAACAATTTTAATAGAGATACGGCCTTCAGTCTACATTATACGTGGAAACCGATCGTTACACCGAATCAAGCTTCGATAAATACAGGTCGACTATTAATAGTCTCTCCGAGCTCATTCAGTGTCCCGATCTCGTGAAGTAAAGATCCATGAAGATGCCTCGTGCAATCGAAGGCGAAACATCGGTAAGTGATTCCATTTTGACACGGTCTAATCTGAAGAACCATGATTTCTTAAGTATATATCAATGATTCAAATAGTTTGGCGGGAAAACTTAAGATGGAAATTGCTCTATAGTTTTCGATATTACTTTTATTGTCTGATTTCAAAATTGATTAAATTTTTTATTTTTTTCATATAGTTGAAAAAGTACCTGTATTCAAACTCAAGTTAAAAATTGTTTTCAGTGGAATTATTAGTTATTCAATACACGCTCTAAAAATATACCCTGGGATTCCATCAGGGCCCATTTAGTTTAATTTAATTTTTTTAGCTATATTTGTTATGTCGCATCATAAAAGAAGTTAAGAGAGATCAAATTATTTTCTTTATAAAAATCATCAAATGATTCGAAAAAGCTATCAGAACTCAAAAACACGGACTGAAAAAATTGTGCAAATCCATCCGCAATGTCTTTACCAGCCATCGATCGTTTAAGTTCATCAAACCAGGAATAGTGCAGTTGCCTTTTTTGGAATTAATGCATCTTCAAAAATTTTTGGAATTTTTTTGAATGTCCTTTTCACATTCTTTTACATATACAGAATATGCAGTTTTTATTTTTATGGCTACACTATCCCTTAGACGTTCGAATTTTTGTTTATATGGTAACTTATGATAATTTCTGTACAATTTAGAATAATGGTATTTACTTTTCAGATCTAATATAATTTCTTTGTTATACCACTTTGGGTACCTATTCGAAATAAAAAACCCAAGAAAATATCAGTTTCAAAACGCAGAACGCAGCCTTTTTTAACAATATCTAGTGTATTTTATATAAATTGTATATTTTTCGTTATGATAAATACTTAGTCATCTTATTAGTAAGTATATTCTACTTTAACACAAAGGATTTGGTTTAATTTCTATAACCGCATTAAATTATCAAAACAAAATATTATTATTATTTGTTCTGAGAAAAAGTCTTGTCAGGTTTAGACCTTAAATTTACTAATCATCATCAATTAAATTCCATATTTACCATGTTCTAATATTAATTTTAGGCTCCAGAGCTTCTACGACGGTATCCAATACAAGATCACAAAGATTTTCCTATGCCTTTAGATATGGTTTACTTCTGTCAGCCCGAGGGTTGTTCTTCCGTTGGGCCCAAGAGGACAGCTTTGAGGGAAGCCTCTTCGTTTGTCTTCACATTAACGGACAAAGATTCTGGAAAAACAAGATATGGAGTTTGCGTAAATTTTTACAGATCAGTTGAAAAAAATTCCGGCTTATTTGGTTTAAATAAAGGACGAGCAAATACAGGAATGAGAAGAGATTCTTGGAGAAAAAGCATGGAAAAGAGCTCTGATTCGGCCTTTTCTAGGTAACTTGTGTTTCTTTTTTATAGTTTTATACAGAATGTTTTATTAATGTCATAAACGTAATCAATCAATCCTGTGACTAAATTTTATAATAACATTTATCATAAATGGTCGCGTTTTTGTAATTTTTTTAAATCAGTAAAAGAGAATTATTGTAATCGTAAAAAACACCTCGAGGAAGATAATGGTACTGTCTGACCCATTTTCGAAGGGAATTTTATGTTAGAATATTATTGGTTTAGATGTTTTAAACATAGTTAAATTTTTTTCTTCATGTGGCCACATTACGACAAACCTGAGCCAATATTTAATTTGTATAGGCAGAGCTTAGAGTAGTTTCTTGAATAATTTGATAAAGATGTTCGTTTGCCTTTAAGAGTACATTAAAATATGAAATATGTGGACGTTAAGCATCAAATGAAAAGAACCGTATCGATATGTTTACTTATGTTTAAATATGTCTGTAATTTTGGTTTTTGGAGTCGTTAATAGGCATATTTGAATACAGGGATTCAACATCAAAACTAAAATATCACCGAGATCTAATTTAAAATGTTTATGCTTCTCTACGAAATGAATAAAGTTTTAGGTAAAAAAAAGTTATCCTGTAAAAGGGTTTTAAATAACGTTGTAATGATTATTCCAATTTGACACAATCTATACCATAAAACCATGATTCCTTAACCACCTTCTTTCCTTAAGAATGGCTGAAAAATAAAAAAAATCCTATATGCAGTATTATGCTCAAACGCAACTAAAAACAATGTAGTAGAGAAAATACTTTTTGGGGTATTTTATTCTTGGTTTCCTTGCCTGCTGTCAATCATAAGGTAAATGTACACTTCACTGACCACCTAAGCTTTTTCCTCAGAAAATGGTTAATATTAAAGTTTGTAAGTAAAAAGTCAATTGTCTGATATTTTTAGCCTGAAATTTAAAATATTTTTAAGAAACAGAGGGTAAGAAACAACGGAAAAATTGATCTTTTTATTGAAAAAAAAAATAAATATTTTTTTTATCTGAAACTTCTGATATGTATACTTTACCGACCGTTCCTGTGTGATGTTCATATTACCGACCATTTTGGCTCCTATTACCGACTGCCATTTTTTATGCAGAATATCACTGATACTTACCTTGATTTTTTAGTTGTTTTTATTTAGTTTTTGTAGTTTGTGTTAGTATATTGCAAGAAATTATAATAGATCAATTAAAAAAAAAACATAACATGAAAAGGATTTAACATTTCTAAGTTGAATCTAAGTAAAAAAAAACATAAACGCTTATAACTATGTTGAACAAACTGCTTTCTTAACCCCTCCTAAGTTCTTCAATTTCACGTACAAAATAAGTGCTTCGGCGGTTAATTAACTTTGGTAGATTTATTTTGCGTACAATTTCATTTGAACTGTATATAGGTATATTATCCTTCTCGGTCCACTTCCAATTCATACCACTCCTTACCATTGTTTATACAACTAAACCATTCGAACTTAAATCAAAGATCAAACCAGGAAAATATTCTTCTTCATATATTACAATGACAGTCTCATTTGTCTTATTATTTGTGTCATTATTTCTTTGGCTGTTCTTTTTCTCTGTTTTCTTTTTTCGCTTTCTCTGATTTTACTTATTCTTTCTTTTTTTTCTCCGCATCTATCTTTTTTTGGTGCTTTGCGATGTAGCAACTGTAGGTGTTATTTTTTTTTAAATAAATAAAGTTGTCAAATAGGCTTAGAGGTAAGTCCTAAATTGTCTTGGAAGGTACAGGAGCTTCTGGAGTTTTTAAATTGGGCCCTTCTTTAGTGTTTGGTCTAGATATTTTTCTTATCCTTTCTTTTTTTTCTCAGCATCTATCGTTTTCTGGTGTTCTATATATTCTTCCGATGTAGCAACTGTAGGTATTATTTTTTTCGAAATCAATAAAGTTGTCAAATGGGCTTAGAGGTAAGTCCTGAATTGTGTTGGAAGGTATAAGAGCTTCTGGAGTTTTTAAATTGGTTTCTTCTTTAGTGTTTGATACAGATATTTCTTCAAGCGCATTAGTTGTCTCTCTAACGCCTTTGCCTTCATGGTTGACATACAGACATCAAGAATTTTATTGTCAATGAACTTTGCATCTAAAAACAAAGTATAATAAATAAATGAAAACAATTGATTTCATATAATTTAGGACATGAGTGACACATAACACTTACTTATTATAAGTACTTACTATTAAGAGTACATTGGTAATCGCTAACAGTATTGCCTTTAATAGATAATTCTTTTGGATTCAGATACAAATCTTTTTTAGCAAAGTTTGGAGAAAAGGTAACTGGGAAATTAGCGGCCATATGGACATTTTTATCCTTTTCTTACGGGGTCTTGGAGCTAAAAAGTAAATGTAATATAAGTAAACTAAAAATATTACGTTTCTATAAAATATTACTTGATTCAGCAGGATTATAAACCCATACTTTATCATCCGGTTGTCCAATGGGTCGGGTTCGATACACAAAATTTCACATTTACCATGATTATGTGGCGTAGATGCCGTTAGATCAGGATCATCGATTAACCCTTCGTTTTTCATGTCATCTACAAATTTTCGTGAATAATTCAAGCCTAGATTTAAGGAATCGAAATCCAGAAGTGGTAAATTATTGGTTAGCATAGTGTCGTGCGCAGTAATAACATCATCATTTGGAACAGTAGCTAATGTGCTATTGCTCTATTGGACCACTCCAATTCGATCCGCTGAAATCCGATTTGAAATTCTTTAGGATTTCTTTGATCCAACTGTCGTTCGATTTGTGATAAAGTAATGGAAAAATCTGATGCACGATCAGTTGAATTCTGTTTTGGCATATTGTTTGTTGCTACTCGAAGAAGTAATTTAGAATTATAAATATTATTTCCTTATATATATAATCCTTCATTAATTTTTAAGAAAGCTATACCTTGCCCAAAGTTTGGCCCAAATTTCGACCGACCGGTCGATAATAAAGCCAAAATCTTGGGCGTAAGTTTTACCGGCCGTTGGTCGGTCATAGGAAACCGATAAGAATTTAGGTCCTATTTACCGACCTTTTATAAAATAAAATTTTGAGTTAGACTTGGCAAATATAATTATCGTATTGGGGTAATATCGCATAATCTGTGTTAGAAAACGTTTTTATGATAAGTATTGGCGACAAAATAATCTTAATATTTGCAAATTTATATCGGACACAAATATAACATTCGACGTTTAAACTAAGAATTTTACTGTTTCTATACACTCATAATTAAGACATATAAAAATATTTAAGTTGTCGGTAATAGCTCTATAAATTCTAAAAGTAATTATTTACATGAAAAAAATAGTCCTTGTCCTTTAATATTCTGTTAACAAATGAAAAATTAAAGAAAAACAAAGTAGTGCACTCCCCTGATTCCGACCGACCGGTCGGTAAAAAAGACATTGTATATAATGACTGCTCCTATCACCGACTAATCATTTTTTATTAATTATAACATTATTTGTAATAAAATATAAGATTTTAGTATAAAAAATAAATGAAAACATTATATTTAACCCTACTAATTAATAAATATCGTTGAATACTTACATTAATTTATAGATTCACCTTAAATAAACTTGTACAGAAATTAGGAGCACTTGTTAAGAAATCGTGGGTGCTTCGGCGATGTATGGCTAAAGACTGATGTAATTAACGTATTTTTGGGTGGGTTGCCACAAACTCGTACAATTTTTGCGGCGGAAAGTTCAAATATAAGAATTTTGAATTTGAATGATTAAATTGACAACACCTGACTGTTTTAAAGTGAAAAATATGTGATAGTCGGTAATAAGTACTAGGTCCGTGATAGGTACATTTACCTTATCAATATATTTTTTAAAAATGCATTTTTTCTATGTTTTTACTTTCATACATTCAACATGTTTAACGCAATTAATGTTTTGCAATAGTAAAAAAATATAAAGAATTAATATAATAAAATAAAATAATTTTTCTTCAGTGATTACCGAAGCAGTAACATTGGACCAAGTGATTCTGAAAAGGACTACCCTCCAAGTAGAAGAGATTCTGAATCCATCGCTCCGAATAACTTACCCTCATCGAGATTAGCAGTTGGTGGAAATGATTCAGAAAGTGGAGGAAGTCACTCTCCTTCACCAAGAGCAAGTAGACGTAGACAGGTATTTCAAAAACTAACTAACAAATAGCAGTACCCAATAATTGTGAAATAATGCGACAGACTGACAGAAATGGGAAGCCATGTTTTTCCGGGTCCAGGGTACCAAATGTGTCACTTTAAACAATTAATGTATATATAATTTTTTACCTTGTTGATATAATTTTGAGACGAAAGATGAAAATAGTTTATTTAAAATTCGCATGTTCTTTGATTCTTAAAACCGTTGCACTAATTAACGATTAACATGCATATAAAAATTCCAACTTAATAACTTTAAATCAACTTTCGTTTATAAAACCGGTTGTTAGTTAGTTATTTAGTTGATGACCATATCGTAGGTTTAATACGAACGATATCTGTTCAATTTTTAATACTATTCTGATGTGCAGTAATTTTAAATACCCTGTACATAACAGTATTTTTTTGGATTTATATGTTTTTTATTTGCGGTGCAGTACGGACGATACCTGTTTAATTTTTAATATTATTCTGATATGCAGTAATTTTGAAGGGTCTTTGATTATCTTTACGTAGCTATCTGTAGCCTTTATTTTTAAAAATAGAAAAAAATGTTTCATACAAAAATTATAGTTTTTTTCCATATTCTATTTTGAGAATATTTAATGAAATAATCACTCGTCGGCAAGAGTGGGGTAAACATAACCTATATTTTTTTAAATGGAAGACCCTGTATATTATACGCTAAAACGAAAGACCTTTTTTTTCTCATTTCATATATATATATATATATATATATATATATATATATATATATATTTATAGTGACAAAGAAAACCATAGAAACAAAACAATAACATGTTTGGGCTCATAAATTTGACGTCTTAATATCGTGAAAAGTTGACGTTTCTCATTTTGAACTATTGAAAATAATACATAATATTGGTTGCTTTCTTGTTGATATGGGCTATTCAGAAGAACAAAAACTCGCTATTGTCCAGCTTAATTATGCGAATAATAATAATGCGAGGATAGTGCAAAGGGAATAACAATTATTATATCCTCAACAATGAGTATCATCCATAGACACCATTAAATACATAGTAAGGAAGTTTAACGAGAGGAAAAACTTAATAAGAAAGAAAAGAACTGTAGTGCGAGATGAAAACGAAGATTTAAATATACTACTCTTTTTTTAAGTTAATACTCCTTACTCTTTTTCTATTGGATTAGCACTACCTACGTTTATTATAATTTAATAAATAGAAAATCCTGAAGGATCAATCTCGGATGCGGCAGCTGAACTTAATAAAACCGATTACAAAATTTATTCGACCTTAAAATTTTACAAGTTTCATCGTTTTAAATATATGCCTGTCCAGAATCTTTACCAGCAAAACATGAGGGACCGATTGGGGTATGCTTCGGATATGGGTAATTCAATAATATCCTGTTCATTGACGAGTCTTCCTTCGCTACAGCAGGAATGTTTAATAGGAAGAACAAGCATTATTGGTCTAGAGAAAACCCTCTCCAGATTCAGGCGGTTAAGATCCAGGGGCGTAGGTCTTTGAGTGTTTGGTGTGGGATACATCGAAACAAAATCATTGGTCCAATATTTTTGAATGGAAATTTAAAAAGGGAGCGATATGCCAATCCTCTTCAGAACCAAATTGAAAATCTCTTGGAAGATCTACCAATTGGCCAATATAACCGCCTTATTTGGCAACAAGACGGCGCTCCACCTCATAATACCATGCCTGTCATAAATTATCTAAACAACCGTTATAATATTTGGATCGGTAGGCATGGTACTATAAGTTGGCCAGCGAACAGTCCCGACCTAAATCCTCTAGACATTTTTTATGGGGGTTTTTAAAAAACCGGATTTATTATAATAGGCCTCCAGATTTAAATGTTCTTAAACAAAGAATAAAAGGTGAAATATTTAATCTAAATAATTATTATCAGAACTCTATTTCTGCTTCTATTAATAATAAAATGAAGAATAACTTGTTTAAATGTATTGAAAATCAAGGAGAATATGAAGAAAATGTATAAATTTGTAAAACTAAACAATGTTATCATTTTATTGTCTCTATGGTTTTCTTTGTCACTATAAAAAATGTTTGCAAAAAATTAATAATTTAAATTAAAATATCTCAAAAATGTCCCATTCAAATACTATAAATATATATACATATATACATATATATTTCAAATCAGAAAAAAGGTCTTTCGTTTTAGCTTATAATATACAAGGTGTTCTATTTAAAAAAATATAGGTTATGTTTACCCCACTCTTGCCGACGAGTAATTATTTAACTAAATATTCTCAAAATAGAATATAGGAAAAAAACTACAATTTTTTTATAAAACATTTTTTTTTATTTTTAAAAATAAAGGCTACAGATAGCCACGTAAATATAATCAAAGACCCTGTACATAACTGTCATTTTTTTGCTTAATATATTTTTTTATTTGTTGTCTATAGAATTTTGACAAGAAACATAATAATAGTTTATTTAAAAATTTTATTTTATGGTTATCTTTCCTCGTAAATCCTTAAAAAATACAGTTAAATTGCGTATTTAAACACCCTGTATTTCATAAACTTGACGATAAAAGTTTATTTAATTTTGCAGAATAACTAGTAGGGTCGAGCACTACAACATATAAAAAAAATTAGAAATATTCACCGAGATTCATTTTTAATTGGTGGTGTGTTTACAATTTAAATAAAAAGAAGTAATAAAATCCAAAATAATAGCAGGTTGGATATGTTAAATCATTCTTTGCTTAAAGCAGAACACAAAGAATATTACGAAACGCATTTTTTCCTTTAGTTTATGTAAAAAAAATAAAAATCGCGATTTTCAGTTATTTATTACTCAAAGTCAATTTAAACTAAATAATTTAGATATCTTTCGGGCAACAATTTATGAATTTAATGTTACTTTAAAATCCATATAACATTCTTTCCATAAAGAGTTTTAACTCATTTATCTATTAATTTATTTCTTAAATAGGATGTGGATGCTAAATCCTCTTTTTAACTTAACATAACATTTTAAAACACTATCTTTCTTGCATTGACATTTTTGTACTTTCTGGGCAAGACCTTCATGCATAAACTAAATATACAGGAATGTTGGTAGATTGACAACTCCTATGTAAAGATAATCACTATGTTTATATCGATCCTTTCAAGCGCACTTCAAGCCGCTTATGTAAGCGGTTGAAGAAGAGCGAATTAAACATGCAACACTGAGCTTGAAGCCGCCTTGGAATACTCAAGTCAAGCCAAATATATTTTAGGATTGACTTGAACCAAGCCGCTTTGTTTTGTGACATAAATATAATAAGCTGGTTTGTAATTATCTCCAAGTTGAAGTATGGTGTCATGTTATTATTGTCAAGTGTCACAATTTTTGAATTTTCCCTATATATTTGGTCTTGTAAAGGAACTTAAATCTCATAGTTAGTTATACATTCACTAATATTAAAACATGAAGAGGGTTTCGGTAAACTATGTTGACACTCTTAAATCTCGTTTATTTTTGATTTTATCCACCATTCTAGCAGTCCAAATTGAGAAAATGTGTGGAAAACTCAGCACTCAAAATTTACTTTAAGATGTGATTATTATACAAATCAAAGGTAATTTTGATTTCAAACCTTTCCAACTGTTCCCATCGCCATTCTTGTTTTTAATTTGATGTGCGACGTTGCCATATTCATAATTAAAGAAATACCTATAACTTATGATACACCTAAAACTATTTTTTTTTATAACAAAACTTATAATTAATAAAAATGCAGATTAGGTTAGGTTAGGATTGGTTAGGTTTTTTGTAAAGAAAGCGCGCAGTAGCGCGCCAACCGGATTCCGAGTCTATATTGAAAGGGGGATGTTTCTGTAACAAAAACTATATTGTTAGGTGAATCTGTCCCTCTAACGTTAGGTTAGCCCAGGTTCGTCAATAAAACCTTCATTAAAACTATAATAATAACAATAAATTATTAAAATTTTGTTGTCCAAATAATTTTCAATTGGTCATTTCATTTCCTTTAACAAATTGGTAAATCTAAAATTTTGCAACATTGCTAAATTTAAGGCTGTCAAATTGTGACCGAGTGTGACTTATAATTAATTTTTTTTAGTAAAACTCTTGCATATCCCGCAATTTTTATTTTTGAAATGTAATATTGCAAATGGGTACTTTCTGGAAAAAAAAATAAAATATGCAAAAATCGTCTGTCAGGATAGTTTACCCGACCCCATGAAGAGAAATCAGTAAGTCTTCTCAACATTTTTTTTCTTCAATAACATTATTTTCTAGAATTGCGCATGCATATTAACCCTGACTTGAAGCCAATTCCACGCCAGGTGTAAGCCTATGATATAAACAACTGAAATTCAAGTCTAGTTTAAGTCGGCTTCACTTAGAAGTTGGTTTGAAAACGTGGATTTAAATGTACTCAATGTTGTCCATAGGGAACAACATTGGTTAAATACTAAATTAATTGATGTAGCTTTTATATATTTTTGAAACGTAATACTTTGAGTTAACACATTTCGAAACTCCAGTAAATCACTTACTTTGATGTACTTTCTGTAAGATAAACTGTTGTTTATATACACATCCCGCTTTCCCGGTTCAGCTTTTGTTAAAACTGCGGGCGTTGCGTACGCTAATTGTTGAAGCTGGTTCTGGTTTTAGGACTGTATAACAAGAAAAGCAATTATCATTAAAATGATTTAATAGATAAAATCATTAATACCTGTTTCTCAATATCAAACATAAACTGAAAGGCTTAGGGGCAATGTAATGGGAAAAGTTGTAGATTGGTAGCGTAATCGACGATGAAAAATGAGGACGCTCAGCTTGATCGTACACACCGGTCGCGCAGTCGTGCAATACTGAATTTTGTTTCTGACAGTTCGAGAGTTCAAGTTCATGAAACAGCTGGGTGCTGTGTTGCCGGTTATAATTCCCTACTGAACAATAAGTTGCACATTTCAGTTAAGAGGGAAATGAATAATAAATTTACCTTTAATATGAATTCGCCTTAACATGGCCCCCACCTTAAAAGTGCACTTTCAACACAATATCAATCGTATCCAGTGCAAAGATTAAAAAACTAAAGAAAGAATGAAAAATATAAAGGAACTAAGCTATCTTTGAAAAACTCAGAACCCTTATTAAATGATACGCTTAAATCTAAAACAAGCTTATAACACGCATCAATACAAAAGGAAATACTTAAAAACTAACACTCGTTGCCCTTAGAGTCCGCCACTGGCAAAGGGCACACCTTAACGACAGAGCGCTTAAAGGTTCCGGTAGAGGTTTTCACTGAAACAATGCGCACAATATCGTCGTCACCGGGATGAACCGCTACGATGCGTCCAAGACGCCATTTATACGAGGGGAGGTGATCGTCGCGTACTAATACCAATGCTCCAACCTTGATTTCGCACTTGTTTATTTTCCACTTTGTTCGCCGTTGAAGCTCCGCAATATACTCTTTCGACCACCTCGACCAAAAGTTTTGTTTGACCTGTTCGAGTTGTTCCAGATGCGACAAACGATTTGTCGGAACTGACTGTAAATCTGGGAAATGAACAGCCTGCAATGATCGGCCTATCAAGAAATGAGCAGGAGTCAGCACTTCCAAATCATTTGGATCTGATGACAATGGGGTCAATGGTCGTGAATTGAGAACACTTTCTATCTGAGTTAATACAGAATAAAAACTTTGAAAAGTTAAAACAACATTAGAAAGAACACGCTTGATATGGTGCTTGGAAGACTTTATACCGGCTTCCCACTATCCTCCGTGATGGGGAGAATAAGCAGCTATAAAGTGCCACCTAATTTCAAATTTTGTTTGTATTTTATCTAACAAAAGAGATTCATTAACCTGGATAAAATCTCCAAGCTCCTTTAAATGGTTATTCGCGCCGACAAAGTTGCTACCGTTATCACTGTACATGTGACATGGTTTACCTCGGCGACCTATGAACCGTTGAAAAGTCTCCAAAAATGCTTGAGTACTTAAATCCGTCACAAGTTCCAAATGAACAGCCTTCGTGGCTAAACATACAAACAAACACAAATAACATTTTTGGATCTTACAACCGCGACCTTTACGATCCTTTATGAAGAAAGGCCCAGCATAGTCTACTCCAGTATCCATAAAAGGCGCTCTTGGATTAACCCGCTGCTCAGGTAAGTTTCCCATAATTGGTAGTAGAGCCTTGGGCTTGAAACGGAAGCAGATGACGCATTCGCGAACAACTTGTTTAGCTAGATTTTTACCGGAAATTGGCCAACAATATTCCCGCACATTGGCCAATAGTTGCTGTGGGCCACAGTGTAATGCCCTTACATGTTCGTGTCGAAAAATAAGTTTAGTTAATGTATGATGGGAAGAAAGAATCACGGGGTGTTTTTTGGCAAAGGAATAGGCAGAGTGTCTAAGTCGACCTCCTACTCTTATTAACCTGTTTTCCAGGAATGGAGTTAAACTAAGGATTTTACTTTTATTGCCCACGGTTCATAACTTAATTAACTCTTGAAGCTCTATAGGAAAGGATTCTTGTTGGGAGATCTTCATAAGAACCTCCTGTGAATGATGTAATTCGTCAAACGTAAAAGTTTCTGTTTTGCGATTTAGTGGAAATTTGACATTATGAATAAACCTTAATATATAAGCCACAACCCTTTTGATTCGAATTAGAGATGAGAATCTTTCAAATGGGAACCATTTCTCAAATTGTGTTTGAAGGAATACTTGTTTTCGAATTTCGGGAAGTTCATGGTGTGGAATAGGGTTATAAATCGATTTATCTGGTGGCCAACATTCTTGTGGATTCTTTAACCACGTCGGCCCTAAAAACCACATATCCAATTTAATAAAGGTTTTAGGTAATACCCCACGAGATAGACAATCGGCAGGATTGGAATCGGTGGGAACATACCTCCAAGATTTTGTGCTGGTTAATGATTGAATTTCCTTAACTCGATTTCCTACAAACGGTTGCATCGTATGAGGAGCAGTTCGAATCCATGATAAAGCTACTGTGGAATCGCTCCACAAAATGTATTTGTCTATTTTAATGGTTAAAGAACCTGATACTTTGTTGAAAAGGATGGCTAAAAGAAGAGCGGCACATAGTTCTAGTCTGGGAATACTAATGGATTTAAGGGGTGCAACTCTACTTTTCGACGTAAGTAGATTGACATGAACTCTATGATCTAAATCTACAGTGCGAATATAGATGCATGCTCCATAGGCTTGCTGGGACGCGTCTGAAAACCCATGAAGTTCTACACTTAATGGTGCTATCACAGATACAAATCGAGGAATTTTTAAACTCTGAATTTGGAAAAGTTCATCTCTAAATGATAAGTACTTTTGAACAATTGATTCTGGAATTATCTGATCCCAAGAAATTTTTAATGACCAAAGACACTGTAAAATAACCTTAGCTATGACAACAATTGGACCAATAAGTCCCAACGGATCAAAAATCCTTGCAGTTTCAGAAAGAATTGAACGTTTGGTGACTTTATTTAGATTCGAAGGGAGATCTATTTTAAATGAAGGGGTGTCTTCTGCGCAAGACCAAAGCATACCAAGTGTTTTTCCATCTTCTGTAGATGAAAAATAATGAGCATCTAATGACGACCTAGAATGTTTGATTCCTTCAAGAATTTTGCTGTTGTTCGACTTCCATTTCCTAAGCTGAAACCCTGCAGAGCTCAGAATAGATGAAAGCTGATTACAAAGTTCTATTGTACCAGAAATAGAGTCACTCCCAGAAATTGCATCGTCAATGTAGAAATCTTGTTTCAGCACTTGAGCTGCTTGGGGCGAGGAAAATTTGTTCTCAATGAATAGTTGTTTAATGCACCTGGTTGCTAGAAAAGGTGCACTGGTTGTGCCATAGGTGACTGTATTTAATGAAAAAACTTGAAGTTCATCCTCTGGTTTGTCCCTCCAAAATATAAGTTGTAAGGGTTTAAATTTATCTTGGACCAAAATTTGCCGGTACATTTTACAAATGTCCGCCGTAAAAACGTATACATGTTGTATATGTATGTATAAATCGAAGAAGTATGGAAAATAAGTCATCTTGAACGACCGGACCTGCCATTTGAATGCTGTTATAGGAAAATCCAGATGACGATAACGCACTACAGTTAAAAACCACTCTAAGTTTTGTAGTGTCACTACTTTCTCGGAGTACACCGTGGTGAGGGGCATAAAAATTGACCTCATTTTTTGCTGGTTTAAAGGGCGTCATGTGTTTGAGTTCCCTGTACTCTGACATGAAATCAACGTACATACATCTTAAATTTGGATTGCTCAAAAGCCTTTTCTCCATTTTGAAAAATTGGGCTTTTGCAGACTGTTCAGACTCTCCTAGTAGATTAATAGATTCCTTTAAAGGAATGGAGACGACAAAACGACCTTCTGAATTGCGGGTAAAAGTGTCAGTGAAATGTTTTTCGGCAAGTTCTTCCTCTACCGAAAAAGAAGATTTTGGTGACACTTCCTCAAGTTCCCAAAATTTCGCCAATTTATTTTGAACATCAAGGGCCTTTGAAAAATGACAATTTGTTACCTGTGAATGTTTAATTTGCCAGGGACCTGATATGTACCATCCTAACTTGCTTTTTTGTAAAATTGGCTTATCTGGCCCTAAGTCTATTGTTGATTGACATAGAAGTTTCCAAAAGGACCCTGCGCCAATTAGAATGTCTATGGGACTTGATTCAAAAAACTTAGGATCCGCAAGAGTAACGTTTGGAGGAATTTTTAATGAATTTGCATTAAATGAAATGCAAGGTAGATTACTTGTAATGGTAGGAATGATCAGACAATTAAGATTTAATTTAAAATTAGAATAGTGTGATTTTAAATTAATATCGCAAGCCTTTGATACGCTAGCATGTGCTTGGTCTATGCCACTAACAGAAACATCCACTGAGGTTTGTGGAAGTTTGAGTTTATCGGCTAGAATTTGGGAAATAAAGTTAGACATGGATCCACTATCCAAGAGAGCCCTACAGGTAAGTGATCTACCCTGAGCATCTTGAACTTCTACTAGTGCTGTTGCCAGCAAGACTTGACTTTGAACGGCAGCATTAGAACATGTAAGATTCTGAAAGTTTTTGCAATTTTGGCTGTCGTCAGAAGATTTCGAATCTGAAACCTGATTTTCTGGATCATTTGGATCCTTAGAGACAGTGAGCGAACTATTTTTAACTGAACTAAAATGTAAAAGTGAATTATGACGTTCCTTGCAATGTTTACATGAACCTGACTTGCAAGAATTTATTTCATGGCCCTTCTGTAGACAATTAAAACAAAGTTTCAATTCCTTGACTTTTTCCCTTCTAGTCTTAATAGATAAAGCTAGAAAATCGGGACAATTGTAAATTAAATGAGGCTTTTTACAATAAAAACACGAAATCATATGTTTTTTAATGGAATAATTCTCTTGAGCTAAAAAACATTTATCTTTCGGATGTTTAAAACTAGAATCGTTTTTAAATTTAACCGATTGAAAACTCTTAGGCCTACCCTTATGCATGTTAACCTTTTCAAAAAAGTCTGCTCTAGCACATAAAAAGTTTTTTAAATCGGAAATGCTTGGAAATTCAATGTCCTTAATGTACTGTTCCCATTCACGAATATTATCTATGTCGAATTTACTTGTTACCAAATATACAATTAATGGATCCCAATAATCGATTTTTAGACCAATAGTTTCTAACGATTTTAAATTTTGTGATAAACAATCGACAATGTTTCGAAAAGCAACCGGAGAATCTGCTTTCGGCTCAGAAATATTGAAAAGAGATTTAATGTAATTATGTGCCATTAATTTTTTGTTATCAAATCTCTGACATAGAATATTCCATGCCATCTCATAATTACTGGAAGAAATTTCTATACATTGTATACACTGAGCAGCAGTTCCCTCCAATGACGCACGTAAATAATGAAATTTTTGTATTGAATCAAAACTATGTGCATTGTGAATTAATGATAAAAATAATTCCTTAAACTCGAGCCACTTTTCACATGTACCTGTAAACTTCGGCAACTCAATTATAGGCAATTTTGCATTGACAGCCTTAATTGAATTTGGAGCATTAATTTGTTGATTTGAAGAACTGGGTGAGGAATTTTGAGGTAATGAAAATGAAAAAAGATAATTTTTTGCATCAGAAATTGTTTTATAATATAAACGTTCAAATGACTGCTCTTGGTTTTCTTTAAATTCCTCAAAATCGATTCCTTCCAATTCAAATTGTACATCATTGAATGCTGAAAGCAAGCGTCCTTCAACATCTTTTAAACGCGTGTCCAATTCAATCAAGTTTGTGCTGCTAGGTTCTGAGCTTTTTAAAGATTCTAAATATGACTTGAAACGTACTAAATTTGAAAATATAGCTTCTCTTTTACGTACGAGATTAGATGTTCTATCTGCTTGTTTTTGCTTAGGCATTTTGTTGTTTCAAATAATGACTAAAAGAGTATTAAAGAATCGTAACTCAATAAAATGATCTTAGATAAAACAGAAGTGCCTGTGCTTAAGCAAAACCAATGAAATGATTTTTTTTTTTTTTTTTTTAAACTAAGCCTAACATGATTTAAAAATGTCTGTAAAATGTAAATGTCTGTACCAACGTACTTAATAGATTAAAAACTATTTTAAACTACTACGCACTGCAAAATGTAAAATGTACTTCAGCTCTGAAGAAAATCTTGCACCTAGTCAAAATTACACGATGTAAATTTGATCAGCGTATTCGATGAGGCATTTGACACCTGCAAATCGTACATGGAATACTTCCTCAAAGTCTACTGCTGGACATGCGCCGCCTCTGTTCAACCTAAGCAGCTAAAGAAATGACAGCAACTCTGAATTGATTGCCAAAAATCAAGCTTCATCAGACGACCGAGAACTCTGGAACTGACCACTCTGTGCTGAAGGCAGCTTTCACCCAACGAAGCTCTCGAAGAAACGAATCTAATTAGCTTAAATTTTACCTTGTATTCAGCAGCTTGTTTCCAAAAGATGACCACTTTTTACAACACTACTTACTACACAGTTTAATGTTCAAATGAAAAGTCCCCACTGGGTCGTAAAATGCCCCGAAAATGATAACTTGCGAGTACACTGCACGACTACGATTTTTAAAATTTCACCTTATTCTTTTACGCTACCACAAAGATGTTTGGCAACGTTGCATGTCGTCATGTCGAATGCAATGGAAATCAAAATGGCCGACTGGAAAACGACAACAAACGTTGAGAAACTGTCAGACGACAATGATAATTATCCTGGGTCGAAGGATCAAAAAAAGGTTATGTAAGATAAACTGTTGTTTATATACACATCCCGCTTTCCCGGTTCAGCTTTTGTTAAAACTGCGGGCGTTGCGTACGCTAATTGTTGAAGCTGGTTCTGGTTTTAGGACTGTATAACAAGAAAAGCAATTATCATTAAAATGATTTAATAGATAAAATCATTAATACCTGTTTCTCAATATCAAACATAAACTGAAAGGCTTAGGGGCAATGTAATGGGAAAAGTTGTAGATTGGTAGCGTAATCGACGATGAAAAATGAGGACGCTCAGCTTGATCGTACACACCAGTCGCGCAGTCGTGCAATACTGAATTTTGTTTCTGACAGTTCGAGAGTTCAAGTTCATGAAACAGCTGGGTGCTGTGTTGCCGGTTATAATTCCCTACTGAACAATAAGTTGCACATTTCAGTTAAGAGGGAAATGAATAATAAATTTACCTTTAATATGAATTCGCCTTAACACTTTCCACGTTGCAGTTCTTCTCTTCATTCAGTTGCTAAACGCATCAGTACATACATAAGTGAATAAAAAAATAAGTAATTATAGGTAATAAGGAACGAAAATGCTAAAAAATTTCGTGGAACAAAAATGTTGATTGTTATTTTTTTTTCAGAGAATACGAAACCATTCACTGACATCGCTTTGCATTCTTTCACACCACCCGTTCTTTACGATGTTCAGAGAATGTCTGTTCATTTTAAAGAAATTAATCGATGCCTGTAATGAATCATCAAATCCCAGACGAGTAGGAGCATCTAAGCAGACATCCAGGTAAATAAGAAATCAAATTCTCTCTGAAAACTTAATTAAAAGCGTTGTGAAAAGAATTTTAATTAAGCTTTCCGAATATTAAGGATTTTTATTATGAATTAAACCACTGTCTTTGATTCTTATTATATGAGGTATAAACAAAAAATTATGAGCCGTATTCAAGTATCTATTCAATGTTGAAAATTCGTATTTATAATTACCACTGAGTGTTTTTCAGACACCGCCTAGAAAAATGCGTAGGATAGGATTATTAAAAATTATTTTACTCAGTCAATCGGAAAGTGAAAAAAATATATAAAAACCTTAAAATTGATTGTGAGGACGTTTGATTCGAAACGTTGGTGGTTGGATTTAAGAAAAAACTTTACATAAACAAATTTGTACAGACTTTATTTATATCTTTATTAGTTTATCCAATGTGTCCCCGGATAGACGTAACCTTAGATTAAATACGCAGAAAGATACATAACCCCTATACCAAATACATTGAGTGTTGTGACTCAAGGATAACCTAGAAAATGCGGTAGGGAAGGGTAGGGGAGTATAACGTCTTTATTTACAAATTGCTATTTATAAACACGAACCATAGGCGGAGGGAAATTATGATGAATGGATAAAAATATTGAAATATCTCGAGTGAGTGATTTTTTCATTGGGTTTTTCGATGTCATTATAGGTAAACAATACAATTATATCCCTTGAACATATAAGGTGATCATTTAAAAACTTCAATTTATCGGAATCAATTTGGGGAGCATGTTTTACAAGAAGACTTACAATCCTTCAGATTTCATATATTTTGATGGCAAAATGTAAGAGTATTGAAAACTTGACCTAAATACATGGTAAAATACGTTCTCTACATAATATTCTTGGCACATTTTGGAAGTTCATAATGTACTTTTTATTTTTTAACATTACAGTATACCAATTTAAGTAGAAAGGTTTTATATACAAATATGATCTCTTTCTTCTTTTCTTCACTGTTCTAGAGTGTTTTCTCTTAAATTTTTAAAACCAGAACTAAAAGCGAGACAGTTTCCTTTTAATAAATGAACACACATGTAAATTTAATTTATTGGTATTTACTATTTAAAAAGTGTATAAAAACTTTTAGAAACCTTACATTTAATACACACATACAAAAATAAGAATATATACTTCAGAATATTTGTACATTATTTTTAATTAATTTAGGCACGAGAAAATTGATAGGTAGAAAATGCTGTCTTTCTTTGCAAAAAAAAAGTAGTGGGTTTTTGTAAACTACAAATGAATTCATAAATCGGAGAGGAAAAAAGATAATAAATAAAACACTGTTTTTTGTAATTTGAAAGAGGTTCCTTTTATTAAAATATATATATATATATATATATATATATATATATATATATATATATAATTTTAATGAATGTTATTCTAGAAACAAAGTTCAGTTCGACTAGTCATTTTTATTTTTGATAATTTGTATTAATGATTTTCACAAATATGATATAGATTTGTATAATAACCAAGATTTTAATTGTAATAGAACTCCGTACTTGTTTCGTTTATTAGGTACGTTTCACATTTTAACCTATATTTTGAAAAGTTCGAGCCTGACCTTTAAAATAACACTTCAAATAAACATTTTTAAACTCATTGGTAGGACAAGGTACATAAAACACACTGATTAATTTCTATGCGAACTCTGGTATTTTTATTTATACTTTTTCAATAACATAATAGCCGTGTTACTAATTAGTGATATACAGGGCATTGAAGATAAAATATTTCTTTATGCCTAAAAATCTGATTTAGTCACACGCAAAAATAAAATAGATAACATAAGGAATTTATATAACAATTAGAATAAGGTCTGACTAAGTAACATAGAACGTTATTAATGTAAAATTGAAAACATTTTAAAAACAGGCTTATATGTAGAAATACGATAAAGTTATCTTTTATGTATTAAAATAGTTATGTAGGATATATACTATTATATTATTAGCTACTGCTTGATTTTATCTGTAAAGTATACAAGATTCTCTGGTGTTTATATACACACAGAAAAAAGCTTCTGGGAAGAAAAGCATATTTCTTCAAAATATACTTTTTATTTAAAACAACTTATTTTGAGGCAATATTCTTTCTTAAACAAATGATATTGTTTTATTCTCAGAAAAGATTATTCTTATAGCAAGAAAATATTCTAAAAGGAAGACACCGTTTCTTTTGAAGCAAAAATTGTGTCATTCTTATTATGCAAGAAAATTTTATCTTATATGGAAACTAAAAAAAACACTACTCTTTCATTCTACTAGAAATGTTTCTGAATGGTTAAATGGGAAATTTGGTACTAAATGGTTAGGACGAACTACCAATCCACGGTGGCCTCCTCGTTCTTCAGATCTTACCCCATTAGATTTTTTTTATGGGGATACTTAAAGCAAAAAGTTTATAAGGATCGACCATTTAATAATGTTGAGGAACTTGAAAATTCGATTCGTTTCCATTGCAGAAATATTCTAGCAAATATCTTGCGATCTACTTTTAGTGAATTTTATGACCGGACAATTAGATGCATTGAACGAGGAGGTGGGCACACAGAAACGTTTAGATAATTTTCATTTTTGTATGTACTTCCTTAAATGTTTTTTTACTTCATGCTGATTTGTTAATTGTTAAGTTCTAATAAACATTTTTGGTAAAACTAGTGGTATCACGTTCAATTAAATCTCGGTGCGTCTGATTTTTTGTTAATATTAATTCACATTAATTCACTTTTAACCCTCATTTGTTTTTTCAAAGATTTCCAGTTTGCCAATTATGTGTACATTTCTTTAATAAATATTTGAAATGAAAATTTTGCACTTCAGATGAAAGTTTTTTAATGTGCATATTTTCTTCAGAAATGCTTCATCTTGGTAAAAAGAATATTGGCGAAATTTCCAAGTTGTGTTTAATATCGTTGCAACAAACCTGAAGTGATTCCCTAAAAAATTAAAAATCCAAGTTAATTTCACAAGTATACTTAAATTTGAACGGAGTTATGCAAATCTGACCTGCTTTTGATTAAACTATGAAAGTGTTTGTGATAATTATCAAAAAAAACAATTTTTCGAAAACTTGATTTTTTCCAAAAAAAAAATTTGTTTCTCTGGAGGCTATGTTTTGGTATGCAGGCATAACTTTGGATGGTAAACAACTTTTCTTAATAACATTCTGCTGAATTTTTCGAAATAAGGATACTTTACTCTTGCATGATTTTAATATTTTTTGACCTACCCAGTATGCTGTTTGACTTACAACCATTCTAAGTACACTTTATATGATTATCGAGGACGCACCAACTTTTGGCAATATTTTTATTTTGATTGTGTGATTAATAAAAAAAAATCCCAGATGTTGCACACTTAAATGACCACACTATATAAAAAAAAGGGGGCAGGATTAAGTTATGGCCATTAGAGCTTTTGATCAGAAGGTCGAGAACTATAACATATTAAATTTTCAGAGAAATTGACTGAGAGCCATTTTCCATAAAAAATGTGCGGGATGCTTTATAATATCGGCAATAACTAGAAAATCATTTTTGCTCATATGTATATTGTAATTACAATTTTTAAATGAAAATATTTGATACCTCGGCATATATTCATTTTTACATCCAAGTTAAATGTTAATCTCGCTAGGCAACATTTGAGAATTCAAAATTACAGTGCTAACATGATTGACCAAAAAGAATAAAATAAATATTATATTTAGAAATTTAAAATCCAGGTTTTTATAAAATGAACTAAATAATAAAATTTCAGTAGAGTGGGCTCTAATTACAATACTGAGCACAGATTCTAATAGACCTTTAGTTTATTTTTTAAAATTGTGAGGTTTACTGAATGCATTAGTATTGGGACGTTTGCATCAATTTGAACCGTTTTCTTAAAAAAAGGATCTTAATATAATCAAAAATCAATGCCAAATAAAAGAATTCCTATATCAATTTTTCAAAATACGAAATTAACCCACTCTAAAGCAAATCGGAGAGTTTTCTCGTTTTCCACTTTGTGACAAACTTTTACCGTTCTGCACCAAAGGGATGCAGATTGAGGTAAACAATGTTTTTTTATTTATTTATTTAATTGATGTAATACAGACAATTTAGTCTAAATTTATAATTACAGCATATATATATATATATATATATATATATATATATATATATATATATATAAAATGGACAACACGAAATAGCGGGGTTGCAGCCTATTGCCGCTATTTCGTGTTGTCCATTTCATTTTCAAACAGCCGTGAAATTATAAAGAATCTATATATATATATATATATATATTCTACACCTATTTATATTCTCTATGAACCCCTATGTTACGGTGTAAATATAAAAAAAAAACAGAAAAAACGAATTTACAAATACTTATTATTTATATCATACTTATAATATTTATAGTTACCTAGTAATTACTTAAGATACTTGAATAGCAAATAGGATACATTATCTAGCTAAAGGACAAAAAGTTAAAAAACTAGATATTTAACATTCGAGACAGCTCCCTTTTAAATTTTTGTGGGTTTGTAGTATTAAATATGTTAACAGATGGGTATATTCGAATCAAACTTGTGAAATTCTTAAACAGACGATTTCGAGATCGCTGCGGTCTAGAGGGAATGTAAAATTTGATGCTTGCGAAAATTTCCTCTGATAAAATGTGGCTATTCAGGATTCTAACTAAAAACAAAATATTGTGAGCTTTTCTCCGTTCAGAAAGTTTGGGTATTTCAAACTCTTTGCGGGCATTTTGATATTGATGGCAGTCTAAGTTATATCCGTATTTTTTGCGAAATAAATAGTTTATAAATTTATTTTGAACCGTTTACCTAATTTGAATTGCCCTTGTATATAAATCTGTTCCAGGGTCCCATATGAAGGAGGCAAATTCCAATTTGATACGATCGTGCATAAACTACAACAGTCTTACTGTAGTATGAGTAAATTCAGAGGAGTTGCGGATAACAAAATCCAATGCTCTATATGCAGAATTTATTATATTCGGTATGTGATCCCTGAAGTTAAGGAAAGATGCAAAGGTTACACCTAAGTCTGTATGTTTGTAGACTGTTAAGTATTTTGCCAAAGGATTTTTTTGGCTTTAATTTTTTTATAGATTGCTATATATCCTCCATTGTTATATTACCTATTTCGTAATTTTTCTGGGGAAAGTTTTCATATTGCGGCTTAATGTCTATATCATATGTAGATGACTGACCATATATTCAGATCTGCACCTTATCATATGTAGTCTATTTTTATATTTAATTTTTTCTTTTATTTCAATAGTAAACTAAATCGGATACCTTGGCTTTTCATTCGTATTCTTGTATTTATGGACGTGAGTGCAAAGATTTCAAAAATGTTTGTATAAAAACTATCAACCGCTTGATTTAACTTGTTTCCGTTGGAAGTATTCAAAAAACGCCAGTCCGTGTTAGTAAAGTTGTCATATAGTGCCCTAAGATTTGCTCGTTTGAAGTTATAAAGCCCCCCAAAATTTCTGTCTCCGACAATGCTTTTCGACTGCAGCTCTGCCTCAAATTTTATTAAAAGTGGAGGGTGATGCAAATCAATAGGTACTATCGGATATTCTTCTTGTGAAACCTTAACCGAAAACTTCCCAAAACAAGATCAGGAGTCCTATTATTACAATTTAAAATATTATTAAATAATTTCATACAGTGCTTATCTACAAAAAAACCCAAATTTTTTGTTGTCTCATTCACACTGTGTAGGTTAAATCTTTTCCCTATTATTAAAAGAATATTGAAGTCCCCTATTATTAATACTCTTGAACTTGAAAAATCGACGCAGTTTTCTATACTGTTTAATAAATTTATATACACCTGTACATAACTTCTACATTTTATGTAGCAACTAATTATTACAAAAGCAATATTTTTGAGAGTAAATTTTAGTGCAACACATTCTATTTCATTAGGAGTACTTATGGTGATTTCTCGATAATTTAAGCTTGATTTAATTGCAATTAAAGTACCACCGCCGCGATTTTCTGATACTAAGTTTTTCTATTCTGTCTGAAGACCACATATGTGTCATTCAAAAATTCAGCTGAAAATACATCTGGGCTCAGCCAGGTTTCAGTAAGCAGTATTAGACCGTAATTTTCTGACGGAATATTTGTGTGTAAAACGTTTGTTTTTGTTCTAATGCCTCGGATATTTTCATGATGTAATCTAACTTTTTTAACATCCATTATAAATAATAAATGAACAATAGCTACTTAGTACAAGTGCACATATATTCATCAAAAAATATTCTATTTTGCTATACTTCTATTAAACATATGTGCATATAAAAAATTTAAATTCCTTACCATAAAGTATAATGTGTATAGCCGATAATACCCGAAAAAAATAAGAACGGAAATATTCCTTAAATTTAAGAATGAGTGGAATTTATTTACAAGAAAAAAAAAGAATAAATAAATATTTTTCTTATTTGGAAATATCTTGCTATTATATCTTATGAGTCCCACAACTATTGTAAACTATCGTCTACATTTCACTAGTGCTTTTTTGGAATGTCTGAATTGCCTCGTTATTTTTGGCTTAGTATCAGTAGAATTAAACGGAATCTCTTCTAACTTTCCCTTCTTCTCCCCATAGGCCAGTTGTAATTGATTGTTATTCTTCGTCTTATCTTTCTTCTTTCTTAACTGAAAGGTAACTGATGAACCAAGGAATCAATCGCATTATGAAAGTCAACAGCGTAACACTGCGGAAAAGTTTAAAACAAGGGAAAATTTTAAGGGTTTAAAAAAATTAGTTTTAATAAATAAATAATTATATTTGTAAATATTTTTTAAATATTTGAATAGTCCAAAGTACAAGTTTGTAACAATTAATAATACTTGTGAAATCAAACTGGCAGTTTAAAAAACCCACTTAAAGGTTATTGCACTTCACTATTCGGACAATATAATTTTTAGCGAACACTTTAGATACGGGTCTAGCTCAAATATGAAATTTTGGTTGTAATATGTAATTTGACTATTTAGTAGGTAAGATGTAACATCGATAATTCTCAACTTTCCAACTTTTTAAACAAAAATTCCAATTAATTAATATTCAAGTACCTAATAGTCTTGGATGATAAAATATTTAAACCCATGTTTTATTTGTCATTTCATACGACTAGGACAAATAAAGTGTAGAATATACGGAGCCAGTGCGAGATTGTACGGGTCTGCGGGCAAAATAATTTTGCGAGGCCTCCCTTAAAAAAACGACAACAAAAAAACGTCTTTCCTTTTGTACTTTGATGAGTACAAGCGGTTATCATAAATGGATGACCAAAAAAAATCTTGTCTTTTAAATTACAGTAATCTTTTTATTAATGTTTTACGGAGTCTTTTACCAATGAGTGGGTGGGTATAGCGGGTAAAAACTCGCGAGGCCGGTCTATTTATTGAGGATTTATAATTTTGTAGGGAAATTAATACCGCCTTCTTGGAACAGAGATATATTTTTTTGATGTGTCTTGTAATATTGTAATATCGGTAAAAGAGGAATATTATTTTACAATTTATATTTTTAAAATTTAAATAGTGTGGGGTATATTAGCGTACGTACCTTTACTTAATTCTAAAAACCGTTGGACTTGATTGGTTCAAAATCTTATTCTTTGTTTATTTTTTTCAAATCGTGTCGTCTCCGATATAATAATAACTTTCCACGTTGAGTTACTTTGTACTGATTTTAATTATTTCAGGGATAGTGTTTGGAGTGTACTGACTGGACAAGCTAGTGATGGAGCATCGTCCATTGTCTTGCACGATGTCAAAGAAATAGAAACCTGGATTCTAAAACTTCTGTCTGCTCCTGTGCCTATACCTGGGAAAACAAAGTAAATATTTACTCAATATTAATTTTGTCCTATAAAAATAGATTTGAAAATTACAAGATAAGCATCTACCATCTGAATAAGGGTAAACTCAAAACATCTGCTAGCTTATGTAGTAACCTCTCATCAAAGTGTGCAGTGCAAGTTCCAATTTTAACTAATAGAATCCGATTTTTAATTCATATTTCAATGCACTGACCAAGTGCACAAAGGTTAAAATATTTTAAAATTTTCCTAATATAGAACAGAAACTTTCGCGGCTATGATCAATTATTAATTCATGGTTGACAAAATCGAACTACTTTTGCTTTACCATCGAGTGCATGCGATATTTTCAGAGATCACAATTCCCTTAAATATTTATTCCAAAGACACTAAATGAGCTCGGAGAGATATAAGCCAATCTTGTATTCATTACATGTGCCCATCGAATCGTGATTCGGTGGAATGATCGATTTTCAAATGTGAAGGAGTCCATAGCCCGTATATCTATCGACATAATTAGAACGTTTGTTAATTTTAACAGATCTAATTTTCCATTTAAGCAATCCCAAGTTACACAATAAGCAAAGCTCGAAGTGAACATTCAATAACTGGAGCTAAATTCAATGGGGCATGTGTTTTTGGCAGGCAACACATGGCATATTTGGCTATTATTATGTGTTTTTAAACGGCGTGCAAAAAATTGAATATTAGAAACCACCTACGATTTTGTTTAAATGATTTGAATTTGTGTAACCTTTATTTTTAAATATACTATACTGGTATTTTAAGAAGTATTTTAAATTGTATTATTATTATTACTACCAAAGGATACATACAAGGTTTTCACAGAGCTCAAAAATTACGTTTTTTTTTGTAATATAGCTAGACCGAAATGCAGTTTTACAAATAACCTTTGCGTAACCAAAATTATTTTTTATAGCTGAAAGGTATAGAGTATTTATAAAAGTGTACAAGATCCCACAAAAATTTTGCATTAAATTGTGTATGTTATCCTAGACTAAAAATTAATAATTGTTAAGTTATTATAAAGCCACTCGATGATCGCAAAGTTTTCTTCAAACCTTTCTTATTTTCACCATCAAGTGATACTTCTTCTGTTCGATCTGAAGAGATTTATGCAGTTTTCATCTGCTCTCAGTCAAACAGTTTGTTTAATGGATTATTAGGTTTTTTAATTGCCTATAATTTTTACGGCAACTTACAAATGTTAACGAATTAATTTTGTTTTCTTACCACTTGATTACAATTAAATTTTGAAATACAAAAGTTGTTTTAGAGCAAACAAAGATTAAACTGTGTTGTGGCCTAATAATAATGCAAAAATGAATCCAGTACTGCCAAGATCTGAGAAAAACCTGAATATCTCTTTTGGTAATAGAGATAAAAACAAAATTCAAAGCGTATCTGAGAATATTAGAATATGGTATTTAAAAATAAATAATCTGGGTATTTAAATTATTATAAAAAATCCGCAGGTGGGTTTTAATATTATTAACTCTTTTTCAGGCCTTTTACAAATACGCTATATAAGGATCAGTTTGTACCTTACCAAATTCCCCTTCGAGAAATAGCTTTTTTATTCCTGTAAGCGATAAAAAAAATTATGCCCCTTTAAATTTACCTACAATTATTCTGTATTAACTTCTAGTGTTGCTTACTTTAGAATCCAGATGTAAGAATGCGGCTCTTTTACAATAGACACATATTAACTGGGACCCTAAAGGCCACATCAGATTGTACAATTTGTTTCTAAAACAACGTTCATTATGACAGTAAAGTCCGACACACGATAAATGGTCATGACTAACTAATACTTTTATATTTTATGTCTGCTTGTGAATCTGTTTTCGCTAATAAATCATTGCGGTCCAGGGTGGTAGTAGGAAGATGTGAAACAATGTATATATATGTACGTACAAGAATTTATTACATACTATATTTTTTATTAATTTGTTCCAAACAAAAAAGATTATTCCGATATCTTAAAAACTAAAGAAAATAAAAAGCCGTGGAACTTGTAAGTAGAGTAAAATGGATCTTCTCAGTGAATGATTTAATAACTAATCTCAATAGTCTGAATCTGTACTACCACTATTATCCACTGATATAATTAAAGGTTTTACGTTTTCCCAATATTTTCTATAATTATTTTCGACTTACTAGACGAAGTACATGATTAACTCATGCTTTCCAACTGCTCTCTGGTATTAATTCACATTGAGTTTTAATTACATTAGCGGACATATTTAGATTTACATTAATGCGTCTAACTTTGTTTTTTAGTTCAGACCATATCCATAGGATTCAAATCACAGTGGTAAGGGGGCAATCTAAGGGTATGTTACCGGATGCTTTTATAGCCTCATCTACGTAATATCTTTTATCATACGATTTAGTTTTTAGTACCTCAACTAGTTGTTTTTTTATAATTTTCTTTAAAATATCATACTTCACTCTTAAAGCACCTCTTTTTTGCTGCTTATGGTTGGTACTTTTTCAGCTAAGGTGCTTTGATAACTAGCATTATCATAAACGACTACACTGCCTGGCGGGATATTCCGAAAAAGAGAATTTTTCATCGAATTTTCAAAAAGCTCACTTGTTATGTCCTGATTGTAGTCTAACGAGCAGTGCTTAATGTTTTTTGCTGAAAGTAGCGAAGCATTCGGTACACCCAGCCATCCCTCGAGCCACAGTGTAAGATGGATATTCTCTTTCCTCGAGAAGCAGGTACATCTAAAATGCATTTTGGTCAAGAATCTTACCAACCTTTAATTGTAGTGTCATGGGGGACCAACTAAGTCTCATCTAAATAGTAAACATCTCTTTTTCTGCGCGGACCTGATGAATTTGGATTAAAAAATTTTGCCTCCATTCAACTATCCGTTGGGTCTCTGTAATGCTAATGCGCTTGTCAATTTTTTTAAATCGAAATTCAATTTTGTGCAGGAAACGGCGCAACGTTTCGCGACCAGCAGTGAATTGACCATTTGTTGATAATTTTTCTCGCAAAGAATCAAGTGACGGAATCTGCTTCAGCTCATATATCTCATACATTTTCCTGCGAATTAACTCTTCATCACAATTCCCAAACAATTTCATTATGCCTTTGTCAGATCCGTTCTTCTTCTCCAATGAATTGTCTTAGTCAAAGAATCGACGCAAGGTACACCTTGGAATGCGGGTTAACTCCACTGTCGCCTTAATGATAGCTTCTATGCCCTCTGACACTTTTAGAAGTCCTGCAGACAAATATTTGAAGGTTATTGAGCGTTTCTTCATTTTACTGCACGTAAATATTAGTGAATGCGGTTTAGAGCTTTGCATTAGTATGTGAATTAATATTAGCGGATGTGCGATAGTCAAAGGCACTGTAAGGAGTCACAAAAGACGTCACTGTATATATACAATTGAAGAAAACAGAGATAACAAAAATATTTTAAAAATAATCAAAATGGCCGCCGATCTGTTAATATTTTTATGTTTCCTATTTTTAGTGAATGTTCCGAGGAATGTTCCTTCACATATTTTGAATATTTAAAATACATAAATATTACTAATAAAATATAAGAATGGGTATTATTTGTAATAATTTAATTTTTCAATTTAAGTTTTTTTACATTTTTAGAAAAAGAAAAATGTTGCCCCTTATAGGGTAAAAATCGTTTTTAAGTAGTTTATCGATAGAACCATTTTACCGCTTCGTACTGCAGATAAAATGTTTAAAAATTGTTTTAGCTTCTATTCAAATAACAGTAATTTGAGTATTTCGACAAAATAATAATTTTTCATTTGGAGATTCAGAAATTTTTAAACTACCTATTTAATGTGATTGACCGAATGAATTAAAGTGATTGTTTTATTAGATACATCTAAGAAACAAAAAAAATAAATATAAATTTTACCTTGATATACTCGTAAAACAATTCTTTTGCAGCACATCGGTAAATGTCATTTTGTTTTTTGCTCGTTTATCTCTTCAATTCCTTCGTCGGATTTACAGTTTTCAATCCACGGTCTAAACATTTTAAAAATTACCAATAACACCTTACAGAAAAGTTGTTACTCTAAAAATAAATAACACCACTGAACACCTCTAATGCCACAACTCAAATGATTTAATAATAAAAATAAAATACCGACCTGTATTGAGAAATGGTTACAAACCAGACCTTAATTGTTTTATTGGTGGTAAAGTACCACCTAATCGTTATGAGCCCGGCAAGTTCATGACCATTTATCGTGTGTCGTACTATATACTTTACGGTTCGTCATGTAAGACTACTTTGTAAAAAAACAAAGCTCTTAGAATATGTCGAGGAACTATGAGAACCACTTTAATTCAGGCTCTTTAAGCTGAGGCTCTAGAGTCGCTATTTTGTTTAAAAATCTTTGCTCTAAATTTTTGTCGAAACGTAACTATTTTTAATCTGAATTCGTTGATAAAATATCTGTACCTTTCAGATAATTTTAAGTTAGTTTAGTTAATCTGTATTGAAAAACGAAAAAAATGAAATAATTTTGAATATGTACTACTACTTTTGTGTATGTTGAATGTGCCACTTTTCCTAAATATTCCGGAATTTTTGTCTACAGCAAATTCATCCTATATTAAGACTTTGTGAAGTTTTGTTTGTCATCGGTTATCTACAGTGATGAATCGAGAAATACGGAAGATACTGAGGCTGGTTTCTAAGCATTTTTACAGACAGTGTTTTGTAAATATAATCTTCGTAAAGGCCACGTTTTTAGTAGAAACTCTTGCTATTCTAGTGGCTCAAAAATTTGCAGTTAATATCAAAACTTCAAATATAATCATTCTATTTGATACCAAATCAGTATTATCAAGGTTATTTGGTATCCGAACCTCGTTTCCTAAGACAAATCCACTGTTACTCGATATTAAAAAGTTCTGTTACATAGTAAAAAACGTTTATATGGGCAACATTACACTTTACACTGATAGTGTTGTTATCCGACATATCTTTATAAAACTAACATCCTATAACGTCTGATAAATGCACCAGCTACAATTTAAAAAATAATCTAACAGATTTTTTGAATGCATGCAATATAATGTAAATGATTTTTAAGTTTCAAGGCTTCTAATTTCCTGAATATGGTATGAATATTGGTAAATCCATTTTAAATTGCAATCTATCATTACTGCATAATAATAACCTAAAATTATACTACACGTTTATCTACACAATCTGTATAGAATGCTTACATGTTTTTTTCTCTTATAAAGTGAAAGAGTGTCTGTCACTTTCTTTCATATATGTGGTTTTTATGTATCTAGTAGCTAAAATTAATATATAGTATTTGATCAAGACTTCCGTTTACATAAAACTTACTCACACCAGGACAGTACTTCAACTAGAAGTCTAACCATTTTGCGGCAACAAAACGTCTTAGTAGATATCTGTATAATCATAATACGTAATGTATGGAAAAGGAATGTTTAGAAAGGAGGTTAGTACTATAATAAATAACCTTAATCAGAGTGGTTATACAGAAAAGCTAAACTGCGAGACACGAAAGAAAACCGGGCGGATTCAATAGGTTTAGGAAGGTCGGCCAAGAAATCTCTTTAAACCAGTGATGTTCCGTCGTTCTATAAATAATATGGCACTCCTTTTTGACTATACGCACTTCAGATAATTAAAAAATGTAGCTATGCTTAATGAATGATTTAATTTTAATTTTTCTTGATCGATTTACCTATAAATATATTTTTTCTTGAGTTCTATCATTAACGGTTCCCGGGTTACTGCCTACGTCCACTATTATTGGACCACCCAGTATAGTGATACACGATTTGCAAGTCCAGATTTTACAAGGGCAGCCAGCATCAGATCCAGTGAACGAGATTTATCAAAATTTTAATTTATGCAGTTCAACTTTGGGCTACTCGGGTATGCCAAAAGTAGCCGTCTGTCTCCGTTCGTCATATTACTTTATACACCGGCGTCAAATTACTTTATACAGGGGCCGTCATTGTGAACTACTATACAGGACGTTTCCTAATTGTGTGCTGATATTAAAGGGGGTGCTCTGATGCTATTGTAGATAACTGCATGAAATTTGATACACGTCTTTTATGCATTAAGGAGTATACTGATTTACCCAGGTTAATTACATATGCCCGCCACTGGTAGAAATTTCAAAAATTGATTGTTAATAAAAAATGCCCTTTTATGCATAAAAGACGTGTATCAAATTTCACCGTTATTTATCTATAATAGCATCAGAATTAGGATTTAAAAATAATGTTTTTTTAAAACCCTGTATCTCCAAAGTTAAGACTTTCAAGTTCATATTAAATTTTTTTTAAAAAGGTCCAAGAATCACCCCCTTTTAACATTAGCACGTAATTAGGAAATGCCCTGTATAGTACTTCACAATGACTCCCCCTGTACAAAGTAATATGACAGACGGAGACTTTTGGCATACGCGAATAGCCCAAAGTCGAACTGCGTAAGTTAAAATTTTGATAAATCTTGTTCACTGGAATCAGTGCTGGCTCCCCTAATATAACTACATTGATGTGTTAATTTTGGAAAAATATGAGTTCTGTAGTTTTTTAAATATTAATTGCAATATTGGATATTTTTTGACACCCGGTATAGAACAGAAAATTAATTATTTTGAAGCAGTTTATTGACAGCTACTTTATGAACAATTTTACAAAATATATGAAAAAAAACTAAGCCATTTTTGAGGTTGGCGGCTGTGATTCTAATGGTTCGATTCCTTCTAAATCGTTGTCTTCCTCTGAAAATGATGAGGTTTCGTCGTCACTATTTGAAGATCCCAGTGTGATAACTAAATCATCAATAACTGTTTCAATTTTACTATCTACTTCCCAGTATTTATCTTCAATAGAACGAACATGTTTAACATACTATTTCCAATTTTCAGCCGATATTGAGTCAATCGCTTCTAATGTTATTTTATTTAAATCTTTAATTGAAAGTTCACCGGTGTTGCGTTCTAGAATATATTTTTTTACTCCTGCCCATGCAAGTTCAATAGGGTTGAGGTCGCCCATGTATGGAGGCCGCCTTAAAGGTGTATAGGCTTGTTGGCTGATATTACTTCATATTCGCTTCATAGAACCTTCTAGCGGGAAGTGTAAGGAGACTCTAGGCACATCCCAATTACAAGTTGACTAGTGCGAAATTTACTAAATCTTCGATTAATTTTCCGTACCGTACAACAAATAAAATAACATAAAATATTTTAAAAGATCAGACGAGCAGTAAGAAACTGTAATATGAAAACAACTTTTAAGACGGGAAACACTTCAAGGAGCCTATTAACTAAAACCAAGCCGGATAAGATACAATAATTGCATCTTTCAAGTACCTTTTGAGTGTGGTTTATCTTGTGTTGGAGAAACGAAGAGATTCCTTGGTATAAAAAATAAAAAGCATATGGAGAAGAGGGAAACATTAAGATCGGGTATGCGAACTATAAAATCCAATGGACGAAGCTAAAATCCTTTATAAGAGAGAACATTGGAAGAAAAGGACACTTAAACAAGCTGTAGTCATCGAACAAAACAAACAATTATTTAAAAAGCCTGGTATCGAACAATTTACGCTTTGGCGCATAACTTTCACGCATCATTGCATTCGGTTCCCTAATCCAATTGGGTCATTCAGTGTCTCCTATATAGGCTTGATAACAAGAATAAGAAATTGCATATATTTATTCCTTATGAAAGGAGTAAATAACTTTGTTATGTAATTCTATGTTCTGGTGGCGATGTGCATATAGCAGAAACTGAATGATCTATATCCTTTAGGCTTTACGAAGATTAGAAATAAACAAAATGTTCAATCTGTTGTAGCTAAACATCAGCAATCCAAATATTTCTTTTCGACACTATCTAATCCGAAAACTATAATTTCTTAAAGGACTTTACTCTAATTCATTGTTGTCGCTCGTCTGATTTCATTTCCCCTGATGTATTAGTGTGACTATCTTTTAATCTCTATAACTATATTTTACTCTGTATAGTATTATATATTTTTATTTATAATATTTTTTTGCATAATAATATTTTTAATGTATTTTCAGGGTGGAGGTGGAAGTTTTATCTCCTAGTGTATACGAACCATTAGTGTTTGCTCTACCAAATCATACCCGATTTACATTAGTTGATTTTCCACTGCATCTCCCATTGGAGCTGCTAGGTAAGGAAATAAACAATACAAATATTTACTTACTTTTACGTAAATATGTAAGCAAATAAAGTACTTAACAATTGATTCGATTTGATACAAATTATTATTATTCGATTTAGTTTAAAACCACATTTCTCGGTTAGTATACAATGTGTATGGGGAACTTTGGATAAAGTTTGCTTAAGAACTACAACTCAACCCGTTAATTAGCACTTTTCTTAATCTCTAGGATCATGCAACCAGTCGTTTTTGGAATTTTGAGTACTTCTCATATGTTCTAGGACAGAGCCGTAATAAGTACTCAGTACTTAAAGTAACCAGTATTAAATGTTTGATTTAGTAACCTACTTGCAGAACTTTTTTTTAAATACATACATACATATATTTAAGAATCACTGTAATGTTTTAGTTTTGAAAAGAAAAACGGTTTTAAAGAAAATTAGATAAAAAAAGGCATTGCATATGAAGAAAGTACGCAATATAGCTACTAGTCAAAATTAATAAAGCATTATGTATTTAAAATATAAAAACCATAAGTTTATAAGGGATTTCTGTACAAAAATTATGTATTATCTGCATTTTTAAAGGAGTAATACCAAAAACCTTTGTGTCTACTGCTAAACCGAAGTGTTAAATAAAGAAAGGCATACAATATAATTAAGAACCTGTATGTGTAGGGTATACAATATACATATATCGAACAACTAACCTATATGTGTTATATTTCTAGTCCATTTAAACAACTTTACTACAATTTCGATATTGCCTTTATCTGGATATTAAAATAACATTTTCTATGTACAATCTTGCCACTTTTGATTACTTATTTATATAGATTTACGTCATATATAAATTTTTTGTTGCTCTAGACAGTAATGACAAACATATTTTATATTTTAACATTCTCATTTCGAATAAGCAAAATATTAATAAAAACGTTCATTTTAATTAGCCAAATAGAATTTTTGAATCTATTTTGAAGCACAAAGATCTTATTATAGAAACTAGAAAAAATGTGGAGAATCCAAAAAAATATATATACTGGGTGTTCCATTAAAAAAAAAGCACAACATTTTATTCTTTGGAAGATCTTTCATAATGCGCCAAATTTCTGTTATAATGAATTGCAATGTTACACCAAATTTTAAGGCATGTCTTTATCTCGGAAACCTTGGATAGCAAAAAAATTGAAAATGGCCCTAATTCCGCTTTTATTATTTCTTTTTCCCTGGTAAACGGGAAGTATTGCAATCGTGAAATAATCACTCTCCGAGATTTTTTCAGATCTTCACTACTACTACTTACCCGATTGACTAGAAGTTTTCGTCAAAATTTAAGGGTGATATGGGAATGACTTCGTAACATTTTGGTAAAAATCCAATATGGCGAAACAAAATGGCGGCTTAGTGAAATGTTATAAAAATTATTATTAAAAAACTACTCATCCAATTTATTTCAAAAAGGCGGAACAAAATGGCGGCTTAATAAAATATTTAAAAATTCAGCCTGAAAAGCTGCTTAATGGTTTAATTTCAAATTGTGAGCCATAACTAATTGTTGTATAGGGATAAACTAATAAAATAGTGTTACTAATTCAAGATGGCCGAACAAAATTTCGGCCAAATAAAATGTTGAAAAAGTCACCCTCTCACTTTTACACATTACGTTTTAGCGTCGCTAGATGCCAAACAATATGTTTTATCAACTCCGTCGGTCCGTCTGTCGCTCTTTCTGCCCGTTTGTCGGTCTGTCAGTTCGGGACATAGTTAAAGAATACTTACCCGATTGAGTTCAAATTTTGTTTAAAAATTAACGGTCATATGAGGATGGCCTGGTAAGATTTGTAAAAATCCAATATGGCGAAACAAAATGGCGGCAGAGTGAAATGTTAAAAAAATTATTATTACAAAACTACTCATCCAATTTATCTTAAGTTTTGCAAAAGTATCAACTATTATATTGGAATCAACTGGTAACGTTTTGGTACGAATCCAAGATGGCGGAACAAAACGATGGCTTAATAAAATATTTAAAAATTTAGCCTAAAAAAACTGCTTAATGGTTTGATTTCAAATTTTGTGCCATAAGTAATTGTGGTATAGGGATGAATCACTAAAATAGTGGTACTAATTCAAGATGGCTAAACAGAAAAAAATATGTTTCATCAAATCCGTCGGCCCGTCTGTCGGTCTGTCTGTCAGTTCGCGGCATAGCTTAAAAACTAACCCGATTGACTTCAAATTTTAATAAAAAATCGAATATGGCAAATGGCAATCTAGTGAAATGTTAAAAAAATATTATGAAAAAGCTACTTGTCGAGTTTATTTCAAATTTTGCATAAACATCAAGTATTATGTTGGAATCAACTGGTTAAATTTTGGTACGAATCCAAGATGGCGGAACAAAACAAAAAACAAAAAATTACTTAATGATTTTAAAATTGTGGGCCATAATTAATTATGGTATAGGGCTCAACTAGTAAAACTGTGTTACTAATTCAAGATGGCCGAACAAAATTGCGGCCAAATAAATTTTTTATAATCGTGAAAAGAATCACCCTCTCAGGTTTTTACATATGTTCTACGTTCCGTAGATGCCAGAAAACATGTTTTAAGAATTCCGTCGGTCCGTCTGTCGGTCTGTCAGTCAGTTCGTGACATAGCTTAACTACTACTTACTCGATTGACTTCAAATTTTGATAAAAAATTAAGGGTCATGTGAGGATGACCTGGTAATATTTTGGTAAAAATCCAATATGGCTGAACGATGTTAAAAAAAATTGTTATAGTGATGTATTATTTGAGGTTAAGATCCAGTAAACAAAACAAGTTGTTTTTTTAAATTGTCATCGTTTCGGAACTTAATTTGTGCATCGTCAGGACACATCTCTATCCTGCATGAAACCCATATTATTAGTCTTTACCTACTCCGTTAATCCGCAAATATTTCCTGGATATTAAGTTTCTAAATGGTCTTCTGTAACAAACCTCTTGTTGTTATGTTACAGTTCTATTCGGGGTTAGGGTCTAGTAAAAAAACAAGAGACTTTTTTAAATTGTCGACGTTTCGCAAGTTTATTGTTGCAGCCTCAGAATACATAAATTTTATATCCTGCATGAAACCCACATTATCAGTCTTTGCCTATTACCTGGTCCGCAGTTAGACTGGTGTATTATTTGGTATTAGCATCCAGTAAAAAAAAAACTAAAGTCTTTTTTAAATTGTCGACATTTCGCAACATTATTGTTGCATTCTCAGGACACATGTATAGATTTTATATTCTACATGAAACCCATATTATCAGTCTTTACCTGCTCCGTTGGTTCGCAGATATTTCCCATATATTATATTTCTAAATGGTTTTTGTGAACGATCTTCTTGCTGTTAGACTGGTGTATTATGTGGGATTAGAAAATATCTGCAGACCCACGGAGTAGGTAAAGACTGGTAATATGGGTTCCATGTAGGATATAAAATCTATGTGTCCTGAGGATGCAACAATAAAGTTTCGAAACGTCGACTTTTTAAAAAAGTTTTTTACTGGAACTTAACCCCAGATAATACATTACCTTAACGTAACAACAAGAGGATCGTTAACAAAAACCAGTTAGAAACTTAACATCTGGGAAGTATCTGCGGACTAGCGGAGTAGGTAAATACTGATAATATGGGTTTCAATTTATGGTAGCGAAACAAAATGGCAGCCCAATAAAATTTTTAAAAAACCTACGTAAAAAAATCTTGTTCAATTGATTTTGCAGAAAAATTAGATGTGAAAATGGGGATAAACTGGTACGAATTCAACATGACTTAGGAAATGGCGGTATGTGTCAATGTAAAAACTACCTATTGAATTTATTTTATCATGCCCAAAAGTCAAGTGTGGCCTAGGTAGGTGTGGAAAATGGTAAAATATGCGTAGGAATCCAATACGATGAAACAAATAAAAATGAAAAGACAGTGTATATAATATATATATACTGTGACTATGTACTGAACTAAATTGGGCCACAATTCACTATTCCTAACAAATGGAAAAAAATCAAGAGAGGTTCCGGGTAAAGAAATTTACCGATTTTTTCAATTCGTTGGGACCACTCCGGCAGTTTATATTGAATACTTCCTGAAAATTTCACTTAAATTGTTGAAACCGCCCCGGAGTAATTGGTGTACAAGTGTCTTTTAAGTGGTTAAATTGTAGAGATATCAAAAAATATTGTATACAAAAGTATAATGGTTTTCTCTAAACCGACAGTATTTCCTAAAAAATTGGAAAGTAAAAAAATGAGCATTGACTTTGTTCTTATTCTTAGTGCTTATAAAAATTACCAGGTTTAGTATCTTTATCTTTAACATCAATCTAGAAAATTGACCCTGCTCTAAGAGGAATTGTATTATCTTCTAATGACTTATGTGTATGTGCTCTCTCTTTCAAACACATCACCTCTTATTGCAGGGTTTTTGTCAAATTTCTTGGTTGTCTTTAAAGATAAAGGTGTCAAATCTGGTACTTTTATAATCAGCATGAACATGCCTATTTGTTGAAATTATATTATACGGTGTGCTTCATTTAAAATAACATGTCGTCTTTTTTAATTTGTCAAATCTTGATGGTTTAGAGAAAATTATCAAACTTTTGTAAATAATATTTCTGGACATCTCTAAAAGTAAAGCTTGTAGACCCCTTTTAAAATCCAGGCATTTCTGCTCGATATTGCCAATTACGTTATTGTCTTCTTAATTGTGGTAAATTCGCAGCTATTGTTTCATAATTTATCTTTGTAGGTGTGGAAACATGTCTGAAGGTGCTGACGATAATACTATTAGAAAATAAGGTTGTGTTTCAGTCGCGAGATTACAATGCTCTCTCAATGTCTGTGATGGCTTTTGTTACGATGATATATCCCTTAGAATATATGTTTCCTGTGATTCCCCTTTTGCCCACTTGTATGAGCTGTGCGGAACAGGTAAGGAAAAAAAATGTATTGAAATAAATGATTAAAGTATTTCGTATTCGAAACATAAAAAAACATCTATGTAAATAATATTAAAGACAAAAATATTTTGATAAAAAAATGCCTTGCTTTATAACTCTTACTTAAAGTAAAAGATTTGCAAAACTGCACCCCATTCCTGTAATACTGTCGACAACGTAACGTTGCCTTACTTCACCTCTTGTACGTTCTACGACGAACTCGGCTAAACAAATATTATTTATAAGAGTTAACTAAATATATGATTAATTGGGTCGTTTAATGCAAATATGTACCTGTTTAAATTCTCTTACCTATCGGCGCTTATAACCCATATCCAAATCATTTCAATTTATTTCAAATATCAATGACGTATCTCTCTGTCACACAGATTTTAAGTAAAGTAAGGGTAAAAAACTTACATGAGAAATGATATGACAGACTTCAACTCAACAAATAAATATTAATTTATGTTAACCAGAATAGTTGAAAGAAATATTTAACATTGCAGGATCTATTGATTTATAATAATAATAAAATGTTAAATAACTTGAATTTTAAAAGAAAATGGGGTTGGGGCAATTATAAATTGATAACATTATGACATTAGCTATATCTAGATAGTAATAAACTGATTTTATAGAAACAATCATCAATAGAAATTCTCTATTTCATGAGAACGTTTCGCCCAATGGTTTTCACCTCCTCTGGAACAATTAGCTTCCTAGTTGGTGTTGGTGCACTGGGTCTAGGTACAGGGTCTTTCGAGTAATTTCGCCACACCAATACTGATTTAATTTTAAGGAATAAAACACCTTGCTAATAATAAAAATTGTAGATAAATATTTTGTATTTATTTACACAGGATGTCCTAAAACATGTAGCAAGCCCAATATATATTTTTAAAATGGACAACCTGTACCGTGCGTTTTTGACATATAGGCAAAAATACGAAATTTTTATTTTATTGCAGTTTGCCATGGCTGTCTGCAACAAGAACTTACAAATTACCGTATGTTTGCCGCAATAAAAATGTATACAATTCTTTAATTTTTCTAAATACTGCTGTATGTGACCACCGTTTTGCTAAACGCATTTTTCATATACTGTAATAGTATGATTTTTTGCCATTTAATAACATCTCCGAATTGTCTCTTAACTGATTGATTGCCGCTGAAACTCTTTGCCGAAGTTCCACGACGTTATCACAAGGAGTTCTGTCATTTTTTATGTATCATCAAAAGAAAAAAACCAATATTGTCAAGTCCGGGCTATTGTCTGGCCAACCAATTCCATGTTAAGAAAATTTTTGACTCGCACAGCATTGTAAGAAGGCTGCCTCATTATTTGCGCTGATATGTTTACGGGTAGGTCTTCTATATATTGTGGTATATGGTGCTCTAAGAGACGAAAATAATGATCTCTGGTTAACTTTTGGTCTATACCTACCGGACCCAAAAAATATGTATCTATAACACCACACCAAACATCAACTGACTGGTATACTTGGGTTTTTATTTCGTGTATCTGTGTAGGATTATTTATAGACCAATATCGCGTATTTCGTTTGTCACAACTCTTTCTTGTAGTGAACAAACTTTCATCGCTCCATAAAATATTTCTTAAAATATTTTATTATCATTACATCTATTTAAAAATTCTAATCAACTGCATCGTCTTTTGGCATTGTTCTTCACTTAGTTTTTAAGATTTACGAAATGTAAATGCATTAAATTTATATTCCTTCGAAACTGAGTGGACTGAACCCCGAGAAATACCTTTCCTTGATATATTGTTGTAATAGCAGAAATGATGTGCTTCAAAGAATCATAATATGTTTTTTTTTCTTCATTTAAAACATAAATAATTCCGAGATACCTTTTTAACATTTAACACGTTACCATTTTTTTCAAATTTTTTTGGTAGCCTTGCAAATATCTGTTTTGAAGAAACTCGGCCCTCTGGATAAAGTCTAATATACTGACGACCGGCAGCGGTTGCATTTTTATTATTCAGAAAGTATATTTGAGGCATATCTCTTTCATGGATGCTAAATTCGCAAAATACCGTTTCAATAATAATAACTGACACAATAACTCAACAACCAACGTTGTTAGCAATATGTCAAATATAAGAATGTCTTCAATTGTCAGCCAAGGCACTTTTCAAGAATATATAAAAATTTCATATTTTTACCAATATGTCAAAAACAAATTGAATAAAATATAAAGTGTGTCATATCACTGTAATCGGAATAATTTATTCTATTAAATGCTATATAATATAGAGGGTGCTCTATTCTCTCTAGAATGAGTGTACCAGAGACCGCACAAATAACCCTCAAGTTTGTTATATATGATATGTGTAAATAATCTTACACACTAAAAACAAGCTAGCATGCGAAATACGTGTTACAATGTGAAGGTTTATTCTGCCGCTTGTCAAGTTCACAGTCATAGAAGTTGACTGATAAAATGTTTTGTTTAAATTCTAAGTACAACCTTCTAGTCATTTGCACAAAAGACCTCTCTGGAAAATTGTATTGTATGTCGATGTCCTCTTCAAAAAATACAAATGAGGCAAATAAATAAAAAATAATGAGCCAATAAATAGATATAGTTGACTATTTTTATGATCACATAAGAAAAATAATATTTATATATTATATAATATAAATAATTGGTTATATTTTATATTTAAGCTGCTGCTGGCACCAACTCCGTTTGTGATAGGACTTCCCGTTAGCTTTCTGATGTATAAGAAAAATTTTAGGTAAGTCTGCTTTAATGTATTTAAATATTAGCTACAAATGGTTATTGTGATTGATTATAATTTTTATTTTTAGATTACCAGATGACATATGTTTGGTAGATTTAGATTCAAATAAATTACATTCCCCAACAGAAATTCCTCCATTACCTGAACCTGAAGGAACAATATTGAAAAACCATTTGAAACAGGTAGCTCACGTTAAAATATTTGTATTTATTTTTAAACTACCAAAAAAAAAATTAGATCACAAATTAACTGATTTTTATTTCGTGAAAAACAATATGAAACAAAATTTTGGAAATCCGATTTAATCTTAAACTTATTTCTTTTAAAATCCTTAAGAACCTTGTTTAGCTATCAGTTTATATTTATTTCTTTTTAAAATATTGAATGATTTAAACCACATAGTTTCATTTTTGATTTAATTCAAAAACGAAAACAATAAAGCATGGTCAAAACTAAATTGGAACATTGTTTGAAAATTGCCAGTATAGTATAAAACTTATTACTTAACAATATGTACCTACTTATTTACGTTTTAGATTTAGACTTTTCTATTTCTTCTATATTTGTGTCACTGTTATGTCAAATATCTGCTTTCAGCCTTTTGTAAACCCCTTACGTCCCACATCTAAAATTAAAGCTAGCCTAGAAAGAAAACCAGTATATAGGTAAATTAGTAAAACTTTCCATGCACGTCATCATTTCAACAAAATGCATTGCCAATCTGGTTTAAAAAACTACTAAAAATTCCATTAAAGCCCAAAGGATATGTGGAGCACTGTCTTTTGTTTCTAAAGATGATGGCACCCATGGGCACAGTTGCCAATTGCTACTTTAAACTGAATTTTAGAGAATAATATTTGTACTAACTTTAATCGAATCTATAAAAATAAAACTAGTATTCAAATACTCCCATGTCTAGACTTATTTACAACTGAAAAATATAAGATATTTTCCTCACTTACTGCAGTCTTTTACCTGCAAATGCTAATAATATTTATTTATAATATTATGACATTGTCACATTAAACGTTTGTTTTGTTTATCTACAAATTTTTCCACAATAACTTTTTTGGTCCCATTCTTGAATTGAGTGTCTACTGTTAAAAACTTGGCAATTGGAAAAAAGTCTTCACATTATTATTTTAAACATCATCAATTTGAATTGATTATTTTTAGACGATTGAGGGTAAGAAGCAAGTTATTTTACTTAATTTTCAACTATACATTATTATTTTGCTAAAAATGTAACTATTTTAGTTACTTTACTATAATACTGAGTTTAATAAGTAAACAAAACGAATCGACTGACTTTTGATAGATCTGATATAACGAAAGTTTCATTGAGAAATATCCGGAATTTTTCGGTAAGAATGGCAACGTTATGTGCTGACTAGTTCAAAGATTTTGATGACATGCAACAGAAGTTTTATTAATTTACCTATTTAAAATTTTTTACACCTGCATTTTATTCTAGTAATCTAGGCCATTTTAATTAATACAATGTGATCCACTGTCAATTATTATATAGTTTTTACCAAATTGAGAGTTGCATAAGGTGTGATTTGTTATCTTTTGAACCACACTATCATTTATTCAAAAATCATTTCAGTACCACCTGTATATTATTTTTTATTTTGAGGAGAGTTCTCTCGTTGATTTAAAAAATTGAACACATTATTTAGTGCGATTACATATAAGCATTACAAATAAATAATATAATAATAAGAATTACCTACTATCTTTTAATAAATTATTAAATTGCCTGTAATATCCGCAGCATAGTGGTGTTCTTTATGACTATAAATATATCAGGTTTTATACATTTATCTTTAAACACGAAATTGTGGCTCTAATATCTAAATATCTTATTTCAAATTAAAATGAACATATGAGGTCCATTTACAGTGGCTCACGATGTATTTCACATTTATTTCGCCTCGACCCTTTTTTAATTATAACCTTTGTGCTCTTGAAAAGGCAATGCAGCTTATGGATCAAGTTGGCACCGGAGTAAATATTTTGTGTGTTTTATGCACCCGTTTTTTGAATGATATGTTTGGATTCTTGTTTAGTAGACATATCGATGGGTTTTTGGCATACCATCGTAAGCACTAAAAGTTTATAGGAAAAAATAAATGTAAATAAAATCTTACATTTTCATGTAAATTGTAACATACGATACTCGTCTGCCGTCAAAAATAAGAATCAAGTAACCCGACTTACTTGATTCTTACTTGGTATGCATATTTGGGCTTCTCTATTGCCCATCTGTGGTCCCACCAATTTTTATAATTAAGTAGTGCTATATAACCAAGTTATTAACTACTGTGTTCTAGTATCTCTACTTCCTTAAAATACTAATTTAGTAAATCTTCTTATATGCACAGTTTTGTATTTTCCAATCCTTGCTTATATTTTTCCTGTGCCTAAATAAATCTAATCGAGTTGCTTGTTGAGATTTAACACTTTTACAATTTAAGAAACAAGTAACTCGATTTACTTAATGCTTAGTACTAAAAAATGCAAACAAGTTTTGTAGCTATAGCGATAACGTTGTTGATAATTTTTTTAAGGACTAAAACTGTCGTTTTTGTGACCTATTGAGTGAACATTTCTCAAATAATCGATTTGACTTACATAGTGGTGTAGCCAAATAGTCACTGGGTGGGCACTGGGGGACAATTACTTAATTATGTGAAAGGCAAAAATAAAATGGTAAAAAAAGTTAGTTACATGCGTCGCTGTTCACCTACCTTTGGCCGCACATAGCGTTCCGGTTCGTGAAAAAGCCCATTTCCAGCACTGCTTATAAGTCGCTTTTATTTAAATAAAACGTCTTGTCAAACTTACAAAAAAAATCCACATCGTTTTGAAAGGGAGGGGGGTAAAATTTTAGCGGGCAGTATCTAATATACATATATATTTGGGCTAGTGGTTTTAAATTATTCTAAATAAACCGAATTTACAGGGGTGCCTCACAACATTGTTTTAATGGATCCCCCGCAGTTACTCCCTCGTCCTATGAAAATCCGTTACAATTTTCAAAATCCATTCCGAATGAAAACGTTTTTCAAGCGACAAAGAAAATAAAACTTCTAGAATATTAAGATGAAACCGAACTTTTTCCTGCGCCGGAACCGTGGGAAACCGCTTCAGCAAGAAGACCAGTAATCGATTCGGGTCGACTTGAAAAATGTAGAGAAAAGCATTGGATTAGAGATCCTTCGGATGAGAAAAAAAGAAACTATGTTGATCTTCAAAGTGTAATAGAAATAGACAACAGTAATAAAATGCTAGAAAGAAGTAGCAGATCAGCTGCTTTATTATCCTGTGATAATCAAATGGGGTTCATTGCAAACACCGACGGTATTTAAATGATTCCTATACAAGAAACATTTTCAGAACAGGTCGTGATCCATAATAATGATTTTAATTTAGATGAAAATATTGCAGAAATGTTAGATATTAACAAAGAAAATAAAAGCAAACAAGAACGTTTTGAAAATCCTGATTCCAGTGATATTGAAAATAAGAAGACTGAAAATAAAGACTTGATAAAAACCAAGAAAACATATACCAATGAAAATAAGAAGACTGAACATGAAGAATTAAAAAAAGCTAAGAAAACCAAATGTTATATACCACAATTACTTGAACCATGCAAAAATAGTTGTAGACAGAAATGTTATAAACGACTTAATGAAGAAGGAAGGAAAATAATTTTTAAGTTATGATTTAAATTTTAGAGAAAAAAGACTGTTTCTAGATAAGTATATTGTCAGAAAAGAAATTAAGTATAGAAAGGTCGACGCTGATGTACCGAGAAGATTTTCGATATCATATAATCTACCACATGTTAAAGAGCTACATCCAGGAAATAGTTTGTTATATTCCCAGCCAGAAACCAATATTCAGTTGCAAGATTTGCCTATCGTGAATGCAGCCAGTGATGAAACACAACAAGAAAATTCATTGTCAAATCTGCATTTTGCAATGAAAAACATCATATTGGTTTGTAAAAGCATGTTTATGAATACTCTTGGCCTAAGATCCGACTCTATAATTACCGATTACCTAAAGAGAACTACCAATGATCTACCAATAAGCCTAAAAGATAAAAGAGGCCAAAAGAGGGCTGAGGCGTTAAAAGTAATAGCGGACAAAAATTACGCAGATGTAAAAAAACACATCGATTCCTACTACCCACAAGTTTCCTATTATAATTTAGAGCATAGCCCAAATAGGAGGTATTTACCATGTGATCTGACTATTCGTGAAATGTACAAAGACTTCTTATCAAAGTTTAATAAAATAAGTTACGAAACCTATAGAAAAATTTCTGAAAAAGAAAATATAGGTTTTGCATCACCTAACCAAGATGAATGTGAAATGTGTTCCACATATAAAAACCATGTTCACGAAAATAATATGCCAACCACATCAGGTGAAGAAGTTGAAAAAGCTGGACAGGAAGAATATAGAAAAACAATATGTGACATTTGCAAGAAATACGATCTTCATAAAACTCGATACACCATAGCAAGAAAATAATATAATGGGGACTCGAACAATAAGTGGACTAATGATTTTGAAATTTACTCAGTTGATATGCAGAAAGTTTTAATATTACCGAAAAGGACCATAAAAAATTCGTTTTTTGTCAGCAGATTGGTTGTCTTTCATGAAACGTTTGCTAACTTACAAGCAGCAAATGAAAATAAATGTGTGCCTTGGCATGAAGCTATTAAAGGGCGAAATGGACCAGACGTTGTATCGGCATTTTACAATGTACTAAAAAGGCTTAACAACGAAACAAGGCATGTAATATTTTGGACAGACAACTGTACAGCCTAGAATAAAAACTGGACCCTTTTCACAGCTTGTGTTTTATTTGTTAATCAAGAGTGGGGACCAGAAAGCATCACATTCAAATATTTTGAGTCTGGTCACAGTTTCATGAAAGCTGATTCCGTACATGACCTTATTGGTAAAAAATGGAAACATACTCCGGAAGTTTTGGATGACGAAGACTTAGTTAATTTAATTGAATCCTCAAATAAATTAAATAGAGTTATTAATTTACGGGCCGAAGACTTCTTGGAATTCGAAAATGGTTGTCAGGCAAGAAAAAAAGGATTTGAGTTACCAAAACTTAATGATATAAAGTGTGTTCAGTTTGGGAAAGGCTCCAAGAAACTCTTCTTTAAACCTGAACTTGAAAATGAATCTTTTTCTGAAGTGTCTTTTTTAAAACCAAAATTTAAATTAGACTTTCCAAAACAAAATAAAATAGATAGAGGTATAAACCAAAAGAAAAAAGACATTATTATTAAAGAGCTTACTCAGTACATGCCACCAAGAAAACAGATTTTTTGGAAGAATTTGCCAAGTAGAGAGGATGTTGAAGATTTAGGAGTTTCCACAGCGCAATCTTAAACCCGAGCCTATTACGAGTTTAATTAAAAACAAAAGTCTAACTATTTTTCTTGAAGCTTTTGTTGTTTTTTCGAATTAAAATTTTATGTTTTCTAAGTATGTACAAGTAAATAATATATGTAGATATTTTACTTTTTTAAATAAGCATGAGTTTTTTCTCTGTCGTCATGCAGTGTTTTAATAAAGACATTTGAGAAATGAAAGACTTCTTAATCTATTTATCTAAGTTTTCTATTGCTTTTCAATTTGTAATAAAAATTATAAATCTACTTGCTTGATTTTTTCCTTGTGTTTGTGAATTTTCTTCATGAAATAGTAATCATGTCGAGTTACGTCCTTTTAGGATTGCATATTAACGCGATTGTTGGATTTAGTAACTCAAACACTATAAAAAACATAGACATTTAGTAAAATTGTCTTATATTTACTCATACCCATAAAAACACAAAAACAAAACATTTAAGTAAAAAAAAAACAACTTTGTATGACGATATTTAAAAAAGTGATTGAAAAAACCATTTTAAAATAAAGAAATCGCTCTAGCCAAAACCTTTAGATTTAGAGTTACTTGATTCTTTCTTTGTAGGGCGGTCGTCGGCACTCTCTTTGAAAAAATTGTTTTTGGTGTCGACTATATATATATATATATATATGTATAACGACATAAGAAAGTCAGCACAAGGGTTACAAATCTTTACTCATGTTTATATTACCATCCTCCTCACAAACAGTGAAAAATATCTAAATTAAATTACTTGATGTCGAAATAATTTTGCCACTAAAAATGATAGGTATTTAAATTAGAAAATATTGTTCTCTTATAATTTACAACATGTGAAATTTTTATATAAAAAAACAGCATATTGGAATATATTTTATCTAATTAATTAAATATTATTTCTTAACTCATCTATCTAGAATATGAATTTTTAAGGACACCATGACATCTTTATTTCTGTCCCATTTCATTTTAAAATATAACCTTTATAATAGGACAATGTCTTTTAGGCTCTGATGTGAACTTACCAGTAATAACATATCTTCGTTTAAAGCCATCTGTAATATGCTGTCACAGATTACCGCCTATCAGATGCGAACCGTTCCGATACGGCGCAGGACTAGATTTAATTTTCTTGGATAGACGACCGCCTTATAATTTAGTATGTCGACACATTGAAAATAAGATTAGCATGAGATGCGATATAAAAAAGCGCTATTAGTTTAGACAAGACAACTTCGAGAACAATTTAACATACCTGGATTTAAATGTGTTTGTGTGTGTTATTCGTCAAGAACGGGAAAGGGAGCTGTTTTTTTTTCATTCTCCTAATGACCCCTCGAGGTACATAAGTTTTGTGAAATCTTTTGTCTTTAGAAACAAATACTACTATTAAGAATTTACGCAGTCATTAAAATCAAAAAGTGTTTAGCCCTGTGTTGCAAAATTTAGCAACAATTTTTAAATATTAATAACTTGATTGTTATTTTGAAGCTTTTATCTCTGACTACCTATTTATTTGCCAGTTTTTCTCTTTAAACGTATAATTTTTATTACGTTCATATGACAATGGTTATTAAAAGGAAAAATTACTAACTATTAGTCCCACTGAATTACACAAATTTCAAATATGTATTTGCTAGATTAATTATTTTTAATGACTCCAACACACAAAAATATATGGATTAGAATAACTTTTATTTCAAATTGCGGCCACAAAAACTAAGGTTTTGAAGATATTACTTAAATGGTTCTAAATAACATTTTTTGTACCTAAAATATAACTTATAAAATATGTAAAAGATTGGTCACATAATGCTTTATAACATAAATATATACTGGTAATTATTTTTTATACTGCTAGCCATATTTGCTTATATAGGCACATTATGTCGCTAAACTACTTAATAACCGACCGAAAAGCGTCTAACCACAGTGTTTTTCTTTTGTTTTTTTTTTAACAGCATGTTCGGTTAGCCCAGGTTCTTTTAAGAGTTGCACTTTCAAATCAAAACAGTAAAATTACGTACTGGTTTGTACCTGGGCCTGTTCGAATTTTACACATAAATTAAAACCTTATGATATGGCTGAAAATTGAAGATTGCATATTTAACTTTAATTTTTATATGTGGTCATTCAAAATATATCAGTTTATTAATTTTGACAAAATTTTACTAATAATATGCCAATTGTATTAAAACCTTATGATATGGCTGAAAATTGAAGATTGCATATTTAACTTTAATTTTTATATGTGGTCATTTAAAATATATCAAGTTATTAATTTTGACAAAATTCTACTAATAATATGCTAATTGTATTAAAAATTTACCTGTATATTTTCAAGATATCAAAAATTATACGAAAAACACATAGTTGTAAATAATTTTAATATAAATATTTTTCAAAATATTTCCTCATTTTATTCGATTCCATGTAACTTGCTCTCGCAAACTCGTAGACACATCATTTTTGTCTGTTGTTTCATTAATAAGGTTAAAAAGAAAACACAGCTCTTAAAAATAGTTTATGATAAAAAAATGGAGAAAAGTGCATGAAATATAGTTTTCTTAAACTTATTATCCGTGTGTAAAAATTACAATAAAACAACATTTTGAAATATTGACTATTAGTTTTAAAAAAAGTTTAAAGTCTTATTAAATTTTTGTAGCAACATTATTTTAATGAAAACAATATTTTAATTTATTTGAAACGGCCTCTTTTTGACAAACCTTCTCCTTCCTTCGGGGCTTCAGATCCGGGCGACGTGCTATATGGTTCTCCTGAATTAAATATTTAGAGTAATTGGAATTATCCTTATGCTTCCTATAACTAAATGTATGCTCATTAATTCTTTTTTAAAACGTTCGGTTTGTTTGTTCCATACAATCTTTTAGTTTAACTTATAAACACCGGATTTATTCTATTTTCGTCTTATTGTATTTGATATATCTACTGAGGCGGTTGTCAAACAGGTGTCTTCATTTACTTAAATTACAATTACTAAATATTCATTTTTAAAGCGAACTACTAGTATAATGTTACAAAACAACTAAAATTAACATTTTAGTTGTTTTATAACCTTATACTACCTACAATAACAACAGGACTCGAAATGATTGTGTCATTTAAAAGCATCCTTTCGTCATAGTACATAATTAAGTATTAATAAAATATTAAATAAAAATTTAAAAAAAAATTTCTTGGAATTGAATTATTTATTTACTTATGAGGTTAAAAAATATTCCCCAAGGCTGTAAGGAATAGAAAACATTAATTTTAATATATTACACCTCTACATACAATAAAATTAAATACAAAAACTTTCAGTTGCATTCTCTTCCTTTGACGTCCAACTTCTTTGTAGCTTTGCCCCAACTTCCATGAGTCTTGCTGGTGAGCTGACTGACCAGGATTTGGATTCAATATCTTCTTGGACAAAAAAAAAATGGTTTAATACTGAATCCTGAGAAGAGTCAGATGTTGATTGGTTCGCCTTATTTTCTGCAGGACGCGGTTGGACTAGGTCTGGGGATCGATGGACGTGAAATCCCTTGTAGTAGAGTTATTAAGAGCTACTTCTTGATTCTATATAAATTTAAAGATCTACTAGATGAGAATACAAAGAAAATGCTAGTCAACTCTTTGGTTTTGTTTCATTTTCATTATGCAGATGTCGATTATGGACCTTGTTTGCTGAATGAGAGTCGCATGAGGTTACAGAAAATGCAGAACTTTTGCATCCGTTTTATAACTAAAGTTCAAAGATATTCTCATATCACCCCGTTTTATGAAAAGCCAAACTTGTTCAAATTAAAGGAGATGAGATTTGTTCTGTTCATCTGTTTTGTGTTCAATGTGACCCACTCTCAGACTCCAAAGTATTTAGCTGAAAAATTTAGCCTACGACCGAAACTTTTCGGACAGGCTTCTCTTATCTTGCACCTTATGCCCACAACCAAATCACAAGACTATTGTCAAGCTTGACTTCTAAATCCAAGCTCACTGTGAAACGAACACTGAAGCAGGAGATCAGACAAAGTTTAATAGCTTTTAATCTGAATATGTCTTAATTAATGTTTTTTTTGTGTTTTTTCCTCTTAATGTTTTTATCTATTTTGACATTTGGGGCCTGCCTGGTTGTTAATACCACTATCTAGTATACCTTGTCCTTTTGTGTAATATTGACTGTATTTTTTTGATCTTTACACAATAACTGTTTTTTGTATTTGAATTTGAATTAATGTCCGTCTTTTTTACCTCATTCAATTATTACATGTCACGCCGACGAAGAATATTAAATTTTCGCATCTGATGGCTAATCTGTGATACTATTTTAATAGTCGTAAAAAATCAGATTTTCATCAGTTCTGGCGCATACGATGTTTTATCAAGAACCCATCGAATTACCTATTTTTTAGTCGATATCGTTAATGAGCATTACACAAAACTGATCATAGTGCAAGGATGTTTTTTTTTGTAAGACAATTTTTGCAACTGGCTAAGTGCACGTTGTTAAATAGGTTAAATTTTATTTTAAGTGCAATAATATTGGTCTAGTCCAGGAAACAGAAACATTTTTAGGCCTGACCTCGGTAAAATTTGAAAGTAGGCAAGTTTTTTTCAATTGTAGTTTTCTGAGAGCTCTTTTGAACTAGCAAAATTTTACATTGCTAGACCCACCGCAAGTTAAAAAAATTAAAAAAAAAATGCAAAAATTTATTTTGTCTACCAAAAGAGGGTTTTTCAAAAAACATGGGTCATCGCTTATTACGATATTCTTTGACATAAAATGAGAAAAAATGTTACATAAATAAAGGACCAAAACAGCATTTTTCTCAAGATATAGGGCGTTAAACGATTATTAAATTTAAGTAAAGTAAGAACACGTACAGAAATACATTTGTAAGAGACCAGCGGCGTACAAGTGACTATGATTATGAGTTTTTATTATGGTAATTATTATCTGATTAACTCCACACAAAAATACTGAACCTTATCAACTCAAAATTCAAGTAAATGTATTAAAGAGTGCATAGAACGGAAGCTTTCACGCCTTTGGTCAATTAAGAAATCATGGTTCTTGGGATTAGACCGTGTCAAATTGGCATTACTATCCGACGTTTGGCCTTCGATTGCACGAGGCATCTTCAGGGATCTTTACATATTTTAAGAGGTATTGGAAAAAATATGTTTGCAACTTTTTGCATTTTTTTTACTTGTGAAGGGTCTAGAGATGTTGACTAGTTCTAAAGGGTTCTTCTATCCACAATTAAAAAAAATTCCTGCTTCCTAATTATCTTGAGGTCTAGGCCTCTAGATACTGGACTATTAAGGTTTGTTCAGAGGCTAAAACCATTGCCAACTCTTTTAAAGTTAAAGACAAATGCATGAATTATACAATTTGACATTTTTGAATCATATAAAGTTTAAATATTTTAAATGTATTTCAGTGCATGTATGGTTTTTATCAAGTAATGTATTATAAATATAGCGAGCAGTATATTTTTTGAATATAGTAGTCAAGTGGTTCTATGCATATTAAATTTCCTAGTAGTTTATGTTAAATCAGTTTATTAATAGTTAACCTAATGCGAACATGTTTCTAATAGGCGATATCAAATTTGTCGACACCAAGTAATAATAGCGCACAACTTCAACCTTCTAGGAGAAACAGTGTTAGCATGCCATCTCCAAATACTCTAGGGTAAGTTTAGAGTGCATCATTTCATCAGAATACCTAGGACGCTGTTAAATTATATTGTAAATACTTTTATTAAAATAAAAAGTGACATCCCGTCGAAATTTGACTGTATAGCTTTAAAATTACATCTGAAAACTATAAAATAAATTTGGTTTTAAATTTGTGTAAAAGTAAATATCTTAGAAATGGAAAATTTTACCTCAAATTAACATTTACTTAAAATTTGCCTTCAAGATATCTGTAAGACGTTTATCATAAAGCTCAAATTTCGTCGAGGCGCTTTAAGAACTGGCTAAGAAATTCTATACACCGCAATGTTGCCATCTTATTGATCTTAAGAGCAATTTCCCAATTTAACTTTAAGATGCCTTTTTATTACATGCGAAAACTGTAATAAGAATAAATATGAAATTGTGTTCATACGTCTGTAACTAGATAGCTTTAATCTAAAAAAATTATCCAAATTGGTCAAATGGGAGCTGTTGGCTATTGATTTTGTAAGTCGGTTTTTAGGACTTTCAACAATACAAATTCCATATTCTTATGCTATAAATATAGTTTACGTTTAAATTTAATTTCTGGTAATTTTATTTTTTGTCTGAAACCATTTCTTTGCTATCTTTTGTTCGCATTTGGCTTGTGAATAAGCATAACTATTATTAAATTGTGAATAAACAACAAGTTGAAGGACCGAAACTGCTGGATTCTAACTTTTTTGATATAAAAAAAAAAAAATTTTTATATCAAAATAGTATCTCTAAGGTTTATCTCATGTTTAGAAAAATGTAAAACATTACAGAACAAAACTTTAGTTAGTGTCTGATTACTCCTACCCCTTTTGAAGAATATAAAATATATTTGGCAATTTTTGCGCATAACTAGGATAAAAGTGTAGAGAAAATAAAACATTATTTGGGCCTAAAATGTAACTAAAAACTAGGGATGAAATAGAATATACATAAATATTTCCACCGCTATGAAAGACATATATGAGTAGTTTTTCTTTTATACTTAATATATACAATGTCCTTAAACTATATAGAAACAGTTGACTATTTTCAAAAGTAGGCAAGAGAGCTGGCAAAAAATGTTAAATATTTTGAAGATTCCCGAGAAACTTATAAGAGACGATGGCTTCCCTGATATTCATACATTTAGTAGAGCATTATCTAATTCTCTCATTTTTAGAAATTATCGACTGTTTCCGTACATAACAGAGATCCCGTATATTAAATCTTAATTTCAAACGAAAAGTTTTTGGAGAATTCCTAGTCTTATAAATTTTGTATACAGTAATTTTATAAAGAAAAAATGTGTGTTGCTTTTTAATTTAATTTACTATACTTGCTAATAGGAGCTTAAGCAATGCAATTTATTATAGTTCTATTAGGAGCATAAGTTAGGAAAACTATTTTTTTACGTTTTTAACTGTTAGTCAGGAGTCGTTTTCAGTTCTAATACTTTAGATATTAATTCCGTCGATATCATCCTCATTTTTGTCCCAATTATGCACAAAATTTTCTTCTAGTAGGCACTTGCGGTTCGTTATATTGCTCAATATCAGTACCACTTACATTAATAAAAATACCCACGGTTCAAACCAAAAAAAAATTACGTGTAGTAGCAATTTGTTTTAATACTAAAGATATTACAAAACATGACAAATATCTAGACAATCCAAAAAAGAGATGGTTTGGTAATTTAAGCTATATGAAGAATATATTTTTATAGGGTTAATAATACAGCCCAGTCGAGAACACCTGAAACACCGTCACCGGGCTCACCAAGTCAAAGGCTCTCCTTGACACCACAGTCACCAGTACCACCACAGTCTCCTAGAATATATTCTCCAACCGCTCAGCAAGGTTATAACCCATTTATTTATGGAAACGACGTAGATTCCGTTGATGTAGCCACTAGAGTAGCAATGGTGAGAAATGTTGGACAATAATTAATAAATAAATTGATACATTAATGGCTTTAAACTGATAAAAAACCTATATGGCATTATATCGAAATAAAAAATAGGTTATTTGAATAATTATGTGTCAATAATATTTTTATATAGCTAACGAAATATTGCAGAGGTCAGAGCTGTCACAAGTAGGGGAGAGTGCTGAACCCAGGGACAACGTTTACAATTCATTTACTTAATACTTTTATTAAAAGTTTGGATTATTTTCATAAATACTTCCAGAACAAATGATTTATTAACGATTTAAAAAACATTTTTTCTGGCCTCAAATGTACCTTTTTGTTTTTAAATTTTGAGATTTTTAATGCGTTGTTCAATGTCCCTTAGTGCAGTATAGGACTAGCAGTAATATTCCTAGAGACAATTAATATACCAATAGGCCACACGTTAATATTTTTTTCAAAACATTATATTTATTAGAAAACATTTAAGTATAAGACATTGCTTTTAAAACATTAACCACACTTGTAGGTATTAAAAAACATTCCAAGCTATAAAACTACAAAAGAACATAACCTTTAGAATGTGCACTTAGAAATAAATTTAACATCTTAAATATTTTAAGCAACTAACTTCAATGGTACAAACAAATAAGAACAAACTTTCTTTTCTTTTGAAACATGAATATTTTAGTAAGTTATTTAACTCCTATTATAGTTCCCAAAATCCACGGAAAAATGAAGAAAGTTCTTACTTCGGGTCGTCCCCCCAACAGGAACTGGTGGCTGCAACTTAGATACTATATCATCTTTACACACCGCAAATATCTTACTTCCTAGTTTACAGGAAATTGTCCGTCTTTTGCATTTTTGTCAAATATTTTACCTCAAAACCTTGACAACGATCATCTGGTTTATTAATTACATTTGCAACAATGGGAACATGGCCCATTGTGGGTGTTATTTTACTGGGAACAGTAGTCGGCTTTTCCAGTTGGTCCAAAGTCTGGTGAGATTGTGTATTTTTCGCCACAATTTGTTGTTGTAGCAGTGTTTTTAAATTTCTGATCAAAAAAGTTGACGACAAACTATCATCGACAGGTAAAGGTTCATTTGTATCATTTGGCAACGGAAGATCTGTTACAAAGGCTCATCAAAAACATTTTTATTAAATGGAATGATTCCGGAAATTTTAAAACCACTCACGATGACTTTTGGCGTAAAAGCTAGTTCGTATGCTCTACAGCAGTTTCAGATGCATCGTAAATTGTTACAGGTTTACCCTATACCCTATATGGTAATACCTCTTAAATGGTTCAAATACCGAACGGTTCAATAGCTGGAGTTTGTGACTTGTATGATGAGGTATTGTCACCAAGTATAGGCCAGCTTCTTTGGCTCTGTTAATTACATTGTCGTAGATTAAAACATGCGGTTCTTGCAAAGATGGTTTTGCGTGTCCTAAAAAATGTTCGATAAATAAAAAATCGATCACCCACTTGAGTTAGTTGCTCCAACCGAACCTGGGCTAGCACCCTTCAGCATGTGCTGCTTTAAGTATACCGACCGAAATACAAAGATTGGTGGTATGGCATTTCCCACACTATTTACGGAGGCCACTATTGTTACGTCCGATCAACGCTTTCCTGACATCATGGTTCCAATCTGTTTGGCTCCTTTAGCGGCAAGTATTTTTGACGGGATGTGAACAGTAGAGCACCCTCTTTCATCGGCATTCCATATTTGATGGGGTTGAAAGTTTCCTTTGCTTAAAACCTATTTATAATTAAAAAAGAATTCAGCTACTGTTGTTTTGTTGAAAGCCGTTGCCAAACTTGTAGCTTCAGGTTTTCGCAAAAAAAATCTCAGGATGGCGTTCGCGAAACATGCGGGGCCAACTAACTCCAGCAATTTTATGTTTTTCCCAGGTAGGTACATTTTTTTGGTTAGCATGGGCAGAGTCATACGCTAATTTTCTAGTCTGGTGAGTGGTCAGCCACAATGAAGGTAAGCAGCTTGCTTTAAATAATCAGCTAACTGTTGCTCTTTTTCAGATGCAATTATTCGATGTTTGTCAAACTTGGGATTGTAAGAAAATTCGGTCAATTCATTAGTTTTTTTTTCACATACCGACCTATTGCTGATTTTGCAACCCCATACTTATCTGCGCCTCTCGAAAAGCTGCTACCTTCATAGCCTCTTTTGACGGAATTGTTCTTGTTTTTTCTCTTTTACTGCGCGGCATGATCAGGTCAAGTCTAAATAAAAAGGCTGTTATATTGCACTTTTTGTCCTAATAAAATAAATATTAAGCATGTTGTTGTCCCTTGGTACAAAAATACTGTTATCAGAAACGAAAATTGTTATTTAAGGTTAGAGTGACATGAGAGCCGCAAATTATTGTTAAAACATTAATAGTACTTGAAAGATAGGGTACACACCTTCAGATCAATTTAAATCATATAAAGTTTAGAAACACAAACACTCGTAAATTATGATATTAACTTTACACTAGCCCAACAAAATTTATGATTTGTGTTCACATGAAAACCAAGCGATTAACTGACAAGCGCGCGGAAATACTAAAAGGCATACACTGTTGCCACTTTAAAATATTTATAAAGGAACTCCTGATTATTTTAGTTTTGCTCGAATTTACTTTGTCCCCTGGTACATTCATCCCCAGGTACAGCACTCTCTCCTACTAACAAAATGTATTTGAAGTACGGGGTGTCCCAAATTCGAAGGTGACCATTGGGATCTTGGAAACCGTAAGAGATACGAAAAAGTTTAAATTATGGCAAAGTTGCGTATTTTGGTGCTCAATAAAATGCCGTTTGGAAATTGAAAAAACTCCGACTAATTTCGGAGATAACCGAAAAAAACCGAAAGTTCAAATTTTTTTATTTTCTGCTGACTTTATTTAAAGAGATATTACAAAACAAATTGCACTTTTTCATTGCCACTTTTTTAGTTTTTTAAAGTGGCGTTATTACTTTTTTGATTTGACGTTTCGGTTTTTCGGATCCATCATCAAGTTCATTTTTTTAAATACGGACCTGGATTTTTTATTTCAAATTTCGAAAGAGCTCGAAATTCTAAGCACAACAATATATCGCACATATTATTTTAATCAATTATAATACTCTAAAATTGGTAAAAACATAATTTATATTTAAAATACGTTAAGGTGGCTATGAAACAATAATAAATCCATGAAATTATTATTTTAAGTTACCATGGAGATTTATACTGACGTTTACTAATATAATACTCATTGTAATGTTTTTTTTTTAACTGTAACACACAGCTATAACGCGCCAACGTTGTAGCAACCGTTTAATAGAACAACACAAAAATTGTTTGTAACCTTTATTTAGAAAAAACTAAAGCTAGGTATATCAGAAGTGACAACATAAATAAACAAACTTATCGAATTTTTAAAACTAAAGTATACAAAAATAATTACATATTATAAAAGGTATTCAAACTGAAAACCCTGTGCTTCAATGCATTTTGCTGCAAGTCTACGAATTTTTAATATCGCCCGTTGTATGGTTCTAGCAGGAATGGCTCTAACCTCCCTAATTAAATTTTCTTGAAGTTGGTTAATGTTATCGGGTATATTGCGATATAAACGATTTTGTAGAAACCCCCATAAGAAGTAATCCAACGGATTAAGATCAGGACTTCTCGCAGGCCATCGCACAGGTCCAGTATTTCCGATCCATTTATTTGGAAACAAGGCATCTAAAAATTGTGCAACTTCAAGTCCATTATGCGGTGGTGCACTATCCTGCTGCCACCACAACTGTCGCAAAATATTTAGTGGCTCGTTTTCGAGCAGTTCAACAACGTTTTCTAATATTAATTCGCGATATCTATTTGACGTTAGGGTACCTTCATATATTATTGGACCTAGAATTTTATTGCGCCACATCCCGACCCATACATTGAAAGATACTCTTCCTTGTGCTCTTACTTCCTGATGTTGATGAGGGTTATCTACCGACCAATAATGCTCATTATGTCGGTTAAAGATTCCATAAGTTGTAAAATTACACTCGTCAGTCCAAATTACCTTAGATAAAAAATTGTTATCTTCCTCACATTTATTTTGAAGCCAGTTACAAAAATCCATTCGTCGGATATCGTCACCTGGTCTAAGTTTTTAACTAAGGTGAATTTTGTATGGTCGATACTTATTGGCTTGTAATGTGCGCCATATTCGCATTCTAGGTATTTGCAACTCATTTTCGTAAAACCTAGTTGACCCCCTAGGAGCATTATTGACCTTAAATGAAAAAAAAGTATAAGATATGAATTTAAATTAAAACTTTATTATTTTACCGTATTAATGATGTTTTCCTCTTCATTTTCATCAACTCTACGACCATATTTATTTCTAGGTTTGTTAAAGCTTCCAAATTGTAACAAGTTGGTATCAAGTTTAGCAAAATAATTTTCATGAAGCTGTCTTCGCTCGGGATACTGAATAAAATATTCTTGACTTGAAAGTCTAGAGTTTCGATTTAATTTGTAATAAATTCGTAGCATATCACGTTTTTCTAATTTGGTAAACATTTTTTATTAGTTATAACGCACAATAAATAATAAAAACGATAAAAGAAAATGTCACTGTAAATCACCATAGTAACGTAACTCAAAATAATAATCAGATGTTTTTTTTTGTTTCATAGCCACCTAACGTTTTTTAACATTAAATTTTGTTTTTATTAATTTTAAAGCCTTATAATTTATTGAAATAATATGTGTGATATATTGTTGTGCTTAGAATTTCGAGCTCTTTCGAAATTTGAAATTAAAAATCCAGGTCCGTATTTAAAAAAATGAACTTGATGATGGATCCGAAAAACCGAAACGTCAAATCAAAAAAGTAATAACGCCACTTTAAAAAACTAAAAAAGTGGCAATGAAAAAGTGCAATTTGTTTTGCAATATCTCTTTAAATAAAGTCAGCAGAAAATAAATAAAAAAATTTGAACTTTCGGTTTTTTTCGGTTATCTCCGAAATTAGTCGGAATTTTTTCAATTTCCAAACGGCATTTTATTGAGCACCAAAATACGCAACTTTGCCATAATTTAAACTTTTTCGTATCTCTTACGGTTTCCAAGATCCCAATGGTCACCTTCGAATTTGGGACACCCTGTACAAGTACGAGTACGAAATACTTTCGAAATTAACAGCACAAACCAAGTACTTTCAAATTTTAAAAGTATTTGAAATATGAAATAGCTGGTAATTGTTCTCGATTTTTGTCAAGTGGAGTAATTCAAGTACTTTGTATTTCAAATACATAGGTACTTTAAGTAAAAATTGAAGTACTTAAAAGTATTTCAAGTACCAACATATGTAGGAAAATATGAAAAGTTCATTTTAAATTGGTGAATATATAATTTTTAAGATACATTTTAGAATCAACAACCAAACTGTCAGATTGCCGTGGAAATTGGCTCCAAATAGTTTGGGATTCTTACTTATAAGAGGCATATTTTGGTACCATCACTTTGGAATATGTACTTATAATTTTTTGTTTCTTATTATAGTGTATCTAAAGTCAACTGAGACAGCGGAAAATTTGGGGTACGCTCAATTTACTACACCACTTATATCAAACAAATTAATTTTTATTCAGTTGACAGGTCCCCGCACAAACAGCGGACCTTCGCGACACGGTCACTGTGGACTCATTATAAAATTTGTGGGCGGAGTATTAGAGTTAAGCGCTTTAATTGGTTATATAAGTAATCAGTTGGTTAGATTTTTGTAGACGTTGATTTAACAAAAAATGCACAAAAAAGATGTGTTAAAATATTTGCGTCGCCTGCCCTTGTTCAGAGATCCCGGGTCAGTGTCAATGCCGTAGAATAAAAATTTGCTTTTATTCTATTCAATGTTTTTACTTGCCTTGTAAAAGGGAAGTATTGTAATCGTGAAAAAATTACCCTTCGAGTTTTTTTCTGATCTTTACGTTTCAGGGTCCCTACATAAACATTTTTTGTCAATTGCGTCGGTCTGTCTGTGGATCCGTCTGTTCCCGGCATAGCTAAAAAACTACTTATCCGATTGGCTTCAAATTTTACATATGTGTTACATATTGGTAAAAATCGAATATGGCAAAGCAAAATGGCAGAGTAGTGAAATGCAAAAAAAAAATTATTACTAAAAAACTATTAACCCAATTTGCCTAAAATTTTGCACAAAAACCAAGTATTATATAGAAAACAACTGATAATATTTTGGTATGAATCCTAGATGTTGGAACAAAATGGCCGCTTAATAAAATATTTAAAAATTCAGCATGAAAAAAATACTTAATTTAATTTTCAAATTGTGTGCCATAACTAATTGTGGTATAGAGAAGAACTACTAAAATTGTGGTACTAATTCAAAATGGCGGAACAAAATGGTAGCAAAATACAATATTTGTAATCGCAAAAAATCAATTTCTCAGGTTTTAGATATTTTCAGGTTTTAGCGCCTCTAGATGCCCAAAAATATGTTTTATCAATTCCGTCAGTCCATCTGTCGGTTTGTCTGTCTGACAATTCGCGACATTGCTTAGAAAGAACTCATCAGATTGACTTGAGATTTTAGTCAAAAATTGAGGGTCATATGGAGATGACCTGGTAATAAATATTTTGGTAAAAATCCAATATTGCAAAACAAAATGACGGCCTGGTGTATTATTAGTAAAAACCACTTATTATCTCAAGTTTTGTACAAAAATCAAGTAGTATTATGTAGAAATTGGCGAAAATATTTAAAAATTCAGCCTGAAAAACAACTTAACGAACTGATTTCAAATTGTGTGCCATAACTAATTGTGGTATAAAGATGAACTAGTAAAACGGTGGTTCGAATTCAAGACGGCGGAATAAATTGACAGCCAAATAAAGTATTTGTAACCGTCAAAAAACTCTCAGGTTTTACATATTTTAAGGTTTTTGGCGTTCCTAGATCTCAAAAAAATACGTTTTATCAATTCCGTCGGTTTGTCTGTCTGTATGTTCGCGACATAGCTTAAAAACTACTCATCAGATCAACCTGAAATTTTGATCAAAAATTAAGAGTCATATGGGGATGACATGGTAATATTTTGGTAAAAATCCAAAATGGCAAAACAAAATAGCTTCCTAGTGAAATGTTAAAAAAAACTATTAAAAAACCAGTGATCCAACTTATAGTATTATGGTAGAAATCAACCGGTAAATTTCTTGTACGAATACAAGATGGCGGTTCAAAATGGCGGCTTAATAAAGTATTCAAAAATCCAGCCTGAAAAACTATTTAATGGACTGATTTCAAATTGTGTGCCATAACTAATTGTGGTATAGAGATAAGCTACTAAAACTGTGGTTCTAATTCAAGATGGCGGAACAAAATAGCGGCCAAATAAATAAAATATTTCTAATCGTGAAAAATTCAGCCTCTCAGGTTTTACATATTTTAAGTTTTAGTTTCCCTAGGTGCCAAAAAGTATGTTTTATCTATTTTGTCGATCCGTCTTTCTGCCTGTCAGTTCGCGGCATAGCTTAAAAACTACTCATCAGAGTGATTTGAAATTTGAAAGATGCAATATGCAAATTCAAAAACTTCTCTAAACGATTCAATTCTTTACGAAGTATTTACCTCAACCCCTCAAAATCAAATAAGTTTTAAAATTGAAATATATATGCCCGATACCCTCCAAAATGACATATTACCTTCTCGATCTCTAACGAAACTTTCAATTTTCATCCCCTTCCTTTTCCCCTCTGTGTAATTGCAAAGTAAATATATTATCAAGTAGGTTACCATTGGAATAATCTCTATACCCATAAACCCATAAAAATACGTTTTATGCGATTTATTTACGGAGAATACATTTTTTTTTCATTTAGGCCAGCTATTTCGCCCCCATCCCCTGACCAGATCAAATGAAAAAACTAATTGAAAAAAATTGTTAAATGCGAATAAATAATGAAAAGAAAGTACTAATAATTAATCTGTTTTACAAAAATAATCACGCCGCCCATGCTTCGCAATGAAATCGCCGAGTGCTGACGGATATTTAGTTTTTAGGTTGCCTCAATTGACTTGACTTGACTGATAGCCGATGTTCGTTTTCTTTTTGGCGGAGTTAATCAAACTTTATGAAATGTGCGGAGTCGAATAAAAACAATATCAACAAAATCAAATTTAATGAAATACAAAAAATCATGCATGAAGGAGTAAAAAGAGAATATATAAAAAGAACATAAACATTTTAAAACTATTTATTAATGAAAAAACACTTTTGCAACTTGAAATTAAATACATAGTTTAAAATATTAATAATCATGACAAAAACATGAACAAACATAATAAACAAAATTATATATATTGTAAAAGTAATTTAATTATGCAAACATAAAATAAAATATTAAATAAGGTGCCACTTTTATTAACTATACTAATGCATAGAAAAATATGTATAAATATGCCGCACGGCCGAGAGAACGTGGGTACGCGAAGTTTTTATCGAAGTAATGAGAAACCTTTTTGGACATCTATTCTACTTACATCAACATAAGCCAAAATCAAAAGGAAACAAAGCGATTTATATATTAATTATTTCTTACCAAACAAATAGTGCTAAAGGTAAGGTGACACTTTAAAATTTATCCTGAAAACTTCTTATCTAATCTAGGAAGCGCCGTTTATTTTTGCGATGTTAGCCGCTTTACAAAACACGTCGGTTCACGACGGAACGATTAATATTCCTTCGCGGCAAAAAAGCATCGTAGATTTTTGCTAATAAGCTATCAGCAGTGACAAATGCAGACGGATTGCCTCTATTTGAAATACTTTTGGAGGCTTTAAAATACTTTTTCGTTACTTAAAGTACTTTTGGTAGTAAGTAAGTAGTATTTCAAATACCAAAATTTATTTAAATTACTTTTTCGAAGTATTTTACTTGAAGTATTGACCGCTGTGGCAAAGGCTATTATTACAATATTAGAACCACCTTAAAAATTAATTTTAATTTTACCAACAAGTATACATTGCATTTTATTACACATACATGTCTATGTAAAATAGTTGACAACACCCTTTCCGATCAATCAAATCGAGCACATGACAATAGAAAAGCAAGTAATAATTTTGTATGATTGCTTTAAATCGAAACAAATCCGCCTCCCTGTTATTATGTATATGGTAAAAATGTTTCAATCATATATTTTCTTTATAATTACTCCGCTGGCTAATATGACGACCGGTATTGAATTACACAACTACGGCATTGCAAGACCTATTCCAGGCAGGGATCATAGTAACCTTGTTATAACATTTGTGTAACGTGAGATAAAAATATATTAACAAAAAAAGTGTATGCTTAAATATTTTTTTTCGTAAAAACTGCATATGGGTGAAATTTTTATAACGGGACAATACCATTCAAGCACAATTAAAAAATCGTCATTTCGGAAACTTTCTAATTATCATAAAAAATATGTGCAAAAATGGATTTTCTTGTCTAATAATTAGGGAGAAGTAGTAAGGCAAAACACACTGTTCAAAAACATGAATGAAATTTGCTAATGTTTTAAGATTTAGTAAAAATTCTTACATTTTGTTGTTAGGAATTAGTTTTTTTTCATAAAAGGTGTTATAATTCAGATTTTTTCTAATTGCAAGGCTTTAACTTAAAAATATTCTTCTGTGTTATGTTCTAGGTATGGTTAAAATTTATAGTAGCGGATGACTGTTGTATATGCGGTTTTTTGTTAATATTAAAGTACATAAACCTGTTTCCGAAATGACGGCAATGTTGCCGACATGACGCTTATTAATTAAATAAGTTTTTAAAATGAAAATACACATTTTAATTTTAAATATGAATACAAAAAAAACAGAGTTATCTAAGGCGTATATTATAAAAAAGTTGATAATTATAAGCATACATTCTGCTGGGCGTGCTTTAAAATACAATGAATGTGGTATAGTCTACTGCAATTGCCACATTTGACACCTCCGACTGTTGCAGAGATACTGAACGTGCAAATAAAGCATAAGCCAGATTTGAGTTTCTCGTTGTGACAAAACTTTGTTGGTGGTATGATAATTTGCGATATTATATTCACTGATTTTGGTGTTTGGAAATCTAGCATATTGATTTAAGAAAAACTATTTATGGTATAAAAAATATAAAAAAAATAATGTTTTAATAAAAAGGATACTATCTGATGGAGCCGAATGTTCCGGAGATTCTACTTTGACTTTATCAAGGTGGCAAGACCTGTCTTCCTTAAAGTTATTTTTTGCTTGAATTTGTACCAAAGGGGGCTTTCGACTAAAATGCAAACATTTAGTTCCCATTTCGCACGAAAAGCAGGTCAATAAATCTGGGTTTTTCTTGGACCAAGTTATTTGGTGAGAGACATTATATTAGGGATACCAACACATTTTTTAGGCATCTCTTCCTTTGATGTTTGTATAAGTTCACTGCTGACCTCCCAGATTTCAATAGAACTTTTTTGTGACACATTCTTGACGAAAGATTCTGCTGACGATATATCTTTGCCAGATAGTACCAAGGAATCTGCTTTTCTTTTCAAAGCACCTCCGACACCGTCCATCGGACCCTTGCCATGGCCACTTGCACTATAATTCCAGCTAATTTCCTGTATATTTTTTAAATATTTGGGTATCTTAGAAATTAAAAAGAAAATATTAAAACGGTTTTTATATTGTGAGGTTGGACCATCTGAGAAAAAATGTAACTTAGGGACTGCCGGATATTCAGTGGAAATATTTACCAATAGTTTATCTAGGTGCGCCCAAACTGCATGACACTGGTGATCTAGATTGTCACTTACGGAACAGAAGCATTTACTTTTAAGTAAATTTGTTGAATTTTCTCGAAAATAATAAATTCCAGTGTGTAATGAAATTTGTTTTTTGGATGCTCCGAAATGCATTGTCTGTATTTTTGTAATTGTAGCATTTGGTTTTCCGTGATAAAAACGTGTTTGTGAAAATCGATAGCTTGTTTATTCAAAACTTCAAATATTTGTTTTACGCTAGAGGTCTTTTGAATCTTTACTGTTCTTTTGATTTGTTTTTTAATTTCTTTGATATATCTCTCTTCAGATTTAGTTTCCCACTGATAGTACCTTATTTCTTCCTGCAGGTTACCTTTAGCTTCATACTTTACACTGCAGACTTTTTCTCTGCAGTTAAAGCAACGCCTAAACATACAATAAATTTTTTTTGTGTCACACACTAGATCTTTTATTAGTTCCCTAGAATTTTTTGCGTTTATCAAATTCGCCTTTTGCAAGCTTGAAATAATGAAAGATATATTTTCGTGTTTAATACAGGCACAAGTATTTCTATCTTTATTTGGGGCTCGAATTATCCAAAATGTCTTGTATTTTAAGAAGGTTGTCTCTAAGATGTGAAGACCTCCACTGTCAATATACTTTTTGTGTACATTTTTTAGGGAATCCAGGAGAAGCCGTTTTTTTTGCCGGGACACATTTTAGAACAGCAATCTTTTTGTAGGAACACTTTAACGGATATTTGAATTCTTTCAGTTTTTTCCCTGCTTCTTTTTATGCTGTAATACTGATTAAACGGTAATATATTGCAGGGTTTGCTACTTACCTTGCGCGACATTTTGTATGAAACAATATCCGAAAAATCCCCTACAGCATTATATTTCTTCAATATTTTACCACTGATTAATTTAGCCGCAACTTGTTTTTCATTTTGAGTTTTCAGTTGTTGTACGTTTTTTCTTAACTGCGATTGCAATGCTTCTCCTAAAACAAGCCGTCTCTTAACTCCTTCGGGTACCGTAAATCCTTTTATTAGTGTGTTTATCTTTGTTGCTGGAGATAGAGTTTCAACTGGTAGTATCTTTTTCCTAGACTCTAATGCTGCAATTTTTAATTTTTGTCTCCTCTCTTTTTTTTGAGAATTTCGAAGTTTCTTCCTTAAGTCTTCTATAATCTTTTACGAGTTTTTTAATTTTCGATAACATTTAGCTCTATCACGTTTTACCTTTTTACGACCTCTTTGACTTTTTACTGAGTTGGGGGTTTTGGGTGACTCACTAGTTCTAACAAGTGGAATATCTTGATGCTCTTCATTGTCACTTGTCGGAGGTGAATTATCGTCTAAAAATGTTTTTATTACTAACAGCGACTTTTTATTTTTTCGGTACTTTAAACTAGATTTTTTCCATTTTTTTCTTATATTTCGCTGTTCTCTTTTACCAGGATCTTTAATTCTTTTTATACGGCCTTCCTCCTTCAGTCTCTTATATCTCTCTCTATCTTTTCGGCATTTTTCCTCTAATTTTTCACCGGTCATTTTAGCTCTAAACTTTTGAACTTGTGTTGTACTCTTTTCTTGCACTTTTGCCTTTTGTATTTTTTTGTCGGTTTTGTTTTTAGGGCATTTTTTACGATTTTATTTACTTTGGTTTGATTATTTGCGTCAGTCTTTTTTATCTTTAGGTATTCTTCGGTATTTCTTCGTTCTTATTTAAAATACTAGCTTGGGTCGTTTCTGTGTTCTTTTTTTCTGAGTTATTACTTTGATCTTTATCTGTAGATTCTATATGAATGCTATCTTCTTCCAACACCATATTGCGTATTTTTTGTTGTTTATTATTGTATGTAATAATCATACTCGTTGATGCTCGAATTTTGCGGTGAAAGTTTTTCTTCAGTAACTATAATCCGTTCTTATTATTTTCTAATGGCATTTATTCGGAAATAGTTTTTCCTTATTATTTCTACTTAGATTTGTTTTTTCTTTTCTTTTTTTTTTCTCTTATATTTTTCATTTTTCTCATAAGCGGCTTCGCGATCCTTTTTGAGCTTGATTTCTAGTTCCAATACTTTTTTAGGGTCCATCGAATTCTGAAATAATTTATAAAAAAAAAACCCGCACAAAAATATTTACAAAAGAAAGCATAATATGGTACATTCCAAACACGAATGAATCATAAGATTTAATATGGCCTTTAAAACATTAGTATTCCAAACAAAAATAAATCATAACACGTCTCACATACGTCATTCCGGAAACTAGACGTCAACCCGGAAACATTTTAGCCCTGTACAACTGTTTCCGAGATGATGTTTCCGAGATGACGATATTTCACAAAATGATTTACAGTGATCTTCATTATCGATCGAGAGACATCTAATTTTGAGGTTAGCTTACTGAACACCTGTTTTATTAAGAAAAAAATAGTAACTGCATTTAAATATACCATCTAATTAAGCCAAACCGTTTCCGAATTTATCTATATTAAAGGTACGCACAACTTTTTTCAATATTTCCTTGTTAATTGTAAAAAAAATACAACAATTTCCATAAACTTACCGACATGTTTTGATGAACAACACCACTCACTGTACTAAAATGTATTAAGGAGGGGATCTGAAGGTCTATATTTGCGGGAAATTTGAACTGAAGTGTGTGGTTTCCGATATGACGATTTTCATTCTGGCCATAAAATGTTTGATTATATCAAAAATATGATTTTATCTGGGAGATTTATAATATAACTTATGCAATATAGACTATTTAAGGAATGCATTGCTTTTTTTGCTTATTTAAAACGAGAAAGGTAATCAAACCAATGGATATGGAACTTTAAAATAAGAATTTGGACCCGTTTCCGAAATGACGATTTCGGCTACATAATGTAAAATTCATAAAAAGTATGAAGAATGTGATCTTATATATTCTATTTACCGGTTAGAATATTACCTTGGCTATCAAATAGGGTTAGATTCACTGTGTCAGATCTAGTAGTTTTTTGACGATCTCTTGGAACAGGCGATTGTCCCATTATAAAAATTTTACCCATATCCTGCAAAATTTAGCAATAGTATAGTTCAAAGGACCCTACATAAATATAGACGTATAAAAATTACTCCGGCTCACTATGGAAAATATGAGTCTGATTCATATCAAAAATCTATAACTTGTCTAGTCTTAGAGAATTTTTTTCCAAACATGCATGAAAATAGTAGGTGGTATAAGGGTAAAAGCTGTTATTCAACAAATATTGTTTCTCACACGTATTTATTTTTAACGTAATACATGGTTACTGGAAAAAAGCTTGCGAATTTTGCGTTTTCGTTTGCTTGTAGCTCTTGATTATTCAAACTATAACACTCTGAACATTATATTAAAATTAATTACCTGCATATACAGTGTGTTTATTTAAGCATCCTCACCTCCACTTAGCCTTTTTTCTAGATAATTTTTCAAAAAAAATAAAATTAAACAAATAGACTCTATAGGATGCACATTAATTCAGATTTACCAAAGGAACACGGTAAGGCGAGAAAAATAAGCAAGAAGGAACTTTTATAATGTATAGCCAATTCGTGTTACATAGTAATATATGTACAGAGTGTACAGGGTAGTTCCTCATATTTTGACAAGTTCTGGCGGTTTTATTATAATATATAGGAAATAAGTTCAAATACAAAAGTTCTGAGGTTTCCCGGAAATCGTAAGATTTTGCTAAATACAGTAACAAATGAACGGAGTAAAGCTGTAAAATTTGACAACTTTGGTTTCTTTTTTAAATAGAACACCTTATATATTATGCTATATTTGGATTCTATGGAGAATTCTAGACATATTTTATATAACATATCCCTACATCCCTAGTGTCATTCGATAGCTTTGTTAATGTTTCAGAAACAGAGATAGATAGACCTGGTGTATGTATATCAAATATTATTAGAATTCCCCGTGAAACTCAAAGTTTAAGTTTTTTCTACCCACTTCTTTCTGTAAAAATTCATGCAGATATTTTTCTAGAGAATTAAAAAATTTCAGCTGTTTTAAAATCTACATGAAATAAACTTTCCAAAAATGTATAATAGTGCGTATCTGTTTCCAAAATTTAATAAGATATTTACTTCTAAAATAACATATAAAAGACTCAAATTTGCCACCTGTGACAGCAATCTTCATTTAACACTAAAACAATTAAATGTCTTAGTTATATTTCGCAAAATACCTACATTATAATAAAGTTTAATATGCATACTAGTAAATCAAATGACCAAATCAACTTGATTGCTATTATTGCTATATTTTTAATATGCCTTTGTTATACTATTTTCCATAGTGCGGCGCTTCTAGTTCTGCAGTAAAACAATTTTATCAGTAATTTCCCATACATAAAGTACTTATTTATTTTCCTCTTTTGAACTAAAACTAGATAACTTTGCTTCTAGGTCCGATTCTTCAACTCCCAAAATCTTCTGGCCAACTTCACCGAGCACACGAGAACTCTAAGACTTTATCCAAGGCCGGTAGTGGCTTTTCAAATCAATAGTTTTCTTAGATCACGACCAAGAGCATCGCAGTTTCTAAATAAGTTTGCCAGAACTCAAGCTGTTGAATTTCTAGCAGAATGGTGTCTGACTCCGACGAATGTTGCGTTTCAGAGAGTGCATACTGGAGTTTTAGATCCCGCTTTAATCGGTGATAAGCCAAAGTGGTTTTTGCATACGTTAGAACCGATCAAGTTTGTAGTTTGGGATGATGGTAGTTCACTAAATGGTAAGCAACAAAAACATTTTCACTCTTATACAGAGTGCTACTGAATGTTGTAAGGAATATTCTACATATAAAAATATGAAAAAAAGTTCCTATAAACATGAGTCCGAAAATGCTGTTTAAGCTTTAATAGTGTATTTCACATATATCGAAAACCCCCTGTTGAGATGAGCAAAAAGGAATTACATAAAGTGCCAGCTAGTTTTTTTAGCAGTAACGGATTTCCCATTATTTAATACATTTAAAAAATTAAATAATTTTTAGCGTATTCAAGATAATTTTATATTAATTTTCGAATTAAAAGCATATGCTCATACGGATATTTTTTACTCAAGAAATAATTACTCTTTTTAAATTTCATAGAAAGAAAGCTTTCACGGATTTGGTCAATTAAGAAATTATTGTTCTTGTGGTTAGACCGTGTCAAATTGGAACTATTATCCAAAGTTTCACTTCGATTGCATGAGGCATCTTTAGGGATCTTTACTCTACCAGATTAAAATATTGAATCATTCCGCGTTCACATCTCGTGGAGATCGTTTAGTATTCAGATCTCGTGAGATAAAAATCCATGAAGATGCCTCGTGCTGTAGAAGTGCAAAACGTCAGATAGTAATTGCTAATTGACAAGGTCAAATCCTGAGATGCATATTTTTTAATTTCGCCAATCTTTATGCAAAAAAAGAATCACATTTTATCACTTTTTTTTAATTATTGCTAATACTGCTTTCAGTATTAGCAATAATTTCAATTTCAAGCAATTTCAAACAATCATCTCATATTTTGGTAACGAATTTTCTGAAACAGAATTTTTAAAATGTGTCGTAACATAAGCAGAGCGTAATTCTTAAACATTTTAAGTGAATTCGGGGATTTAGCTTCAAGTATATTATTTGTTTATTACTCTGTCAAAGCCATTTTTTTCTTACCATGTGCAGTGCTCTGATATACAGGCTATAAATTGAATTATATCCAAAACTTAAAAATTCATATAAAGAAGGTATTACTAACGCTTTGTTTAAGAAACATTGTTAAAATGTTAATATTTTTAGTTTATTTTCATATACTTCGAACATTTCTAGAGATTTTTTAGTAAAATTTTATATACAGTATACTCTGACTAATGCCAATAAAGCTAATAATTAAGTTTAAGAAAAAATCACTTAGTTTGTGTATCCTAAGAGCATACCCAACTATCTGCCCAATATCTGGGCCTCCTTTAATTATTCTCACGTTGGTGTGAATATGCTTCTGCGGGACTGCAGCACCAAATAAGCCTAGCCCTAGCTTCACCTTTACACAAATAGTCTAGCGGAGTTTTTCTTTATCCTTAGCAAAACCAGGAGTCCTTCAATTGAAAGTGGAAGCTGATAATCCATTTACTTCTGGTCAGAAGCCACGTCAATTTGGCTTTGTTAAGTCCCACAACAAAATCCTTTATCTGCCTTCCTTTATTATAACTCTGCCACTCGTTAGTCAAGGTTTGCCAGACCCAGAGCTTTAGAAGATTTTCCATATGATGAGAACTTTACTGGTCACATAAGTTCACCTCTCGTGTGGTGAATTTAAAGAAAAATAAATCTGGTTGCTTCTTGCAATTGTGTTTTCTACTTACATCACACCATGAGAGGTTTTTGCTCATGTTTTAATCTTGTCTCGTCGGCTACGCAAACGCGAGTTGAAAATGAAATTCTAATTCCATGAACCTAAAACTAGTTAACAAAGCTACATTTTGTATGAAATCTTAGAAGAGAGACTCTACTCATATGATGATCAGTATTTAATATATAACATTTTAGTCTGTATATACCAAAGCAAGTTTAACTTATTCCTTACAGGTGCCTTAAGAAGTATCCAAGCACAAGAAAATCAACCAACCGATGAAAGTGGTTCAGACTCAGAAGAAGGAGAAAGCACGAGTTCCAGTTACTCATCGCTAAGCGATTTCGTTTCGGAAATGGCTTCTTCTGATCTTTCCCCTGGTTATCTCTCCTACCACGATCAGAGGAAGGCATCTGCACAAAGTATGACGTTTTCTTCAAACATCGACGCAGAAAGTATCTACAAGCCGCCTTCAGAGTTAAAATATCCAGACGGTGAGATGCCAGTAGCAAGAGCTGATTCGCCTGCCTCGTCGAGTTCCTCCAGTTCAGATTCTGATTTAAGTTCTCCGTCTTTTAACCGTGACTCGGAACTTGAGTTCAATCGAAAGGAGAAGCTTGAAAGGCAGACAGCAAAGACTGAGAAAGACGATGCAGTGAGTGTAGAAAACGAATCTGATTCCAATTCTACTACAACGCCAAAAACTGTTGTTAGTAATAATAACCAGAAGTCCGATGCTTCTTCTGTGGAAGGTGATAGGATGTCGATTAATAATCGCAGGTCTCGAAAGGTAAGGACTTTAGTTGTATCTAAATGTATTGTAATAGTTATTTATGCCACAAATATTAAAATAACAATCATTATGAGATTATCAGATGAGACGTCAGTCAAGGATGATACCACGGCGTGCCTCATAATTACCTATTTTAACTTCCTCTAGCAATTTAAAATTGGAAAAAACACTAGTCAATATAAAACATTATGATGAAAATACATTTCGTCACATTTTTGAACATATTAAGACAAAGTAAAATTAAAACGCGCGTTTCTATTTTATTATTAAAGTAATACCCTGCAAGAAAATTTAATTAACGAACAAAATATTTTTTAAATTGTGTTGAAGAAAGTGTAGAAGTGTATGTCAGAGAAACAGGATGCTTAATATCCACTAGATTTAAGGAACATGAACGATGTATTAAAAATAATCAAATTGTTCAAAATGAACACGAGCATATTACTGGTAATATTTTAAATGTAACAGAAACCAAGGTTCTAACATCGGTTCCAGGATTTTATAAACGAAAAGTTAGAGAATCTATAAGAAATTATATATAAATAATAAAAAAATTAAACATACAATAAACTTCAATAGAGTGGAAACCAATCTTAACACATAGTCACGGTTCGGCGAGCACAAGTCGGATATAAAAGCTCGTCTGAATCTCTTTGAGCTCATTTAGGGTTCAGATCGCGTGGAGTAAAGATCCCTGAAGATGCCTCGTGCAATCGAAGGCAAAACTTCGGATAGTAATTCCAATTTGTCACGGTCTATAACAAGAACCTTGATTTCTGAATTGACCAAAGCTGTGAAAGCTTCCGTTCTAAAGAAATCCTTTTCTGCATTTTAAAGAGTGGTCTTAGGCCTTCAATTTTTATACTTAAATAAATTGGATATGTATCACCGAAACTTATAAAAATATTGTCTAAAGAAGACGTGAATGATACAACCAAACAAAGTTTTTGGCACTAACAATTTAAAAATTTCAGTGCCAATGATTTTGTGACTCGAGAGCCATTATTGACTACCAAAAAAAACATTATCACGGTTCCCGATTTCATCATTGAATCTAGGAGTCTCTTGTTTTTTCCTTTGTTCATGGTGACAACCTATTAGATTTTAAATTCCTGCATTTATTTCTTTATTTTGTATCACCGTGCAAACACAACTCGTGGCGAGTGTATTACAGCTAGTAAAAAATAAGAGATGAAGTTGCAATAGAATAGCGCAGCGTTGGGAGTACATACATACATTGACTATATATAGGGCTATACAGAGTGACATGGAGATGGGAGATTATTATTGGCCTACTGGATAAGATCGACATTGCGAAACCATTGCAGCCCAAGACCGTTAGTTAAGGATATCCGCTCTAAGTCAATGATTCGTAACGGTAAGCTTGCTACAACATGACCTTCAAGATGCACGTGGTCGCCAGGTACACTGTACGGAATAGGCAACGAGAGGGAAACTTGAGGACCCACGTTCATGTACGAGGCTTTACCTTGACAGCAGATCAACGGAGGTTATATTAGAGGCTGAATAGTCACGAGTTATTTGGACCCATGAGTACAAATCCTGTGTTTATTCGAGTATATAGTAGACCAGGTGAACGATATGTACTGGGGAGTTTTAGGAACAACATGTTGTTTGGTGGAGGATTGTTCATGGTTTGGGGTAGAATATCTTTAGAGAGACGAACGAATCTAATAATTTTAAATACGAATCGTTATGTTATGAGTTTCGAACTCAACGCAATCGAATATATTTTGGATTTTATGAGCAGGCGGTTCAGAAATCACTAAAAACAGTCCCATAACCCTGAAGAAGTGGGTCAGCTTTTGATTAAGACTTGAATTGGGTTGGAAGACGAGATCCTAAGGAACCTTGTATGATAAAATGTGTCAAGCGGATATCCCTAATAGAGGAAGCACACGATATTAGTTTTTCTGTTGATTTTTTGTTGGTTTAGTACTCTTAATACTTGTTACTTTTCAATTTTAATAATAAAACTGTTTCACTAGTAGAGTTTTGACATGCAGACAAAAGAGGTACTTTCTAGAACTCCTGTAACACCGTTAAAAATAGAAATAGAAAAAGCGAATAAAAAATGACATCTAAAACATAAAAAACGCTTATAGCTAGTTTTACGGCATTTTTTTCTCATTACAACAAATAAGTACAATTATTTTTTAATTAAGTCATCTATTATAAATATCCTTTAATTGACTTACGCATCACGATGGAACCAACAAATACTTTTTTATCTTGAATATTTAGAGATATGTTTGCCAAGATATAGCTAAGAATACTTGCAGAATATTGACCTATCTTTTGATGCCTCGTTGATGAATATAGGTTTAAGAAACACACATGAATAGCTACATATATATGGCTTAATAGATACATTAATTTCTTTTCCATGCACAGGTGGATAAAGTTAAGATCTATGTAAAACTCTGATATTTCAAAAGCTTTAAAGTTCTTTCAGTTTGGTCGACCTGTTTACTCTGCAGGGTACTTTAAAAAAATAAACCTACATTTTGATATCAATTTGGTACAAATTTCATCAAATCGAATAAGTCATTCCTAAGAAATATGAAACCTAGTTGATAGGTATTTTTACGTACTGCGATAATTAATTAGCCCGGTGAATATACTTATATCTGATGAGAATCCATAGACTTTTCATTTTCAATAAGTTTAGAACCATTTTTAACTAAATTACACAAAATATCCACCCTAGTAGTATATGATTTGAAATATATTTGTATTTCAAAGATAATACAAAATATTTACGTCCAAACCATTTTTAACATGAAAAATTTCATATAAAGCAATTAACTATTACTATTCGTATTTAATATCGAGTCTTATGATGTGGTAGACAGTGTATGTTTGTGAAAAGAATTTACTTGTTAAATCTCAGCCTTCGTATATGCTAATTACTTACTCTACAATGTTTCAAATTCTATTTACCTCTAAGATTTTCAACCTATACTATGCTTATATACTAGTTCAGTCATGTCAAACTCAAAGTCACTGGTGGACCAAAAGCATGAAGACCATCGACTAGGTGGGCCGCAAAACCTTATCTTGAAGAAGACAAACTACCGAAAATCTTGAGAAAAAGTACTACTATAGGACAAGTCTGTTTATCAAATTTCCAATAAAAAGGACATTACAAAAAACTACAAACATTAAATTCTTTTGCCAGATATTTGACATCTTTGCGGGAGATTTGTTTCCTTTCATCAAAGGAAATAGTTGTTCACACTTATAGAAACTTCCAAACATTGACCGGATTTTACAGGCAAATTTTCTCATTTCTTGGTATTGAACAGGCAAGTACTTATAAAATGTGTCGAATCGAATGTACCAACACTATCAAATTTTTGTTTTAAATAGGTCTAACACTGAATCTCAATTACTTCCATTTGCAAGTGAGGGGGAACTTTGTCAATATCGATAGTGAAAAGACCAGTAAATAGAGAAAAATTGTTTTCTTGGGTCTTAAAATCCTGAAAACGCATCTCAAATTCTGCCAGAAGGCTTCTCATTTTCTCTGAATATATTTAGTATGATATTAGGACACTTGTGCTTTCCTGATATGCCTTACAAGTCAGAAAATGTGACAGATTATCCTCTGCTAACTGTTTTTCCCACAACATCATCTTACACTTGAAAGCTAATATAATAAGCTGACATCTTCTCCTTTTGTTTCCATGAAAACGCGTATTTCTTCTCTGAGTTTCCAAAACCGTTCGAGTACCATAGAACACGAAAGCCATCGCACCTCTGCATAATATGGTAAACCAGTGTACTCGCTTTCTAAATGACTTAAAAATGCAGAAAACTGTCGCTGATTGACTCGTGACCTTATGAAGTTTATAATTTTTTTCACTGACTTTAAAACACTTTCTAACTTGATCACTTTTAAACATAAAACTTCTTGGTGGATTATACAATGAATATGATGAAAATCTGGTTTGTCACTGCCCGTTTCTCTGATCTTTGTCTGTAATATTTTAACGAAACCATTTTTTACTCCAGTCATTGACGGAGCTCCGTCTATTGCAACGGAACACAGTTTTCAGAAATCTAAATTGTACTTTTGCAGAAGTCCATAAACAGCATTGAAAATATCATTCCCAGTTGTTGTATCATGCAATGGTACTAATTCCTGTAATTCTTCATACACATTGATATCTGTATCAACTGCACAAAGAAAAACAGCGAGTTGCGCCACAGCACACATATCCGTACTTTCGTCACAGGCAATAGAAAATGCAATAAAAGAGTCTGATTTTGTTTTTATCTGATCACTTATATTGGGAGCCAACTCTTTCAGCGACAGTATTCCGGGACAAGGATATATTTTGAAATGCCTTCAGGACCCCGGGACTTACAGTTTCCGCGGTCTTTACAAGGCACTCTTTTATAAATTCACATTCAACAAATGGTTTTGAGTGTTTCGCGATCAACTCCGACAATACATAGTTCGCTTGAAGGACAGATTCATTTTCTTGCTTTGGACGTGTAAACATAAGCTGCTGATCTTTCAACCGTGATTTTAACTTATTTAACTTTTCGTTTCTGACTATGCCTGTATACCTCTCAAACATAGTTTTGTGAATCTTATAGTGACGTTTTATATTATATAATTTTGGGACACCGACTGTACTATTACAAATCAAACAAATAATTTTTTATTTCACTTCACAGCAAAAAACCTCTAATTCCCGCTTTTCTTGAAAGATACGATGCTCATCTACAAGTTTCCTCTTACTTCCACTTGGTTTTGAAAGAGACATGTTAAAAACTGTATCCGACATAAATTATAATAAGTACTGTTAAGTGTTGTAACAATAAATGCGCAACTCAACTCGAAACTCTATCGCAACTGACTCATAACTGACTAAACACTGAATGACTGAACTAAATCGAACACGGCGTTTATACGGATTGTGATTTCTCGACTTCTTTCCAGAATGTTCAGATAACGTCATCTGTGTTTTTGCGCGATAGAATTTCATGGAACAAGCCAGATAACGTTTGGCTTTAGGTTGAGTATGTGTAGTTCATCCTCCTAAACATAGATGGCACTATGTACAATTGCACATTTTATTATACCAATCGTTGTTGCAGCGGAGCGCATGTTCTTTTCCGCCGGTGCGATTCTTTATGAATATTGCCTCAGACCATTATATTTTATGGTGATTAGACCAAGAATGTTCGGAAACACTCGATCTTGATGTGTTGGTTGTTGTACCCCAAATTACCTCCTTAAAAATATCCACATTTTCTCCTGCGAATCTCAAAAATACCTAAGGAATTGGTTTTGAGGCTCTTAAATAAAATTTATTTAAATAATATACTCATTTACCACTGATAACGGAAAGGTTTTATCAAAGGCGACTGAATACTTTGGAGTTTTTCAATCTATAAGAAAAACGTAAAATATAATTGCAAATTTTCTTCAAATTAGATTTTTTAATATTTTGGTACATCGTAGAAACAAACAGTTAACTGAAAAGTTGTAAGAAATAGATTAGAAGTTTTGAGTCTGCATCGCTTTTGTGTGAAAAAAGTAAATAACTTTGGGTATATTCGGATTCAAAGCAAGGATATCGCTTGGTTTTTAGGTCAATTTTTAAAAAATCGTAACTTTTTTATTGATTATTATTTAGATTGTTGTCATAATTATCAATATCTTTTATTGAAAGGTTCCGCCTATTACACCTGCACCTCTGCAAAAACAGCCGAGTGTTGGAAACGTCTTCTCAAAGACATCCAGTGTGGGATCCTCTGGTTCTCCAAGTCCGGGACCTCCTCACTCTGCTAGCAGTGCAGGCAGTGGTATAACAAGGCAAGGATCTCAAGGATCGCTGTTTGAGAGATTTGCGTCTGAAGCAAAGGAACTAGTAAGGGAGACGACCAGACAGAGCAGCCAAGATGGAATATTGGCGCAAATGGACAAGGTGAATATTCAATATACTGGATATTACGTACAAAAAAAAGTATAAAACCGACTTCAAAAAAAAAAAGAATTTAGAAGTAAAAAATAATATTTTATTCCATCTTAGAAATTTGACTTTATGAAGTTGGCATCCAAAGACCTAATTACTGGATACACCACAAAAAAGACATTATATATTGAGCCTAATACCTCAACAACTGTAATGCTTATTTTCAGATTTTATTAGTTTAACACCGACTTCCTTCCTAAATTCAAGGTTCGTTCAAGATGAGTTAAATATTATTTTTTACTTTTGAAGGTCTTGTTTCTTTTATAGAAATTTATATTTAATATTTTTACGCTTTTATTATAAGAGGTTTTATAATAAGAGTGAGGCTCAAAGTTTTTAGGCCTAAACTTAGGTTGAAATGTTAAACGTCACTAATAAAATAAACAAGTCCTCGGCTTCGCTGCACTTAAGAATTTGAATACGATCACGATAACTAATATTATGTAAAAACGCCATCTATCATATTTATAGAGAAATATAGAACAATACAAATTGTCAAAAACAAAAATGATTAGTAGAATTGAACTTCGTGACCCTAAAAACTCCGGAAGCTATATAAAGCATCAATTTCACTCCTTCCGCACCACACACCTCAGATACTAACACGAGAAAAGCTATGTGTCCAGAATAAAATAAAGCCATTTAATATTATTAATATTTATTAAGATTTATAATTACCTTCCAAACTAGCCTCACAAAACATTGCTCCCTTCCACCTAGATCAGAGGTGTATCTCATAGTATGCCAAAATTACTGTTTTTAGTTAATTAACATATCTGCTCTAAGATTCAAGACAATTTATTAAGGCTTTTTTAAAGATATCGCGGAAACTCGGAGAAAAATATTCGAACTGGAGCTACTACCCTCTTTTTAATTTTATTAAAATATGTTCGTTATGGGATGACCTCGTTACAGCCCAAGATAACCGCTTAAAAATGTATCTAAGTTGATCAAATCTTGCCAGAATAATCTGCGATCATAAAACCGTATTATATACAGCGTGTAACAAAAATAAGGAATCACTAATGCAATAACTAATTCAACCGTTAGTAAATTTACTAAAAAAAATTCGTGAAACTGGAAGGGTAAAAGATGCTGTAGTTCTTGGATTTCTGTTAGGATAATTGTGATTAAAAATGTTACAAACATCTTGCCAGTTTCGCATTCTATCCCCATAACCCAGTATTATTAAAATTTCAACTCTTTAAGTTTTCGTTTAAAGGATCCATTTTTGTAAATTAACAAAACTGACATTTTGACATATCAGGTAACATTTTGTGTTATATAAAATGTAATACATTAAATTATGGATATTAGACCCTTACTTTTGCAAAAACTGTTGACTTTCATAAAAAATGCTCTTAATAAAGAGTATTGAGAATTTTATGCAGATTTTTAAAAGAGTAATATAATATAAGGCGTTTCATTAAAAAAAGAAATTTTCCTTTTATAATAGAAAAATGGTAAACGTGACAGTTATGTAGAACTCGCAATCGGATCCGGCATAATTTCATACCTAAGTGTACAAATTTTTATTAAACTCAGGTAAGCAGTATCTGAGATACCGTTTCCTTACTTTTGTTACACCCTGTATGCATAGGAAAAAAGCCATACAAATTGTCAAAAATGTTCAGTAAAAGCGTCGAAACCATAGAAAAATCGATATTTTTAGAATACCCCCTATTAAAATTCATAATAACCGAAATAACGTTACAAGAAAACATATTGCAGCATGAACTGGAGGATGCACCTCATTTTTTTTTGGTTAATTACACTAAAAGCACCAAATTTCGAAGCAATATGTTAAAGTGTCTCAAAATTATCATGAGAACTCTTTGGAAAAATGGCATCATTCCGCTATTTTTTACTTTTTAACCGATTTCAAAAGAGGAGGATATGATCATTTCTATCCTATGTATTTTATTATGTATGGACATCGATTACTCCGCGATGTTTTTGGTTCAAGGAATATTCGGGATATTACCGGAGTAAGCTCATAGCAAGCATATTGAAAAATTGTGCAATAGCAATAGCGCTATCTTGAATTGCCTACATGATGTTATATTGAACGATATATGTGTTCGAAAAGGCGTTCACCTTTCCGTCAGGAAGAAAAAGTATGTGTGTTACCACTGTATATTGTATAATAAAACAGGTTATTATACATTGATGTTATATTATATGCAGGGGACCTAGTAGTGGCTATTTGTTAAACTTTATTTTTATAATGAGACTCGTATAAATAGCATTAAAAAACATGAAATAAATTTAAAAAAATATATAGACCGACTTTAAAAAAATGCAGTAAAAAATTAAAAATATTATTTTATTTCATCTGGAAATTTTTCTTTGTGAAGTCGGCGCTAAACTAATAAAGACATTATACTCGTGGTATTAGACATCAAAACACTCAGTACATAAATATCATGCTATTGATAGTAATTTTTCTAGATGAAATAAAATAATTTAGGGAGTTTTTTTTTAAGTCAGTTTTATTTTTTTTATAAACATTTTTATTTGCATTGTGCTTATTGTGCGACCACTCTGGCATTACTCTGAATTTTCTAAAATTTATATCCAACTTGGTTAAAGTATCACGAAGTAATACATATAAAAATACATAGGGTCGAATTGTGAACCTCCTCCTTTCCATGCGGTAGAATGATAGTGGATTTATTATGCCTCGTATTAACATGAGATGTATCTAATCGAGAGCTTTCTAGAATGGTCCAATATTGTTCTCCGGAATAGAACCAGGCCTATTTAAGGTGGTAGTCATTATTAATTGGATTATTTAACTGGGTTACTTATTAATTTGGCATTTGAAATGATAAGCAAGGCTTGTAAAACTGGATGGTCTAAATTAATAATGCTTTTCTCTTAATTATTATAAAAATCTACGAGTTTACTTAAAATTTCTTGCTACGGAAATACTGAAACATTTTTGAGTGATATTATTGTATAATTTATAAATGTAAAGTAAACCAGCAGAAAAGCAAAAAAGTTTTATTTTGTTAAGTTAATTATTTTCAACTTATTCACAAGTAAAAGTCATTAATAAACATTAAACTGTATTTTAATTCCACCCAGAACTTACCACTTGTGCTACAAAAAACCTAAATACTAAATACACTTCAACATAATTTTCATTTTTAGTTGAAAACACAGGCAAAAGAAAAAATTACTGAAGCAGAGGAGAGTCATATATTTGCTCCATTCGACAAGGTTCGTTCTAACATTTGCCCTTACACGCTATCCTTAGATATGCTTTCAATGCTAGATCATAGCTTGGAACAATGTAGTTATAATCCAGTAGGATTCATAATGCTTGTTTAATTATTCTAGTTCGTTTCATCTAATTATTCACATTCGTTTACCATAAGATCAACAAGGTTTTTAGGTTTGTTTTTAGGGGAATTGTTTTTAATGAAGGAAAATATCGCAGAAGTTAAATATACTGAATAAAACATAAAAATAAATCGTCTCTGTTTTAAAATATATTAATATATTTCTCAATTGACCACTATAATCAATGAGCGTTCAAAAGTAGAAACCATTTTACATGTTCGTAAGATTCTGTATACAATACTATAATTTTATTAAATAATACATAATATTAGGAACCTACATGGTTTTTGGTTACACTGAAAAGAAAAATCATTTGATTTAAACAAAACTAGAGTTTATTGAAACAAAAATTTGTTTCCTATAAGGGAAACAAATGTTTGTTTTAAAAAATACCAAACATTCGTTTGAACTTGGCCCTTGGTGTTGTTTAGTAAAAGTAAACAATTGTTTGATTTAAATATTACAAAATGTCCTGCCTAATGTTAGTTATTAAATAAATATATTATTTGATAGTGTGATAGATAAAAATGCTGTACTTTTTTATTATTAGAGTGTTGTTCGTGTAGATTTAAGAGTATTAATGTGTGTCCATTTATAGTATCCATTTGAATGCAAGAAAAGTTTTCATCTATATTAATATATAATAAATAGCAGTAAATAACTGGTGTAACGCATATAGCAAATTATTTGTTTTTGGTTTTATTAACTCATTCATCGTCAATCGAAATGTGAAGATAGATAGCCTATTAATAACTTTACTAAGTTTTGCGGCTTAAATATATTTAATTAAATTTTCTAAAAGTTCTCTCATGCTATAAGAAACATGCATATAAACATAGTAGTACTTTTCCAGAACTTTCTTAAAATATAAATTTAATAAATAAGTAAATAGACCAATAAAAATATCTTGTGTAATATGTCAACCATAAACACTTCTAAATATAAACAAAAACAACATTAAACATTTTTTGTTTGTTTAAAACAATTGTATGTAAATGTAAACAAAAATGCTTCAAATTTTCACCAACGTGTCCTAAATACCAGCTTGTTTAAGAAAAACAAATACCTATGATTTATTTATGCAACGTTTGTCAAAGTCAGTGTGATGCCATTTTCACATTCGTGTTTTAGATGTGAGATAGCTTTAAGAATATTTTAAATACCGCTGCTAAGGCTCTAAAGGTTATCAAAGTTAATAATAGCTCATTTAGTTTTAATTTTTCTATTGACAATGGTTTGGCTTTGCCATTTCTACATCTTATTGTCAATAAAAACCTTCCCTACTTTCAAAAGATTGCCATAAATAACCTAGATTATAGTTATCCAGCAACTTTTGCATTTCTATACCTCAATTTTGAAAACTAAGCGAACAATACTTTCCACAGCATGCCAGGTAAAAAGAAACTACTAGCTTAAACGTGAAAACTTGATCGTTGATGCACTGCAGAATAGTAGTGGGAGTCTAGTTTATTACCGATTTTAAAATAAAAAATTGGTTTCTTAAATAAATATTTCTTTAGCAAATATATTTATTATAGAATAACAAAAAATATTTCTGGCAAACTTTTATTTGTTTTTGATCAACGCTGCAGTGAACCAAATAAATATATAATAAATTTCAAATAATAAAGTTGATTAAAACAAACCCAATTTTTATGAATCCAAAAAAATCCATCCAAATCCAAAGTGTAATAAAAATAATGCAAAAACATATCTATTGAACTTTTTTACTGACTTCTTTTCAGTGTGTAAATGCAACCCCATCAGCATTTGCATTTTTATACTTAGGTAAAAAGAAGTTAAATACAAGAATTTGTCCAAATTTTAAAACATGTTTTGCAAGGAGTTTGCAGGTATACAGGGGTTCAGTTTTTCTTAACACTGATTTCTCGTAAAACCTTGTATATTCTATCTCTGCCAATTGTGTATATTTTTGCTCATTATAAATATACTAGGGTTGATATCTTTAACCTTAAAGGCACATGAGATGTTTGAGAAAAACTCGACCATAAGAAACAATGTATTCTCATTGACTTGACTAGGTAGCAGAACGTTTTTCGCCTCTCTCTTACATTGCCAGCTTAGACGCGCTCCATTAGATGGAAAAATAAAAAATCAAAGTTGATGTTGATTTCAGAAAAACTAAACATCCTGTATGTCTACAGACTACATTACATAATTTGAACAAAGTTTCTGGTTTTTATCTATATACATATACGGAAAATAATTTAATTTATAACCAAAGACCCTATTCAAGCAAACCATAACAGACGCATTTTGTTGTTACTCACATGAGTTAAATATATTTCATTATATGTGGTGCCTTGAAATTGAATATTTAAGGTGGTTCAAAATTCCTAAAAGAGTAGGTAATCCGTTAGTATGTGCGTTTGAGCTTGATACAAAGCACAATTAATTTAGTATTAACATAGAAAATCATGATTCTTGGGATTAGACCGTGTCAAATTGGAATTAATATCCGACGTTTCGCCTTAGATAGCACGAGGCATCTTCCGAGATTTTTACTGCTCGAAATCTGAACACTGAATGACCTCGGAGAGATTCAGGCGGGCTTTTATATCCGACTTGTGCTCGTCGAACCATCACTCTGTGTCATAATATGGCCAGTGGTATGCTGGTGTTCAGCAGTTCAGAATGTCCTAATGTACCATTTTCCTTCCTCTGAACACAAACATCTAGAAAGGGAATCGTTCTATTAAATTCAATTTCCATTAAGAACTTGATATTATGATGAGGTAGTTCAGAGATATCAACAAAGTATCATCTATATATCTGAACAAGTGTTTTATGTTGGTTTTCCATAAATATATTTGCTACTACATGTGACAGAGAAGATCTCATATCTGCTCCTGAAGTCTGCTCATAAAAAGTTCCTTGAAAAATGAAATAAGTAGATGTAAGATAATCTTCCACTAGGTCTATTAGGTTCTTATCAAGATTCTTATAATCTAATATGTCTGATATAATAGAAACTAAATTGTTTGCAGGAACATTTGTGTATAATGATTCTACATTGAAACTGACCAAAATATCTTCGGGGTCCAACTGGATTGCCCTAGATTTTTCTATGAAATGTGCAGCAGAGTTTTTGATAAAAGAATCTGTTTTGCCAGTGAATGGATTAAGAAAATTTGAAAGATATTTACCTAGTTTATATGTGGGCGAGTCTATTGCACTGACGATCGATCGAAGTGATATATTGTTCTTGTGTATCTTGGGAAGCCCGTAGGACCTGGGAATATTGGAGCTGCTTCGTCTTTTCTCCGCTGATGGTAGGTTAAATGCGTTAATCAGATCGGTGATGCGTCTTTCTATTCTATTTGTAGAGTCTGTCGGTATAACCTTATAGATGTTGTTGTCCAAAAGTTGAGTTATCTTTTCCACGTATTCCGTTCTGTCCATGACGACCGTAGCGTTGCCTTTATCTGCTGGAAGGACTAGAATGTTTTCGTCTTCATTTAAGATTTTCATCACCGTTTTTCGGCAACGGAGAGATTTGCCCTCGGTGGTTTTGAGTTTTTAATGATTTCAGTCATCATGGACAGAACGGAATACGTGAAAAAGATAACTCAACTTTTGGACAACAACATCTATAAGGTTATACAAACAGACCCTAGTAGAATAGAAAGACGCATCACCAATTTTATCAACGCACCCAGCCTACCGCCAGTGGAGAAGAAATCATTAAAACCAAGCAGCTTCAAGGTTCCCAGGTTCTACGATCTTCCCAAAATACAAAAGAACAATGTACCACTTCGACCGATCGTCAGTGTAATAGACTCGCCCACATACAAACTAGGTAAATATCTGTCAAATTTTCTTAATCCATTCACAGAAAAAATGATTTTTTTATAAAGAACTCTGCATATTTCGTGGAAAAACTTAGGGCAATCCAGTTGAATCCGGAAGATATTTTGGTCAGTTTCGATACATGGCACTACAGACAAAATTTGACGATTACTTCGGCGATCCAACATACGTACAATATTTAATACATATAAGAAGATTGGAAAATGCTTGCGATCCCCAAAAGATATTGTACCTTTTGAAACAGAAGGAGTATATACAATTCCTTGCTTCTGTGGAGAAGGGTATGTGGGGGAAACAAGACGCTTAATATCAACTAGACTTAAGGAACACGAACGATGTATTAAAAAGAAATAAAATGTTCAATGTGCTCTAGCTGAACACCAACATACCACTGACCATATTATAAATGTAAAGGAAACTACAGTATTTGCATCGGTTCTAGGATTTTGTAAACAAAAAAATTAGGGAATCTAGTGAAATTTCTTAACATTCAAAAATTTTCAGTAGAGATACGGGTTATGATCTACATCACACATGGAAACCGATCTTAACACAGAGTTACTGTTCGGCGAGCACACGTCGGGTATAGAAGCCCGCCTGAATCTCTTCGAGCTCATTCAGTGTTCAGATCTCGTGGAGTAAAGATCCCTGAAGACGCCTTGTGCAATCGAAGGCGAAACGTCAGATAGTAATTCCAATTTGACACGGTCTAATTCTAAGAAGCAGGATTTTTTAATTGACCAAAGCCGTGAAAGCTTCCGTTCTATGTTAGTATTCACATGTCCAGATCGACTTTTATATAAATTTTAAGCACCATTAACAAAAGACTTGCCTTAAAATTTCATTTAGTTTCATAGCTACGGTAAAAAATTTTAAATATAATTAACATCTTAAGAATAAGCGCAAAATTTCTAATAATCTAGAAATTGGATTTTAGATAATTATGTCATTGACAAGTCGTCTTAGATTCTCATTTTAACATATATTGTACAAAAGTAAGAACACATTTCAACCCTTTAAAGGTAGGACTCCGAAAGCCCCAAACATTCTGAGTATGTTTCCAGTTAAACCGATAGTATACTAACTGTCACGTCGAATAAGGTTAATTATACAGCAAATAAGACGTATGGAATTTTTTTTAAAGTCTTTTTTTAACGGAATTAGTCATTAAAAATTGGCCCAATATATGATTCATGTTTTATATTTAGATATCTGTTTATTAATCTAAAATGAAACCGTATACAGGACGTTCCGGCCATTTAAATGTTTGTTGGGTAAAAATCGTCAACCATATACCACTATAAAAATTTAAAATTGATAACGCTTGTTATAAAAGAAAGTCAACCTGGGTAGTAACTTCGCACCCACCAAGTATATCTCATATAGTATTTTCCTAGCAGGCACACATTCTCACAATATTATTTGATGCATACTTCACCAATTCCTGTTACCATTTTTATCTCCACGTTGTATTTTCGCACGAGTGATGTATTTTTCTTATTAGTTGACTATCCAAGCAAAGAAAGCAGCTGAAGAAGCAACTAAAAGTGTTCAAGAGGCGGGTAAGTCAGCCTTTGAAGCCAGTAAGACAGCAACCGCAATGAGCAAGAATACTATAGATGATCTGACGTATGTTGGAAAATCTACGTTTGGAGATTTAACAAAATCTGCTAAAGAGGCGGTTACAATGAAAGGTTTATTGCGAGTAAGTAAAACATAATATATATTGTTTTTCGATCGTTAAGTTTTAGAATCGTGTAGTCAGTTTCATTTAGATCCTATTTAGGCAAAAACATGAATGCGGAAAGCGCAGGTAATAGTTTTTTAGTAACTCTTTTCTTTAGATCATTATATTTCATACTTTTCATCAGCATAATTTAGTATAGCATATACATTTTGGTTTTCATTGCATCGTCTTTGAAGCGAAATTTTTATAATGTGCTTACGTTAGAACCCTCTTTGTATGCAAATTGATACTGTAGTTATTCTGGCCCTTTTCCACACGTAATGTTTTTTAATCTATCTTTTACATCTAAAGCAGAAGTCTATTCTTTAGCACAATCCTTTAACTTTGTTATGCAAGTTATACAATATTATTAGTTATATTACGATCATTTCCATACATAATGTGAACAAAGTGGGATGTTATATCGAAAAGGGGTATATGTATTGTGAGTCTTCTGACTGCCTGTTCTATCTTTTGAAAAGGGTACACTAGAAACATATGATTAAGACTTGTTAAACATCTCATTTTCTAATATACAGTTCTTTTTATTTCCCTGGTAAGAATTGTAATCTTGAAAAAAATACCTTTCCAGGTTTGTACAGATCTTTACGTTTTAGAGACCCTAATTGCCAAAAAATATGTTTTCTCAATTCCATCGGTCTGTCTGTCTATCGGTCTGTGTCTGTCTGTTCGCGGTATAGCTAAAAAACTACTTACCCGATTGACTTAACAATTACATTGGCCGACAAAAAACAATTTTTTTGTTGTAACACAAATCAGAATAGCATAATCTAATAGAATGGACCTATCCAAATACAAAAATGACAAATAGATAGTTGTAGCACAAAGGGTTTTCTTGTTAGAGTTGTAGAACCATATCGAATGTTACGATACTTATTATCTATAGAAAAAATGATTTCAGAAAATTCTTAATCCTGTTTATTGACTGTGTTGACAGTTTTCGCCTATCAAACATACCATACATCTAAGAGAAAAGCAAACGAGAAAAACATTAACTTAAAACACTAATTAAACTTTATTTTTTCCGTTTATGACGTGTCCTATCTTCTCTCTTCAAAAACCAACAGTAGTCACCCATCATGGCTGGATCCCATCGTATTTGGTACCGAATTTCCATTGTTCTGATATCTTGGTGAAACCTTTCACCCTGCTCGTCACTAACAGCTTCCAAATTTTTAGGAAAAAATGACAGATGGGAATGGAGGAAGTGAATTTTTAATGACATTCTGGCACCAAGCCCTTTATAAGAGTCATTAACTAATTGTTCATAATTTTCATCCATATTGTTGTCTAAAAATCCCCTTACTACATTAACAAATGAGCCTGGTAAGCTTTTCCGTAAAATTGACATCGTTCAGCAATTTTCTGATTTGTGGCCCAATAAAAATGCCTTCTTTTAATGTGGGATCACTTAACTGGGGAAAGATTTGTCTTAGGTATTTAAATCCATCACCGTCTTTATTCAAAGCCTTCACAAAGTTTTTCCTCAGCCCAAGTTTAATGTGAAGAAAAGGCAAAAGGACATTTTTCGGATCAACAAGAGGCATAAATTTAACATTTTGAGTTCCCGGTTGAAATTCGCTTCTTACTGGCCAAATTTTTGTTACATAATTCTGATTTATTGCATGACTGACCCATAAACAAAGAAAACAGCAATATTTTGTAAATCCCCCCCTGAAGTCCCACTACAATGGCTATAACTTTTAAGTCCCCACATATCTGCCATTTATACCTATTGTAGTTTATTTTATCCAAAATCGTGCGCATATTTTCATAATTTTCTTTCATTGCAACTGAATGGGCAACTGGTATAGAGGGTTTTAAATTTCCATTATGCAATAACACAGCTTTTAAGCTATATTTAGATAAGTCTATGAATAAGCGCCACTCACGGGGAGAATGTTTAATATTAAGTTCCTGCATTAAACTGTCTATATCAGTACACGCGCACAACGAATTTTCCAAACTGTAGAATTCAGAAAACATAGCATTTCTGAAATTCGTAATTTTTGTTTCATTGGCCAATAGGTTCCATTCCTTAAGACGGGAACCCAGAAGTTCTGACTGTTGCTTGGATAACCCCAAATCACGTACTAAATCATTTAATTCACTTTGAACAATCAAATGAGGCTTGCCGGAACTGGGACCTGTGGTAAAACTGGGATCGGTGCACTGTTCCTTAGAGCTGCCTGATGATGGGTTATCTCCATTATCTCCCAAATCAATAGCTTGCCAATTTAAAGGCGCAATCGGCACTAGCAAATTTGCATTATGAGGAACAGGTCGTATGGCAGATTGCAAATTTGGATATTCTATATTGTGCTTTCCCTTTTTGGAATAACCTTCAGTCTTTGTCAGGCAAAAATAACAATCGTCAGAATGATTGGTGGGTTCTTGCCATACCATTGGAACTGAAAAAGACATACTTTTTATCTTTCCCTTCATCCACTGCACCAATGATACACTACAACTAACACAGCACACATGGGGAGCCCACCGCTTATCTTGATCCCCAATTAACACACCAAAATATTTAAAGTAGGCTTTTTTTATATTTTTGGAAAATCGCCTAGCTTCTGATTTCACCAGAAATTCTCCACAAATATAACAAAATTTGTCAGGAGAAATTTTGCAACTTCGGCGAGTTTGGCTCGACATTCTCGTCTTCACATACACTTGCTTATCGATACACAGAGAACCACTCAATTCGAAACTCAACAGAAGAGTGATGTTTAAAACGTTTATTTTATGTCTAATGTTGTAAACAACCCAGTCTAGGTAATTTTTCCCTTGTAAAATGGGCCCATTTTAGCCGCCCCACAATAAAATTGTTTACCTGCCAATATAAAAGGTTCTAACTAGGCTATTAAAAAATGGTACGTATTAGGGTTTTCCGAATATTTTTTTTATTATTGGGAGGGTATTTGCATTGTGAAAATAATGAGCTGGCCTGTGTTAGAAAAATTTTGTCGGCCAGTGAATTAAATGGCGTATGGGGGTGACCTGGTAACATTATGGCGAAACAAAATGGTGGCTTAGTGAAATATTAACGAAAAAGTATTGTTCAAAAGTACTTATCCAATTTACCTCAAATTTTTAATGAAAAATTTTGATAGAAATCCAAGATGGCGAAATAAAATAGGCTCAATAAAATATTTATACAATCAGGCTGCAAAAATTATTTATTAGATTGATTTCAAATTTTGTGCTGTAATACAGAGATATTGGTGAAATTTTGGAAAGAATTTAAGACGGCTGAACAAAATTGCTGTCAAAAAAATTATTTGTCATCGTGAAAAAATTATCCTCCCAGTTTTTTACATATCTTTACGTTCTAGGAACCCTAGAAAAACCTAGATGCGAAAAACATGTTTTCTCAATTCATTCGGTGTCACTTTCGGTCTGTCTGTGTGACAGTCAGCGTCATAGAGAGAGAAATTACTTTGCCGATTTATTTCAAATGTTGGCCAGAAATTAAGGGTCATATAGGGATGATGAAAATCTAATATGGCGGAACAAATGGTGTCCTAGTAAACTGGCAAAAAGATATTACCAAAAAACTGATAATCCAATTTACCTCAAACTTTGCACAAAAATCAAATATTTTATAGAAATAAACTGCTTACATTTTGGTACCAATCCAAAATGGCTAAACAAAATGGCGGCCTAATAAAATATTTAAAAATTCTGTTTCAAAAAACTATGACCGAACAAAATGGCGGACACATAGAATGTTTAAATAATCAACGTTAAAAAGACGACTTCTTATTTAAATAACTTCAAACTTTGCGCAAAAATTAGATGTAATATAGGAATAAACTGGTAAAATGTTGGTATGAATTCAACAGGATGGAACAAAATGGCAATCTAATGAATTTTTTTAAACATCAGTGTAAAAAATTACTTATTAAATTTATTTTTAAATATGCCAAAAAATCAAGTGGCGGTAAATAAAACATTTGGAAGGACAGTATATATGTGTTACTAATTGATTAATTGGGTTACAAATCACTATTGCCAACAACATTTATTATTTATTATTTTACGGAAAAAATAACTCCTTATAAAAAGTTGCCTACTGAGAAAATAATATAAGATTATTAAAATTTGACATAACAGAGTGACTCAAATACGAACTTCATCATTAGGATTTTGGTAACCGTAAGAAAACAAAGTTGGTTAAATGGAGGCAAAGATGTGCACTAGACCAGTAATTTGCTGTGAAAAAAATTTGAAATTCGTTTTTCGTATGAAAAATAAAAAAAACTAGTATTTTGAATTTTTAAATTTTTTTTTAGCGTTCGAAAACATATATCTATCAAAATAAAATTAACATTTTCATTGTCATTTTTTCGTTTCTACAAAATGAAATCTTTATCTTCAATGGATACCCCAACTTTTTTTATAGTTACTTGTACGCCGCAGCTTAAAGCCGATGATGTCAAGTTATAAAGAAGATAAAATTAAAGCCGAGTTAAATTAAAATAGATTTTTCAAAATTTTATATATAGAGTCCCCAGACGCACAACTGTGTCTCCCTTTAACCGACATAAATCTGATCAACCATCCTGGAATGTTACGTCACAATTACTGACGTCATCAAAAATAATCCATATGTCTTAGATAAATGAAGGTGCCATTTTTTAGTTTAGCCACAAGATGTCTCTATAATAGTTTATATTTCCGAGTATGTTCCGTTTTCATTATTCATAAAAGTTCCGTTATGCAAGCTGATGCTTTTACATTTTTATTTTTTATTTTTTTTAATTGTGAATTTTCATTTTGTGTTGTTTTATAATTTAAGTTTTTATTCTGCAACCTTCCTCTAATATTGATTGATCCAGTGGCGTAATAACTTAAGAATGGGAGCATGTTCAAAGTTTACCGTGGGCCCCTCTCTTATACCAGTGCATTTGTTCGTAAAGTTTTGTTTTTGAGGGAATGTAATATGCAGTTTAGCCTTCGCGTAGCAAGAAATATCATTAATTGGTTACACGCTTGTGCGATATGCAAAAATATCTCAGTGTAGTATTTCTCACAATCCACATAGCTACCCGAATCATAAGGTTAATTAATGGAATGACATACTATACTTGATTGTATATACTTATTAACGGTATTTGGGTCAATCTAATAGCATGTTATAATAAAAGGGAGTTAGATAAAATCTTTCTACCTGTTTCATAATAATAGACTAAAACATAATGTTATATCAAATACGACCTGTTAAGTTAATTATATATTATATTTTATCAATTATAATTATGTGTGCAAGTATTGTGTTTTTGGATTCTATTTATGTAGTTGTGCTTGAAAACATTTGTAACTCCGTATTTTAATACCTTTCAAAATTTTCAGTATTCATCGAATCGATTTTTTACGTACAGTTTTTAAAGAGTCATCTTGCCAACTTTTTTTGAATACCTCTTTGCTAAAAATCCATGCTTCATCTAAAACTACAAGCTTCAACGAATAAGGATCATTTTTATTTTTGATGTATTCTTTAAAAAAGATAGTCTCTTTTGTGCCATAGATAGTTATTCCGTAAGAAACTTTCTGTTAGCAATTGTGAACTTTCTCCATTTAAATTTTAATTTTCTTAAGGCAATACTTAAAGAACCAAATGATATGCGAACACCATGAATATCAAAAAAAAAAAATTTTTTTGGAGCGTTCTCACTGTTACATACTCACCTGTTAAAAACAATATAAATATTAATGAAAATGAATATGAATGAAAACACATAGCTACAAATTTTAATTCTCACCTGCTTCATACATGGCATAAAGTCTTGATCTTAGGGCATACTGATGTACTCTATAAAGAGGAGCTCCTCGTGCTGAAACATGACTAGCATGAACTTTTACTCATACATAGTCATGATATGTTTCAATACCCTTGGAAACTAATTTTTGAACGATGCTTAGAGAAATTTCTAAAGCATCTGCAACACGCTAAAATAATATTACAAATTAGGAAATCTACACATTTACATTATATACTTCGAAATCTTATTATGACATAACTTTTTTTACAAGAAGGTAATTGTTCCGTATACTTGCTTGTGATATTATAAGATATTTAAATATGAAGGTGTTTTTTTTTGTTATAAGATATAAAACAAATAGAAATATAATTACAAAACCAAAGTAATTTTTTTTCCTTTTTATTTTAGTATTATAAAATAAATAAACACATACTTAGATTGTGCACAGCGCTCAAGGGTAAAAGTGGACTACCGATATCATTTTCTCGAGTAAAATATTGCACCAATTTTAAAATAAGAGCTTACTCTTCTTCACTAATTCGAGGAGGCATTTTCAAACTCTAAAAATTACAATTTATCAAACAAATTCGCAAAATTTTCGTTTGAAAATGTGAATAATTTTGTCAATAACTTTGATACTAATGCTAACCCAGAAATGTCAAATCTGATTCATCATAGGAATGTATATTTAGATACGAAATACCTTTATGGCGTAAACAAATATGGCATGATATGGCATAACATTGCAGGATGGCTGATCAGACATTATCTCTTACGGTTTCGTAGTTTCGTAAATGTCTTGATTAAAGCTCGAATTTAGGACTAGCTCTAGAAGTTTTAATAATCTATCTTATATTCTCATTATGCAGACCATTCCATAGAAAGCGATTGTTCCCTGTAAAATTAGTAATAAAAAAGTTTTCTTTATGTAGAGAACATAAGAAGACACACTGTATTTGCCTTTAGCTTTTTTTTTTGAAATTTGACAACTTTAGAGCCATATAATCGCGTCTAAAGTATTGGCATACCAGTATTTCAATAGTGGAACCTTTATTCGTTTTACTTATTTAAACCAAGACGCCTAGGGAATTTTTTTTAATAATATCCCGATTTCAAATTTGGTCGATTCGCGTACTTTGCAAAGAGTAACCTATTTTAGGAACAAGCTCGGCGTCATTATGAGTACCTAACTACATAGTACTACACATTTATTATTTTTTAGTAATTTTCTGGACTAGAATAACATCAAAATTCAATTTATTTGTGTTTTGAAGGCAAATTGGTGCAAGTAAGTTTTTTTTTTCACTTGACCTGCCTTCCACTATAAAACTTTAACAACAAAACAAATATAAAAAAAAACATATGCAGTAGGAAGTGTAGTATACCCAACAATTTTGACTAGGTACCTACTTTAGCTGACATCGATCAACCTCTAAATATTTTATACTCAAAATAGTAACTCTTATAATATCCGTTAATCGAAATCATCTTTACAGCATTCTGTGCCTCTAAAAGCAAAAAAAAAAATTAAAAATACAGAAAGTTAACATTTTTTGTTTGAACTTTTTTTTTATAGAGGAGACGGTTGAAAAAGCTGCTGTTTTCAAATATTTTATCACAATTTTGGTTTTTGAGGGCATATTGATGGTAAAACTTGAAGATAGATATTCTTTTGATTGCATATATTTTACTTAAACAGTTAGTTTTAACGTATAATTGTAGCACTATTATTAGTTGATTATTGACACGTTTTAATAGGACTCAAAAGTTTTTATTTTTAATATTAAACATGTTTCTTTTTATACTTAAGGGAGACTCCTTCAGTAAACCGGAACAGAGACGTGAATCTACAAGCAGTTCTACATCGATAGTAACACACTCGGCATTTTCTGGAACAAGCCGCGATTTTTTCTCCAATATTCATTCGGATTTGAATGGATTGGCATCGAGTACCACCAGCATGTTCTCTGACTTTTTTGGTAGTAAAAAGGATAACGTCAGGTAAGCGTATTAATTTTACCCAGCTCATAGTCAAGGTTAGAATTATTTGTTATTTCGGAGAAATAGTTTATTTGGTTGAAAGACATTATTCTGATTTTTTGCGAGAAGGCAAACAAAGGATTTTCTTATATGCTGTTCAGAAATATTTTATCGTTTTTTATTCGATCGTTTAACATTGAGCAGGATTCGTCGTGGGTTGTTCTCAATACTGTTTAGCCGAGTCATATTATATTTTTTAAATAATAAATTAATCATATTTTATGCACTGTTATTCAGAAATAAGTACTAAAATATTAAAAGACTGCACATTCACACATTTTTACACTCTTCAATTTGGCTATCTCAGAAACTTGATAATCAATTTTGAAAGAATCATATTTATGTTTTCTTAAAATATTATGCACGGATTTGAAGCAGCCATCAACTGCTTGAGAAGTTTCTCTTAACGAGGAAGAAGGGGTTTCGACAAAATTTTGTAAAATATCTAAACTTTCATCTTCATTTGTTGCTGTATTAGGTCGCCCTGATCGTCACCCATGGCCACAATTTACATTCACTTCAAATCGTGGGACAGTTTTTAAAACGGTGAATTTTTAAATGGAATTTCGGTTTGCAAATGCGTCACTAAATACATTTTTAACTTCGTCGTAAGACCTGACTCGATCGCCATAACCTCTCATCATAAGAATCGTAATTCTTTCCCTTCCGGTTAAAGACATTTTTGGATTGACACTTTTTGTAACTTTATTAGCAGCGATGATGTCTCGATCTGGTGTTTCAATCAAGGTGTCTCATTAGCATGCATATGCTTAATTGCATATTGGTGTCCTAATATCTTAAATCGTCATTATTTCAAAAACTATTGTTACTAGGGATAAGACATGTTATATCAGAAGTAGGTATTAAAAATTTAATGTAAGATGTAAAATTTTAAAAAAATACTGGGTATTCTATTTACAAAATTAAAATTTATTAGATTTTCTGAAAAACTAGATCTGGACAACAATCCCGATACCACCATTGGCTGGATAATATCTCCACTTACACTACTGTACCAAATTTGGTTTAGACCGGACAAAAAAATGAGGAAGATTTTAAACCATTTCCGGAGTTTTTACACATCCTTTAAATATTTGCATCAAATATCGGCTGAATTAATACAGTATTTATTAAACCTTCAAGTTTTTCATGAAAATTGCGTCTGGTACCCTATTTAGACTTTATGACTATCTTAATATGGCGGAAGAGAAAGTAAACTGACACAATTTTTAAAAAAATATATTTAAAAATCGATATATAATTTGAAAATTATGCTATGATATTAAAAAACTATAAAGTAATACTGTCGGTAATTTTAAATTAAAATATTTTGGCAAGTTTAAAAAAATCAGAAAATTAAAAAGTTTTTTTTTAAATTACCCTTTATTTAGTGTTGATGTTGAAAAACAAATCATAGAAAATATTTTAATTTACCTTAAAAAATTTAAGGAGGGTTTAAATGTATCGTTCTAGGTAGTAGGTAGATATACTTCTTAAATGTTTATAAGGCAAAAACACTGTGCTATACTTGACAGAATTTTGAAAATATTTTTCATGTTCTAAAAAATCAAAAACATCAAAAAAACCTGACAGATATGTTAAAAGTATGGGTTATTAAAAAAAAATTTACTTCACTGGATCTCATATCAATCTATGTTCCATTTGAAGATAAGACAAGATATTATGACTTAAAAGCTTACTTATGGTGCGTTTTTTGTTACTATATTGAGAAAGTGTTGATGACTTGTGACTTATCCGTACTATATTAGGTCAAATTTATTAGTGGAAAATATCTCTCTATAAATATTGTACGTAAAAGAGCATACTTATTCAGTTAAAATTATATTTAAAGAAATACTGTTAATAATTTTAGTTTTAATAAAGCTGTTTGAGTAATTCCGCCTAGAAAACCTGACCATTGTTTTGTATTTATGACTTTGCTAGCAATAATATGAAACTGTATAGCAAATCGTCAATTTTTGCAGTTACTTTTGGAATTGCAATAGCTTGTATAGCGTCTAGAAACATAGGTAATTTTCTTGTATTAGTCTAATTTTTGTTTTCAAATTCTTAAAATGTAGGCAAGATCAGTCACCCTCGCAAAAATCGAAAGAGGTGAAAGCCAGTTTGTTTGGCCCATTCCAGAGGGGACCAAAAGGTATAGTCGAAAAAAGTCCCTTAATTAAGCATGTTCCTAAAAGACAAGATGAGCTGCAGAGAAGACAGAGCATAGACAAAACCACTACCAACACCGATAATCAAGCTTTCCTTAAAGACGTGAGTATTAATTATGTTTTATGTCAATATATTACCATTTAGGTTCGACATTTCTGGTTAATAAGGATTAAACAAAATTTATTTTATAACGCGGGTTTTGCACTTCAAAGTATTCACATATATATAAGAAAAAAAAAGAATATGATCTCTCTTTATGACTAAATGAAATAAAACTTTCTTGGTTTTTGGAAATGGTAAGCTTCTGAAGTAAGGTAACTTTAGACTACGAAAATTTAATCAGTTCCAACGCTCCAAAGTTAGTTATTTAAAGAAGATTCATTAGTATTTTCTATGATAATTTTATAGATCTACTCCGGGCTTGCATGATCCTTCATTGTCGAAAATTCCAGACACAGTGCTGAATTTCTTTAAAAAAAAATGGGAGTTACTTTTGGCTTACTTTGTTTAGTAGATCCCTGCCCTAATTTATACACTGACTTTAAAAAATATATAATAAATGGTTAAGGTAAAATTTGAAATATTGGCATGTTTAAAAACTTTTGACCAAATCTTAAATATGGCCCAGAAAATTCAGGAAGTTACCTAACAACATATCGTTTGTAGGTCTGACAAATCCATAAAAAATGCATGTTTTTAGCATCATCCTTATTTAATGTTATCAAATATTAGACAACAAACTTAACTTATATTAAAAATATACAGGGTGTTAATGTTACTGACTTATAGTAACAGTGCTTCGCAAATTCATCCGTTTCAAAATCTAGTTCGTCTCAACTGACTTTATACGATCCCTATTACTCCTACTTAACTTATGATAAAAAAACTTTTTTTACGAAAATATACCATTTTTCAAATATCAGTATGTGAAAATTTTGGTGTACCCAAAAATGATATTATCATCTGAATTATATTATTATCAATATTTACTAATTGCACCTGTAAAAAAAATTCGTAAACTATACATTTTTCCAAAAAAATATAACGAATTGTTTTAGGCATAAATTAAAGGAGGTTTGTCTGTGGTGGTAAGAGATTTTTGAAAAGACAGTGGCGTCGAACATTTTAAATAACGGTTACGCCAATATCTGCGCCACTGTGCAAATTTAAAAAAATATAAATTGAATAATAACTTGCTCTCTTAAATTCAATCATATTTCATTTCAAATATATTAATTAGTAGAACAAATTTTGAAAAATTTCGTCAAATTATATCTCGAAAAAGAAAAATACGTATCGGAAATAGGTGAGATCAATTAATTAACACCTTTTATGCATCTAATGTAGATCATTACCAGCGTTTTGGATGGAGAAGGCGTAGGATGGCTAAAACTTAATAGGTTAAAGAAACTAATGGAGGAGGAGACCTACCGTAATTTTGTTTTGAGTAAAATTAATAAAACCTTGGACAAAAAGATAGCTCCTGATGATCATATCGACGATGCGGTAAGTATTAGATGATTTATGTCCAGTAAATAAAAACATTCTATCTGCAGTGTGATCCAAGGGGTATGCAACATATGGGAAAATGTTTTAATTTTGATTTCTGAAATTATTGTGTTCCTGACAAAAGTAAGTGCATCAATGAATACTGTATTAGCAGTAGTTAGTAGTAAAAGTCGAAAGGTGTACAGGTAGGCAAAAAATTGATTAATAGTGAAGTAGCCTTCATTTTAAAATATGGCAAAATGTTATTAAGAAAAGTTATTTAGAGGCAAAACCTGTGCTCATATATATATATATATATATATATATATATATATATATATATATATATATATAATAATAGCCTCCTATTTTTTGACTAATACCATCAAAACGTGATAATAAGAATAAGTTCATACAGTACGTTATTAGAACCATTTTGAGCATTAAAATAAAAACATTAAAAAATATTCTGGACAGAGATTCAAGTTTTTCTGTATAAACGGTAAATTAATTAGGAATATAACTAAAATTACATAAAAAATTCTGAAAATTAATTAAATGCCCTTGAAACCGATAAATATATTTGTTATTATCAAATATTGTGTCTAAATAAGTTACATTAATTTAATCTGTTTTATGACAATTTAGGCACAGATTACTTGATCTTGTTCAGATTTAATGCATGTTATTGTTTCTTAGGTAAAACTGCAATAATACTAAATTCAAAATTAACCAGATTTTTTTTTTGAAGTAGGAGATTATGATTTCAGATCTGAATACAGGTTCTTATTCTGAACAACTTTTAAGGGTAGTTTACTCTTAATCAGTCTTCACGTTTTTTTGCCTTCCGTGTATGCTTTTTGACTTGATTAAAACTAACTACTGCTGATACAATATTTTTGTATGCACTAACTTTTATCAAGAGCACAATTTTCTGGAAAATAAAAAAGCTTCCCATATGTTGCACAGTTTTTGTACCATACTGTATATTTATTATGAACAATTAACGAAAATATGAAAAAATTAGAAACAATAACCTTGCCAACAACAATATTTTAAAAATTTACTTCATATCTAATGCAAAATACGTAAGGTAACTTAGATAATTCACTCTTATTTTCCAGTGTATACCTAAGCCCGTCTGGAAAGGAATGCTGAAGGTTCTTCAAGCTATTCAACATGGTTTAGAAGCAACCTACGGCAATTATGGCCTAGGTGGAATGGCTTCAGTATTTCAAATGCAAGAAATTGCTCATACACATTACTGGACTAAAGATGTTGGAGATCCAGGGGTTTCATCGGATATTACCAGGGTAATTACTAATATATAGAAAGCAAATAATAAAATAAAATGTTATAAAAATTAAACTACTGCTAGTAGTGGTACATAGACTAACATAAACGTACATAAACTCCTGGTTGAATAAGTGTATTGCCTTTTTTTCGCTATAAACATATTTTTCTTAATAAATTATATGAATGTATTTTTTGCATACACTAGACCGAACAAAATTTAAATTTTTAAAAATTGAGACACAAGTTAAATTTTAATGATTTATAACTTCCTACTGTAAAAACATTTATTTAAAACGAATTTTAAATATCAATCAATTCGTGTATATATATTAACTTTAGATGTGGTTCAAACAAACGAATTATATGATCTTGGAATTTCACGTGTCCTAGCTGCATCTAAGTCATTGTGTATTTATATTAAATATATTAATAAGTTAAATTTAAAAGGAAAATAGTAGTCTAAAGGTGGTGCAACATTTAAAGACAGTTTATAATTCTATACAGAGTTTGTAATTTTAATATATGTTTAGATAAAAAAGATCTTATTTTTCTAAATACAACGCTCAAATATTTCTTTACATACACCAGCTATACTAAATTTCCTACATAGATATACTCGATCATGTCTGATCCAATAATATGTCAAAGGAGCCTATTGCAGCCTCATAATTGCAAATATCTATTTTCTTTTTTTTTTTCAAGATATAACAAGGTAGAATTTTTTTTACATTATTTTTTTTAAATGATCGTCTGGATACCGAGACCTTTCAACACTATTTTTTTAATTGTTTTATTGTGTATTTTTTTGTATAAAACCAATATGTTTTTTTTTCAATAACATTTCTGGATGTGGTAAATGCGCCCCATATTCTTATAATTCCTCTGGAAACTCATCGCGCTATCTAAGTTAAAAGGCAGAACAAGGTCGTCCGGGCCAGCTAGTATTTTATTAGACCACGATTTTAATTTGCTATCTTGGATTCATACCAAAATATTACCAGTTCCATCCTATGTAGCTCTTGATTTTTGTGCAAAATTTGAGGTAAATTGGATAAATAGTTTTTTAGTAAAGATTTTTTAACGTTTCACTAGGCCGTCATCTTGTTTTGGCATATTGGATTTTTACTAAAATATTACCAGGTCATCCTCATATGTTCCTTAATTGTTGACTGAAATTCAAAGTCAATCTGGCAACAGGCGGTCCGACGGCATTGATAAAACATATTTTTTGGCATCTAGAGAAGCTAAAACGTGAAGATATTTAAAATCTGAGTGATTTTTTCACGATTACAAAGATTTTTTTTGGTCGCCATTTTGTCCGCTATCTTGAATTAGTATCAAAATTTACTAAATCATCTTTATACCACAATTAGTTTTGACACACAATTTGAAATCAGTCCATTAAGTAGGCTGAATTTTTAAATATTTTATTAAGCCTCAATTTTTATTCGTACCAAAATTTTACCAGTTGATTCCTACACAATACTTAATTTTTTTAGGACTTCACTAGGCCGCCATTTTGTTTCACCATATTGAATTTTTACAATTTTTTTGTTGTCAAAAATTTGAAGTCAATCGGGTAAGTAGGTTTTTAGCAATGTAAGAACAGACAGGCCTACAGACCGACGGAATTGACAAAATATATTTTTCGGCATCTAGAGACTCTAAAACGTAAAGAGGAATATAATAGGAGTCCGCTATTTGATTTAAATTTTGTATGAAACCAGTAAAAATCTATGCTATAACTTGGTACGCTGTAGTAATGGCATTTAACACTTGCTTTATTGTCAATATGGTTATCAAAACGGATTGGAAATCTTCATGTATCAATGTTATGTATCTAAATCAAGTCAAAATCCCTGAAAATAGATACAGTAATGATTTGATATTAAATGACCACACTAATGTTGACAGGGATAATCGAAAGCACTAAAAATATGTGTGGGGTTATATTTCAAAAAACGAAAGTTCTTCTGCGATCTAGTAAACTTGACCACATTGCAAATATTATCATCGCATTTTACATAATCTATAGGCTTCATGTGGCAAATTTAAGGTCTTTAAATTTATTGGATACTGAGAGATGCACTAGGGATATGCCGTATTATAACAAATTTTCCCGGATACTAATCAAGTTTTAATATGCCTTTCTTCCTTTTAAGTTTATTTTTGTTGTTAAAATATTTATTTCAATTTCTCATGGTTTTAAAGTGTTTATTTAATTATGGTAATGTGTTTTTATAATATTTATTTCTTGTTTGCAGGCTTCAAGTCCAAAATCTCCCCAAAGCCCAAGATATTCTATTCAATCATCAGATTGGGAAAATGAAAGTCGGAAATCTTCTCAAACAGGTAAGCACTATGTATTTGTCAAACATATAGGAATTAATTAATGTTTAAAAGATAATTTAACTTTTAATTTGTATGTATTTTAACAAAATACCATGAGCTCGCAGTTTGCTTCGAAGGCACTTTTTTCAACCATTTGAAAACTTTTAATAAAGAACAGTGAGATATAGATAAGTTTTCATTTTGCGTTTGTAATTTTAATAAACAGTAAGGAATAGTTTTATAAAAGTTTGAAGAAGCAATAAAAAATAAAAATTTTTTAGAACGACATCTTGTCATGTTTGTTCACTTTCTAATATTATTATTAAACTAATTACATTATTTTCGGAAAATTATTCCTGTTAATTTTATTATGACTGTAGTATGGATTATAAATAAAATCACCTTGAGCTATTTTAATTAAACGTCCTAAATACGTAACAAAATAGTCAAAATGTAAGTACTCATTATTAATGGAGTGCTTAATTTCATTCGTATACCTAATTGTTCTTGTAGAACCTCCAGAAGTAAGACTCACACAAGAATCAGATTCTGACAAAGAGCAGACAACTTCCGATATTTTCAAGGATATGATTACCCAGAAGAAGAATTTGCTCCTAAGTAAACTAACTTCCTTTGACTCAGATGTAAGTACAGATAAATAATGAGTTATTGTAACAATTAACGTAATAAAAATTGCACAAACAAGCAATTCAAAATATTTGCAGTTGACAGGGGGTATGTAATATGTAATATGTACAATCCATAATGTAGGTTTTGCCAAGTAGATAAGACTGCCGACCATGGTTTGTCGAAGTGAAGCTGTGATCAACACCAGCCTTTTTGGTTTGCGGGACACCTGCCTGTTTTTTTTTTGTTTCTAAGACGGGTTCAAATTAAAAGGGTCCGTTCCTTCTTAAATAAAATTAAAGTAAATTTATACTAGTAGGGAGGGGTTTGTCACAATTGGCTGCATCTGTTTGATACTGAGTATTAATTCAAATCTGCTTAAATGATGTTGTTTTCTGTCGTCTTAATTTAAAATATTCTCGTATGCAGAATATTAAGTTTATCAATCATAATAATCTGGCCCTGATGATGACACTGTCAAAACATAGGCATTTGATTTAAGTACTCAATGAATCTGTCAAAAGAAACTGCTTAAATCTTTCTTGTGAATTACACTGTGAACATGAACTACCAAAATTGAAAAAATTCGTATGACGTCTCTAACCATGGTTAGAGACGTCATACGTCATCTCTATGGTTAAACCAGAAGTAATCGTATTGTAAAAATCGAATATACTATTTTTCGCCTAATTGAGTAAAAGTTACATATATATATTGCCTGGAGTTCCCCAAGGGTCTGTTCCGCGACCTCTTCTTTTCAGCATTTATACTTCTGACATTTTAATGTCGCTTAATAATTGTAAAACAATACCATACGCTGATGATACCCAGATTTATTTTTCCTTTAAACCCGAAGAGTTTGAGGTTCCTAAAAATATAATAAATAATGATTTAATAGATATTTATCTACGATCGTGAGATAAGAAGCCATTACCCCACTGATTTTAGTTAGGTTATGTTAGATGTTACCACACTAGTGCGGTAATGATATCTACTAATATTAAAATTAAAATAGAATTAAAGAAAATTCGTTTATTTTTATTTAAAATTCAGCATAACAAACTATTTATTGTAAATATTAATTACACAACTATTGCAGTTATTTAAACTAATACCAGATGTTCTTAATGAACTTGACTTAACTTGCGATGAACTTGTATTAAATATGTTCACTTGTTGGATACTAGTTGCTTCATTTTCCTTATTTCCGAGTATACTCAAATCAGACTTCTTTTTGTTTTCTTCCGAAGCCTCAATGTATCCTTGCAGTCAAAATATCCACTCCGGTGTCGGCTAATAGTAATGTAGAAGACCTTTTAAAGTAATAGTTGGTATATTGTTCTGGATAGGATAATTTGGAAAAGAAAGCAATAGTCTTAGTCCAAAAGTGTTTATTCTCACTGGCTGTTTTGTACAGGGTGGCCCACATAAGATAACCCACTACCTTATCTCAGAATCTGTACGAGATAGGGAAAAAAATTTTATACAAAAGTTTCTTAGGTTTATCTAGATTTTTTAAATATTATATTTTTATATATATAGGGTGTGTCATTTTGCGTTGACAGATGTCAACTTTGTTATTTTAAATGGAACACCCTGTATTTCAACTTGTTGTATCTCTGGTATTTATCAACTTTTTTGTTTCATTTTTGTGCAGGAAAAAAACATAATTTTATGCTTTATTGGACGTGTAGGTAAAAATATTGAAATTGAAAAAAAATGTTACAGTGTTGTCACGTTTTGCGTACCATCAGTTTTCTCAAGATTTTTAAATGCAACCTCCTATATTTTATAACGGATTTAAATAGAGCACCGAAAGACGATTTTAACGATATATTATAACATAGGTTTACAAGTCACGGTTCCCGAGTTTTGGGGATTTTCTTCAGGAATCAATTTTAATATTAAACAATTTTTACTAAAACATAATATAAACTATTAAACGTGACATGACATGAACGAAGACAACAAAATTAATATTATATGCTAAATAATATCTAAATTAGATTTTCTAATTGCTTTGAATAATTATTACCACGCCGTTTTCTAGATCAAACGTAAAACTCTCTAAAAATCAGTTAAATACATAATGTGTATTTTTGTTAAAATAGTGTGAATCTATTTAAAAATAGTTCTTTATGTTTCCTTCCCATATACTAAATAAGCCTTATCAATGTTATGATTAGCGATTACCGAAACAGACGGCCAAGGCGACTGTGTCGATAATGGTGCCGCAAAATGTCTTTGCTTACTAATCATTTTTGTTGTTTCGTTTTTATATAGAGCGTCTGAAAGTCAGTCGAGTAATAAACGTCATCAAGCTAAGTATTGGCTTCGTGTTTTTTCTCTCACAATTATTTACCAACCTTTCCACAACCCTATCAACAATTTTAAGTAGGCTGTGCTTCAAAACCATGGAAACAAACGAAATATTATTTGCATGAAATTTGACAGCTTGGTTGCATTTCTTGATTAAATTAGTAAATTTAAGAAATAATTATGTCGAACTACACTATTCAACAACGTTTAAATTTATATGAGTGCTTCATTAGAAACAATAAGAGTCCCACACTAGTGTTAAGGGAGTATAGAAGACTGTATCCAAATAGCAGAATTCCAAGTAAGAAAATCTTCGTAAGAATTACACGAGATCTGGAAAATGGCGTTGTGATAAACAATAAAAGAAACCGGCCTAGGACAGTTCTTACAGAAGAAAATCAACTTGATGTTCTTTTATATTTTGAGGAAAGCAATGAAAATTCCCAAAGGGATGCCGCACGGGACATACCGCATATTAGCCGAGCAAGTATTCAGAGAACACTTAATATCAACGATTACCATCCTTTTAAATTCACTCCGGTACAAGAGCTATCCATAGCTGATTTTGACAACAGAGCTACTTTTTGCATGGATATGATGGACCGCCACTTTGATCAACTTGTTTTTGACAAAATTCTTTTCATTGACGAAGCAATTTTCAACACCGCGGGAATATTTAACCGAAAGAACTGCCACTACTGGTCAAGGCAAAATCAACATAAAATCAAAGCCATCAGAAAGCAGGGACATCAAAGTGTATATGTTTGGTGCGGAATAATAAAGGACCGAGTGATTGGGCCGGTTTTTTATGACAGGACTCTTAACGGACAGAGATACCACAGTTTGTTGAAAAATGAAATACAACCTCTTATTAATGAATTACCGGCTGAAATTAAAGATGGTCTTGTATTTCAACAAGACAGTGCGCCGTACCATACCGTAAGACCTGTAATTGAATGGTTAAATGAAAGATTTCTAATGTGGATTGGCAGATTTGGGCCAATACCCTGGCCAGCTCGGAGTCCCGATTTGACTCCACTAGATTTTTTTTTATGGGGAAATATTAAAGACAAAGTGTATAAGAATAAAGTTAATAACGTAGACGATTTAAGGGGGAGAATAATGGAAGAGATCCATTTGATCAATGAGAGTGGAGCAGTTCGTAGGGCAATAAAAAAATTAGACATTATTTATACAACATGTATAGCACAGGAAGGTGGTTATATAGAAAATTTAATTTAAGTAATGTTTATTTTTTTGTCTTTGTTCTTGTTATGTCATGTTTAATAGTTTATGTTATGTTTAGTAAAAATTGTTTAATATTAAAATTGATTCCTGAAGAAAATCCCCAAAACTCGGGAACCGTGACTTGTAAACCTATGTTATAATATATCGTTGAAATCGTCTTTCGATGCTCTATTTAAATCCGTTATAAAATATAGGGGGTTGCATTTAAAAATCTTGAGAAAACTGATGGTACGCAAAACGTGACAACACTGTAACATTTTTTTTCAATTTCAATATTTTTACCTACACGTCCAATAAAGCATAAAATTATGTTTTTCCTGCACAAAAATGAAACAAAAAAGTTGATAAATACCAGAGATACAACAAGTTGAAAGTATGTCAAAATTGAAGATGATCGTAAATATCTCCGAAACGGTGTCTCGTAGATCCATCTTATAACATGAAATCGTCTCTAAGAGAGCTATTCAAATCCATAATAATATACAGGGTGTTCCATTTAAAATAACAAAGTTGACATCTGTCAACGCAAAATGACACACCCTGTATATATAAAAATACAATATTTAAAAAATTTAGATAAACCCAAGAAACTTTTGTATAAAACTTTTTTCCCTATCTCGTACAGATTATGAGATAAGGTAGTGGGTCGTCTTATGTGGGCCCCCCTGTACATTTACCGTTCTTATAGTAAACGAAGAAATGACCATGATCAACGTGTTTAGGAAATAAAAATTTCGGACAATTCCTAACATATCTAAACCTTCAGTTTCTCCTGATGTTACAAAAAACTCTCGAGCTATTTTTGCCTTCGTGAATGGTATTACAAATCGAAAACACGCACCTTCATCTTTCACATTTTCCAAGAGTAATTTTGTCTGCTCTTCTCTTTTACATGCTGCTGCAAGTCCAACAGCAAGTGCTACCTTCGTCATGAAAATGTCATCATCCACATAAAAAAAACACCAACATCATTTTTCGTTAATATCTTCGATTTTTTCTTTTTAGAAACGCAATTAAATGCGATTATTTATTAATATCCACATTTTTTCTGATAGACATCACACTCCGCAACATTTAATCTTATGCCCAAAGAGAGGATGGTTTATGAATTTTTGATAGATCATTAAAATAGGCTAACAATGCCTTCTCACTGGAGATAGTTTTTATGTTCTTTTCTTTTCTCTATTTCTGGTACCGGGAGTAGGCCAACTCATATTTTGCCCTTGATTTTGCGGGCAGTAGACTAGACATTACGCCGGTAGCCATTTCTTCGACGTCGGATGGAAGGTCTGAAGCGCTCATGTTGAAAATGTATGAAACCCGTTCCGAACTTTGTGACAAATTTCAAATTGTTTGACAGAATTATTTTCTAATGTTTTCTTACAAAAACTTAGTTAATTGGTTGCTATGATATAAAAAGTGCAGGTAACAGAGGTAGTTTGTTTTAAATATTTGATAGGTAATCTTTTAACGAAAATATAAATTACATTATAACTCGGATAGGATTTTAAATGATCGTAGATAAAATTTTGTACGATACACGTGTGATACATTGTGTGGTTACACACGTGTGTGTTAATAACGCTTTTACACCACTTGTATCGTAAATATAATTAATACATTATCTAAAGAACATAATCTTAAATTAAATTAAAAAAAAACTAATGTAATGATGATTTGTAATAGGGACAAATGCAATTTTTTAACTTGAAACCTAAATGTCTCCATCGATAAAAACGTATTAAATTTTGTAGAAGAAGCTCGGAATTTGGTTATAATTTTCGATTCTAATTGGCGTATCTGCAGAAACTTACAACAAAAGGCGTTTTTTAAATTGAAAATATTATTTTCCAGTCATCTTATTCTTAATTTTTATTTGAGAAAAATGCTCACTAAATAATTAATTCTTTTACAGTTTAATTATCGTAATCTTACATAGAACGAAAGCTTTCACGGCTTAGGTCAATTAAGAAATCGTGGTTCTTGGGATTACACCGTGTCAAATTGGAATTACTATCCGACGTTTCACCTTCGATTGCACGAGGCATCTTCAGGGATCTTTACTCTACGAGATCTGAACACTGAATGAGCTCGAAGAGATTGTGTATAGAAAACCGACGCACACAAATAGATACTTAAATACAAATTCCCATCACCATCCAATACAAAAGAAATCGGTTATTAACTCACTAGTATTCAGAGCTATTTCAATTTCTGATTAAGATTCTTTAACATCGGAAACATCGAAACTGGCCGAAGCTCTCAGAGGGAATGGCTATTGCACTGAAGATATTACGCGTTCATTTAAAAGATATAGTAATCCAACTCCACAAAAGGAGACTGATAAAGAGCCACCATTAGGTAGTGTTGTTCTTCCCTACATACATGGCACTACAGACAAAATAGGACGATTACTTCGGCGGTCCAACATACGTACAATCTTCAATACACATAAGAAGATTGGACAATGCTTAAGATCTCCGAAAGATATTGTACCTTTCCAAACACAAGGAGTATATAAAATTCTTTGCTTCTATGGAGAAGTGGGTGTAGGAAAAACAGGACGCTCAATGTCAACTAGACTTAAGGAACATGAACGATGTATTAAAAAAAAACAAATTGTTTAATCTGCTGTAGCTGAACACCAGCATAACACTAGCCATTTCAAGGTTCTAGTATCGGTTCCAGGTTTTTATAAACGAAAAGTTAGAGAATCTATTGAAATATTTAAACATACAAAAAATTTCAGTAGACACGGGTTACGGTCTACATCACACGTGGAAACCGATCTTACCACAGAGTCACGGTTCGGCGAGCACAAGTCGGGTATAAAAGCCCGCCTGAATCTCTTCAAGCTAATTCAGTGTTCAGATCTCGTGGAGTAAAGATCTCCGAAGATGCCTCGTGCAATCGAGGGCGAAACGTCGGATAGTAATTCCAATTTGACACGGTCTCATCCCAAGAACCATTTTTTTATGGTAATCTTATTTATTTTCCATATCTGAATTTTTTGGCCAAAATAAAATACAGGTCATACAAAATTCATGTTGTCGTTTAATTTTTAATATGCCTAGAAAGCAACATATTTCTGATAGAATAAATGATTTAAATTGGTTACATATGGATAGTCGATGAATACATCACCTGGTAAATTTCTTTTTAAAATTATTAATGATCCCAAATAGTTGTTTTTTGAATAACATATTTCACACTCGTTAATCACAGCACTCAATTAATGTAAGATTCAAGGACAAATACACAATGCCTCACTTTCGTACAACGTTGTTTAAAAGATCTTTTTCATACATTTCAATTTCCTTTTTGAATTTATTGCCTAGAGAGTTCCTAAAAATATAATAAATAATGATTTAATAGATATTTACCTACGATCGTGAGATAAGAAGCCATTACCCCACTGATTTTAGTTAGGTTATGTTAGATGTTACCACACTAGTGCGGTAATGATATATACTAATATTAAAATTAAAATAGAATTAAAGAAAATTCGTTTATTTTTATTTAAAATTCAGCATAACAAACTATTTATTGTAAATATTAATTACACAACTATTGCAGTTATTTAAACTAATACCAGATGTTCTTAATGAACTTGACTTAACTTGCGATGAACTTGTATTAAATATGTTCACTTGTTGGATACTAGTTGCTTCATTTTCCTTATTTCCGAGTATACTCAAATCAGACTTTTATTTGTTTTCTTCCGAAGCCTCAATGTATCCTTGCAGTCAAAATATCCACTCCAGTGTCGGCTAATAGTAATGTAGAAGACCTTTTAAAGTAATAGTTGGTATATTGTTCGGGATAGGATAATTTTGAAAAGAAAGCAATAGTCTTAGTCCAAAAGTGTTTATTCTCACTGGCTGTTTTGTACATTTACCGTTCTTATAGTAAACGAAGAAATGACCATGGTCAACGTGTTTAGAAAATAAAAATTTCGGACAATTCCTAACATATCTAAACCTTCAGTTTCTCCTGATGTTACAAAAAACTGTCGAGCTATTTTTGCCTTCGTGAATGGTATTACAAATCGAAAACACGCACCTTCATCTTTCACATTTTCCAAGAGTAATTTTGTCTGCTCTTCTCTTTTACATGCTGCTGCAAGTCCAACAGCAAGTGCTACCTTCGTCATGAAAATGTCATCATCCACATAAAAAATTTATTGCCTAGAGAGTTCAGACTTTTTAAATTTAAATTCAAGCGCTTTATTTTAGATAAGACAGGACTTTTGTGTTATAGATTAAGTTCATCTAGGGGCATGGATCTTCCCAAAGAAATCACCTTAGCTATTTTATATTCCTTCCGCACTTCTTTAACTTTAATCTCGTCGCCTCCGCACGCTTTGTAACTGAATATAACAGTATTCACACATATTTTTGTGATCTAAGGATATAACAAACACTTTTGTGTCTCAATTTGTTTTGCCACGTAAACAAACAAACTGCCATCTGTTGTCAACTTTAATTATGTATTTTATTTTCCTACATATTCCACCTAGCACAGGATAGTCCCTCTGCTTGTTAAGTAGAGTAGCATTTTGAGATGATTCCTGGCAATTGTAATGTAATGTTGTTGCATGTTTATTTTGTATATTTATTAATGGCCTTATTTATTTATTTAATTTGTATTTTAACTTCATCTCACACAAATTCACCGTGTATTCAAAAATATAATACTAGCGAGGTTTGCTAAGTGAAAGTTTTGAGGTGATTTTTATTACATGTAAATATGTTGATCGTATTTGGAAAACTACACACTGAGGTAGTGAAATCTGTTATCGACGATAGCTTTAAAATCTGATGTTTTGTTAAATTTCTTATCCAACGTAATTATATTCGTATGATAAATAGAATAAGAATACCCGTGTAAACTCATTCCGTTAACGTATCAAAGTAGTTAACATTTAATCGATTGAATATTTTGTTATTTTATTTGTAATTATATTGTCTTCAAACATTTATAAATATCATATCGTCTTTTCTACACTAACTTCTCGACGATGCTCTAAACTTTATAGCTTAAGCTAAGCGTCTTGGCGTTGTTATCTTATTAACTTATTTAAGATGTTCTCAATGTTCCACAATCACGCTTGGCGTGAACTGAACAAACCATGTTTACAAAGAGTATTTGCAAGTAGGCTATAACTTATAGTCTATTAATATCAGTTCTTATTCTCATTAATCAATTAAAATAAAAGAAAGTAAACCAGGAAAAAATGATGGAGAATAAACATGATATAAACAATTAGTCTGAGTAATTTGGAGCGTCAAATAAAATGCTGGTGTTTGAGAGGACAGGGGATGAGAAATCAAAGTTGCTCTGATGCTTGACCCTCTAAATAGCTCTAGAGCTCTTAAACTCCGGTAATAGAAAATGGTTTAACAAGATCATCGCAGACGGCTCTACGTAACGACATTTCATAGGCATAAGAATATCAACTACTCTCAAACAGAATATTAAACGCTATATTATTTGTCCTGGCATCTGAATTTTCTATAAGGGGGAATACTTCGCTATTCGTTATGCATTATGCAAATCCGTCTGTCATAGCATTTAGACACGTCACTATTAGTATCAAGGATGGGGTATTTACAATTAGAATTATTACTTGCATTATGAGATAACCAAATATATATATATATATATATATATATAAATAATTAATTAAAAACATGTCCGTATTATTATAGGCTGAAGGTACTCTGCATGGTTCAGGAGGAACAATATCTCCTGGATCTATAACAACTGGGCCGGCATGTAATCTCCACAGAGGGGGTAACCAGTCATCATTTAGGTCGACAGTGTCGGATACAGAAGTAGAAACATTACAAGTAAGCATACCTTTCAAATTAAATATAAATAAAGTCAGTTGCAGTCAGTCAGAATGCATTAATAAATTATACCATAGGTCAGTTATATTTTCAATAGATAGTACATGAGGAAGTTTTATAAATTTGCCACATCAATAGTTCCTATCCCCATTTAATCGTTTTATTAAACCCCTTGCATCAATATTTGGAACGTTGTTGCATGTAGCGTAATTTAGTTTTTCTTGTTTAGAAATACAATATAAAAATTATGCAATACAAAAATATGCAAAGTAACTAGCAGGTTGGAGGCTGTGCGTTGCAGATTAGCAACTCTGTGTGTTAAACTACGTGGAAATCTACATCCAAACAAACAAAAGTATGCTTTATTGTCGCAGGGAAATTGTTACAATTTTATGGACAAAGCGAAATATTCCTTAAAAGAGAAAAAAAAACAAAACAATGAAAAAACGAAATATTAATCGAAAAAAATCATATTTTTCGATAGGTCAATACAAGTACATAAATTGTAAATATAACATTTGTTATATTCGTATCATTGCCGTAAAGCCGTTAATGAATCCAGGTGACCTTAACAAATGGCAATTCGACAAGACAACAATACATATGCGAGGTGAATAATTTCGATGACATTGAAATTAAAATTACGCGACCTTAAACTCTATTTTGTTATCATTATACAAGCAAAATAAGTGAAGTTAAACAAAAAGTGTACTGAACTAATATAGTAATTAAAGTGTATTAGAAAAAAAAATAAAATGTATAACTTTAATCTAATATGTATCAAAAATAATTAATGTTAACCGACTATCAGACAGTTCATTCCTTATAAAATATTTTCAAATGCTCGGCAGCAACATGACACCCAAAAGGATTTAAGTAAACAAGCAAATAAACAACATTTTAGTGAGACTTATTCATTATAAAAATCATTAACGCAGTAAAAATTTCGTTCAATGAGGTACGCTTTGGTTTTTTTTTCGAAAGAGTGCAAACATTTTTGAAGCCTAAAAATACTAAGAAATTACTCGGTGGTACAGCAGCCCCAAAAGGGAAGGCCACAACGGAGATAGGATTCCAAGAGAGAGAAATAAGTAAGTCTGGCAGAAGACACGTGTAGTTCTTTTCAAAACTGATCGAATGGCAAAGCAGGTGGTAAAAAGTTTTTTAGTTAAGGCGTCAATATGCTTAGACCATTTTAGGTTGTTATTTGTAAAGACCCCCTATAAGGTAAGGCCACCGTTTTTTCCACATTGAAGCAAAGCAGGTTGGAATCGGACCAAGCCTCAATATTAACAAGGTCGTTGGAAATATTAGAATATAAAAACGTGGTATCAAAATCACTCCATGTTATGCCTGTGTCGTCAACAAAGAGAGAAATTTTTCCATTTATTTTTAGGTTGGGGATATTATTAATGTATAACAAAAAAAATAGGTCACAAGACCGAACCTTGAGGGACTCCACTTGTAATCCATTTACAATCAGAATCATAACCATTTGCCCTTACAAATTATTGCCTATTCCTGAGATACGATTTAAACCAACTTAAAGAAACATCCCGGATTCCATAAAAATTCAGCTTGCTTATCAAATTTTCATGACTAACACAGTCAAACACTTTTGCATAGTCACAAAAACTGAGGCGCTGGGTTGGTTGTTATTGAGGGATAAGTAGACATCGCTAAGCAACGAGAACTTGGCGTCACTGTTGCACTTTTGGGTAAAAATCCAAACTGATTTGGGAATATTATCTTATGTTTTAGGAGAAATGGCGTAAAACGATTCTTCAATATCTCTCGATAGACGCCAACTCTACTGAATACAGTATACAGTTGAGATGCATTCTGGGGTCTTTTTTTATTCAATTTGTAGGATAGTCTATTCAAAGTATAATCTGCATTTTTTATTATTAGTTAGTTTAATTCGTTTATATTTTTGCTACCTAAAAGTTTAAATGGTTGTGTTACCAACGAATCTTCTAAGGGTCTTCTGTCTTTATTAAACCAAACCTTAAATTTAGTCCTACAATTTATCATTTGAGCGCAATTCTCTTCGGTTTTAAATCGTATGTTGTTTATACCTAACTAGTAACATGTGTCTTAAATCCTAAAACTTAATGTATTTATACGGACTTTTTGTAAGAGATGATAAAAATAGGCTAAACAATTACATTTTAAGGAAATTTCACTGATTTATTAATATGAGTTTACCTCTTTTATAATTTTTAAACGTATCATCTAAAGTATTTTTTTGCATTTTTATGTTCAGAAAAAATGTTTAGAACGTAAAGCAAAACCAAGTTTCCATATAACTGATTTCAGCTACTCGAAAATTTAGAAAATGGAAACGATGTATTCCTGTAGGAAATTTTTTATTTTTCTGTGTTAGGAGAAGCTTGAAGAAGGTGACGAGAAACTGTTTTTATATAGCTGATTTCATCTAAACGAAATTTATGCAGTTTCCGATATCCAGATCAAAAGTTGTCATGATAGCCGAGTCAAGAAAGATTTTTACTTTTTAATTCTTAAGAATAGTTCCCATTTTGATTTTTTTTTTGAGAAATATTTGTTTTTATGTCTTGATTAAAGTTGGAGAAATTTTAGAGGGGATCAGAAATATTTATATTGTTTAAAAATAATCATGATATATACAGGGTGTTACTTAAATGAATGCCGACAGGATGTGATTCTTTGGCCAATTTTAAGTATAAAGGTTAACGTATACAAATATATGCAAAAATGCCTATTTTTCAAGATACAGGGTGGCAAAGTTTTATTTGTTTTTAGATTTTTCAATTTATCTTCTAAATTTTTATAGATAAGAACTCAAGTTCTAACAAATATTAATTTTTGTAATACCTATAAGACAGTATCATTGGCATTTGGAACAATCAACAGGGTGATATTTTTTTGGGGTTCACGACCCTATCTCCCCTTTTAAGATTATTTTTGCAACGACACTTATAATATTAATTTTCATTGACTTGCTTTTCTATCAAAATAAGCAGAATACATTAAAAAAAAAAACATGTTAAATTAAATTATGTGCGATGTGAAAAAACGACATGCATTATTGAATACTTCGCTGAATAACTTCTAAACCGTACAAGATATCAAAAAAATGCAAGCATGTTTAAAGCTGTCTAGAGCATCGGATTTTATTATAAAAAAATAGTTAGCGTCGTTGCTAAAACAGACTTAAGAGGGGTGGATTGGATCGTGACCCCCAAAAAAAGATCATGCTGTAGATTGTTTTAAATGCCAATGATACTGTGTTATAGGTATTATAAAATGTAACATGTGTTCCAATTTGCGTTCAATTTAAAAATGTAAAAAAAGAAAAATAAAACTTTGCCACACTGTATCTTGAAAAATAGGCATTTCTGGATATATATTTAAATAAAACTTTATACTTACAATTGGCCAAAGAATTGCATCTTGAATTATCAACATTCAAGTAAGAAGTATCTAAAGTTTTTTCCATAATACCATTATACAAAACTTGAAATTACTTGCCAAACGTTATTGTGAAAGTTTAGTTATGAATAGGATTTGTATCCATCTTTATTAGCAAAGATACAAAATAGCCGTTTTCAAGACAGAAATAGCACGACAAAAAATATACAGAGTGTCTCATAAAAAACATACATTTGGGATATACCTAAAAAACGATAGTTCATATAAGAGATCAGACCAAGCGGCTGACTGGATTTTGCGCAAAATATCGTATAATTATCTTTTACCTTTCAAGTAAGATAAACGATCTCGACATACAAATAAGATTGGAAAATGCATTATTTTCAATTTCAACCTGTATCTGGGAAACGAAGCAGGATATGAAAATTGTGCGTACGGCATATCAGTTTCACGAAAAAATAGCACCATGTCGCGAAAACAGAAATCCTGTATCTTTGCTAATAAATACGTTAACCCATAAAACAACGAGAATGGGACACCCTGTATAATAAAAAAAACCTATTCATTACTAATTGCTTACACATTTTTTGGCAAATTTAATATAATTTCAAGAGAAATCACTTTAGATCCTTCTATTCTTTAAAGTTTCAATAAACAACGTGATTATTTTTTAAATAATATAAATATTTACATGCCTCCCACCAAAATTATTCTCATTTAAACAATATATAAAAACAAACATTTTTCAATGCAAATTATCAAAATCGGAACTGTTCTTGAGGATTAACTTTAAAGTTTAAAGATTTTGCCTCTTCATGGACTCGACTGTAAGCACAATCTTATCATATGACTTGTATACAGAGTGTTAAACTTTGACCAAACCCTATAAAAACACAGGGAAACAAGATGATGGCAACTTAAATATATAATACTTCTGAAAATAGGAATATATTTTTGAACATAGGCCAAAAAGACGTTTACAAATTAACTTCCTGTAAAAGTAATTTATTATTTTGTGAAGTAGTTACTTTATTTCAACAAAGTTTATCATGTGTGATCCTGTTTCCCCATGTATTTTATGTGGGATTTGTGTAAATTATATCACCCAGTATTTTAAAAATTCGTCATAGAGTAGATTTGTGCTCATGGAAACCACATCGAGAGCAACATTAAATCAAAAATTAGAAGAAATATACCTAAAGCCGTTTTTCATAAAAAGTGTGAGAGGTCCTTTTAGAGATATAGTCAGCAAAATTGCATTTCACCATTGATTAAAGCAATCCGGGTTGGGACCACGCGTAGGACAAAATCTAAAAAAACTAAGCTAAATAGTTTTCCATTTTATTTATTAGTGATTAGTGATTTGTTACAGAGCAAAGGTAGTCTGCAAAAATTGGGAAAGTAATTTGTTTTTATGAATAAATACGGAATTATTAATTAAAACGTAAAACATAAAATATTTAGCAATAAATACTAAGTCTGACTTTATTCAGTTTCCAAAATTGGGGAAGCAACGGACCTCCAGCGTCTGGTCAAGTAAATCCTCATTAAGTACAGGCTTTCGATACCACGGTGGTCACATAATTAACACAGCCACTTCGCCTTCTCCGGATGCCGTGCGAACGTATTTATTTGAAGGTCTCCTGGGTAAAGAAAGGTCAAACTTATGGGATCAAATGCAATTTTGGGAGGACGCCTTCCTGGATGCAGTTTCACAGGAAAGGGACATGATTGGTATGGACCAGGTAAGTTTTGAAAATTATTAATTTCTTGTACAGGAAAAATATCTTAATTTAAAAAAAAAATCAATGGGTAAGGCACCATTAAATACATTCTACCTAATATAGATAGCGAAAGAGTTCATTCAAATAGCAGGAAGTTTTAACAAAAAGATCAAAATATGTGTGTCGCAAAGGACAGAAATCTCTATTTGCAGAACTCTCATTTCGTATATTTGCTTTCTAGGAAATATAAACATTTCAGCTTCTTTATATCTATAAAAGATTAATCGTTCTAATAAACAGTCTGCCGTGTTACTAATAATAACATATAATATATCTTATCGAATTTTACCAAATATTTAACAATTTATTGTTTAAATATTAAATTATTTATTAACCTGTTTGTTTTGCAATATAGGATTCACATACATTTTACTAGTCTATCCTTATTTCACACTTGAGTTTTGTGCAAAATTTCAAGTCAGTTGGAGAAGTAGTTTTTTGGTACTGAGTTTCAGACCGGCATCTTGTTTCAATATACAGTGGTTTCACTCACTCAACAATGGATAGTAGCCGTGCTGGGGAATGAACAAATTAAATACCGATGTAATTTTATTTAAAAAAATATTTTATTTTTAAGTAAAAAAATAATATGTACAAATTATTAATATAAATGTTACTACGTATAAATCAACATCTTTTACACACATGTACACAATAAAAATGTACTACCTAATATAAAATATTATACTACCTACATATACAGTTTGATACAGTTCTAATTTATAAAAAGTTTCTATTTAAAAAAATTATCAAGTGTTATTTGTCTTAAACTAGACATAATATAAGATACCATTTTAGAAGCAACTTCTGAGATTTGTTCCCCTAAAACAGAATCTCCAGATAACATACAAAAGTTTTCAATATCCCTTAACATTTTAGATGCTTCCTTAATGTTCTTAATATTGAAAGAAATAATTTCTTCATCATCGCTGTCAGATGAAATCTGACCGTTCTGACTATTTTAAAATTCACTGATGCACTCACGTACACTTAAGTTAGAATTTTCCGTGAATAAACTTTCATCAATTTCTGAATATGAAGTTAAGTCGGAAGGGAATACATTGATGTTTCTACATAACTCCGATAAAAGCACATCATCTTCACTAGTAGTCAACGTTTTCTTGGAGAATTTCGTCGAATACAGGTTTGCGGAAGCAGTTATTTATGCAGCAACAATCCAGATCAAGACATTTACAAAATTTGTGGATTTCTCCATTTGTTTGGTAGATTCAGAATATTCCATGGATAATGAAAGTCGCTTGATTAAAAACTTTCTGTAGTGGTTTTTAAAATTTTGAATCACGCCCTGGTCTAATGGCTGGCAATGTGATGTCGTACTTGGCGGTAAAAAATTATTTTAACATTTTTTAACTCCAGTTTTGGGTGAGATAAAAACATTTCGGTTTTGCCTTTGCATTTTTCGGTCAAATTTCATCAACCAATCGGACATTATATCCCTTGTCATCCCTGCTTTCTTGTTATAGCACCATTTAACTGGCAATTTTTCCACGCCTGGCCCTTTAGAACAACAGGGTTTTTTACTTTTTCCAATCACCAGTGCATTTTGTTTTTCTCTATTCATAGCGGAGCAAAGTAAAATAGTGAGTCTCTCCTTAGACGCTTTCCCTCCAGCACATGTTTGACCTTTTAAAGAAGACGTTTTATTTGGCAAGGCGCGGAAAAAGAGTCCCGTTTCATCGGCGTTATAAATGTCTCTCGGTGCGTAGTTTTTGATAATAGCACACAATTTCGTCTGCCAATCAGTTACCTGAATCAAGTCTACAACCGCTGCTTCGCCAGATGGATTTGAAAGAGATATCATGACGTTGAGAGAATTTCTCCGACCATCCATTTGATCTTTTAAGACCATCAACTTCTAGATTCTTCGCAATTTCTTGTGCTTTTTCCTGTATTATTCTACCGAATATTGGAATGTACTTTACAAAACCAGTCGTAGGCAATTTGGTCTATGGCAGCACCCTCAGTTTTTGGCAAATTTCTTTTTCTCTTTCATGTTCCCGGTCTCGGCGAATCGCTTGTTAAGATCGCTCTTGTTTCTCAAAATATCACTCATTTGAGATTTTCCTACACAGAATTGTTCGGCTAATACTCTAACACTAAGTTTGTTTTTTTCCGCCTACTGGATTATTTCAACTTTTTCTTGAAGACTCAAAAACTTTCTTTTGTTTGAAGACATATTGATCGCACCAGAGTAACATCAAAACTAAGATATTCTATTGATGAAGACTACGTTTTATAAAAATAAGGTAATGTATTTATTATGCAATTCACCGCAATTTACCTACAAGCCAGGCAGCATAAGCCAGCCTATTGTTAAACTAGTGCTATTAGCAATAGGTAGCGCCGCGCAGCGCCGCTTATATATATATATATATATATATATATATATATATATATATATATATATAAAAATGTTCGAAATTTTACTGTCCGTGTCCGTTGTTGAGAGTGTCCGTTGTCAAGAGGGTTTAATACACAGGAATATATATACTGACGGTCGGTGACTTCAAAATTGTCCGTTAAGGGAGGTTTTACTGTAATGACTTTATACAAAAGATTAACCAGTTCATCCCTATATCACATTTTATTTTTATGCAAATTTTGATTTCCGTTCGATAAGTAGTTTCTTAATAATGATTTTTTTTATATTTTGTAAGTGCGCTATTTTGTTCTGCGATATTAAATTTTTTCCAAAATGTTACCATTCCATTTCCTTATGACTCTCGATTTTTGACCAAACTTTGAAGTCAATAGCATAAGTAGTTTTTGAGCTATGCATCATATATATACTCCGACAGAAATAAGATAACATGGTTATCGAGTTATTGACATCCATATATATATATATATATATATATATATATATATATATATATATAAATATTCCAGGGCGCTAGGGAAATGATGGAAAGATATAAAGGTCTCAGTGACACTGAAAGAAAACGACTGGAGCACGAGGAGGATAGGCTACTTGCTACATTTCTTTATAACCTAACAGCTGTATTGATTATGTTAAATTGCAATAAAGAAGAAATTAAAAGGAAAATACGAAGACTGCTGGGAAAGAGCCACATAGGATTAGTTTACAGCCATGAAATTAATCTTTTATTGGACCAAGTACATAATCTGGTAAGATTTTGGGTTCTTATATCTTACTAATAATAGGTGTTTACATTTTAAGTTGTAAAATACCCTTTTTTCAATTACCTTAGAGTTTTCAATCCGAATAACCTAAAAGCGAAAAAATTGAAATCCATCTAAATTATAATTGGAAATTATAAGAAAATAAAGGATATTTATATACATTTTTATAGAACGATTTATATAATTTAGAGATATGACCTTTTTGAATAGGTCAAGAAAATCTTCATTTTTATTTTTCGAAATTTATGACTCGGAATGCAGTGCTCTGATTTTTGTAATTTCTTTAGAATCATCATCCACATAATATGTTTTTGTATGTTTCTACCTGCTGATGTTTATTTCGGAACTTACAGCAATCTTCATCATTAAATTTTTTAAACTAGGGATCTACTATTCCCACAATTACTTAATCGCAAACAGCTTTATCTACAATAGTTGCCGGAAAATTAAAGTTTCGACCCAAATAATTTATGCAGGTCTAAAAAATCTTCGATGACTTATTCTTTAGCAGCTATTTTCATCAAAGGTAATATCTTTCCTAAAGGGTTTTTAAACCGATAGGATCGTACCTTCAGCTTTGTTATTCTTCACCAAATTCGATAAACTAGATAGGGACAGGGATCTGGCATACTAGAACACAGACACTGCTAGTGATCATTTTTAAGATATTAATTTATTTTAATTTTCATCTTTCTTTCAAAAATGCTACACGTATTATAGATTCCTTCACTAAGCTGTCACTATGAAAGATTTGTTTCTAAGCAAATATTTTACTTCTATTCTTTTAAACTTAATAACAAAAATCTGTCAAAGCTAACTGATCAAAAATTCAAAATTTACTTTGATTTTTTTAGAATGGAAATGACATTGATCTTAAACCTCTGGGTTCTCGCTCTCTTCATCGACAAAGCTTTACAGTACACCAAGGAATAGATTGTACAGGTGAACTTCGTTTCCTGGAAGTCAGGGATGATGGCTTGGTGATAAGATCAACAAATGGTGTCATTATTGAAAGATGGTGGTTCGAGAGATTAGTAAATATGACTTACAGTCCAAAGAATAAGGTTCTTTGTTTATGGAAACGTACCGGAGGACATACTCAAGTGCATAAATACTTCACCAAAAAGGTATTTTTAATTTTTTGTTTTTAAATAAACTAAAATGATATCAAATAATATTTATTAATAACAATTATTCGCAATTGGTATATTTAGGGCTTACTATGCAACAATGATAATACACCAATAGAGCATCACGCCGCAAACTGGCAATTCTGGCTAGATGATTAAATTGTCATAATTTTTTTTATCACTTTTTTGTTAACTAATACTCGTAGCTCCACCCGTAGTTAATAGGTCCAGTTATTTTAAACAGAACGAATTACAAAACGTTTCTGTTTAAGTATTACTCAACTGTGAAAAATACAACCTAAAAATATAACAAATAAAAAAATCCGTAAATTTCCTTTACCCGGAACTTCCCTCGCTAGGAATACTAAAGTGTACCTCATTTAGTTCCACACATAGTCATTTAGTATGCTGTTTTTTCAAACATTTTTATTGTGCGCCATTTTGTTTCACCATATGGGAATCATACCAATATTTTACCAGTTCATACTTATGCCACACTTATTTTTTGGGTATGATTTTAAAATAAATAGATATTTTAAACATTGATTTTTTAAAACCACCATTTTGATTCGTCATTTTGAATGCATACCAGTGAATCTCTGTATCATATTCAATTTTGGTGCAAAATATTAAGGCAATTAAAAAAAAATATTTCTTACATTGATTTCTTTAGACATTTTATTTGGCCGCCATTTTATTTCTCCGTCTTGAATTCGTACAACTATATTACACTTAATAGATGTTCAAAATTTAAAATTTATCTAAAAAGTTGTTTTTTAGACTGATTTTTTCAAATAATTTCTTAGGTCGCCATTTTGTTTTGCTGTGTTGGATTCATACCAAAATATTACAGGTTTATCACTTGGCTTTTGTGCAATTTGTGTTTTAGTAATATTTTTTTAACGTTTTACTAGGCCGGCTTAAGTCATCCCCATATAACCCTTAATTTTGTATACAAATTTGAAATCAATCGTCTAAGTAGTTTTTAGCTACGCCGCGAACTCACAGCAAGACAGACAGATCGACAGACAGAAAAATAGAAATGAGAAGACGTATTTTTTAGCATCTGGGGATGCTAAAACGTACATATATGTAAAAACTGCAACTTCTTTACGGTTACAAGCATTTCATTTGGCCGCCATTTTGTTCCGCCATCTTGGATACGTACAACAATTTTACTAGTTCATCTCTCTACCATAGTTAATTTTTGCACAAAATTTGAAATCAATCTATTAAGTAGTTTCTTTCGGGCTGAATTTTAAAATATTTTATTAAGCCGTCATTTTATTTCGCCATCCTGGATTCGTACCAAAATTTGACTAGTTAATTACTAACAATTTGAAGTTAATTGGATAAGTAGTTTTTTAGTAATCATTTTTTTAACATTTGACTGTTCGGCTATTTTGTTTCACCATATTGGATTTTTATAAAATGCGACCAAGTCATTACCATATGACTTTTAATTTTTGACCAAGATTTGATGTCAATGGGATAGTTTTTTAACTGTGCCGCGAATAGGCAAACCGATACATAGACAGATCGACGGAAATGAGACAACATGGCATCTAGGGACCCCATTGCCATTTTGTTTTGCTACCTTATATTCATACCAAAATATTAACAGTTCATTCCTATGTAACACTCAATTTTGCTCCGGCATATTTGATTTTTACCAAAATACTACCAGGTCATCTTCATATGACCTTTAATTTTTGATTAAAAATTGAAGCCAATCTGATAAGAAGCTTTTAAGTTATGCCGTGAATTGAAATAACAGACAGCCAAACAGACAGACGGACCGATGGAATTGAAAAAACTTATTTTTGGTACCCGGAAACGCTAAAACATGAAGATATGTTAAATCTGACAAGGTGATTTTTTTTGCGATCACAAATATCCTATTTGACCGCCATTTTGTTCGGCTATCTTGAATTAGTACCACTAGTTTTCATGTCTATATCACAGTTAGTTATAGCATACAATTTCAAAACAGTCCATTATGTAGTTTTTTGAAGCTGAATTGTTAAATATTTTATCAAACCGCCATCTCGGATACGTACCAGTTGATTCCTACATCATACTTGATTTTTGTGCAAAATTTGGCATAAATTGGGAAAGCAGTTTTATAGTAATAATTTTTTTAACATTTCACTAGGTCGCAATTATGCTCTATTTTATTGGATTTTTACCAGGTGATCCCCATGTGACCTTTAATTTTTGACCAACAGTTGAAGTCTATCGTGTAAGTAGTTTTTAGCTATGCCGCGAACAGACAGACAGGCTGACGGAATGAGAAAATATGTTTTCAGGCTTGTAGGGATCCTGAAAAGTAAAGATCTGAAAATATCTCGGACGGTGATTTTTTTACTATTAAGAGGGAAGTAAAAAGAGTAAAAATATTTGTAAATTGGCCTTTACAAAACGCGGTGAGTACATATTGTGTACAATCTGGAAACCTCCAAATATCTGATAAAATCGCTGATCCAATTTTAAATAAATTTTCAGCCAGTCATGTATAGAAATACGACGCAGCCGCGGGTGACATTTGTGACATTTCCAACTTTACCTTTTTCCCGTAATTAATAGTAACTTTTATTTTTTTAATGAAAGAACCTGCGTTTTTTACAATTTCCGCTTCTACTAATTATACCAAAAGCGTTTCCTAAGATACATTTAATTCCTAAATTCAACGGTCTTTGAGTGAAGGATCATTTTTTAAAAACCTAATAACAATATTAAATACTAAATGCCTAGTCTAAATACTAATAGCAGCAAAATAAAGTAGATTTTGAAAAAACGTATCACATATCTAAAGTATTGTGCATTCACTGCTGCATCCATTCTCGATTGGTCGTCTAAGATCCTCCTTATTTAACGGCTTAGTTTTGAAAACCGCATTCTTGAGTTGTCTCCACAAAAAACAGTCGAGGTGCGACAAGTCCGGAAAACGAGCTGATCATTTAATACTGCATCTTCTCCAGATGCACCTTTATGAAGAGACATTTTTAAGGTATTCCCGAACTTTCCCAGCGTAATGTGAGGATGCACCGTCCTGCTGCAACTAGATGTTATTATTTGGTACTGCATTATCATCTAAAACATATTTTGGGTTTAAATTAGGAAACAATTGCACCAAAGCCAAAAAAAAATCAGTTTTTCATAATTGCAAACACTTGGCACAATTCAGATTACCCTCTAAGAAAAAGGGACCAATTACCCTCCGACCTATTATCCGAGCCCAAACGTTAAGTATTTGTGGAAATTCGACAATTATCCGGTTGACAGTTTCATTTAATAATCAGAAAACATTATTTGATGAACGAAATTTGGATTTACGATATCTAGTCCCATAGTGTAAACTTCTGTCGTAATAATCATCAGAAAGGTCTTACACTAGTTTTAGTTTATAGAGCTGGAATTTTTCAGCACGTAGTAGTCGATGTTCGCTAAATGTCCTGGTTTAAACCAATTTATTTTGTAAAAAGATGTGGATTCTCCTCCGAACTGACTAACATATCCAAAGACTTGTAGCCATTTGCCGCTTTTTTAGGACGGCTAGACCTCGCAGCATTCTTCGTATATATATCGTCATATTTTGCACATTGCTAATGGATTTCGATTAGAATATTTATCATTAAATATTTTACAAACTTGGTGCAACGTTCTTCTTCGGTCCCCAAAACTCAGTATTATTTGAATTTCTATTCTTTGAGTTTCGCTTGACGAATCCATCCACATTTAAGTTTTTCAATTATTTCTAAACATATACTATACAAGGATGCTTTAACAACAAACAGAAGTTTATTTAACTTTTATTATTATTATTTTTTATTATTATAACATACTATATTGCTATAGCTTTGGGCATATTTTTTTCTATTTAAATGAGGTATTCTAGAATTTCAACAGACAATTCAATAATACAATGGATACAAAACCTTTATCATAGCAAAAAAAGGAGTTTATATCTATTTAATAACATTTACTATGACAGGATAATATTGTTTTACTTGGACACGTTAAATATTTTTGCCTACGATTTGAACAATCAGTTTATAAATATATTTTCTTGTATACACATAGTGGCGAATCAAAATTGTATAGGTAACTCTTGCTTATTATAGTGTTTTGCAACTTTTGCGCTTTAATTTCATTTTAAATTTTAAATGCTAATCGCAATCAACGTATATCTTAATTTTTATAATTTATGTCTTATAACTTACCTATAGTGTGACATATAATTTTGCAGTGCAAACAAGTATACTATTGTATAAAAGAAGCTATAGAAAGGAGTGGCTCTATTCAAAGTGTACCAGAACTGGGAGGAGAATTTCCCGTGCAAGATATGACAACAGGTGAAGGAGGTTTGTTACAAGTATGTATGGAAGGAGTTGGTCTACTATTTGCAAATAGCAAGGTAGGTTTAATTACAGTATTAAATGCTTAAAAACCTAGTTTTACTATAGCTGTATGAAAATCAGTTAATTAAAACAGTTAAATATGAATGCAGTTTTGCCGCTATAAATAAATAAGATTGCACGTGCAGCATTCAAGTTTATTATTGCTGCTAATTCCAGTCTGTTGGATAAAAATGATCAAAATGTGTATTTGAGTCGCTCAAATTTGTAAACCAAAATGATTTGTATTATCAATATAGAATAATAAATGCATGAATTAAATAAAAACGGTTTCTCAAATCATTGATTTATAACAGCAAGAATTTTTCTCTAGGATTATATATAGTTTAAGCACCCAATAATTTCGCTGAATCATTCTGGTTTATTAATGTATTTTTTTCAATGTTGTTATCTGTTATTTGCCCTGTGATGTGCATTTATTCTGTGCAAGGACCACTCAAAACTTTCCTATTTGCTGCGCCACTCTTTAGATTTATGTAATGTTGTTAACTTTTTTATGCATTTATGGCAGTAGCAAAACGTTTTACAAAGTAAGAAAGTGATTTCTCACATTTTGTAAAGTGTTTTGTTTTATCTTTATACTGGCATCACTTGGCATGACAAAATGATTTTAACATAAACATTATTTTATTTCAATTTCAACTAACTTTTATGATATTAAGAATGTCATAGTTCTTGCAAAACTTTACTACACTTTTTAATCTCTTTATATATATCTCTAGTTTAAAAGTTACGTAGTTAAGGTATTTAATTTTTAGTAACTAAAATTTCTATTTTGGTATAGATTATTTTCCCTAGCCCATTTTATGTAACCTGGATGTTTTTTTCCTGTATGTTACCTTATTTGCACTATATAAATATCCTTTGTTAAATTTTTTTCCAAGTTTTTCAGTTTTTTTATTTAACTTAATTAATCATTTATTTCTTTGTAAGTCAGTAATAGATTAAATGTTAAATGATGAAAAGACCTAAAAGTCGTTATTTATATTGCATGCAGCTCAATGTGCCACGTTTTATTAACAAGTTGTAATACCTTTTATATATTTGATATGCTTTTCGATGTTTTATTCTTCTTACTTCTTTTCTTTAATGAGTGGTCGACAAAAAAAAAACGAATGGCTTTCTAGAGGATATTCTGGGTTCAATTAACTCTGTAAAAGGTAAACATTTTGCATGACTAAAAATATAAAGAAATAAATATTTTTAGGATATATTTGTGTACAATTTTTGTGCCCGTTTTCAATAAATATTTTCCAATGTGTATTAATAATGGCCTTGCTTAACAGAAAAAAAGCCAATTTAAAAAAATTGAAGAAGACCAATTCAATCATAAATCGACTTTTACACAATACACGCGATAAATAGAACATCAAAATTTAAGTTTAAAAAACCCTATGGAATCCTCCAGAAAGCTTATTAAAGAGCTTAATGGGAACTTTTGAGATGGTCCGTTTTAGTCAAAAATACTAACTGTTTATTATTTTTCTCGTTCGTCTGTCCACGTCGACACCATGCTTGCAGGATTTTGAGGTATAAAAATGGTCTATTAAAATTGGTCGTTAGTTTTAGTCATAGTTTTTGTTTAGTTAGCCGCTTTCCCTGTAGATTTCCGCTATCATGCACTAATAGAGTGCAGAAATTTTAACAATGCCTTTTAAACTGCATTAGTGATGAATTCAATTTCGTCTGTATATATATATGCACATTTGATCAATGCTTTCTTAAATTCCAAAAATATCTACATCTTGGCATATACTTATTGTTTCTTAATAGAAAGAATATTTTTTAAACAAATAAAAAATCAGTCCTTTGATTAAAAAAAAATATCTGTTTAAAATAATAATAGTTTTTATAGAAACAATCTTTAAAAAATAGTAATATCGATTTCAAATTAATAAAATGGTTACTAAAAACCAAATGTTTTAAATTTCTGACGACTCCGAAAGAATATTTTCACAACTTGTGTTTGTATGATACGCACTTTGTTTTATTTACAAAATAGTGTAAGACTTTTGATTTATTAAAACGCAAAACTCCTAAATGCAGTTTAAAAATAATAATCAAATCAAAATGACCGTTAACCTAACAAAAACTAACATTAAAATAGCTGTAAAAACGTAAACGGCGTGATAAATGTAGCCACTGTAGCAGCTTTTCGCGGGTTTTTCTCGCATGGCAACTGACACTGTTTTAATTTTAATTGCACCACATCGTCACCAAATATTTAATATCACACTCACACCACTAACACTTAATACACCCTCTCTAACCGAATCTAGGTCTTTCAAACCATCTCTAAAGTTGCCTAGGGCTTTAAGCATGATGGTAACCTCTAGTGCATGTCTATTAGATATTTAAGGTACTCAAGGTCTTCTGACAGGATGAAGTTGCTTATGGTTTAACAATTTCTTAATGCTTTGGACATTTGATATTTATGCATTTTACAAAACTTAAACATGACATAAGTTTTGCATGAAATTTGTAAAATCTGTTATTGCGATCAAAACAATTACTAACGATTGTAAGTCGTGAAATTTATTTGCAAATAAATTTAAATAGCAATAATGGGAAGCGGAATAAATTTCGAAAACGAAATATCTGAATGCCAATAATTTCGAGTCCTAAAATTTCAAAAATTTAATATAGATTAAATATTAATTTTTAAAAAATACCTTTTGAATGACATTAAATTCAAATAACTATAGGTTCGCAGACAAATGTTCGAAAACCTGTCAAGTTTTGCTAATGATGAAGGATTTTTCCGTCCCACCAGTGCTATATAGATTTATTTGGTCCAATCAAAAACAGTTTGTAATTAAAAAACAGTTACTGTCGTCAAAAGTATCCATATGGAAATTTTGATTAGTTATTGTTATTCTGTGATCGATTCAGCGCTTTTAGTTTATTTTAGTTTTTAACATATTTTAATCGTATCCTGGGAAGTAAAATTAGACATTATATATTTCGGCTTAATTAAATAACTAGGGACGTACCGGGATAAAGGTGTTGTTATATGAAAAACTTAGTACCTCTTTATTTTCACAGATTTGAGTTTTCCATTTCCATAAACCACCATAAGTGTCCAAATATTAATATTTTAATACTTAATTTGCAAATAAGAAACTATTCTACAAAGGACAGCAGTACTCTAAAGTAAAGCCAAATATATCAACTATTTAATAATTAATAATTTAATGTCAATCGAATTGATCGACTCTGATAGATCAACAAACTTTTTTTTCAATAAATTATTTCGAAACTAAAACTAAAATGATTTAAACTTTTATTTCTTAAAAACTAAATTTACTTTTAAGAAGCAATTTTTTTTTAAGTTTTTCGAAAAATGTTTTACCTAGAAATATGCTTTTAAACTCTTTTACTAATTTTTAGGTCAGCTCTTGATTATTTTCGACTTGTTCAGAACCCTATGATCAGTTCTGGATAAATCATCAGGATATCTTAGATTTCAACTTTACCTTAAGGCTGGGTTTTTTTGCTTTATTTTTTATTTTTACATGAAAAATTTACGGTGTAACAGTATTAGTGAAAAGTATATCATATAATTTTAAGTTCTGATTTTTTTTTGAAAAAATGGAAGCATAGTTTTTTTCGACAATAGGAAACTTGCATACATTTTCAAATACGAAAAAATACTAAAGATTATAAGGTCACGTGGTATTTAAATATATATATCTAAAAAAATCAATTTTATTGCCTCCCCGGCTGACAAAAGGCAATTAAAAAAGCCCCAACATTCAAATTACGTCACCCGACCAAAAACGGGACGTGACGTCATTACATATACGCGAATACGAATCTGGCAATCGGTGCAACGTTCAACAACAACAGGCGTTATTCGTCAAGCCGTCAGCCAGACGACATTTCCCTTTTTTGTGGTTACTGGACGACATTGACAGCGTTTTGTGATTTCAGTTTTGTTAGTCGAGTCTAGTTTATTTTGCTTAGTAATACACACACAAAGAAACATAAAAAATAAACCTCAGAATCACAAAATAAAACAAACAAAACTGTCAATGCTGCCATCAACCATGACAGAATGTTGTTGGCGACGTTGCTATACTGCTACGGTATGACGTCAAACCATAGAGGGCGCCAAGTGCCGACGTTTGCAATGATACTTTTGCGTGAGAAATTTTAAAACGTTTGTACATAATAAGTTTTGATTTTTAAGGCGTTAAATTTTAGATATTTACTTTTTATATGTAATATTTAAAATATTGAAATGTAGATATTTGTTTTCGACAAGTCACGTTTGTAAAAAAATAAAAATGTTTGTTAGATCCGTCCTTGTCAGGTATTTTACGATAAATAAGTCATTACAAGTTATTAAAAAATGTCTATAAAAATATAATCCATTGCCGCAACAAGAGCAACTGATCGTAAAAATATGCCTTAATCAATATTGGTTTAATTATCAAAACAATATTAAAAGCAACTTTTCCTGTCAAGCTTTTAAAGTTGATATCTGAAAGTAATTATATTTAAATGTATTTTTCAGTTTTTCGTCAGACTATCTCACATTAGAAAATGCTATACCCAGAAAGGCAGTATTTTCATAATAGAAGAATTTAGTAAGTATATTACAATATAGAAATAATTGCAAGTTATATTTAATAGTAGCAATAGATACATATGTTTCTTAAATAGTTTCGTATTTAAGTCTGTATTTAAAATTCAAAACAATATTCTATGAGACTAAGAGCTAATCCAAATTTGTGATTGGATAAGAGTGTACAACTTATCGTGACCATCTAAGATTAAGAATCCGTGTGTATGTTAATACTGAATTTTTTAGTTAGGGCATACAAGAGAGTTCTTCGCTGACAATAGCTTTCTTTATCAATCAATCAATTAGTTAATCATTTATTTCCTCAGTTGAAAAGTATTACAAAAATCATACAATATTTAAAGAAAACGTCTGAAAATAACTTAAATTACTAGTAAAACAATATAAAATTAACTTCATGTAAAAAAAGTCTTGGTGGGAATAACAGTTAATTTCAAGTAAAAGTGTTTTTAACTTGGATCTAAAAATATTCAATGTCACAGACCCCTTATCGTCATTATCCAATACATTAAAAAACCTGCATGCATAAAATATAAAATTTTTTTGATAAAATGACGACCTGTGACTATTAGGCACGAGCAGTTCCCTCATGCGTCTGTTATAATGATGAGCAGATCGATTTAACTGAAGAGTGGATTTGTTTTTGTAAGCATATATACATACTTCCAAGAAATATAAGTCAAAAATAGTCAAGATTTTGAGATTGTGGAAAGCGAGCGTACATGACTCTCTGTATGAGAGACCATAGATTATTCGTATTGCGTTCTTCTGCAACAGAAATACCCATTTAATATGTATACTAGTGCCCCAATTTAAGATGCCATAGCGCAAATGTGATTGAAAATTGGCATAGTATAAGGTCAGTAAAATACTTTGACTGCAATGATTTTTTAGAAATCTTAAGGCATAGCAGGAACTGCGTAACCTACCACAAATATTATCAAAATGTGATGCCACTGAAGTGTGCAGAAGTTTAGGCCTAACAATCTAATACTGTCTGAGTGGTTCATTAGATGTGGTGCACCATGAAACAATGCAAAACCTTCATCAGCTTGCCGTCTACTAGAGGAAAAAAATATAAATTGTGTCTTATTTTTATTTAGAATTATGTTGTTTTTTTAGACCAAGTTAGTACATAGTTGTAAATATTTTCAGCAGTATTTTTTAAAGATATTATATCTGTCCTTACTATTAGGATGTTTGTGTCATCGGCTTAGCATACTGAAAAAACATCAGTTGCTGCTTTTTGAAGGTAAAGTATAAGATCGTTAGACAATATTGTAAAAAGTAAGAAGCCCAAGATGGATCCTTGATGAACCCCTTCTATTGTACAGCGACAGCTACTCTTTTTGTTATTAATAGTGGCATACTAAGTCCGATTGGTAAGATATGAGGTAAGAAGATTTAACGCCTTATCACGTATCCCAGATCGTTAAAGTTTTGCTAGTAAAAGTCGATAGACCAAATCAAAAGCAAGTGAAAAATCTATAAATAAACCCATCACAAACCTCTGACTGTCAACACCATCAACAATTTTATTCGGAAAGTATACTATGGCAGTTTCTGTACTCTTTGATGGTGTAAAACCATGTTGTGCAGATGAAAGAAAGTTATATTTATTAAAAAATGAAGTTAATCGATCTTTTACACATCTCAAACACTTGACGATGCTATTTTCAGTTTACTGGGGAAAACAGCCTCCTCAAATGCTAAGTTGATCAAAAACATTAATACATCAGAGAGGTATAGTTTACAAGTCTTAAGCATATTATTAGAAATGGCATCAGAACCACTAGCATTTGAATTTGTTAGTCTACCCATAGCAGACAAAACGTCTGGGGTACACTCAGAAGACAGAAAAAAGTATTGACCCCAAGCGGCATATTTTTATTCAAGAGGCCCAAGTCTGCATTATCCCGTAAGTATTAGCAACAGTAAGATCATCAAAGAAAAGAAGTTTGACTTCCGAGATTACCAAATATTGCGTTATGGGTGAAGTCATAGTTATCCTTATTAGCATAAGTATTAAAACGCATTTAATATAGTTTTATTCAAGACAAAAAAAAACTTGTAAAGTAAATAGGCTCGCGTAAAATTTAGAAAGGGCAAAAAAGGCACTACAGCGATATCATTTACATAATATTTCTAGAAGGGCAATTTCAATTGTGCTCGAATATTTTTAAAATTTTAATGCACTTACGACACAATAGAAACTAATAAAAAAAGAAGAAAAATGTTGATTGACGTTGACGATGTCTTATACTATTTTTCGTTTAATGTATATATATATATATATATATATATATATATATATATATATATATATATATATATATATATTTAATATAAGCGAAACTGGTTACAAATTCATGAAAAACCGAGGGTAACATATTACATTTTTCAAATTTTTTTTCAGCAAAAATTAATTTTAAAGGGTGATTCAAGCGAAATGCATGTTAAAGTCCATCCTGTTTTAAAACTATTTAATTCAACAAATGCTAATTAAAGTTAAATTAGATCTACTTTGTTCTAAATACAATTAATTGCAGAAATATATGTAGTATGCAAATTGGTAGATTAAGATAAAATTTGTATAGAAAAATAACACAGATTGAGAGATAATGATATTTCCGTAAACTTCTAGCCAGAAATCATCAATATTAATAAAATAAGAGTTAGAGCCTATTCACTCTGAAATTTTGCCAAATATAATAATGTGTTTAGATTAAAAGATGGTCTTTTAAAAATAAATTCAGATGAAACTCTTTTTCATTCTTTATTTATAAAATATTTGCAATGAATAGTTCAAAATTGTGTTACAAAATTGAAAATATGGTATAACAATTAGGTGTTAAAATAATAAGAATCTATAATTATACCAGATAAACTTTTTAATTTAATTCATAGAGTTAATGCAAAATTGTTTTTTAGATCCCAAGACTCGACAGGTAATTCAGAGGAAATATAAATCCCCTATGGTAAGCTTATAATTTTCCAGGCAACAAACTATGAATGCAAAATGGATGTTTTATATTGCATTTTGTGTTAATTGTATTTTAAGAGCGTGTAATTATTCTTAATTCTGCAACAGAGTTTTTGCTTGTTATTATATTCTTACAAAAGAACATGTTTATAAAATGCCAGAGAGGCTCTCGAATGGAATAAAATAAATCTCTGTACGTAACTGACCAAAATTTAGACAATAATAAACGATCTAATTACAAAAATTACGTAACATGTGAAAATAAAACTATTTTATACTTCCGCTATATTTCTTAACAGAATGGGAATATATCTCACTACACAGTAGCTTCTTCGGACGTTACATTTTGAATGAATGAACTTAAAGAGTAACGCACTATTTATATAACCATGTGTAATACAACGACTGTTAACAAATATAGTGGAAGTAAAAAATACTTTTATTTTTATATTTTAGATAATTTTATTACGGATTTCCAGCGAGTATTAGCTGACATAGTCAGATCTAATTACAGTTTATATATTTTTTAATATTTGTTATTATAAATCCTTTTAACGTAATTTATTTTATTTAAGCAATTATTTTGTTATTGGAACAAATTAAATAGTTTTAATCAAATAGCACTGTTAGAGAGAAATATGCATGTTTTTGAAAATAATGTCTATATTTTATATAGTATTTCTATTTTGATTTACTATATAGTTATATCAATTTATAAGGCTACAAAAATCATATTGCTTTGTCATACATTTACTTGCAATAATAGTGTATAAATTAAAGTGTATTTTCTTATTTACTGGTTCGTTTATACAGAGTGAATGAGATGTAACACAAATATTTTAACAGGTAAAAGTCAAGGTAGTTTCGAAAAAAAGTTGGTCTAACAGCGGGTCAGTTATACTTTTGAAGCTCTACATGAACGGTCGTTTTGAACGCTAGTAATATTAGATCACTGTATTGATTTTAGGAGCTAGATTTTAAATATTTGTCCTCTAATTATTTTAAAAAACATATATTGTTTTTTTAAGCTTGATTATATTTATTTTATAAAAAGAAACGATTGTATTAATGAAAACAATTGACAAGAAAAACTTGACAATTTTATTTTTGTAACTTTGCATTAAAAACACTAACGAAAACATTTTTGAAGTAAGTGTTAAAAAATGAACAACCTATTTAGACAATCGCGGCAACGGAGTGCCACAGTTTTATTAGTTCATCTTTGTACCAAAGGTAGTTATGGCACTTAATGTGAAATCCGTCCATGAAATAGTTTTCTCAGGCTGAATTTTTATATATTTTATTAAGCCGCCATTTTGTTCGGCTATCTTCGATTCGTACCAAAACTTTACCAGTTGATTTCTACATAATACTTGATTTTTGTGCAAAATTTTAGATAATTTGTATAAGTAGTTTTCTAGTAATATTTTTCTAACATTTTACTAGGCCGCTATTTTGTTTTGCAATATTGGATTTGTATCAAAATGTTACCATGTCATCCCCATATTACCCTTAATTTTTGACTAAAATTTGGAAGTCAATCGAGAAAGTAGTTTCTTAGTTATATCGCGAACAGACAGGCCGACAGACTGACAGACCGACAGACAGACAGGCAGACAGACAGACAGATCGACGTAATTGAGAAAACATGTTTTTCGGCATCTAGGAACCCTGACACGTAAAGGTCTAAAAAAAATCTCGGAGGGTGATTTGTTCGCGAATAAGATGCTATCCTTTTATGAAGGAGATAAAACAACTCCACTGGCAGGAGAATTTCATTTACTGTTGCCAGATTCACATATTTTTTTTTAATTTACGATTCCTTAAACAAAAATTTTAATTATTTAATTAATAATGATTTAACTTAGTCTTGGATAAGAAATGAATATACCAAAAAATAAATTCCATAATTTTCTGCTTTTTTCTCAAAAATGGTTAAGTTTTGGCTCCGGTTGTATAAGACTTTTTGTTTTAGAGACCCGTATTTTCACCTGTTCAGATATACGTAGTTTATTCCCTTCTACCCTGTATATTAATATGTTATGCAAAACAGCTAGAAATAATTTTTGAAAAATATTTTAAAGGTGTACATGAATCTAAAGAAATGCAGCAAATTTTTTAGCCTTGTAAAATTGAAGCCACGCAAGATTATTCTATTGCATGCAATTTTGTATTCGATGTTATAGGCTAGCCAGATGTTGCGTTGTTTCCATAGAATATTTGCAGCCAGCTTAGCGGAAGAATTAAATAAACTACCCTCAGGAGCATGATATTATTTTTTTAATGTGTAAGCTTTTATTTGCTATGTTTTCCAGCTATTTTTATATATTTGCTTTTTTTTATTCAAATACCTTGTTAGAAACGCTAGGTAATAATAATTCGTTAGATCATTAGATCCTGTAACTAATCAATATATTTTATTGTTACTGTATTTATAAACTATATAATATAAATAGGCGAAAGTAGAAAGGAAATTGCTTCTCCACTGTATAATTGAAACAGATATTTTCATGTTCACGAAAAACAAAAGAAACGGAAGAAATATTTTCATATTTAAAAGCTACTTACAGTTGTGTTTAAAATTATTTTCGCATTTTTTACTTTATTGACTTCAACTCTTCTTTCTCTCTTTAACTTCCTCCTTTGCTTAGTTACATACAGGGTGTTTCCTAACTTCTCTGACAAAATAAAAGAGGCGAATCCTCACATAATTTTACGACGAAAGTTAAGTATATATTTTTTTCGAATAACACTTAGTTTTTAAATTACAGGGTATTTAATTTTTTTTTAAATAGGTTTTTATTTTTATTTTAAATTTCCTTTAACCAATTTTCTTGAAATTTTAAAATAGATAAAAATTATTACGTCCAGTGGCGTCTCAGGGGGTACCTTAACCAATATTATTGAGAAAAAACATACACCACTGACTTCTTGTGTAATTTTTATATTTTTTTTCGGATTAACCAACTAAAGGAACAACTTTTTTATTCCTTGAGTTGTTTTCGTATTCGCTTTGTTTTCGAGAAAGAAAATAAAAGCCACTTTATTGCATGTCCATGCAAAAACACGTAAAAAACCCATAAAAAAAACACAAAATTTATGGGGATACTCCTTACCTACTTTTAAGATGAAAATTTGGTACAAAAATTTTTCGAATGTCGCTTCGTTTTTTTTTGTAATTTTTTTTTCATTTTATTAGTTAATGTCAAACGATATTCTAATGATATTTGTTACACATAATAAGGGGTTAGAGCACTTTACTTTCGGTCAATTTCGAGCTTTACAATTAGTTAAATGGCAGAGATCTGGGTAAAGATTACCTTAATTTCGCAAATATTACACAAAAAATCAGTGGCTTATTTTTTTCTCAATAATATTGGTGAAGGTGACCTTCGGAGCCTCACAAGACTTAATACTTTTTATCTATTTATGGCTAAATAAGCTCCTTATCACTACAAATAACGTTACCAAATTTCAACAAAATTGGATAAAGATAATTTAAAACAAAATAAAAAAACCAATTTAAAAAAACCTCTTTATTTTTCTTAAAAATTAAGTGAGGAGTCCCCACTTTTATTTCGTCACAAAGGTTAGGAAACACCCTGTTTACCACAATTTTAATCAGTGGAGACACTAAGGTAACACCCTAAAATACGGTTTTAAAATTCAAAATATTTAAAAAAATTAAGTATACAATTTTAAGCGTTTTTAGTTAGATTTTCACTCCGCTTTTATTATGTAACAGCTTATATTTTACAAATATAATTTTACAATTGTTTTTAGTAACATAAAGTTTGATTTTCTTCAGGCGGACCAGATATGCTACTCAGTTTTGTGCGTCTTTTCTTACGTGGCAGCAGGGAAAGAAGGAAAAGAAAAATTTACAATGCCACATCAGCTACATTATCAGAAACCTCAGTCTTCTATTCAACAATTCAATATTTCTGCCAGCACTCAAATGTCAGAGAAAAAGCTGGAAAACTTATCAACATCCACGCTTAGCGCCAAGGTATCTCACCTCGCACCTGGTCTCCAACAGAGTATGCCTCCTGAGCAGGGCTCCGTGACTCCCGTTGGGGGCCCTCCTAAGTACCCACCCCCTGCTTTACCTCCTGGAGTGGCACCACCCGCACCTCCGCCAGGCCCAAAAACATTAACGTCACAAATGTCGGTTCCAGCTCCCTTAAAGCCGCCACCTATACCCAGTCGAAGCTCACTAACTTTTAGACAGGCATCGTTAGGACAGCCTCCACCGCCGCCTCCGCGCAATAAGTGACGTAATAAACGGGAATATATTTCTTTGTATTTCGCGACAGAGTGCGTGAGGCCTTCTTGTCTTCCGTGGATTTAGGTTAAGGTACGGATAAAATTAGGTAATTTGTAATATAAATTAAATATTCAAAGTATACCTATTCAGACCTAACGAAATTATGATTTTGTGATTTAGCAAACGTCTTCGTTAAATACTCGCAGATGAATGGAGGTGAAATAATTATATTTCTTATCTTGTATTTTAAAAAATAAATAAATTGTAATTGGAATTGATGAAGTGTTTAACTCCAACAGTTTTTAGTTGTTATCTCTCTCATTTTTAAACGTATACTAATACTCCATTTGCAATGATATAACAAATATACGAATGATTGGTAGAAGAAAGAAAAAAAAAACCTTGTCTGGACTACTAAAATGCAAAAACTATACTAACAGAACCATCAGATTATTTGCCTCCAAACTGAATTAAATTTAGAAATAAATATGTTCCTAAATAGTCATTCAGCAAACGCATATTTTTAATATTGATCTTATCGTAGTGTTTGCAACAATGCATCTAATCAATAGCAAAGTTTTTAGAGTAGGACGTCTAGCCATAAATTACTGGTACTTGTTTATTGGCCACCCCTATAATACTAAGACATATTTGTATCTTTCAGATAAGCAAAAATATGCTTCTTTTACCACTGCACTACTCTATACCGTTATATCAGGGAATGTGTTCTAAATATATTGTGGTTTTCCCTTTATCTTCTACGCGGTTGTGTCATGTAGTACATGGCATTAACTTAAAAGCTTTGTAACTGTTCGCAGTTGCTCTCTAAGAACACACATTTCCCAATTGAAAGGCAAGCACTTTAAAATCTGCTCTACCGCTAACTGTGCTAAAGTATTTAATGTTAAACTTGGTGATATCGCAAATACAACAACCAACAAATTGAGAAATGTATGCCTAATAGTCTAAATCTCGACTAAGTGAGCCGATTTTAATAAACCATGGTTTTTAATGTTGCAAAGGAAATAAAGTAACATTAATACTGACACAATAAACGTTCATTATGGTAATTCAGTCAAAATCTTTAATCAATGATATTGTCAGGCCTTCTCACCCAATATTTACCAACGTTCAGACAAAATTACACCTATTAATACAATGTTGATGTAAGGTATTATTAAATAATCTAAAAATACTTATGAAGTATATTTTTTCCTCTTTCTGCGAGAATTTTGTACTTGGATTGGATATTTAAATTTTATATTTTCAAAATTAATTGTTTCATTTCTGATGTTAAAGCAATATTAAAAATTTATATATAACATATTTTTATATATCTTCGATTATGCTTCTTAGCAAATGTTGTATATAGAGTTTATTTTGAAATACAATTTTATTAGAATTAATTCAGAATAAATAGTTTAAATATAAAATAAAAATGTATTTCAAAGTGACCATTATGAAACTAAAGCTAATCGTTTATTTCAAATATCTGTGTAATTTTCAGTGGCTATTCGAGTGTTTGATGTACATTTTAAATTTTATAAGAAAAATATATTAATATAAAATATACAAAATGAAACAACTTAGCTATTGGTTTTATTTTCTGACCTATAATCTAATAACACTCCATATATTTTTTGGCAACATGACTGGCTATAGTAGTATGGAAATTTTTGTCAAAATAAGTTTCATAAAATAAGATATATTTACCGAAAGCTGTTTACGCGTATAGCAGTTCTACACCGAAACACGCGAATATCTTTTAGCCAAAAGAATCCAATGTCTTGGTTGTTTGCAGAAACAGGGTGGTCTGAATTATACTCAGGAAACATATTCAGCAGATAAAAATAAGTAAGTTGGAGACAAGTTGTTAAAATCCTCGAAAAAAATCCTTTATTCCTATTTTTCAATAAAATTTTCTAGGTTTTGCTTTCAAACTTGATCGGTATCATTGTCACTTAAAAACAAATTTATAGCGTAGACCAACTTGTTCTTGTTTAACCAGAACCATTATAAAAGCATTTTCACAGAACAATTCAAGGTATTAACACATTTACAACAAATAATGTTACTAATAACTAAGAATGAATTATAACGATATTAATCAAAATAATAGTAAATTACAGCTGTTCTAAATACATTCTATTAGTTTCTACGCATTTACGACATGTTTGGTGCACCTAATTAACTCCAGCTCTGATTTGACGCCGATGACTTCGAAGAGTTGGCTACCTTGTTTTCAAATGTTGGCGTTTGTGTCAAAATTTTAAAAGTTAATGTTAGTCTTCACTAGTTTGGGTACTTTTAAAAGTCAGTGAAAATGTCAAACTTCTTTATAAATACATGGTATGACGATATTCATTTTATTTAAAGTTTTTGTATCGGAAACACTGAATAAGCCTTAAGAGAGTATCAAAGAAGGTTTCCCAACAGAACACGTCCCGATGCCTAAGTTTTTGTAAACGTAATGGTGTTAGGCAGTTAGCAGCTTTTTCTAAAGTGAGTTGATGTAGCCAATAGATTTTTAAATAATATTATATGGATCAATGAAGCCACGTTTACGAGACGAGGTGTAGTGAATTTCCATAACTTACAAGTTTGGTCGCATGAAAGTCCATCTCAAATTAGACCTCGCTCATTTCAAACTGAGTTCAGCGTGAACATAATCTATACGGTCCTCATTTTTTACACCCGCGGCTTAACTCTCAACAATTTTTACATTTTCGGAAAAATCACCTAATAAATAACTTATCACAAGAATCTGGGTTTCAAATGGATGGGACTCCAGTCCATTATTGGTTAAATGAAATACGTTGTTGTATCAACAGTTTTTCCTGACGATAAATAGACCATTTGTGTGTACTAGATGAGGGTTATGTACCAACAAGGTGATTAGCTGTTTGGCCACCAAGGTCTCCACATCTTAATGTTTTTGGTTTTTTGTATGGGGGACTCTTGTGAATTTAATTTATACTACTTCAGTATACACAACACAATTAATGTTATGGATTCAAAAAGCTTGTCAGACTCTACGAAATAGTCGGCATGAAATCAGAGCGGCATGGGTAGTTAATTAGGTGCATAGAAGCTAACGGCATGCATTTCGAACAGATATAATTTACTATTATTTTAATTAACACAAAATGAACATAAATATCATTATAGAACGAAACCTCTCACGGCTATGGTAAATTAAGAAATCATGGTTCTTGGGATTAGATCATGTTAAAATGGAATTACATTCCGATGTTTCACCTTCAAATGCACGAACATCTTCACTGATCTTTACTTCACGAGATCGGAATATTGAACAAGCTCGAGAGACCTGTGTTCACCGAATCGTGACCCGGTGTAACGATCGGTTTCCACGTATAATGTAGACGGGCTTTAGTCCATGTTTTTTTAATAAGTAGCACTATTTAACCTAATTTTGATTTGCAAGCCCTAGGTATTAGGAGTACATTAAAACGATTTTTTTTCGAAAACGGTTCGTTTTAATGGAAATACTCAGAAGGCAATTTTTGTTCAATCTTTATTAATATATTTGAAAGTGCTATTAAAATTACGAGAAACCATTGGGGTGCCGCTTTTTTATCATTTGAATTAAATGGTTTCACGAACGCCCCTGGTTAAACAGAAACAAGTTGTGCTAAGCTATAAATTTGTTTTAAAGTGTCAATAATTCCGACAAAGTTTGAAAGCAAAATCTAGAATATTTCACGAAAAAATAGGGAAAAACGATTTTTTTCTCTAGGATTTCAACACCATGTATATCCCAAATGGAGCGTTTTAGGATATAAAATTATATGAACTTTTTTACTTACTTTTATCAGCTGAATATGCTGCCCGATTATAATTCAGACCACCCCGTATATTTAATTCCCTTTCTAACTGCATTAGGCTTTCTTATAACTAAATGAAATAACTTTAATTTGCGATTTTTAAAGTAAAAGTATTGGCACCGTCTATTAAATTATATACCTTATAGACCAGTCACCAGAGATAGTTTTGGAAGCAGTCACAGGAATAATATAATGGTGTACTTTTTTTTCACTAATAGTAACTCTCAAGGAATTGTTTAAGAATGTGTAGAGTACTCACACTTAAGCCGTATGGATCATCAAAAATGACCAAAAATTATTCGAAAAAAAAAATGGTTTTTGGCCTTCTTCCAAATCTTCCAAATTATCGCTGATAGACCAAAATAGTTTAAATAAAAAATATATAGCAGATTATTTTCTAAAAAAGGGTATTTATGTTTTTTGGTGCAGTCCTCATAGTTTTTGAAAAATTGAGTTTGAAAAAAAAAAGTTTTTGAGGTTATGTTACGTTATGTAGCCACGGATGTTTTCTTCAAAACGCATTTTGAATTACAAATAAAAAATAATTTTAACTCGCGTTATGGTAAATTTTGTCTGCGCGCTTTTTAATAAATTCAAACATTTTCCTCTTGGTCCAAAAGGAGGGGAAAGTAAAACTTTTAATTAATGTATCTCGAAAATTATTAGTTGACCGCAAAAAATTATTATAACATTTTTTTTGTAGGTAATGATCGATCCTACAATTTTTAGTAAAACAATATTTGGACAAAAGTCGCTTTTTCTTCTTGGTCGTTTGTTTTTTTTTGTTATCCAGACGGCCTACGTTTGAGCACTCTGCACATTTTTAAACAGTTCCTCAAAAGATATCATTTGCAAAAAAAGATTAGTGCACTTTAGTATTTTATTCGACCCCAACTCCCTGATTACTGAAGTATTACACCTAACTATTAATGTCAGGCAGCTTTTTTGCAAATTAAAATTTTTAAATGCTCCATTTGCTAAAAAGTTACATAAGTAAGGTATAGATAAATGTAGTACAGTTTAATTGTGCCAAGGTTGTGTTTATTAATAATAATGATATAAGTAAGTAATAGATGGTGTGGCAACGCTTAAAAGAAAAATAAATATTATTAAAAACCCACATTTGGGTACAGAAAACTCTAATGTAGTTTGATAAGGAATTAAACAGGTTTATTCCTACTGTGAAAATACATTTGGAATCTCACTTAACTTAACATAACAAAATAATTAATGATCTAATTAAGGAAAAGTATACACTCCGCATAATATTGAATGGCATTCGACTTTAATACAAAGGGATCAAAAACTCGTACATTTTCAGTTTATTGTTCAATTAATTATTTTTGAATTCTGTGTTTTAAAAAATAGATTATAATAAAATGTAAATATTTTGAAAATCCTTAAGAAACCCTTACAAAATTGCAGTTGAGGATCAGAAGTGTACAGCTTGTGTGGGACTGACCAATATGACCCTGGTATCATGATATTGTAGAGATCGAGGAAGCTATGGTGGTGCAGCTTTGTTTGTAAATGTAGATCTGGAGGGCAAAATATGTTCAGATATTAATCAGATATTAGAGTGCTTTGTTGCTGAATGTGCTGGTGCGGAAGTTAGAATAGGTAAACAAAAGTTTGTTGTTATTGCTCTGTATAGACCATCAAATGGCGATATTGTGGTTTCTCCCATGTGCTTGACAAAATTGCAGTACGTAAAAAATGTACTTTAATTGTGTGTGGTGATTTTAATATTAACACTCTGGAGGACAGCAAACATGCCTGAACATTTAAAGATATATCGAACAACTATCATCAGCCTACTATGACAGGTAAATTCTCCAAATCATGTTTAGATAACTTTCTTGTGTATGTTGATTCTGACATTGTAAGTACCGTGTTTAATCTTGTTATTTCTGACCACTTATGGCAGACTTGGTTTTATAATGACATATATAATAACTCCCTAAATTATACATTCTAACATTGTCGGAGCGGAGGAGGATATTTTTAGAGAGGATGATGCTAATTTAAAGTAGAATAAGTTACTAGATGTTTTTTGCCATGAATTTCAGAGAGTTTGTAAAATAAAGACTAAAGTTAAAATATCTAATAAAATTAAATGGAAAACCCCAAACTTCTATATCTAAAGGACAAAATGTGTATTCTTGAAAACTTTAGTAAAATCGAAGATAATATAGACCTGAATATTTAAAATATCGAAAAACTTACTGTGAGCTACTACACTATAGTAAAAGCAACTTTTAAAAAGAAATCATTGAAAGGAGTAATACATCTAAAACAGTTAGGGATATATTTAGCTCACTAACAAGTAAAAACACACCTCCCACAATAATCTAAACGCACCGGCCAATCATTTTAATGAATACTTTGTGTTGGATGCCCTTTTACATTTAGTGAACTTATCGCTACAAACTGGTATATTTCTTACAACCTTAAAGCTAGCAATAGTAAAACCCATATATAAAAAAGTTTCACAGAGGAATATGCTAATTATCGGCCTATTAGTTTAGTCTACTTTCTCTAAGTTGTTGGAAACTATTGTAGCAACGAAGATTATAAATTTTTAAATAAATATAACATATTTTCGAATTGACAACATTGTTTTATAAAAGGCAGAAGTACTATTATCGCCTTATGTAAGTTCAGCAATGAAATCTATAGGATCCTGGAAAACAGTAGATCTGCGAGTGGTATATTTCTGGACGTCTCCAGAACACGTCGAAAGATGAATAAATGGTTAAGAAGTTACTTAGCCAACCGTCGACAGAGGGTAGAGCTGGGTAGGGATGGTGTTATGAGTAAGTTTAGATAATAGGCTAAAATTTGACCATCATATTATTATAAATGGAACATGTTTAAACTAGCACGCGCCTGTTATGCGCTTCGTATTGTTGCAAAGAATTGTTCAGTGGAAGTAGTAAAGTTAGCATGTTTTAGTTATTTTTAACAAGTAATGAAATATGGCATACTTATTTGGGGCAGCTCACTACATCTGAGTAGAGTGTTTTGCTACATAAAAAGGCCATAAGAATAGTTTTAAAAATGGAAAGATTGGATTCATGTCGAAGAGTGTTCCGCAGGAATTCTATTCAGACAATTTATGGTGTTTATATATACGAATGCTTACTCTATATATACGGCAATAGTAATTATTCTACTTTGTGCTATAATAATCACAGTTATGCCACTAGACACCGTTCTTTTATGTAACCTATCCATAAATTTTCAGTCACAGAAAGAGATTCCCATTACATGGCTATTAGGGTCTAAAACCTATTTCCTGGTCATACTAAATCGATAAATACAAAAAAGAAAAAACGTACGTTTCTAATTAATTGTGAACCCTACTCAATAAAAGTGTTCGTGGAATTTTGTAGAGTTTCAAGAGCCTAATACCTAATCCATTTGTTTAAAGTATTTGCTTTATTAATCTTCTTTAGTTTATATATTTTATACTAATGACAGTTAACGTTAAATTTTATTTTTGATATCCGCTTGTTTGTAAACTTGTGTTATTGCAATGAATTGAGTTTGAGTTTGAAATTTGCCTCAATTTTAATGAATAATTTAAATATAAAATTAAATCCGGGTTATTCTGTTTTATATACAACATATTTTTGACGCACATTGTAAATCTTTAAATAATTTTATATTGAACCTCTAGTTGATCTGTATGTATTCTCCAAGTTATATTTAAAAGGAAATTTGGTCATGATTTATCGTTGTTAATTTAATGCCAGTTTGTTTCAAATCTATGTATAAATAAATCCCAATTAAAAAGATTCTTCTAATTTAATACTGATTTGTTGCTGTTTTTTTGCCATTGTGTTATTAATGTTTTGTTAGAATATTATAACTTTAATAATATTTCCTTTCCTATACATTTTAAATCTTTTCATTAAAATATATGTCCCGAAAAATCACTCATACTCACTTTCTAGCATCATAAACTAATGTTTATCATAAATTTGTTAATAAAACATTTTAAAATAAAAAGCGCACATTTTCTCAAGTCTTTGAAGTTTTGTCTGTTTGAAATAGATCCGTAGGTCCCCCCGGTTTACCGCATTGCAATCTGAACATCGTAACCGACGTTCGAAGTTCGTTCGTTTTTAGGTTTATGGTGCCTGAATTATATTATCAAAACAAATATTCACATCTCCTTATTACCCCTAAGAATTGAAAACTTTTTGATTAATTTTATTTTAAATACGTTTATTACATTTGTGTTTATTTTTTAAGAACTGTGTGTTACTTGTTTAGGGACTGATATATAGGAAAAACTTTAATTTGCAGAATTATGAGATAATTTTCTCACCAATTATACTTGTCACCATTGCAAATTACCTTATTATTTTGTATGTGATACAGAATTTTATGTATTATATTAAAGCGATCGTGTTGCCGTAAAAAAGCATGCATCATAAACATGTCCACTTTGGGTCAATTATTAGAAGGTGCGTTAATTGTGCAGTATAGGCTTGGGGCGCTGTTCACGAATCCGAAGTTACATTTTTCCCAAACATCTCGTTTTCGAGATATTCTCCATCAAAGTTTACAATCTTATAATAAAATTTTTGGTGGTGGTTGGATGTCTCCCGTTAACTTAATACCAGGTTTGTCTCGATTGTAGAGACACGCGGATATTCGTGATCACTGCTTACGCCTAATGGGTCAAAAACTATTATAAGAATGTAAATTTTGATGGCAAATATCTAGGAAACGAAACGCCGCCGACAAATTGTGAGGTCGGATTCGTGATTAGCACTTTAAAATCAATTAGTATACGAAAAATCATTCAAATAGGCCAGGTGACGCTATACTGCAAAATTATCGAAATTGCTTTTTTTAACTAAAATGGATAATGCTGCCGCATTGCAGTATTGCAGCCGATAAGGATTGTAGTTATGACTTAGGTATAACGTGAACTAAAACATACTAACAATATTGCTATCAACAAAGGACAGGAGTCCACAGTGTAATTCAATGCCGGTCATGGTATTGGCCAGTGGAGTAGTTGTTTCTGTGATTCCATTATGAACTCACCTGACTTTTTTTAGGGAAAAACATATCAACTCTCAGATACATCGCTTTACCTATTATAAAAAATGTACATTTTAAAAAGTGTCAAATACCTCTCCAAACTGTTCTCTGCACGTCACGAGTTAAGGCCTTCAATTCTTCTTCAGTACCAAATAATCACGTAGTTAAGTCCTTAATAATTGTGGAAATCTGCTAAACATATTCCTATGTTTATGAAAATATCAGTTCTTTCTTCCAAAAATAATCTTCGCATAACTTTACTATTTTAATTGCATACAAAGTTGTGGTTAGGGTCTCCGAATATAAAAATAGTCCGGATTTAGTGCCAGGAGCTCTTTTTATAAAATCTAGCTCAGTCCTTCCATTTCTTTGCCTGTCAGTCAGTTTCTCGTGGTCACATAAGGGCTTAAAAACAATACTTATTATATTTTATACGGTTTAGTTCTTCAGTAGATACATTAAGACTATTTTTACTTCATTTAAATATTTCTTATATACTTAAAAATCATACATATTATAGTGGTGAGGGCAATTTCAGTTTTCCACTATCATCAAAGAGTTTTAAGGGCCTTTTTTGTGCAGAATTTTATAAACTAAAATTTTTGACACAATTATTTTCCTGGCAGAAGACCGAAATATTAACAGAATTTATTTATTCAGGATTTCCTGCCAAAATAGTAGCCAATCCCTTTGTTCCCACGCCAAAAAGGTTATTCAAAACTTCTTCAAAAACTCGTTTTCACCCTTAACATATGATGATAAAATCATCACCACGTCTGAGACAGAAACTCAGCTTTTTGCTAAACTGTTCTACTTTAATCCCTTCTCTTCACTCTTCAATCATTGGCAGCTTTGCCATATAATATGCACGAAACTACCTTTGGAGTTAAAAAGATACGACGTATTCTCAAAACGCTGAATACCAAAAAGTCCTCTAGCCTTCATAGTGTTCCGGCCATTGTCCTAAAAAGGTGCGCTTCTGAACTGGCTCGTATCCTTACCAGGTTATTCGAATTTGTCCATTTTTTTCTTAAAAGCTGAAAATCTCCTCGACTACAGCCTGTTTCTGAGAAGGAATACAAAACTCTTCTCTCTAACCTCATCCCTTTTCCCAGTTACTTATTTGTTTATTTATTTATTTATTTCAAAAAGAATATCAACAGATCAGTGGTCCAAATTTGATATTCACGGAATACAATGATGGTGAACAGACTATCGTTTAACAACAAAATGTGATATAATGTATATACATTAGACCAATTAAATTAGATATGAAAGGCTTAAACAATTTCATAAGACCTTTTAATAGTGTTTCTGAAAGAATTTAATGAATGATTAAACAAATCATATCACAGCATATCTCGAATTGAATTTCTGCCAAGATTTGTTCTACAAAAAGGCTCCAAAAATAAAGCATTATTTCTTAAAACACGCGGCTGAGTTATAAAGTTAATATTCGATAGAATGTGTGGTGAGTCCAGCAGATTATTAAGAATTCTAAAGAGAAAAACTATATCGAAATGTTCACGACGAGCACCGAGAGAAAAAAAATTGAAGTTTTTTCGAAGAAGAGACGTGCTTATGATGTTGTTGTACGTGCCAGTCTCCTTAAAATGTAAAAATCTAAGAAAATTAATTTGAACTTTTTCTATTCTACTTTTATAAATATTGTATTGTGGGTTCCACACCACATAGGCGCAATTTAAGCTACTATAAACAAATGAGAAGTATATGTTTTTCATTTTTAGAACAGAATTGAACTGTTTATACTGCCGAAGTATAAAACCCAACATTTTTTTTGCCTTAGCAACTACATAATCCACGAGCAAAGAAAAAGTCATTTTCTGATCTAAAATAACTCCAAAATCTTTTATAGAAAGAACTTGCTTCAAAGATAAAGTATTAAAATTATAATCGTACGAGAACTGTTGAAAATTACGAGTGAACGAAATGAAACAACACTTATCAACATTTAGAACCAGCCGGTTGTGCTGGCAGTAGCTCTATAAGCGATCAAGGTGGCGCTGAAGTAAAAAACAATCACTTATATTTTTGATTGCTGAATACATTTTGAGGTCATCCGCATATAAAGAGAAGTTACAATTTTTAAAACATTGACCAATGTCATTCAGATATATCAAAAACAAAAGTGGACCCAAGTACGATCCTTGGGGGACTCCTGAAGTTACTACGTACTGGACTTATAACCATTAACCACAACCAACTGGCTTCTGTTAAAAACATACGACGCCAACCAACGCAGCAGGTCCACATGTGCACCAATCTCAGAGAGCTTGCTTTTTAAAATATTAAATCGTATTTTGTCAAATGCTTTGCTGAAATCGGTATACACGGCATCAACCTGGACGTGCGCATCCATTGCATTTAATATAAAGTTGGTATATTGTACGAGATTAGTTTCCACAAATCTCTTAGGAAAGAAACCATCTTGCTCCTGTAAGATGTCTAATTTGATAATATTTAGCAAGTGTTTATGCACGACACATTCAAGAACTTTACTGAACATATTTAACTTACAAATAGGCCTATAATTGCAGACATAATTTGAATCGCCAGTTTTAAAGATAGGAACAGCAAGGTAATGGAAAAGTATATCAATACTGTTCTTTCAAATTACTTTGAGGGGTATAAAAATATCCATGACAAGCAATACGGCTTCCTTCTCCAAAGGTCTACACCAGACCTTCTTACGTTCATAACCCATAACTGGAACAAGTCCATAGAATTCCAAATTATTGTTCTCGGCAAATCCAAAGCATTTGAAAGAGTCTGGCAAGACACATTCCCTAACAAACTTCCTGCCAATGGCTTACTATCTCACAAATTATCATTCATGTTTACTGTCTTACAAATTTTTTCCCAATACCCATTCTGTTCAAATCAATAATCAAATGCATGAAGCCAATGAATCACTGAGCCTAGTTGGTATCACTTTTCAGAAAAAGCTCCGCTGCCATGTTTACATCATCTCAATTGCAACAGCAGCATCGAAGAAATTCGGTTTCCTTTTCCAAGTTAGAAAATACATTAAAATACATTTTTTCCACCAACTTGTATAACCTTTAAACATCACAAATTAGAACCAGCTTTAAATATTGTTCTCATATATGTGGAGCACCCTCTCCTTCAATACTTAGCATCCTTGACTTTGTCCAAAGAAGAGTTATTCGCCAGGTTGATAATACAAACATGACAAGGAAGCTTGTACCACTAGAGCATCTCGAATGGTGCGCCATCTCTCTCTGTTTTACAAATGCTACCACGGATTCTATTCTGATGAATTATCATACATTATGCCTCCTTTTCTAATCTGAAAGTCTTTAAATTCCGTCTCAATAATTGTTTCTCTCTTCACTTAAAGCAACCTAGTACTTAGGACAACGGCCGTCGTGGTCTGCCCATATATAAAAGAGATGATAATGAAGAAAGCTGGGGAATGTGTTTCTCAGTGTATTGTACACTTATTATGTTATAAGTTATTTAAATTGTTTTATTTATGCTTTGTAATAATCATTTAATGAAACACGTCACTTTAAAAGCAACAAAAATACACCGTAGGTTATTAAGATTGATGTTAATGTAGAGAAGAAAATACAATGGGTATTGGTTTAATTCATAGTATATAGTAATTTGATTTTATAGACATGTGAAATGTAAAATAGGGGCGAAAACTGAAACAAGAATTAGGGGATCCATTTACACACAAATGGAAAAATAATCACATATATCTCCTTAAAATAAAAAGAAAAATAGATTTAAATATAGGTCGACAAAACAATTTGTTTCTAGGATATTTTTTTGTAAAAGATATATTTTTGCTATATGATAAATAAGATATTTTTATAATCTTTTTTATTTATCCTATTGGTCCTATGTAAAAAACAACTCAAGTTTAACTCGCCGGAATTAAATACCTAAAATTTTAAAAATAAAAGGGTAATAAAAAGGCTCACAGAAGTATTTCTACATTTCTATTGCATTTTTGATTTTAAAATATTATCCTTTTAATGTAATTTTTGTTTTAATAATAATAAAAGTTACAAAAAAAGGAATAAGTATCATATCTTGAACCACCTTTCTATTCACTGCTTCTTAGCTTAAAAAATGGGGAATGGAAAAGATTATCCGTTTTTCCACTACTTGTATTATGCTATAATAATTCCACACCCTAAAATATGACATAAAACTTCCTTCGCACGTTAACTACTAAAAGCTAATTAATGTTTTGCAGCTATTTGTCAACCACAATTTTATATTTTAAGTTGACTTTCAGGCCAATTAAGCAAATCCAACTTCCAAGATTGTGGTGCTTTGCATGTTAATGTCAGCGAACTATTCCCTCATTTGCATATAGACAGTCTTAACCGCTGAGAACTTGACAAAGTCAATTAGCTTCAATCGTGTTAATGGAGATTTCGGGCCAATATGAGATAGGCAGCTTTCCAGCATGTCTTAATGTCTGTGTTAAGTTGCGGAGAAGAGAGGATCTTGGCAACTGAAGAATTCTAGGTAATATAAAGCACTTAATGTTATGTGACTGCAAAATTTCCCGAAAATTTGGTTTAGCAAAGTAATTGAATTGATGATATCCGTAAAATAAATGTCTTCTAACTAAAATATAGGTGTAGCATTTTGCGTCATTCTTTATATTAAATTAAATCTTATATTTAAGCGCAATAACAGTGCAGATTATTAACATTCCATTTCATAAGGACACATGATTAGGATTCTTAAAGGTCAATATAAACCAGTACGAGCGTTACAAAGGTTCTTGATGTCCAGTAAGTTTTGCCAACTTTTTTAAAGTTAATTTCCAAATAAAATTTGATTTCCTACATACTATTTTTTATGTTCCATAGCGTTAAATGCTATTGTAACAGGGTTATAGATAGTAATTGAGCGTTATTCTATATTTTATAGCATTTAAAATTATATATATTTTTATTTATTTGAGACATAGCGGGCAACTCTATCCCATTGCTGAAATTAACAAAGATGTGATAAGTAGGATCAAAGGTACTTTGTAGGCTTCTTCGTAAATTATAATTTAAAATGATATCAAATATAATTATCATTATAAATTAATTAAATGTCTTATCTCCCCAATTCAGCGGCCACTTCTATCTTGAACAACAGCACACTGCAACAGCGTTGGTATATAATAAATAGCCGCCGCTATAGCTCTCTGAAGGTCTCTTCAGTAACATTTTTCAACTCTTTTATTGTTTGATACTGTCAAGACGTATAAATTCTATTTTGAAGATATCCCCATATCGATAAACCGGGTGACCTAGGTTGTCATTTTGCAAGTCCATTGGTTCCAATCCAGTGGCCTAAGTGTGCCTCTAGATAGCCTCTCAAAAATTGAGCATTATGACTAGAAGCTCCGTCTTGCCGCAAATACAGATCATTGACTCGCGCCAAAGGAACATCTTCGGTTATTTCAGGCACAACTACTTTCATATGCGATTTTGCTTCCAAGAATGATGCGTGAAACATTAATTCCAAACCTGCCTAGCCTTTCACGTGGAAATATATGCTTATTTTTCTGAGACTAAACCCTATCTTTTTGCCGGTTCATAATACAAGCATACTCTAGTCGGCGTTTTGCGTCATGAGGATGTAAGTTTTGAACCAAATGAAATTTATATGGTTTAAACTTCAATTTTTCGACAAGAAGTTGTTGGAACTGCCTCGATCCAAGCCAACATATTTACTTCGAATATCGCGATTTACCTTGCTTGCTTTATTTTTAAAAAATATGACATCTACAAGGATATCATATTTTAAATATTTAAGTAGAATGAGAAAAATAAATATCTATAATATTACCTGTTTAAATATAGTTCCAAAGTTTCATCTGCATTTTCGTCGCACTGGTTATAAGTGACGAGCAGGTCGTATTTTTCATAATTTTCGAATAATGCATTGTTTACAATATGCTATGGAAAAAACTAGAAAGAAGACGAAGAAAGGATGGGTAGTGCAAAATAAGATTGCTGAGCAAAAAAAATGGAAATATTTGGGGATAGGATTGTAAAAGAATTTCGAGTTTACAAAATAACGTATGTTAAACGTGGGATACAAAAAATGGGTAAAAAAAGGACCAGGAGGAAATAGGGTGCTTTCAGCTAAGTTTGGAAAGATATTTGCTAGAAATTCTTATCTGCTTGATGTTCTATACAACGAACCAGAACTTATAGGGCGCCAACTAGTTCTTCACGCATAGAGTTGTGAGGGTAATACATGAGCCACTTTTTTATGCCCTAAAGTACAGTCTGGTTACCAAGATCTTCAACTAAAAACAGAAAAATATTACTGTAAATAAAACGTCAAGATGAGATAATCTTTCATATAATGTTCGCTAAAGTCTAACAGTCTAATCTTTCAAATAAAGTTCGGTAAAGTTCAATAAATCAAGAAGAGAAAACAGTTTTACGGATTTGAAACAAGTGCGCTAGTTATAAATCAAAGTGAGTAAGCAATAATAATGGTGAGCCTAGTGAACTCTAACTTTTACTTAATTTAATAGTATCAAAGAAGTTATGTTGTGTACTTCTTAATAGGGGAAACTACATTACCCAACGATCTGGTGTTTGCAAATGAGTGTGCTAGAAAAGCTTGTAATATTTCCATGTACCGTAAACATTACCATTTTAATGTGATGCATAATTTACAATGAAACTAATGTGAACAAGGGCCTAAATTTTACTAGTCTAGAACTTATTCATTCTTAAATTATATATCGAGTATAATATTTAGTATAGTCCCTCGGAACAACCAAAGTCAGCCGAAGAATTATATATGTCGAATATATTCATAGTTCGTTTGAGAATTAAGGCGTAACTATTTACAAATGGTGATAAAAATAACTTGGGCAATTAAGATGGTTTCCAAGACAACACATCTACCCAAATAAAACCTGGTTTCCACTCCACTATCTGCAGTGACTTGGGCCATTGATGAAGGAACCCTCGATAGCTCACAGGGTGCCAAATGATCAGGGGCAACTGGTGCCACAAGCAAACCTCAATTAGATGTGTGGGGGCTAGTGTTTCTGTCCAGAAGGTTTCCAGAGTAGAGACTAATGGTGAGAGTGTGTGCAGTTCCATAGAAAATGGGTCTATAACAAGCGAAGCCTAAGCACATCAAATTGCAGATACATTTAAAGGTATGTATGATTTTAATTTGGCTTTATAATTTAAAATTGCATTATCCAAGATATTATTTTAAAAACTATTAAAATGATTAGAAATAGGGTTTACCAATAAGACTTCACTAATCTTTTAAACCAAAATCCAAAGTCAAGTTTAAATGGTCAAGAGAAACTTTGCAACCAAGTATAAAGGCGAAAAACTACACTTGTAGAAAATCTGCCAAGGAAATCACTTTCCAACCACACGACACAATGATTTCCTACAGAAGAAAATATGTAATTTTTTGTATGAATTAAAAGCACGAAATTTAGGAAAGTTCCTAATTTAGTTACCAATTAGAACTAAATTATAATAATTTAAATCCATATTGTTAATCTTATTAAAATTGTTCAGAAAAAATACTAAAGAAATTTCAGGAGTCTAACAGTTATTTTGTTAAACAAAAATCTTTACAGGTATTTATTTTGAATATTAACCTAACTTTCTAGTGGTTATTATTTTTCTAAAAATAAAAAGGTATGTATTTTCTAGGTATTGTCTTATTGAAAGTGAACCAAAATGAACATTTTTTAGAAAATATTAGAGGTTCAATCCAAATTTGATACAGAGTGCATCAAAATTATTTTTGATAATGATATTTAGTACATCAAATCATTCTTATTACTAAAATCATCGGGCAACGCAACATCTTAACAAAAAATCACTTAAATCTATACATAAATAATAAATATTTGTGAGAGGATGCCTGAACAAATTGGGGATATTATACATTTGATATTTAAATTTGTTTTCTTAAAATCTCAAGTTTACTCGATTTGCTTAAATAGTAACTAGAACCATCATTTAAGCGTCCGCGAAGTTATTTCTTTCTTTCCAGATCTCCCTAGGTGCTCACAGCAGACAACACTCGGTTTGCAAGAAGAATGTTTACTTTTTAAATGTATTTTAGCTCTTAATAGGTCAGATGCTCAAATTATTGACATTAGCTTTATTTTTAAGTTTCCAAAAAAATTTATTTCTATTTTAATTCTAAAAATCTGATAATATGTAAGTAAAGCAGCTGAGAATATTTTGAGCTTAACAAATAGTTAAGAAGTCTAATGTTATTAAAAAGTTTCACAAATGAAGAAAAAATACAGCAAAGACCTAGAAGTTTGTCGTTCTGACACTACTTTTTTTATTTGACAGGTCTACCTTGGCCTACTAAGATTTTTTGCTTTTTGATATAAAAAGTGCTAGTTACGGACGTAATATTGAAAATAAATATAGAGTGGTATATATTTTTGAAAAGGCTGTAAGAAACAAGAAAAGAATATTTAAAAATATATAGGGTGTGACCTTCAAAAAAACCTAACTTTGGGTCGTATCATAAAACTGACTACCCATAGCAATTTATTACTTTTCTGATAAGTTAAACGATAACCAAGATTGGAGGGGCTCTCAAAATGCAACATTTTCAACTTCACCCTGTATCTTAGAAATAAAGCGGAATATGAAAATTTTAATTACGGCATCTTCCGTTTCACGAAGAAATAGCACAGTGATTGTGCAAAACCGCAACCCTGGATCTTTCAAAATAGCCGAGATACCCCGTAAAACATCGACACCTGTACACTATTTTTTCTACGACCACTCAAAACACTAGTGTTAAAGAAACTGTCACCCATTACGTCAGCTATGACACTGACACAAGATTTAAGTAAGTAATTTTCGCATTCGACACGAAAATTGTACCATGAGGGACAATCGTTTTGCATTGTTGCATACAATATTTTTTTATAAAATACCTAAGAGTAAAAGTCAAAACAGACGTATTTTCGTTTATAACCTCTGGAAATACCGGCAGCTTTGTTGGACGTTTCCTGTCATACAACCATAAAATTTTCTGTAGAAATATCACAAATATTGTGAACAATTTTTTGACATTCAATTTTTTATAAAACCATGAGTGAATATTAACTGAAAAAATCTCGAGACCATAGACAACTTTTCTTAGGAAATTTTGTTGCCCGAGTGATATTTTGATAGAAAATATCACGACTGGATATTAAATTTAGAACTAATTTATATTATTTTATTTTCACCGTAACATAATAAAACATCAAAAATAGTAACTCATTAAACAAGTCAAGAATAATTATTTAATTAATATAAACCATTTTATCAAAAACGCAGTTAGTATATAATGCACAGTTTTGAATTCAGGGGCGTGCGGTGAAATTTTAAGAAAGGAAAGCAATTTTTACAAACTTACCTATTTGTAATGTAATTCGATTCTTCGATCATTTTTTGCAAATTCGTCAATGACGCCATCATAAAAACGTCGATGCTCCGACATATTTTGGAGAAGTTTATTTTCGAGGGGCAACAGCGATGTATGCGAAAGTCTCTCCTGCCCGTTGAATTTCTCACAAAATTTTTTATACGTTTAAGTATTGAAAAATTGAGTTTTACTAATGAACTTGTGGCAGGTATTGTCAATACTAATTCACACAATTTCGACACTTCGGTGTAGGCATCTTCCAGCTCCTTGTCTTTTAAAAATTGCATTAGTTCCTTAGCGTTATTCTTTGCGCTAATGTCATCAGTTTCGTAAATCACTTTTAGTAAAGATCGCAGTAACACTTGGTCGAAGAACTGGCCATAATGAAGAAGAAGAGATTTAAACGCATCTTCTGGAAAAGTTTTTCCTTTAAATGCCTCAAAATTGCAGAGCTCCAGGAATTTAAAATCATTTAAACCGTTAAATCTATAGTTTATTTGTTGCTGAATTTGATCGATTATTTCATAAAAGAGGCGTCTGTATGATGTTTGAACATCTCACACCTTGTCTGTTCGAAGACGCTTGGCTTGTGGCTCTACATGTAAAGTCATCGTTTTCTCCCAAAATAGGTCATCTGTTTTTTGGCTTAACATGGACTTAAAATCATCCACTTTTTTTAGGCAAAGAGCAATATTATTTGTTTTGATTTGTAATATATTAAAAACATTGTCCGAGAATGGAAATATTTCTGAAAATATGTTCAACAGATAATTAAAATTAAAATCTCGTTTCAAACAGTCCAAAAACCCTCTCGAACTATTTATTGCCTCTGAGTCCCACGTTTCATTATTTTCTATTATATTCTCAAATAGTTCAATCAGTGATTCACGATATTGTTAACAAAAGTCTTCCATTATAGTTCCACCTAGTCGGAGCTACTTTGGGCAATCGTTTGTAGACAATGGAGTCCAAAGCTTGTGTACGTTTTGTTAACTTGGAAAAAAAAGCAGCCATGTCACTTGAAGTAACGAAAAATACTTTACACTCTATAATGTGATTGATGGACTGGGATAAAACTAAATTTAATTTATGAGCAAAACAATGGACAAACACAGCACTTGGGAAAGTTTCTCGAACTTTAGCTTGCAGACCTCTTAAATGTCCTGCCATCACTGCAGGTCCATCATAGCTTTGAGCAACTAATTTTTTCTTTCCATTAATTTCTTTAGTAACGTTATAAACTACGTCATATAATTCATCTGCTGTACGATTTTCGCACACATTCTTAAAACCTAAAAATCGCTCTTGAATACTTCCGTCTGTTTCAACGTAGCGTATTACTATAGATAATTGGCTAAAATTAGTGATATCAGTTGTTTCGTCCAAAACAATAGCAATGAACCGCGCCTCGCCAATCTCCTGCTTAATTCTTTTTAGAATAATGGTTGCAACAACGGAAATTAAATCATTCTGGATTCGTTTCGACGTTCCGCGAAAAACGCTAGACTGCTCTAAATGATTTTTGAAGCAATCATCATATTTAGCCATTAAACTAAGTAAATCTTGAAAATTTCCTCTATTTGAAGAAACCCTTGTTTCGTCTTGACCTCTAAATCCCAATTCGTGCTGTCCGAGAAAACAAACAACAACGATAAGTCTTCTTAATATTTGCCTATTTTTATCGATTAGTTCATTGTGTTGGCGGTGACTAATTTCCAACTGTTTATTAAGGGCGTGTTCAATTCTGGTTTTGCCGAAGACTTTTTCTATTATGACGGCCTGCAAATGCGCTTTGGACATAATGTGTCTTTTTACAGCTTTATGGAAATTGTTTAAATCGGAAAAACCAGTTTTATTCCAGAGAACTTTTTCATTTTCAAAAAATAAACATGCCCAACAAAATAATTTACTTATATTTTCACACCCTGTTAGCCATTTAAATTGCTCGTATTGTTTTTCCGGATAAAAATGTCTAATACAGTTTTTCATTTTTGTGGTTAAATTTTTCATAGGCGGTTTTGCCCTTCCTTTGGAAATTATTTGAAGCTTATCAGCGAAGTTTAATGTTGAAAATCCCTTTATTATTAAGACACACATCACACATTCACATACATTCTTCTTACTAAATTCTCCAACATTTTCAACGTTATTACCAACAGCCGAAGTTGACAGTATTTGCATATCCACGTCCGTATTGTCTTCCATATCACACCATGCACGACGCGACGTACGTATCACACAACACACGGATAGCCGTTCAAACAAAGAACCTACTCCAACGATAGCTTCCGCCCCCAATTAAAGCACGCCACTGAAATGCAAAAATTATAAACAGCCGGGGGAAAGTTCAATAACCTCTGGCTCGATTCACAGGAAATCAAGCATACAGGAGTTGGCTGCAGAGAAGCTAGCGGCCCGCCTAGGTTCTATTCGATTCTATTGCTCGGTCGGAGTCAAGGCCGCATTTATTATGGGCTTGATAATTAAGATAATATTTTTGCATTTTTAATATAAAATATATTAATGGTTTTCTATTTCAAAAATTACATTTTTGAAGATGTTTTATAATTTTTTTGGGGAAGCAGTGCTTCCCTTGCTTCTATGGACTGCACACCCCTGGTTTTGATATTGATTGGGAGTACTTTCATTATGTATATCTTTATATACATTTGACATCAAGTTAGAAGAAAAATGACTTGGTGAGACGCTGTCCTTTGGGGCGACTTGAGACATTTTTTGCAAAAAACATGATTTAATGCGAAAATATTTTCTATAATTTGTGAGTAGTTTTGGTTATCCATGGATAGATACGGTTTTATTGGATTCGTGTCGGAATGCCCTGATGTTTTAATTAACTATTGTTCAGTAACGCCTGATTTGGCTAAGCACGTCAGTGCTGTTGACCGGGTTGAATTGATTTGTGATTTGGTTTGCGTCCAAATCCATTTTTACATCAGAATCTTTTATCCAACTGGATACAACATTTCTTCCTCTGGGGATTACCTTATACTATTGCTGTTTTTTCATTAGAAATAAATTTGGAGTTAAAAATAACCTTTTTGTTTGAACACTGATCGGTCGTTTACTGACGAGCTTTTCAAAAGGCGTACTTATATTACTATAGGTATATTTCTTAGCTCCTCCTTATGTGGTTTTTGACAACACAGGAGTATATTCGATTCTTCCTGTAACAGTTAAACATTTTTAATAGTATTTTAGGAATCTACATAATACAAATGTAAAACTATTAGCATGAAATATTTTTTCTTTGTATAGACAAATTTATTTAAGGCCAATTAAAAAAACAAGTAGTAACAAAAACTTGCTTACCTGTAATGATTCGTCGCTCTATTTTCCTTTTTGAAATGGGAAATAAGATCATTCGATGCTTCACCACCATGCCGCGCCAGGCTAATTCAACAGCGGCAATATGATAAAATTTTCTTTGAAAGCCTTTTGGGTTGTCTTCTTTCATGTAGTCGTCATCTGAGAAGAGCGCTGTTGAACATTTTTTTTTTCAAAGCATATATATATATATATATATATATATATTCATTCCGGGTGTACATCCGTTCACTACTGTGTTGGTCACTGCGACGCTTCCTCTCGGGACCGAAGGCGTTGGTCGTTATTTATGTTTTCCGGATGGTGCTGTTGTTGTTGCGCTAATTGCGCTTGAGTTTTTGCGATTTTAGATTTGTCGATTATTGTCTTCCATACTGTTGGTAGTTTTAATGATTCGTCTCTTTTATTCAAATCATCTTGTTTTTCAATTTCTATGGCTTCTCGGATTATTCTGGACTTATAATGTTCTATATTGACAATCTCCCAGCACCCATCGAAATTTATTTTATGGTCGGTTTCCTGATGATGTAGGAATAAAGCTGAGGTTGTTTGTTTATTTCTGATGCTGAGTTTATGCTCTTTCACTCTTGCTGATATTCGCCTGTTAGTTTGCCCCACGTACAACTTTTCACAGTCCTGGCACGGAATACTGTATACTCCGTGGTTTTCCAGTTTGATTTTATCTTTTGGGTTTCCGAGTAGTTTACCTATAGTTGTTTGTGGCTTGTGTATTGTTTGTATGTTGTGTTTATTAAGAATTCTTCCGATTCTGTCTGTTGTGCCTTTTACATATGGTAAGACTACTTGTTGCTTTCTCGGTTCATAAGTTCTGTTGTTCGTTGTTCAGGAAACCTGTGCATTAATAGCTTTCTCTATGGTGTGATTTGTGTAGCCATTTTTCTTTAAAGCCCAAGATATAACCTTAAGTTCGTTTTGTCTTGTCTGTATTTCAGTTAATCGCACGGATCTGGATATTAGAGTATTTGCCACAGCTTGAATTTGTGCTGGGTGATGGTGTGATTTTGCATTTAAATATCTGTCTGTATGTGTTGGTTTTCTATAAACGGTGTATTCGAAATGTCCGTTATGCAGATTTGTGACCAAAACATCTAAAAACGGTAGTTTGTTGTTTTCCTCTAGAGGGGATTAAATTTATATTTTTTTAGAATTGTGTAAATCCTTAATTCTTTCATAACGACATAATATGCACAAGAATAAGTATCCTAATGGAGTAGTGTTGGCTCATCAGAGGATAAAAGCGAGTTTAAGGCTTTCCATACACCAAAAAAAATGTTAGAAAACCAAACGCTTTTAAGACATTTTTTTTTAGTAAGAAAAATATAGTAAATAAAAAATAAACGGGATTAGTCGTATCGACGTCGCCATTTTGAATTTCTAAATATAAAATAAAGATTATTAAACTACCTTTTTCTTTTCAGTACGACCATATACCGATTTTCAGTCAATTCGGATCACAAATAACAATTCATGTCCGCTATATTGGAGCCGCAATTTTGAATTTTTTGTATACGGTAGAATCAAGTTGTACTATCAAGAGAGCAAATTACGTATCCCAAAGTTCAAGGTAATTGTTACGTAAAAGTTGGTAAAAATCCGTTAGAAAATTTTAAAAAGAGGCAGAGTGGAACTAATATAAACATGCTCGTAAGCCTGCCTCTGTTTAAGAATTTCTTAATTTATTATGTTCATTCTTCTTTATATTGCACTATAGAACAAATTATGTTGATGAAAACAAAAATCAGGCAAAACATTTTTATATATAGGGAATTATTATTTTAAATGCATGACCTAACAAAAAAAAATGTTATAAGGTTCATGTATGTAGATGTCAGGTAGGCAGTGATAATATCAACTTTTTTACTTATTTTAAAATATTTGACGTTGACGAAGTTTAAATCTTGTTTACCACCACACGAATTTCCTTTAGTAATCTCCTTTGGCTCGCAATCGCGAATTCTGAAAGAAATGCCGAATTTCGCGTTAGTTATCAAAAGGTACTTTCTTTCATTCTGTAATGAGTATGGCAAGAAAGCGATGAACGATTATACATAAAATACACTTTTGGAATTACATGAATTGACGCTTCGGGTTTTTCTGTCATTCTACCGTTTCGGAGGTAGTATTTATTAAAAATTGGAGTGACAGCGGATTCTAGCTTCTCTATTACCTGTTGCATGTTTGATATGTAAGCTGTCGATCAGTAAGCATAATCGATTGGCGATTGAATTATTTACAACTTCAAATAGAAACTAAAGACAATATTGGCTGATAATTCATTTTAATTTTCAATGTCAAAAAAGATTAAGAGGAAGTGGTATATTGTTGTACTTCTATCTTACTTACTTATATTGTTTGTCAGTAGACAAACATATATATTATATTCTGTAATTCTTAACTGGAGCATCCACTTCTTTTCTAGTGAATTTTTTGCGATATTTGAAATATAGTTTCGGTAAATTAAAACTCTCTTAGACGCTCGGCTCTCTCTAGTGCATTGCATTTTTTTTCTCTTCGATAATTTAGTTTTGTTTACTTAATTTATTACTTTTTTATAAATCTATTTACATAAAAGAAAATCGGATTAATGGCACACTGACATCCTACAATTAATTTTTGAAATGCTTTCTTGTAATTTCATTTTTGTTTAAGTTATGAAAATTGCACATTTAAATACTCCCTCGGTCTTAAATAATTTTAATGAAATTTCTAATTTAATTTAGAACAATAATTTTGATGTTCTTACTTTAACAGAAACATGGCTTTCGGAATAAATTAGCTCTAATATTGTTCAAGTACCTGGCTAGAATTTCCTCAGAAAGGACATGGAGGGTAGGGCTGATGGCGTAGCTGCATAATATATAAAAAAACATACATACATTTGAAGAAATTGAGCTAGTTGATCGGGTAAGTGAAAATATATATAATTTATTATTCTTGGAATACAACTGGGCCATCAGTCACTTATAATATGTACATTTTATCGGCCTCCGCATGCCATTACATTTATTAATGATTTAGATAATATTTTTTCTGTCGTATGTCCTTTATCAGATAAAATACTGTCTTGGTGATGTAAATGTTAATATTTTCAATATTCATAACCCGTTATTACCTTGTTTTGAATCGTATGGTCTATTGCAACTATTGAATGAACCGACAAGAATAACAAGTACTACCGCCACACTGATTCATCCAATCTTTTTTACTCAAAGTATTAGTGTTTCGTAAGTGGGAACTTTACCTGCAAAAGGTATCTCAGATCATAGATTAGTACATGTTATCTCAAATATTAAAAATCATAAAATGAAGCCAAAAATTATTCGCTTTCGCAGTTTTCGAAGCTTTCAGTTAGACATTTTTTAGGTGATTTAAAAAATTTGACATGATTAGTGAAGGTAATATAGATAAAAAATAGATATAAAAAACGAGTACCCAAGCCCCCTGCTCCCTGGCTTACAGAAAGTTTAAAATTCCTAATAAGACAAAGAGACCTTGCAATGCAAAAGTTTAAAAGAACACGATAAAATGAAGACCGGAAATCCTATAAAGAAATGTATAATTTTACTACTCAGGTGGTTAGGAACGAAAAAAAAAGGGATATTTGCATTCAGTTAATTTACAAAATAATTTTAAAAACTCTTGGAATGCCTTAAGAAGTCTAAATATTTGTAAATCCAAAGAAACAAGTCTACTTCCAACGCTTTCGAATGCTGAAGATATAAATAATTATTTTTTAGTTTTCTTTAGAAATGTAAATAATAACTGCGATATTAAAATACAATATTATAATGAAAATAATTACTCTCAAAATAACATTTTTTTGTTTCCACATACAACAGTCCAGGAGGTGAGTGATATTTTAAATAATATAAATACAAAATCTGATGAAGTTTCATTAAACATGAATAATTATTGCAGGCCTTTTGTTGACCAATATATTTTTATATTATCAACGTATACATAGAAAATAGATATTTCCCAGATGCATGGAAAATCGCCTTAAGTAAACCGTTACCAAAAATAGTAATCCAAAGGAATTTTCTGATCTTCGGATAATCAGCATATTACCATTATTATCTAAGATTTTTAAAAAAGTTTTATTTAATCAAATAACGAAATATTTTAACGATAATCATTTAATCATTTTAATTTAAGGGGATATAGTACGGCCTCTGCTTTAGCTACCGTCACGAGTGATATAATCGAGGCTTATGACTCTGGAGTAGTCAGTGTGCTGGTATTGCTTGATTATTCTAAAGCATTTGATATTATTAACCATAAATTGTGCCAAATTAAAATATTTTGGTTTTGATAGTTTTCAAATCATTAAATCTTATTTAACAAATAGAAAGCAACAAATATCCCTTAATTCTACTTTAACAAATTATGTAGCTATATTATCTGGGGTCCCACAAGGGTCAATTTTAAACCCTTTGTTTTTTATTATCTATACTTCAGATATATTGAAATCTTCAAATTATTGTAAAATTGTAGCATATACTGATGACACACATATTTATTTTCATTTTGCTAGAGATTTATATGAACAAGCAAACCATAAAATTAATAGCGACCTTGATACCCTTAATCTTCTTTCTTTTGAACATAATTTACTTTTAAATCCCCAAAAATCCAAAGTTATGTGCTTTGGTAATAATAAGGATTTTGTGAAAAACAACATTCTTGTTACAATAAAAATTAAGAATTTATTCTTTACAGAACATAGTAAGAACTTGGGTTTAACTCTTGACAATGACTTGCGTTCTCTGATCATCTTAAATCAGTTTCGAAAAGGGCCTACTCTAATTTATACTTGACTTATATATTATAACAGAAATAATTTGGATAAAAAAAACAAAAAAAAAATGTTATGTGATTCTCTGGTGTTGTCCCATTTTAATTATTGTGATTTTTTATACGGACCTTGCCTAACTCATAATGATAGAAATAGAATATAAAAAAATCTTGTTATTGTTTAATACGTGGAATAAGAGAAGAGTTTAGAAGATTATTGCATTTAGGCTCTTTTACTCATAAAATTATTTTTGAACCTCGCGCTCCATCACATCTAAAAAAACAGGTTCTTGCGTTATTCAAGCGTTCATTCTAGAACCACAAGTTTTAATTACAATTTTGTATTACCTCATCACAAAACAACTTTCTTTTTTAGAGGTTTCGTTTTTCAATTCATTTCTCTATATAACTCACTGCCTCAAACATTTAAGTTGTTGAATTTAAATCAATTCAAATATAAATTAAAAAAATATTTTTTGGACAAGCAATAAAAAACTACTTTTTAATCTGGCCTCTGGGTACCATATTATTTTCTTTTCATTACAATATAGCTATGTTTTTTCTATTTCTTTCTGTTACTACTAATTTTAAATCATCATGTAATTTTTTAAACTGCTAAATGAATGAAAATTTAAATCTACTGTGGAAGTAAAATAAGTTTACTGTTAATTTTGGTTCTGAGGATGCTGTGTGCTTGGGAGGGTATAGGGGTGCTTTGTGCGCAAGGCTACCTATTTTATTTGAAACTATTTATATATATATATATATATATTTATATATATATATAATATATATAATAAATATAAATATAAGCATAATGCTAATATCCTCCTCAATATATATATATATATATATATATATATATATATATATATATATATATTTATATGTATAATATATATAATAAATATAAATATAAGCATAATGCTAATATCCTCCTCAAATATTAAATCCATAAGTAAAAAAATCTATGAGGCTCTAATAATTGTCTCTAATAGCTTCGTTTATTTACGATTTAGTAGAGGATTCATCAAAATCGTAATTATGTGTAAGAAAATTATTATAATAATCCACATGATTGTATGTATATGTCACTGAGTTTATGTTTAAAAAGGTAAAACTAAAAACGGGACTTGGAATATTAAAATAATGTATTTTACATTCTATTAACCCAGAATCTCTCGTAAAACGTTTGTAGATCGTAACAGGCAATCCTGTCTATATGCAAATATAACATATTAGCATGTAAATAACCGCGATATCTTGAAATATAGATTTGTTAAGTTAATACAGAAACTTGCGTGGAAAATTTTACTTTGGCTGATGTGAATTATTATTATCTTCTTTGTGTATAATATGGTTGTTTGTTCCGAAATCTAAGGAACGCTGTTGTATTTGCATATAGCACATTTTACGGATGATTCGTCTTTAAATATACCATTTTATCTGCAAATCGTGCACTCTTGTTAAAAATAATCTATTGGTGTGATGTTGAGAATTATGTGGATATAACTGTCAATTCGTTAAATTCTAAGGGTTTTTAAGAGCTAAAACTATTATATAACGTGGGCAGTTCTTAAGGAGATTCCTATACCGTGTGAGAATTTTAAAGTATTACAATCCTGTTCTATGACACGGGGTGAATGGTGGTAATTTTTATTGAAATTTGATTTTGAAATACTTGAGTGGACATGACAATCTGGAAGGTTTTCCCCACCAGGGATGCCATGTTCTATTAAGGCATGGCTATTCGGTGGATTTAATATATTAATATTATGACACACATTGGGGATGCCATGTCCCTGTACGTGTTGACGAAATCGCCCTACATGAATTTTCTGAATTGAAATTTAATATCTCCCTACGAGAGTATTCATTAGCTATGTTTATAGACTATTATGACTGGTTTGTGGATTCTCAGTTTCATTACAGTTTTTTGAAATACTTGTGTGGACATGACAATCTAGAAAGTTTTTCCCACCAGGGATGCCATGTTCTATTAGGGCATGGCGATTCGGTGGATTTAATACATTAATATTAGGACACACATTGGGGATGCCATGTCTCTGTACGTGTTGATGAATTCGCCCTACATGAATTTTCTGAATTGGAATTTAATATCTCCCTACGGGAGTATTCATTAGCTATGTTTATTAGACTATTATGACTAGTTTGTGGATTCTCACTTTCATTACAGTTTTTTCTATTACTATTATTATATTCAAACAACGTCATGGTCAGTTGTACGGGGTTTTCGCTATGCGGGTTATTTAGTGGAGCTAATCCCGAACAACTAGCCGAGGTCAATGGGTACTCGCTGAAAAAAAATTGTGAGTCACGGGAACTCTAAAGCGAAAGAAAGGTCGCTGGGCTGGGATTTAGACATATTTTTTGCGGAAAACAAAGCTACTAAGTAGGTCTCTGCACAAATATGGTATTTAGTATTTTTTATTTTAATTAAGTTTCACAACTGTGAACCAAGTTTCTCAGAGTAGCTGCTTGGTATTATGGGGCTAAGTAAGTCTAACAGTTAAAAAATTTTTAATATTACATAAATAAGTTTTATATATATATATATATATATATATATATATATATATATATATATATATATATAACCTACGTAGACGCCGGAAGGACAAATTATTAAAACTACGTTTAAAAATGGTTTTTGTCAAAATTATTAATAATATTTATTATTATCACTGACACAAAAATGCGGCTTACTTTTTGAACACTTACAAGAAGTCTTTCAAGGAGCCCGCAGTTTAGTTCTTCCTTTGGAGTTTTTTTTTTGTTACACTTCACTTGGTTATATTTAAAGTCAGCTATTTGACTTTACGAATTTATAGTTCGAAAAATAGTTCAACAGAGCAGTAGTTTATTTCGACTTGACGTGTTTAAGACAAAACTTAACAACAATCGTTTTGTGGTAAATTAAAAAAGCGTTAAAATATCCAAGGGACAACAAAACAAATATAATTTATAATATTAAAATTCTTTTTTATTAACAAATGTCCAAATGGGTCTTTTTGGTATATTCTTTTTTATTTGTTTTTGGTGAGAACTTATTTCCTCTTTTCAACAAATTCCTTTTGGAAGCTCACCCATCAATAACTCTTTTGATTTAACTATTAAATTGGCTGACTACTACGTCAGGTAGTGATCAGCTGTTTTTTGCTTTACTTAATATTTTCTAACTCCAGAGAAGTTTTAGCCTAAGAAAAAAAAAAAACAATCTTTATTTAGGGTTTAAAAGATTGTCTAATCGTTACCTTTTATCAAAAGAATTTTACAAAATTTTGATTTAAAAAAAATTCCAACATTTAACAATTGAACGTATTCACATTAATTCGCCAATAATTAAAATTATGGTAATTACATATACCATAAATACATGCACATTTAGTATTCTTACACCAAATAAATAAATATTAAAACCTTCAGTTTTTCTAAATGCGCGGGTTTTTTATGCACTTACTCCCAAACCTCTACTGTTAAGAGAACTCGTAAGTTTCAGTAGCTGTGCGATCCAAATTAGTCTTAAACAAAATTTTAAAAGCATGATTTCCGAAGCTACACCTTAAATTCTAACTTATAAAATAGCATATGCTCTATTTGAGAAAACAGTCGGTATACATTCAATCTACCATCATCCGATAAATGAACTAGAAACCATCCAATTAAAGAAAGAACCAACATAGTCAAAAGTTGGGTTGTCAAAATTAAAAGTTCGAGACAATTAGAACTTGTAAAGTGGTTAATATTATACAATCGCTAATTTTGCTGAAATGTTAAACAAAACTTTATTAAAAGAGCAAATCAAAGTTAAAAAATTTTATATTTTATAAAAGATCAACTATATTTATTTGTTGTTAAAAGCAATGTGGCTAAGTTTCATAAGCACATGACTTATTAATAGTTGATTAAAAGATAGTTCGCACTAAAGTGGTTTAAAATCAGAAGTTATTTAAAAAAAAACACAATGGTTTTTTTTAAGATTTAAGAAAGTAATTATTTATGTAAAAGCAAGTTAAATTTTAAACAAAGCATTTAATAAATTAAGGGCCGTGAATTTAAAATCGCTTTATTGGATAGCACTATGTTAACCAAATAGAATTGATCAGAATAGCTCAGTTAATTAAATTGTGAAAAAGGTAAATAATAAAATAATATATAAAGAAGTCCCCCGTGGAAGCAAAAATGTATTGTTAACTTTTCACGTACCCGCATATTTTTACACATTTGAAATGAGAATGATTAGTTTTGTTTGAAGACATATAGAAGCAGCGGCTAAAAATTGAGCTCCTGAGGATTGTTTTTAGTTTTTCTTGACTTACAGAAACGTTTTATGGACTTAAAATTATTTTTCCCGTAATCTACGCATTAAAATTTATGCTTACGATTTTTTTCAGATTTTTTCCACGACTTTTTATTTTTAAACTATTTCATAAATAATGAGGTCCATTTAGCCTATGGCCGAGAGTGTTGTTTAATTGGGAACGCCGCGCCGCGGCGCCGCGTGGAATCGAGTGGCAGCATCTCCGTGGCCGCAGCGCTCTTAATTACTCTAAGACACTTATCCAGATCAAAATCAGATTTTCTATTAGAAATTTGTAAAAATATGATTTAGATACAAAAAAAAACGCTGATGTTTATCTTTCTTTTGATGTCACAACGAAACCGTTGGGTAAAATTAACGGTTGTTTTAGTTAGTCAGTTCGGTTTAAAGTTTCTAAGTTTCGGACAAAAATTAAAAATATATTTCTTAAACTCAGAAATAAGTACAGTTTGAAAGAAAGTGATAAAATATGCATTTTATCTTTATAAGTTTTCTTTTTATCGCTTTTGTTTTAGATTCTACAAGCATCTAATTTTGCTTGTTAATTTTTCAAAAAAAAATTCACTTAAGAATTAAAAGTTGTCTAAAAATGTCGTGTCAGGATTCAAAATGAAGCTTAGATGAAATTGTACCTTTCTGTTAAGAGTCTGATCAATTATTGATCTTAGTTTTTAGATTTTTTGCCTGTTTTTAGGTTAAGGCTAAAATATGCCTTTTTTTAAAATATTCTGAAGGAAATTTAAAATTATCTCAAAAAACAATTTCTGAGATCTCTCTGTTTTGAAGCTCTCGAATCGTATCGAGCTTCTAGATCATTTAAATGATGTTTTTAAGCATTATCTGATATTCTCACACCTGAATACCAACAACGAACTCATATAAGTTTTCGACAGACCTATACTCTAGTCATTTATTGTTGCTGTGTTTTGAGAAAATTCGACTTGTTAAATTGATTCTTTTATTAACAAAATGGTATAATATAATTGGTAAGGTTATAACGTGGCTGGGAACACGTTTTTAAAATCTTTTTAATTTTCATCCAGCCTCCTCATTTTTAAGGGCCGCGGCGTGTCATGTTATAAATGTCAAATTAAAGGTATGGTAATTAAGGCAACGATGAACAATGGCTACGTAACCGCTGAATGCAACTGTTATGTTGATTTTACTGTGATATAATTTCTCTTAACGGATAACTTTTTTAGCGCTTTTACAAGGTCTGGGAAATTTTGGGAAAATGTTCGAATATATTTATATTTCTGTGACCCTATTGTCTCACACAGAGAAACAGAAAAGGGTTTTATAACTCTTGTTACTATCTTCAGAGAACATAGTCAATTTATCTTTGGATTATCGTCAAGATACCGATGCAAAATTATTTGAAAATTGGTGTCAAAATCGCCTTCTTCCAAATATTCCAAAAAATAGTATAATTGTGCTGGACAATGTTAGCTACAACAGCCACCAAATCAATAGATTGCGGAATTCAAACAATACAAAAAGAAATCTTCAGAAGTATATGATGAAAAATGATATATATTTCGAAGAAACTTGAACAAAAAAATCTTTTAAATGTGACAGTCTTGCTAGTGCCTCTGGTCATACAGTTTTGCATCTCCATCCGTATCCCATCGAACATATCCGGTATGAATTAAAAGTCATCACTAGGAGACAAAACACTTTTCCTATACACTTCTGTAACAGATTTAATGAAAAAATGTGTAAATAATATTTCTGTATATAGCTGGAAACATTCTGTTAGACATCTAATTAAGGTTGAAAGCGTATAATTTTGTAAATAATAGTGTTAAGCCCTTAATAATTAGTTTAGGCATAAACGAAGACGAAAGTGATTTTGAAACAGAACTGAATATAGAGTAGGTTAGAGTAAGTTGTATAAAAAGCAAAGATGTATTTTATCATATTAATAAAATAAAAATTTAATTTTTAGGTTTTTTTAATAATTACTAATAACTAAATCAGAAATAAGTACATAATAATAATAAAATTTTTTCTTAAACTCCCCTTCTTATGGGGACAAAATCCGTACTGCACATTTTTAAGAGTGTATTAAAGAATCTAGTGCCTACACAATAGAGGTTTATTAGGTAACGTATTTATGGGAAGGTTTTATGGTTAAGAGCTAAAGGTAAATTTTATTGCAATTGCAATCAACGAATAATTCTGAACAAAATAGTTATTTTCAGTTGCAAACTGATACTTTCCCGCACGCAAAAGCAGTTAGACCAACGAGGCGAAGCGGAGTTCAGATACGTTTTAAGTGCGTGAAAGACACTTTGTGCAAGTATTAGGATTATATTTTTTCTACGAGTGTCACAAACTTTACCTATTTATATAGGTAGGTTCTAAGCGACGGTAAAACAATATTCCTTATATGTCATAAATTTGTAAAAAACCTTAAATAAATTAGAAAAACTTTATATTTTAACTTAAAACAGAAATAATAATACTTATTATTATTAACAATATTAATATTGAAATACAGTTTGTGGCATGCTACAAATTTAAAGCTGAGTGCAACTGGTTTCCTGGGAAAGCTGATGAAGATGATTCGTTATCCGGCGTTAATAAATGAAATGAAACTTCAATAGTTTTCTAGCAAATTGATAAACTTAGTACTTCAACTGGATGATTTTTTGCACTGCCACTTGAGATATTGTTGCATACCTCTTTTTTGTATGTAGTTGAGTCGTTAATATATCTCTCCGTGACTGTTGATGACTTCCAGCCTCTTAAACGCTTTACATCGGTAAGTCCTTCTCCGGAATCGACCAGCAAAGCTGCAAAGGAGCGACGAAAATTATGCCCCGTGTAAAGTTCAGGGTTGGGCAATTTTAGAAATGCCTCAATTTCTGAGGGCATCTTCCCGAAACTGTTAATCCCGACGCACACTTCCCTCTTTTAAAATTTATAAAAAAACGTTGATGCGTTGTTGATGGTGGTCTTAAGGCTGTATATTTTCTATAAAATAGTAGATACATTCCATTGTTAATTTCGTCGGATATAACAGAAGAGAGTGAAGTGTAATTTTATGAATCCTGAATTTTTTATCACAATTAAAGTTCCCTTGTCTTCAATGTCAACTGTTTTTAGTTTTGCTAATTCCTTTCTTCTGCAGGCGCCTTCAAGCCCAAAAATAGTCGCAACTTTCAACAAAAGTTATATATCATCTGGCGCCTTATTCATGAAATGAGATATGTTTCCTTTTGTAAAAATATTTGCTTTCTTTGGTTTGAAGCCAACATTTTGTTTTTTTTATAAAAGCAATTAATTTGTAGAATTTGCTTATATCTATATGTTCTTTAACTTTTGAAACGCTCTTAAGCATTGAGTATTTAGCCCACAAAGTATTTGGTCTAAATTCTTTGGCTTATTCAAGAAAATAAGCCAATCGTACCTCTACTTTAACCGTTGTCACACCTTTTCCTTTGGACGATTTCCCGAACAAGTCGTACTGCTTTTCGTAATTCTGTTTTGATTTTACTGGCAGTAGCTCCAAATTTTCTGATATTTCTTCATCCGAACTAACCATTTTAAGCAAAATTACTTTTTTTTAAGCTTTTTTTCAAATGAATGAATGTTTGTATTTTGGTTGACTTAGCAAAAAGACTGTATTTGTCAAAATTGCAAAGTGGCAAAAAGAACTTACTCTTGTCTTATTTGACACTGACAAGTACCTGTATCATGGTCGTTTAATTAGTTATCAGATTATGGTAATCTAATTTGGAGTAAATTTGGCGAAATTCTGAACAAGCGTAACAAAAAACTCGATAAATCTTTATTTTTTAAAAAAGTCCTGTTTAAAGACGATAATTCGGCGAATAAAAAAGTGTTCGCAAAGTTCAACTTTGCGGTCGCAAATGAGTGCGCAAAGTAGTCACTTCGCACACGCTCGTATAAAAAAATATTTACCCACGGGTTTTTTCTTTGGGCGTCTAATAAGGCGGGAATCGAATCCTAGAATACTTATTTATTTTGTACACGTTTGATGTTTTTAATTGAATAGGTGCTATTTTTGCATATGAAAATCCAATAGGTGTTACTTTTGCAATGAGTTCTATAAAAAGTTTACCATCAGGGTTACAATACAATGTGAATATAACGGATGTAATAATTCCTGTAATTTATGGTTCACGCCCTTTAGCAGCAATTTTGGTCGTGAGTAAAGTATATTATTTTTTTTAATTTGTCTTAACACTTAAAATAAAAACAGTAACCCGGCTGTTAAGTAATTTCAATTTATTAATGGTACATAGATTGATTTAAATGATTAGCTTGATTAACTGTACGCGTTTGAGTAGTTCATTATGTAATGCTGGCGGTTTCGCCATTTAGTTGTACGGCATTGTGCAACTTTAAACTGCTCGGAGGTGTAATAGCAAACTTAGTGGTATGGGAATTAGAAAAATTGAAACAATATATAACAAAGGTTAGTAATAAAATTACTTATTTAAGTTTTTTTCTATTTTTTTTTATACGCGAAACGGGAATTGGCTAATAGGGAATATACTATAATTTAAGAGATAAGTGCTTATTGTAGAGAGTAAACATAATTAAATTTAAATTACCTTAATATCTAAACTAAGCCTATTTTTGATATATCTGAATAAAACTTTATTTTTAAAGAATTTTTATTATTCTATATCAAAATCTTCAAAAACTGTTCATTAAAATGTGTCCAATTTTATTATTTTTATATGTCTGTATTTCAAAACCGATTGTCTAATTTAAATAGGACTTTTAAAGTATTAGTATTTACAATTCGTACAAAATATTGTTTTAGATGTTCATATTTTTTAATAATATGTAGAGTAGTAAAGAAAACTGTGGGCTAGTACGTACGAAATATATATTACTAGTTTTTCCCATTAGCTGCTGGGTATCAGCCTCTACCTCTAACAAATATGTTGTGTATCTTTTTAGACAGGTATATGAGACTTACAACAGGCTCATCTTTTTTTAATATAAAAATGTTATTTGTTTTACTAACTAATTTTGATGGTATTATATCACTCTCAGCTAAATTAGTGAAAATAACAAATGTAACTCTTTAATTTCTCATTATTAATTTTATAGAAATTAACTTCCTTTTTTTCGTTGGGCAAAAGTTATTATATTTATAAATTTTATTATTTATATTATTATTAGATATTATTGAGGGGCATAGTTGATTGTAAACAATCGAGGAAACAAATAATTTTCTAATAATTTCTACTTTCTTTTTTCGCCGACTTCTGTTTTTGTGTAGAGTATGTATTTTCGCACATTTCTCTGCAACTACTAAACGGATTTGAACGAGGTTTTCATCGTCTTGTAAAGCAACATTCCAGAATTGTTTTAATACTATATACAGATCACCTGGTTATAAGGGGTATCTGCATTATTATAAATAGGTGACAAACTATTTTATCTACTTGCATGGAAAGTACTCTTAATGATAATAAATAATAAAAATATGTTATAAAGCTCACAAAATATTAAAAAATAACATATAGATTTAAAGAGTTGTCTCAACCTCTCCCTTTAAAATTAAAATAGAAAAAACTAATCAATTTAAAAAAACCTAAAACTTTGAACATTTTTAAGCGCAGTTGATATATTTAGCTAAGGAATAGTGCAGAAATTAAAAAACTTTGCAAAAATAAAACTAACTTCGAAAAAGAACTAACAAGTAAAAAAATTACATTTTAAACGACGTTTTTGAAATTTGACTTAACTATACAATAGCTACTTCTTGAGGTTATGTTAAATTAGCTGTCCAAAATTGTAAAAGTTTATTTAGTGAAAAAGACTCTAATAGATTAACATTAATGGACCACGAACCTCCTAAATGTTACTCTCTAATTAAACTTCATAAAACAGGATACCCGATTAAACCTGTCGTCTCCTTTGTCTCAGAACCTTTTTACAAACTTTCAAAAAAACTTATAGATATTATTGTAGATAACACAAATTTTTCAGCCAAATATTCGATTAGAAATTCATATGATTTATAGATCAATCACATTACCCCTAAATAAACAAGATTTTAAGAAATATTTTAAGGAAAACCCCTTCTGCTTACTATAAATGCATTACGTACTACGGAAAATCCAGTATTAAAATAGGCAACCTTTTAAAAAAACTAAATATAAATGTTACATATAAGACCAATAATTCCTCAGTGCAAATTTATAAAAAATAACGAATCAAACACATTTAAGTAAAAAATCAGGCGTCTTTAAATTTTGTAAAGATTGCCCAAACATGTATGTAGGACAGACAGGTAGAAGTTTCGAGAAGAGGATAAATGAGCATTATAAGTCCTTTGTCAAGGGTGATGACAGATCTAATTATGCTTTTCATTTAATTAATTATAATCATCATTTTAATAACAATTTTAGTTTTACATACAGAAAAAAAGGCATAAAATTGAATTTTCTAGAATCTTTAGAAATAAATAAACTTAAACACACAGGTTTATTGCTTAACGATCCAACTCACCTGAGCGATTCGCCTCTATTAAATATGTTTTGTTGAAATAGATTTAGGTAAACATGGAAAAAACCCATTGTACACTAGGTATAAAATATTTTACTTCATACTGATTGTATTATCTGAAGAAGCCACAGTGTTGGGGAAACATGTAATGAAAGCTATTTTCTTTTTAATATAGTGGAAGTTTTAAGTAAAAATTTTTTTGTTTTTACTAGTACCATAAATCCAAAATAAATGTGGTCAGAATAAATGTAAGAATTCAATATTATCAACTTTCATTAGGATTTAAAATTACCTACCGAAATACCGTGATGAGGAAAAAGATCCCCTAGGATACGAGCTGTACCTCCAGCTATGTTCAAGTTACTTTTTTGGTTATATAAATATCATTCATCATACTTCAATACAGTACATTAAAGAGTTTCAAAGTCGTTGCGGGAACTTTTGCAGAAAAGTGATTCAAAATGGCGGCATGACGCATTGTTTAGGGAAGCAGTATAAATTTCGAAATTAATAATTAATTGGTTTTCGAAAAACATTTATTTCGAATGAAAAAAGTTCAAATTATATATAATTCGAACAACAAAAATTTCGAAAACGAAGTGTTTGAATTCTAATGATGTAAAATCACGTACCAAAAAATTCGAAAACCAAATATTCTCTTGGCATAATATTCAAGTCACTATTGAACTCAACGAAGAAGTAGGTTAGTTTTTTATACTAATTTCTAAATTTATTTATTATTAGGCCTCTATCTTGTACCTGCTACCTGGTTTTAGACCAGTTTATCACAAAATCACACTTCATTATTGTACAAAACTTCATTTCAAATAAGTTAGTACTTTTTTTTACACCAAAGTCTTTAACATTTTGTTGCTGCGTCATTTTGTTCCGCCATATTCGATTCGTTCAAAAATTTGACCAGCTAATTTCTGTCACACGTTGTAACTATACCTTGAATAGACATACGGACTGACGGAATTGAGTGTTTTCTTCAGGGGCCCTGAAAAGTAAAAATTTAAAATGTCCGTTTGTCCTCCTTTGGACATCTCCAGAGGTGGCAACCCTAATCCAGAACCCAGCTATAAGATTATAAAATTTGCGCGCTGCTACCAGTCTTATCCCTATAAACCCCATGTCTATACTCTAGGGTTAGCTTATATCATTATACCTTAATTTTTATCAGGCAGGCAGCTGCCACTCGCTGGATACGCCCTTGAAATATGAGATTTGCTTGTTAATGCACATACAGTTATCGTAGAATGCTAATAAATATATTTTGTGTATACTAGTAACAAGTGGAAAATTGATTTTGACTATCAAACCTATAAGATTTTTTATGTACGGCATTTTTTCAGTAGCGATCTCACTTTCATCAAAACTAATGTGTGAATTGGATAAGGTCTGTCATGGGACAATTGAAATGGTGATTTTTACTATTCTCTTATTTAATTAAAGTAGCTATTATCATATTGAACAAAAAATTATAACACCATAATAAAACTGTTGAGTAAAAATAGATGTTTTTAGTAGTTTTCATTACCTTACAAAAGCTTCATTTAGTATATGTAAACATGCTATGTTCTCTTTTTCGAATATGTTTTGCGTATTATTTAAACTTTACAAACATTCTTTTATTTTACGAAATAATACACACAAAAACCAAACATTTCAAAGGCACAAAGGCGAGCAACAAAATAGGTGGGTATTCAACATTCGAAACACTATTGCCTTTGTTCTGTTTCATATCAAAGGGTTTTGTCGCACGACTCTTGTCTACGTGAAAATATATCTTTGATAGCACTATTCATACGTTTGAAATCAGCGTTGTAATTTATTCAAATATTCTTTGTTTGTCGTGTTAATTAAAATAAAGCAGACCTTAGAGAATTAATAGAAATGCTTACTTAATACGGTCCTTTTCATTTATTCCTGACTAATATGCCTTATTCCTTTTTACAAGAAAAGTTACGTAAATGTACAGCATTCTTTATTACCTGAAACTATGATAATTCTTAATTTCTATAGTAATTAGTTAAGACTGTCCTATATTTCTATTTCTGGAGTATACGGGTCATTCTACCTTCGTCGAATATTAAAATAACTAGATGAAAAATGTCGAGAATACGAAATGATTCGCTAGTGCTTTAGGACTAATTGTCCACGTTTCCTTTGAGAAGCGCATTAGTTTGCAAATTTCTTTTTAACATTTTTAATTTACATTAATTAAAAAAATGATTAAGGTTCTAATGTTCGTTCCCGTATATATTAAATTAAGCTAGACTTCAGCACAGGATTAAGCAGAAATTTAAAATAAATAATAGTTTTTATATTAATACAAAAACGCAGCATTTAACGATCAAAATTTACTCTAGCTTTACAGTTTCATGGTCAAAAGGTTTTAAAAATTTAAATTCTGAAAACCGGCTTTACTCGCAACTTCCCTTTTAATAGAATTATAACTGTTTATATATAACATGCTCATCAAAAAAAAAACCAAACACCTAGTTATTTTGGACAATATTTGAAAGCTCGTAACTCGGAAATTACTGAACTGAATTTAAGAAACTTTACAAACTTTGAAGAATTGCTGTGACTCTTATATCAAATTTGTCAAAGAAAGAGATGTTTTATTTTTAGTCCATTTATAGAACAGTCAAGTTAGTCGTAATAATCCTCCCTGTTAACGGTTAGGCAATCCCTCGAGCCTTTTTCAAAATTTTGTGGATATCTTGGTCAACTACGGTTATATAGCAATTTTTTGAAAATTGTCATTATTTTGAAGTTTTGTCTCAAAAATTAGCAAAATACGAAAGATATTGATAAGTTGGCTATACAGCGTTTTAACATAGATCATGTGCTTTCAGTTTACGTATGCAAGGTGATTCTTAAATGTAATTCGGTTAAAATTGGAAATTTAAATTAAGGGATATGTTTTACAAAAAAGCCATTTTTTTTTTCGTGAAAATAAAAATAAAGGTTGAAACCAAGGAAAATTATCTTTGTAAACATAAGATATATTCTTTTTACCATTTATCATTAAGAAACGGTTTTTGATTTTTGGTGATATCTCTGTCAGTTGTCCTAATATGCTAAAATAAATAATATACAGGGTGACATAGAACGGAAGCTGTCAAATTGGAATTACTATCCGACGATGCTAGAACCTTGGTTTCCTTTACATTTACGAAATGGCCAGTGTTATGCTGGTGTTCAGCTACAGCAACGTATCACTTCGACCGATCGTCAGTGCAATAGACTCGTCCACATACAAACTAGGTAAATATCTTTCAAATTTTCTTAATCCATTTACTAGAAAAACAGATTGTTTTATTAAAAACTCTGCACATTTCGTGGAAAAACTCAAGACAATCCAGTTGGATCCCGAAGATATTTTGGTCAGTTTCGATGTAGAATCACTTTACACAAATGTTCCTGTCAACGACTCAATTTCCATTATTTCAGACATACTGGATAACAATAATCTTGATAAGAACTTAATAGACCTAGTGGAAGCTTGTCTTACATCTACTTATTTCATTTTTCAAGGAACTTTTTTTGAACAAACTTCAGGGGCAGCTATGGGATCTCCTCTATCACCTGTGGTAGCGAATATCTTTATGGAAGCGTTTGAGGATATTGCTCTAACGTCCGCTCCACTAAAACCGAAGCACTGGTTTAGATATGTAGATTATACTTTTGTTGTTTGGCCTCATGGACAGGATAATCTCCTCATATTTCTGGACCACCTTAATAAGCAACATCATAATATCAAATTCACGATGGAAATTGAATTTAATGGAACAATTTCCTTTCTAGATGTATGTGTTCAAAGGAAGGAAAAAAGTACATTAGGACATTCTGTGTATAGAATACTTAAACGCAAATTCTCATCACCATCCAGCACAAAAGAAATCGATTATTAACACACTAGTATTCAGAGCTATTTCGATTTCTAATCAAGATTCTTTAACATCGGAAACATCGAAACTGACCGAAGCTCTCAGAGGGAATGGTTATTGCACTGAAGATATTACGCGTTCAATTAAAAGACATAGTAAACCAACTCCGCCAAAGGAGAATGATAAAGAGCCACCATTAGGTAGTGTTGTTCTTCCCTACATACATGGCACTACAGACAAAATAGGACGATTACTTCGGCGGTCCAACATACGTACAATCTTCAATACACATAAGAAGATTGGACAATGCTTGCGATCCCTAAAAGATCTTGTACCTTTCCAAACAGAAGGAGTATATAAAATTCCTTGTTCCTGTGGAGAAGTGTATGTGGGAGAAACAGGACGCTCAATATCAACTAGACTTAAGGAACATGATCGATGTCTTAAAAAGAAACAAATTGTTCAATCTGCTGTAGCTGAACACCAGCATAACACTGGCCATTTCATAAATGTAAAGGACACCAAGGTTCTAGCGTCGGTTCTAGGTTTTTATAAATGAAAAGTTAGAGAATCTATTGAAATATTTAAACATTCAAAAAATTTCAATAGAGATACGGGTTACGGTCTACATCACACGTGGAAATCGATCTTAACACAGGGTCACGGTTCGGCGAGCACAAGTCGGGTATAAAAGCCCGCCTGAATCTCTTCGAGCTCATTCAGTGTTCAGATATCGTGGAGTAAAGATCCCTGAAGATGCCTCGTGCAATCGAAGGCGAAACGTCGGATAGTTATTCCAATTTGACATAATCTAATCCCAAGAACCACGATTTCTTAATATACAGGGTGGTCAAAAAGTAGAACGGAAAAGAAATATAATTTATTTTAATCGAGTACCCTATATATCATTGCAGTTCTGAAATCTACTGACGATTCTAAAAATGTGTCTAAAAATTCAAGGCTGTAAAATCTAAGCCGCTTAATTTAGAACCAGATAGTTTGCACTTTCTTGTCTTAATTTTCCAAAAGCTTTTTTACTGTACTACCTGCCGTATGAAATGAGTGCTACTAAATTAGCACGGCAGGTACCACCTGCGTTCATTACAAATAGAAAATTATAAGAAATAGAATAATACAGAGATTATCCAGGGATACAGAACACAAATTAACTTCATAAACCCACAACAATAGGTGTGTAAATACTAAATTATTAAATTGATTACAGGATTTTACAAATTGGGAATAGGATAGATAATTTAACGATTTAAACAAAATGTTCAAACCATATTTTCCCGTTTTAGGAACAAGCAAGATAACAATAAAAATAAGAGGAAATAATAAGATTGAAATTTAAATTTGCATTTGTCAACGTTTTAATATATTGTTGGCCCACGGCCGACACGTAGTACCTCCGTTGCCCTATTTTTAGTTTACAATTACGAAAATTGACTGGCATTTTCAAATATTCCATAATAATTAATGAACGTAGTGCACATGCTGGGAATTTAATTACAATTTTCATCTAATATCTTTTAGTAGGCCGTTTTGGCGTTAGCTTCGTTTCTACGGTAACGTATATTATTTTTTTGTTTTGTACTAATAAATAAACGTTATTTTTACTTTCTTCCGGATATTATTTCGTATCTTTAACGTGAAATTTGTCTAACAATGATCCATTTTGGGTACAACGAATTGACAAACATTAAAGGTAAGATATAAAAAAAGTAAAAAATATTCTTTAAAAACTCATATTTAAATTATATTTTAGAGTGCATCAGCGTGAGATGTCATTTCGAAATATTGCTGACATCTTGGCTTCAACACAATCAGCTATATACAGGGAAATCGCCCGATACAGGACTTTTGGAGCTTCTGCTTACCGCAACAGAGGACGCAGTGGTCGTGGTAGAGCAACAAACTTGCGCCAAAACCGCCATATGAGGATGTCTGTGAGACGCGTCGTCCTACCCCAAATGCAACCCAAATCAACAGGGCACTTCGGGAAACTTACGGGAGTCAACATATCATCATCAAGTCTGTGAAGAAGATTACGTGACTATGGACTGATTTGAAAGTTTTGTTAGGAGAAAGTATGAACGCGAATAGATATAGAGATATGTGCATAAATGAGATTATTATTCCTTTCGCTCAAAACTTTGGGAATGACTGTATACTGTTAGACGACAATACTCGTCCGCACAGGGCAAGAGCTATTCAAGAAGTTTTGAGGGAAAATAATATTGAACGAATGGAATGACCTGTTAGATCTCCCGATATGAATGTTATAGTGCATGTATGGAGTAGAATGAAGCTAAAAGTCAATGCAGGAGAGTATGAATTAAATAATTTTTATGATTTAGCAGATGCAGTGAGGTTAGAATGGGAGGCTATTCTTCAAGCCATTTTTGCAGACTTCGTGAACAGCATGCCAAATAGTATAATTTTTGTTCTGGATTTCTCGATAATCTCTATATGATTATGTGCCTTGTAATTTTCTATTTCGTAATTAACGGAGGTAGATTTTATAAAATTTTTTAGCTAATTTCATTCGTTATTTTTTCATATTTTATGTTTACAGTTTAGTTTCAATAGATAAATTCCTAGAACAATAAACAAATAAAAAAGCTTTTAAAGAACTAAGATAGGAAACCGCAAACCATTTGGTTCTAAATTGAACCGTATACATTTTACAACCACTTAGTGTCCGAAAAAAGAAAATTTTCAAAAGTCGGAAACAGTTAAACTTAAGTACACAGTACCTATGCTACAACAAACATTCTTAGAATCTTCCGCAGTTTTTAGAACTCCATTGATATAGACGGTACCTACTTCATTCAAGTAAAAAATATTTTTTTACAGTTTTGCTTTTTTAACCTCCCTGTATATTAGAAAATGTAATTTAAACGGTTGGTTGTAAAATATGAAAACTCATTTGTATAATCAAAACGTATTTCATCTAATTTGGAAGCGATTCGCTTCGTAATGACTCTCTATGATGCAACATTAATGTAGATATTTCCTTATTTTACCACATTGTGACAACTGATACAGACATCATTAAAAATAAAAAATCGTTTGGGGAAAACACCCTGTTCTTAATGATCTATAGTACCATAGGACAGGTTCCAGAGTGGAACTTGATTCCTTTCTCTATTTTTTAAATACGCTACATTCTAATATACGTTTTACTATGGAAGTTGAAAGTAATAACACTTTGGATTTTTTAGATCTCTCTATTACTAAGAAAAATAACAAACTTTTCTGCTCTATTTACAGAAAACCTACACAAATCGATCATACCATCCCTGTCGACTCTAATCATTAATTTTCACATAAACTAGCAGCTATTTATTCCTTAATCTATAGGCTTTTTTATGTTACTTTTACCTGTTGATTTCATAAACGAACGAAATATTATATACCAAATAGTAATAAATAATAGTTATTCCTAAGCTCTAATTGACAAAACTAATTAACAAAAAGTTTTTGCAAGTCCATAGGCAATTATGTAATAGTCAAACGGATAATCCACTTCCGCCTTGGCAACCATCAAAATTTCTGAAAATTAGTTACGTTTTGTACGAATAGTTTATAGTTCTGTATGGAATTTGGGTACAATTCTGTCACATACCAAAGAAAAAATAGACAATTTTAAGAAGTGGGGTTTATCAACTTGATGGTAGCAATTGCAGTTCTTCTTACATTGCTAAAACAGATAGGAGCTTCAAACTGAGAATCCAAGAACATCTCAACGCTCAAAAATCTCCAAATGATAATAAATCAGCATTTGGTGTTCATCTTAAACAAACAAAACATTGGTTCGACATTAAATATAATTTATATATTATATTATTATTAAATTATAAGATGTTACATAATATTTACAGGGGTAAAAAAACAGAATGCTCTTGAGAGCTTGAAAATTGCAAAGATTTCAATTAACGAAAATTATACTACACTAAATGAACCCATGCATCGGTACGCAATTTGTTGAGGCGGTCCATATAATAAAATTATTTAAATAATAAACAGTAAGCAATTCCCATATTATATTCATATCTTAAACCAGAAGAATGTTTAATTTTATATGCCTGTTTTTATATACTCGCCTTGTGAATAGGTTTGACTTTCACAGCCAGAACACATTTAGAGTTCATCTTTCAGTAGATAATAGTTCGTTTTTAATGTATGTAGGTGTTTTAAACGTTGATCTTTTATGTGTTGAAGTAATGTTTATCCTGTTAATACATTTTTGTAAAGATTTAGTCTTATTTTGTTTTTTAATCACCATAGTAAAAAGTTTCCATCTCATGTTTATAAGGATTTTTTTTTTGGTTTGAACATTTATTTTAAATATCACCAAAAAAATTGCTTTTGTATAAAACATATACCTTAATTTAAATGTTCAGTTTTAACGAATCACCTTGTGTACGTAAACTGAAAGCACATGATCTGCCTTAAAACGCTGTAATGCCAGCTTATCAATATCTTTCGTAGTTTGGTGATTTTTGGGGACTAAATTGCAAACTAATGAAAATTTCCTAAAAATGGAGATAACATGAAATTTTGAAAAAAAAAATCTCTGTTTTTGACACCCTTTAGTATATGCAATTTGCAAAATAACGTATTCCCAAAATTAGAAATAAGAATCAAATAATCAGAATTTATAAAGTTTTTCCAAGTAGATTATATGATCTGAAATTAGATTTTTACAGGCTCTGAAGACTTATAACCCCATTATTCTTAAGGCACATGATTCATGCAAGTACAGTTTGCAAGAATTATAGTTTACACAAATTATATCTATCTTATTTTTACATTGTGCACTTTTACTTAGGTATGGTTTTAGAGAGCAAAGAAAATATTTGACCCCCAAATTAAATACACCAATATGCATTATATCTTAAAAAAAATACTTTACGTTTAAATAAATATATTTAAAAAATCCAGCAAAAACAGATATTTGAAATAAAATTTTAATAATTAATGTCGTCTATGATCAAATAAACTGGTAGACCCTTATAACGTAAAATGTTTCAAATTCTTGCACTAAATATATGCATTAGTATATATGAGAAAAACGTTCTTCTAGTTTCAAAAATAATTTAATTCCGGAAATTAAACAAGACATAAACCAACTCAATTTTAGTGTAAATTAATTCTTTATCTGTGTTAAGCGAACCCCCTTCTCATTTTCTCTAATCCAATTTGCACGAACTCGGAGCTCTATGAATCTAGCAAATGAAATGACGAGAAGCCAATCTAGGTATATCTTTGAAGCGCTCACACCATCGAGAAATATTTCATATTGAAGTCAAAGGAGGCAAACACAAAAGATGTATCTAGCAATGACATCGTATTTTATTGATTCCGTTAGTTTTCCTTTTTTTAATAAATACAACAAAGCAAATAAAGTAAATAATCAAAGAAACGCTTTTGATTTTCAGTAGGATGCGCAATGATTATGTAATGAATTATTTTACAATGCTTTTTCAAGTTTTGGCAAACATAATACTTTCCGTATATGATCGTTAATGGCTTTCTCAATTTGAGATTTATTATGCAAAATAATAATTAAATTTCACGGGCTTTGCAGTTATCAGAAAATATTTTTAAAATAAAATATTTTTGCTCTTAAACGCTCTTTCGCTCTACGATATATACAGTGTCTCCCGTTTTCGTTGTTTTTATGGGGTATCTCTATTATTAGTGAAGATAGAGGGTTGCGGTTTTCGCGATTGGTGCTACTTTTTTTGTAAAACGAAAGATGACCCAAACAAAATTTTCATAACCCCCTTCGTTTTTAAGATACATTGTAAAAATGAAAATATTGAGTTTTTGGAAAAGGTTAAAAGTTTTTCACTTAGAATTCAGTGGCGTAATCAGATTTTTTATGTGAGCTCTCGATTTTGAGATATAACACAAACTTATAATTTTTTAAATGGGCCACCCCGTATATTTTTATTTTATATTATTCAGTTCACAATAAGCTTCTCGAAAATATATAATAGTATATACTTTAATATTCGAATCGGCCAGTAATTTGCGTTTTTTAAAAATAAACTCAGTTTTTGGTAGTAGGTTAGGATTGCTTACAAAACAAATGAATTTTTCAGGTATATTTTATTTATAGTAACAAGAATTTTTTAAAAAAATTCTACAATAAAACATTACCTTATATATCCTTGTTTTATACTATTTTACAAAAAATGTTTAAATTTTAATAAATCAGTAACTATAATGTGAAATGTAAGTAGATTTATAATAACTATCATAGCATTATTTATCTTGCATTGTTATAATTTTAGCCTGTTGCCTTGAAGCAGGTTCAAAATCGGACCCAAATATCGGTTTTATAATAAAAAGAATTATTATTAACCCGCTTTTCGCCGCTAAACCCGTGAATCCATCAATCTTGAGAATAAAATGAACCTGTTAATAATTCTACCTCTAACAACAACAAAAACTAATCCTACCACTAAAGATCACTAACATATACAGAAAACTAAATCTATACCCTAAAGATATTGCTCGAAATGATGTCCATTTTGCTTTACACAAAAGCTACATAGTTTCCGTATTTTTCTTAAGGCATTGAACCTACTAACCGGTCGTTGTTGCATTTCATTGAATGACCTTCTTGTGGCATTTATTAAATCGGCTAAGGTGTCATGTCTTGTCCTATATATTTTGTTTTCTAAAGTACCCCACAAGAAGTTATCCAAAACCGTTTTGTTTTACCGTTTTAAATAAAAAAATAACTATGTTTCGGGGGGGCTGTCTCGAACATATATATTGCTAAACTGTAACCCATCCAAACTCAAGTTTAGTAAGTTGGGGCATTGGTATAGGTCTACAAAACGAATGCCATATTACAATTCTATTTTATACCGTGCAGATAAAAAAAGATTGGGTTAAAAGATTTTAGTCTTACAATAGCTTCAACTTCAAGTAAGGACTTGCTTCCGATGATTTTGCCAAAGGATAAAATAAATGACCGTATATGTTAGCGTAATACACCGATAAAAGAGCATTTGATTACCGTAATTAGATAAGGCCTTTGGAGCAAAGTAATTTTTTCTTAATTTAACTGATTCAATCCCCGTAAATGTTGGTCAAAGTTGAATACCAACATTTTTATGTCTGATAGTCGCAATATTTTAAATATCCTAGAGAAAAACAATGTTTTTCGGTTTCCCCGGCTAGTAAATATTTAACGCACATCGAAAAGATGAAGCCCCTCAAGGAATTGCTCACCCCTTAACCTTTTAAATGTCATAAGAAATGTTCAGAAGTTTTATAACATGATCAAACCTGTGCTCCCAAAAACTTCCAAAAGATATTTTTGTTAAGATAAAAGTTTCAGCGGGATCAAGCCTTCGCATCTACCGTCAAATAAAAATTACAGTTTGGGAAAGAAACTTTAAGAAATTAGATTATAGAAAATTTGATTACCAAAATAATTTTACTTTTATTTTGCTATTCAAAGTTTTTAAATTACTAGATATTTTATTTGCAATAGTTTTACTTTAATTCAAAACTAAATTAATAATATAAGCTAAGGTAAAGGGTGATCTGCAACAAATTCAGTTTGAATTCGACGAGCTTATTATACAGCGAAAAAGAACATAATTTATTATTATTATATATTTATTCATTTGATTTAGTTATCAAAACTCTTAACGAACCTTCTGTCGAAGCACCAACTCTAATAATGAAGATTTCTTTACTTCTTAAATTCCTATTGAACTAAGCAGGATACTTGGGGATTTTAGTGTTAGTCGTATTTGTTATTCTTTAAATAAAATGTTTGGTTTTTTCAACAACACTTAAAATCAATTAAGAAAATAAAAACGGAGATTCAATACAAACTAAATCTTAAGACAAAAAAATTATTTCTTTAGAAATCAACAAATCTAAAAACCCAGAAAGTATGAAATTATTTCCGAATTAATAATTAAGTAACATTTTTAAATTTTAATAAACAAGCCCTAAAAGACAATAACATGTAAAATATAATTTTAAAAAATATTATTTTTGACGAATAAGGACTGCTGCGATTATATAAAACCGATTCACCGACATAAGGTTATATGTCGGAGTAACGTTGCCTTACAAAGATATATTACCTAATTTTAATATTAATAATACAACTTAAATGCGAGCAAATACGCATATTTATATATATATATTATATATATATATATATATATATATATATATATATATATATATATATATATATATATATATATATATATATATATATATATATATATATATTTATATAAACATATAAATGTTTCGTTGCTTATTTAAAAGTAAAGTCTTAATCTATTCATAATTTAAAAACTGAAAAATCCCTACTGTGATTAGGAAGATTGTTTCATAATTGAATTGTGGGGTAGTATAGTAAAATTATTTACGTTTCTATTAAGATGAAAGTGATTATGTGTATTAAATAGGTCCCTTAAATATGGGGGTTGACCAGTTTACAAGACTTTATAAATTAAAGACAGTAAATGATCTTTACGTCGGTTTAGCATTAATAAAATTGAATTATGGTTAAGATATGGAGTAACGTTTTTTCTTCGTTAATTCTTATGTCATTTATAAGGTTAATAAGGCAAGTGGATATACTGAAGTCTTTACGAAATCCAGACTCACAGTCAGGTATAATTTTGAAGAAAAGGAAAAAAGAAGAAATTTTGTAGATATGTTTAAAGAAATTTATGAAGATACAATTGAATAATTAAAATTACCATAGTATCAACAGAACTACAAGACAATTATAATTAAAATTAATTAACACGGTATCCACAGAACTACAAGACAATAATAATTGTCACGAATGCATAAAATACAATTTAAAAAAGAAATTAAAAACGATTTTTTGGCAATAAAAACACAATGTGGATAATATTCTATCGACGTCACGAGTCAAAAAAAACAAAAACTAGTAAACCTACCTTATTTAATTAGGAAGTTGGTGTCATTAAAATTATTATCCATAAAACACATTTTTTATTTGTTCTAAATTTAGCCGCCATTTGTTCCATGCGGTCTTGGATTCTTAGGAGTCTCTATTATGATTTTTATTTTTCACCACTATTCACCAGCTTGATGTAAAATAGACTATGAGTTTTTAACACAAGTCAAAAAGTTACTTTTATCTGAGCTCTGTCCTAAAGACATTCTATTTGTGGTTACAAAATAGAGAGGCGCAGTACACCCACGTCTTAAAGCATTTTTATTTAAAATCCCTACGTGTCGCTAACCTTAAGAAAATTATTTATATTAGAAACAATTCTGCTCATTTTTTAATTCTAGTAAAATAAATAAAATATGAATTTTCTATACAATTTATAGAAAATTTTGCTGATCAAAAACTGTTGTCCAATTACAAATATATGGCATTTTTGCAAATCTGAACAGACAATTTATTTTTACTGATTTTGTTGCTAATTCAAATTTAACGAAGAAAAGAAATTGGAACAAACGTGGTTGACCTGAGAAATAGGGGATTTAAACGATTAACACTCGAGACTACTTGATGATTAAGTTTTTTGAATGCTCTGCAAGTTTCTAAAACTGTTATTAAATTTGAAACGGGTTTGGTATTATTACTTTTTAATGTATGGGAACGAATTTTAAAATAACATCTTGACCATTAAAAGAAATTTTATAACAGGATGTCATCGCAACCGATATTTTTATGTTTTTAAAGATAGTACACAATTGGCGGACAAATGTCTTCGGAGTAAAGTACGGCAGTTATTATTTTCAGAACTCGTTTTGTTTGCAAATTTTTATATAGAATGGAAGAAAAAAAATCTAGTTTATTAAAAACTAAGGAAAAATTTAAATAAATTAGTTTCAAAAATAACATCTAACAGACGACGATCTACTCGTCTAACACATTCCTGCAATGGAGATTGAACGTTGTTCAGAACATTTCTTGTGGAATTGCTCTAATTTCATTTCTTATGTTATCTTTTAGATCTTCAATTGTGTAGGGATTATTTTGATAGACTTTAGATTTCAAATATATGCTCACAGCCAAAAGTCACAGACCGTTAAGTTAGGTGACCTAGGTGGCCCCGAATAATTACCGTGTCTTGAAACTAAACGAACCATTTATCGTAAAATTTGCATATAAATTCCTACAGTGTGCGAGGTTGTGCCATCTTGTTGGAACCATATTGCGTTTTGTGGAAAATAGCGAAACTGTGGCGCAAGAAATATTTGTAACATATGCATATATCTTATCTTTCTGAATTAACAGTAACGTTGGCTCTATTCGTATCCTCAAAAAATAAAATCGTATAATTCTAACCATTGATACTACACAACAAATGGTAACTTTTTGGTCGTATAAAAGCTGTAGTCTCGGATTTTGAGAGGACCAATAGCGGTAGTTTTGTTTATTTACATAACCGGAGAGATGAAAATGGGCTTTATCTGACATAAATAAGTTTCGGAAAAGATTGGGGGGTATTTCTTAAAAATTACATAACAAAAATGTGGAAAAGTTAACCCTAAATGTAAAATCTGCTTTGTTTTTTTGTTGAACTAAAAATGATAAAAGTGTCTAACTTGTAGAATATTTTCAGCGGTTCTAACACAAACAAACTTTCCAATATAAGTGAACGGTGTTCTGGAAGATTATTCATGACCCACGAGCTTATTTTTTTAACTGCTGTCACACTGATCGGTTGTCAAAATGAAAAATAAATCAGGTGGACGGTTAAAAGAAATTTTGAATAAAATGCTTTGAAAAAGGTTCAACGTCGTTTCCAGGAACGTGTTACAAGAGAGTGTTGGTTTTATTCTGAATTTTGTTATTCTTTAATTTTTCGTTGGATTTTAATAAACTAGATTATTCTATATAGATTTTTTTTAAGTTCCAGACAAACTATTTAAGTTATAGCAAAGAAGTATTTTTTTTTATAATTAATACTAAGACGCATTTCATCGAACCACCCTTTTATTTTGCACAAATTTTGTTCAGCTTTTTGTTTTACCCGATTTCATGAACATCCCTCATATAAGATGACTGTATCATCAGCAAACGATGAGATGCATCCTTGGACATCCAAATTTAAATGACCATTTATACAAAGAGAGAATAGCACCGGTCCCAGGACAGAACCTTGTGGCACACCGCAGCTCAGATTCTTCTTCCTACTAAAGGTATTATTTATTTTCACGACCTGTATTCTATTCGCGAGGTAGAATTTAAAAAGATCTAAAGCTATTCCTTTGAAACCAAGATTTTCTAACTCATTAATTAATATGGCGTCAGTAACGGTATCAAAGGCCTTGGTCAAGTCCAAAAATAGGCATCTCACGTTTTTATCTTTGTATAAGTTTTTATAGATATTGGAGGTAAGAAACAAAATAGCATCATCTATTGACATACCTTTTCTAAACCCAAACTGAATTTTTGATAATAGGCTATACTTATTTATAAAGAATTCCATTTTTAGTTTTATAATTTACTACTTTTGTAAGATTGGTTATAAATTTTATCGGCCTATAGTTCGTCATGTTTCTAGCATCCCCTCTTTTGAACAACGGTTTTAGAATACCCTTTTTCAAACCATGAGAAAAAATTTCTGTTTTTAAAGTTTTATTAGTTAGAAATGTTACAGGTTTTTTAATATAAGGAGTAATTGTTTTCAGTGCCTTGACCGAAATGTTGTCATGGCCCGGTGCTTTGTTTAGCTTAAGCGCCTCGATGGCATTGACAACCTCGACTTTCTCTGCTGGTTTTAAAAACATTGAATTTATATTTGATTTAATAACAGGGGAAGCAGGCCTGTCAATACCTGACCTATTTGAATGCAAAAATCATTAAATCTATCAGATATTCCTCTTTCTTCTGTTACAGTTTCTCCATCCCAGGTCAGTTTTATGTTTTGACAAGGCTTTTTATTATTTTTGGTAAAAGAATTTACATTTTTTTATGAATCGGACAAAATGGAACAAAATTGTTACATCACCTAGATTTAAGAAAACCTCAATTATTAGATATAAAAATATATCATTGGAAAATATATACTTTATTATTAGCAGAAAATCACAGATAAATTTAGGAGGGACTGCAAATTTAAAATATACTTACACGAATAAGGATTATGGCTCGGGTACCCGGTATAGGATTAATATAAAAAATAACTTATGCTACAAAACAAAACAGTCTTTTACTACTTATACGCTATGATAACTTAAAGCAATTCAGATACTTGGCAAGATGATGTGAAACAGCAAAACTGACATGCCAAAATGAATCGAGTCTTGACTCAAAATCAACTAATTACAAAAAATAACACAAAATAATAGCTGAAAGAATTTCAGGTATTAAATTAGAAATAAAAATTAGGGTTACCGATTTGCAAATGATTCTAGGAAAAAATATGTAGAATCTTGATTGACTAATGTTAAAAATGAATGTGAAATGGTAAATAAAATGCTAGAAAACTGAATAAATAAAAGATAGGCAACAGAAGATTTAAATTTTAATGAAAACTCAGGGTCACTACGAGATTAGTAGCAAAGCAACCACTTTTAAACTTAAACAAAGTAGGGTACTTATCTTTAGGCTCGGTGTTAGGTTGGATTCCCTAACTAAAGACTTCCCTCAGCGCTTCACAGCAGCGGTGAGCCTATAAGCTCAACCAAAAAGTGGAGGTACTCCTCAAGACAAGCAGACTGTAACGGAGGCCACAAAACACTAAACAGCACACAGAAGAGATCCTTAAATGCCTCGTTCCAGCTGCACCACGGTACCCCAACCATAATCTATGGTGATTTTCAGCTACTTCATGCCAACTGCTTTGCCCAGCCTAAGGGGTTCTGCAAATTGTGTTCCTCAAAATAAGCCTGCTGTTAAATGTGCTTCTTTTAGTTAAATGAAATGAGCTTCTTGCAGTAGAATAAAAACCTGTAAAGATTTGGTGAAATGCCCTTAGTAGTACCAATCCACGTGGTGACTATTCTCCTTCGTACCAAGATATTCTGACAATTTGAGATACATAACTACCTGATGTTATGGATTTAAACAGTCTTAAAATCTTTCCAATCCCAATTAAGGTTTCCTCGTAGGAACATCGTCAATCAGTAGAACTTAATACACATCGTGTAAAATGGTGACAAACACGGAAACTATGAGAACTACTATTTCATTATACTTCTGCAGATAGGTAGTAAGAGGGTTCTCTTCGTTCAGTCCAAAGGTTATAAAGACAAGTGCACCACAAAAAACTTAAATTTGATGTATCCTGTTCCGGTAAACGATATACCAACCCATCAGTTACTCTCGATGACAGAAACACACGATAGACATTCAAAAAGGCATTTTGTAACCCCATCTCAAAACATGCCCTCTTGCTACACAAAATACGACCATCGATCAGACTAAACAAAATAAACTGCCTTAACCTCGGATTTTGACAGAAGACCTGAAATAATTCGAAGCAAACAATGCATAGGAGTATAAGAGGTTGCCTAAATTCAATGATATTCCTAACATTATGGATCTATCGCAATATAACGTTCGTTAATTATTTAGGACAAATGATTGTTAATTTGTGTATTTATATATGACTGTTTTGAAAGAGACAAACTATTAGTTATTTTATGCAAGTAAATAGATAATAATTCATAACTTAACCGTTGTAACAGTCATTTTCAAAATGGTTGTTACAGTCTATAAACAGTTTAAACTTATTTGATAGTGACTTAAAACCGCTCTCAAAAAATAATGACTTAGTTCTTTGTAAAATATCGGTTTAATAATGCGGCTATTTTTTTATGTAATACTAATAGTTAAATTCTTTAAACATGTTTTTCCAAAGAAGTGTTAAACAAGGAAGCGATTATTCCGCAGAGACACTAGTGACTGTATTTCTATTGTTTTTAAATTTGCTAAACTTTAATCATTAAGAAAATACACGACACATTTTCTTATCTTCACAAAATTTAAGCAATTCGCCTGGACTAAGCTTAGAATATTAGAATGAAAGATTTAAACAAATAAATTATTGTTTCAGTCTTTCAGTAAAAGAAAAAAATTTTCAGGACATTTTTATAATTATTTATTTGAGTACATAACTGCGCGAGGAAGACTAGAATGAAAAATTATTGCTATAATAACCTATATTGTGACTCGGCAGCATGCCTATTATTTATTTCGGCTCCTGCATTTCTATTCTATGCCTACGGTTCTTTTAATATCTTTTCGTACTCGTACAAAAGCTCTGTTTTTGGTTCCCGTAAGTAATTTTAGCTGGTTCGACATTTTTTTTTTTATTTTTGATAATAGATGGTGGATTTTATATTAAACTTTTGAAACAAAGGCGATAATAATTTAAAAGATCTAAGATAAATCTGGCAAAAGACTAATAGATTACCCAACCATTTTTATAGGGAAGGAGATGCTTTTTTGCATATATAGGGTGCACGCCACTGAATATAAATCTCTAAATATTTTCGACTTATAACTCTTCTCGACATTTCGTTACGTAACCGCCACTTATTATATTCTTTAAATACTATAATCTTGTGATTATCAACAGACAAAGTTTTGAACTTAGAACGACACAAATTTACGAGTTGACTGGTTTGTATATATTTTTTGTATGAATATGTGTCCAATTTATATTTTTCGTATCCAATTTTCCTTTAAAAATAATTTCTAATAACTCTAACTCACAAACCTACTAAATTATTAAATAAGTATTGCTGCTCTTTTCGTATTGCTTTCCGTCGTCTAATTCAGTTTGCATAATATAGCAGCTTTATACACGCAGAAAATAAAACGGGAGAATCCAATACGAGAGAGTGTTTCAAAGAGGATCAGCTGCGCGAACTGAATATGCTCGAAAGGAGACAAATACAAGATTATCCTAACAAATAGCTTAATCAATTTTGGCACCAAACTGTTGTAATATATTTAAATAAATAATGTAAGGTATTTCAATTATTCGAATTAAGAAATATTGTCAAATTCTGCACTAAATACATAAATTAAAATAACGCGAACTGAGAACTGGTATAGCCCATACCGATGCTAAGAACTGACTACTTTCCTCCAAAAGCCAATGCATCTTATTCTCTAGCTTAGGCAATCAAAACATTTTCTCTTGCCGGTCAATATTTCTTAACTCTTTGAGTTACGTCACGGTAGAATTAATTACTGAGTTTTTATGCTGTGGTTACGTAGTATTAGATCGGCCTTGGTTTAAGTTACACAGTGTGACCCGACCACATATTTATGAGAGGGGACATCAAGGCCCAATAACTCTATTAGGTTACCTCGATGAGTCGACCCGATCTGACAAGGCGACCAGTTTATTGCTTATTCAGCTTGACTTTTTCGTTGCGATAGTTGTCAGTTGTGTTTTTTAGAGTATTCTTTTACTTCCTCACGTGAAAGTTTTAAGACATTTTAGGATTCTTAAGGCAAAGGTTATTTATAGAATAAAACATTTAAATGAACTGGCGAAAGAAAAAAAGGTAAAAAAAGAAGCCATACTGAAGTGGACCCCCACGAAAAGCTGTATAAAAAAATGAAAAAAATTATTAACTGAATTTTTAATTTGTTACCGTTTAAGCATAAATTGTGTGCTCATTTATTTCCTGTTATTAAAAAAGATGTTTGAACAGTTAAATAATTATGTCTACTGCAAATAGTATACCTATAGTTAAAAAAATATAAAAAATACTTATAATGTACATAAGGTGTCCCCATGGTGAGTTCTCGGTTGATGTCTTGGTATATACCGGCTAGAAATAGAGAGGAAATTTATGAGAGACTATTAAAAACTTAATCAGGAAAGTGTAAACCGTTTTGTTCAAACTTGAACCGTTTAGACCCTACAGCTGTCCAAAATCACAGTTTTTAAATGTCAATTTCTCGAAAAAAATTAAAGTTAGTTCTATGGACAATATATGAAGTAGACGTAGAATTTTAGAAGAAATTCAAAAATGTAATAAAATATAGGGTGTTTTATATATGAAAAACTATTTAAGTAGCTATATAAGTCATCCTATATACTAATATTTATATTTCAATTTTTTCAGAAGACAGGCGACCCGCTGCCAGATCACCAATTACCCTTTAACATATAGTTTCTGTTGGTGTCACTGGACAGTGTTGCTAGCTGCCATTTACAGACTGGTTTTCGGAGCTTTTTTGTTTGATAAACTTATGTATTCTAGTCTTTATTATTTTAGTTATTCACTAGATCGATATGTGTCTCTGTGTGTAAATAAAGAAATCGCAATTTTGATTATTACAAAAATACCAAAACCGCAATCCGTGTCGGCAACTTATCTCGTCTCTTATTAAATACTTTGAAAGGCAAAATGATAATACTTTATTATTTTGCTAAAAACACAACTATTGAATTATTATTTTACTGAAATATTTAGAATAATAAAAAATAAAACAAATTTGGCTCTGTTTTGATGAAAATGGTATCTTAAAGTTGTTCATTTGGGTCACCTAAAGGCCCCCTCTGTCTCCCGTTTTAACATTTTCGAATCCACTAAATAAAATCATCTTCCGGTTTAGCCGGAAACGTTAAATTTTGACATTGCTCTTTACTTTCGTTTTGAACGGAAGTGTCGAGTTTTGACATTAAAATAATCATCAAGTCATCCAATAAATTTTAAAAAATCAAGAGAGAAAAAAAATCTAAACAATAAATAAATTCTTCTTCCAGCCCTCCGTGCCTTCTTGCTTTTACAGCGATCCGTTACACCATAAATTACGGGTTCAGTTGCTCTCAATACTCTACAATAGAGGGTACAAGCCAAGATATTATAACATTTGTTTAGATTGATTATATAATCAACCGGTAGGCTCCTCTAACTTTTCTTTTTTTACCACATATCAATCAATAAATAAGTTGCTTTTACAACCTTCTGTCCCTTCTTGCCTTTGCGCCGATCCGCTACATCTCAAATTACGAGTCCGACTATCCTCAATACTTACTCTACAATTGAGGATACAGGAGCAGAGATCATATGACACGTATTGAGACAGATTATCGGCCGGTAGTTTATTCTGGAAATTGCCTTGTTAGGGGTCGATATATTTGTAAGTTCTGGAAGTTTCTCGCTGCTAACAGTACCTCCTGAGACTTGATGTAAAGTTTTATTTTAATTTTCATATTCCTTTTAGTAAGTTAGTTGTCTGGCACTTCATGGTGAGCTTGTTGTTCAATGCTGGTATCATGTTACCCGGTAGAGGTTTCGCGTGAGTTGCACTTGCTTCAGGTGAACATGTATACAAAATAGTAAATAATCTCTCAAATTTTGTTGTAAGGGATGATTTTATTCGGGCGATTGTTGACTTCATATCCGGTGAATATGTCCACTTTGCCCTGCGCCCTCATATGTATGAGGGTGGATGCCAAAAGCATAATTCACATTAGGCTGCTTAAGAATAATGGTGTTATCCCATCACACTTAGCGATAATAATAATATTACATGAGCCACCGACCCGCAGTGGCCTGATATGGGATACTAATAATATCCATACCCTTCACACTCGCTGGCTGCACCTACCGCTTGTAATGTGCTACTACATTCTCAACAATAGACTTGTAGAATATGAAAATAATGTTGCACTCTCATGAAACATTGTTTTCTTGCCACAATATTGGGATTTACTTTATAAATCTTGAGTATTATTATTCATATTTTTATTATTATCCTTGGTTTGGAATTTACGATTATTGCAAAAGGTAAACTTTATAAAAGTATTTACCAGAACGAGCCATTAATTTTAACATGCATTTCTAAAATGAAATATCGAAGGTTGTTTTGAAAGCCTCAAGGCTTTTACATTTAAATGTCTTATGACGTTTTATACATGTTTGTATTTCAAATTATCTTTATGCTCCTGCTAGATAATTTAAATTATAACAAAGCATTGTTTCACCAGAGAAAATTATTACTGCTGCATTACTCCCGAGATATTTGAGTAGCGTAAAAGTTGAAACAAATTAATTATATCCCGAGCTATGGAATTCACGTAGTTCCAATTTCTCGGAAATTTCTCTGGCAAAAAGCGAAATAGCATATTGAACTTCTAATACAGTTTATATGAACTGAAATATTTATTCGACTTATTTTATAATCAGTCCAGTAAATATAATTTCAGTTTTAATCTGAGATTTATAGACTATTAATTACCCATGTTTAAAGAAAAGTTTATATAGAACAGTATAAACGTGGAATATTTAACCGGGAAAAGTTATTCCATAGTCTGGAAACTATTCATAATGTATATAAACTGTTTTAGCAGTCATATTAATGTATTCGACTCCGGAACGTTTGGTAATACCGTATTGATCATAAAGTCATCTGTATAAGAATACAATTTTTTAAAAATATATCATAATAAGGATACTCTGATCCCTGTCTAGAACATATTGTCAACAACGCTAGCCGTCCCCGTTTACGAAGTTGCCCTCGGGATTGGTAGACTTCGGAATCCATCTCAGGGTCGTGATACCTAAGTACACAGTGCAGTGGATCGACTTTGGAACAGTGCAGTACGGATCTAAGGTTTCTTCAAAGGTCTCTAACTTTTGACGCCGTCCTATTATAAGGACCCTGGAGATAGGTAACTTATCTAAGGACTCTATCCCTGCTTTAAATGGTGGAGCGCACGGCTCCTGATGCACCATGAACCTACAAAGTTGTCAACAAATTGAATTATGCTTATGACAATAGCTCTCTCTTTCAACTAGGGGACGGACGAAATATTGTAACATGGATTACGTGGTGTCTTACGTCGTGTTTCTCCGGAAGAATACGGTCAGACATTGACTTAACATGAATGAAGTTGTTCTTGAAACTGTCCTGAATAGTTTCCGCAAATGTTTCTAGGGAGAAAGCAAGCACAGTGCTGACTGGTCAAGGGCTGGCGCTTCACTGCCTAAAAAGAAGTGAAACTGACCTCTATATATAGTCAATTCTACAACAATATCCTGCAATGCCGCAGGCGCAATAATCCATTTTAGTCAAACGAACAGCGATTTCACTCTTTTTCATCAGTTCATCAGGTCTCTATAGACTAGCGAGCTTCGAGAAGGCCAAAGAAACAAAATGGAATCTCAGAATGAACTATTCCGCTAACTAATAGTACCAAGACCATTGAATCACACAGTTGATTCCAGAATTTTTTTGGGAAGAGTGAAGTTATTAAATTTTATTTCACATTACACTAACATCGAAACAAGTATACTATGATCCATATCTGGACATGACCTGCAATGCTGCGTGCGCATTTTAGTCAAACTACGATCGTAATTTCGCTGCTTTCAGAGCTCAGTAAGCCGCCATAGACTAGCGAGCCTATTGTAGAGAAAAGGCAAAAAATGAAATCAGAGAATCAACTACTTCGCTGGCAAATACCACGACCAGCCTTAAATTACACAGTTGATTCCAAGAGCGTCGATAAGGAACAATTTTTTCAATATCAATGTTGAAAGTAGGTACATATAGATAACTAAATATTTTTCACACATTTTTTTTACCCAAAGTGAACTGTAACATTTTATACATTGACTCACGAACAGCGGCGGCATTTGAACACAAGTCAAACGATGTTGATTCGGTTTTTACGTCGAACATCGAGCTGCGTGGTAACCACGTTTAGAGTTTGCGCCGATTGCCGATTGCGCGCCATTTCGCATTCTTTTCTGTTGTGTGGTCGTCTCACGGTTAGACGCAGTTTCGTGAAATTGTATATGAAAATAATTTTTATAGTTTAGAATAGTGTTATATTTTGTCATTATTGTACCGTCAGCAGACACTTAAAAAATAATGGTAAGGAAAACATAGCATTTTTATTGCTTTTTAAAAATATGTGCGGTATTGACGCGATACTTGTAGCTTAAACTAATTACTGCAATTTTTTTGTTATACAGGCAAGTTTTTTTTATATTCAGTTATTAGGTTAATATCATTATATATTAAGAACCAGGGAAATCTAGAGCAAAATATCTTTATATTTATTAATATCACATTAGTATTGTACTTTTATAAATACAAGTTTATTTTAATACATTTTTAAATACAAAGTAAAAAAAAGTTTTGATTCCTTTTTCTTGATATTTAACTATTTTTCCGCTAATCACAAATGAATTTCTTACCAATTGCGGATAATCGTAGCCTAAATTACCTTTTTTTAGCTTCTCCTAAAGATGCTGCTATACTACCTACCCCCCCCCCTCAGAAAAAAAAAATATCGACTTGGTTGATTTCTGATGTTCGTTGAAAGGAATAATGTTAATATATTTTATTTCAAGTTGACGTTGGTTTTTTAATTTCACGTTGACGACGGTTTCACCGGATACGAAACTATTCGGCCGAATATCCAGCATTTTAAAAATATCTAACAAATAAGGAGGATAACGGTTTTAAATCAACGTATAAATAAAATGCAGTGCTTTTTGTTTTAATAATACTTTATTTTAAATAGGTTAACCTCAAAAAAGGCACTCACAAGTTGAGGACTTGAAGACAAAGAAGACTAAATAATAAATAATATTCAAACTACTCTTGCTTAAAATTAATATATAATATAATAATCAAACTACTGTTGCTTATTATTTAAAATCAGTCAACCAGTGGCGTAACTACACCCCAGCCCCCGCGGTGCGGGGGGGCTCACAAAGTTAAGTGGCCCGGCGATAATTGCAAATGAGCTCAAGGTGATTCCGAGCTATATTATGGAGGCTACATTTATTAACAAGTAAAGGATCTTTTTTGTCATCAGATATTTTTGAATTTTGGGAGAGGGTCCTTTACCAAAAACCGCGGAAGGGCCCAACATTTGTAGCTACGCCACTGCTATCAACCGAATATTATGATGTATATATATTAACATTTCATCATTTTTTTGGAGAAAGTAGGATATTTTTGCCACAAAAAAAAAGTCTTTCATACATATTTGGATAATACAGAAAAGCCTTTCTTGTTATGTTTCTATCACGACAGTCTTCTCTTTCAATTAATGGTATATCGAAGTATTTCCAAACTTTGGCATGTACATCGTCGATAGTTCCAACTCGAGCTTACAGTAGACTTAGTAGAAATAGTGGACGCTGCTGCAGTGTCTTTGTCACTTTGTATCTTAGATCTAAAATAGTGGCAAAAGTAATGTTATCTATTTTGTTCTATATCTGAAAACCTGTTCTTTAAATTATCTTTTAATGTTTTTTACATTATATACAAGCTTGGTTCTTTTATTTCTAAAAGTAAGGCATTTAATTGAAATATTTTTGGAATACCCTCTGAAATTTCACACACTGATGAATTGAAATGTTTAGTAATTTCTCCGAATGGCTTATACAAGCTCAGCAAATATTTAACTAAAAACCACTGATTTGATGAAAGTGACGGCATATTATTATTTTCAGCAGCTAAGGTAACAGGCCTTTCTAGCGCGTTCAGTCTGTCTAGCATGTAATAGGAAAGGTCCCATCGGATTAAAACCTCCTAGACAATTTTTTTAACAAGCATATTAAGCTAGTTGCTTGTTGCTTTTCTAGTTTTTCTTTCGAAGGTGATGAAATATGTAAACGTGTTGCAATGTTTCTGCCAACAGTTATTGTCTCAATCACAGTCTTCTGAGATTTTATAGAATCTAATACAACCAAATGTAGAGAATAAATGAAACAAGATTCAAGTCCGTAATTAGCGCGTTAAAAAAGGTTTTTATCGTTAGCTCCAGAATGTCGAAGCAACAAGTATATATTACAATTAATATGTTGCTTGTATTTTTTGCCTGTATGACTTCTTTCAAACAGCCAAATCCTTAGCACTGATTGCTTTTTCTCAAAATTAATATTAAGTCAGTGAGCAGTTAAACTAATACAATTACCCATTTGGCATCTGATAAGAATCTCTTTATTACCAGCTTACATTTTTGAAAAAGTTGTGGGGTTACTGTTTCAGTAAAATATGTACGTCTTGGAATTTCATGGTGAGGTTGTAATTTGTTTATAAGGCGTCTAAAGCCTAAAAATAACATAACGTGTGATGCATTTTACCTTTTATCCTCAACCACTGTAAATTATCTAAACATTCATTTTTCCTATTGCCCTATAAATTTCTAAGGACCTTAAATTGTTCATATCCCATTTTTTTTGGCAAATTGTCTTGATATCGACACTCGCTTTATTACTTTATGTCTGCTGTCCTTACTACTTTCTTCAATTTCTGTTTGCATTAAATGTGATTGTTTATGTTTAATATGATTCCATAAACTTGTAGTAATTGCATTCTTTCCAACGCCGCGAACTACCTTTTTTCTTGCACTGTTTACATATTGATTTGCTTTCATCGTTTTCTTCGTTATCAAAATATTTGCAGATTTTGCTCGACATTTTGAATTCAAAATTTTCCACCAATCACTGTCGCAGCCCATATCTCTCAATACTAAAATTAAAAACGCACATCTGCCATCATCGCGTCACGCTAGCGAAAATCGATAATATTTTAATCTTGAAATGCATAACATAGAAACAACTGTGCCGGCCAGTGTCGCCACGCCGGTTAGGATCAAAGTCGCTTCTCTGTTGATATCATAGTTTAGTTGATTTTTTTAACGCCGGTTATTATTCGGCCGAATACTCAACCCTGCCGAATATTCGGTTTTTTAGCTGAATAGAGAAAAGTACTATTCGCGGCATCACTATGATCAATAATTCATTTTAGTCAAAGGACAATCGCCATTTTGTTGTTTCTAGAGTTCATCAGGTTGCCATAGACTTAGCGAGCCCAATGTAGAGCAAAGGCACACATTGGAATTACAGTATCAACTACTCCGCTTGCTAATACCACAAACCTCAATGAAGACTGTTGATTCCTTAATTTCTTTGGGAGGAATAATGTTAATAAATTTAATTTCACGTTACGTCAATATCTGCAACATTTTCTGTAATGTAGTAATCCATTTTAGTGAAACTTCGATCCCGATTTCGTTTTTTTTTAGTGGTCATGAGTCCGCTATATACTGGTGTAGCAAGCAAATACAACATATTCTTATTCAGATGAGAAACACTATCGGTAAAATTCTCTGCAGTTTGGCATTTGGTTGGAAGCTTGTCGTTTATTGGTTGCTCCAGGGTTTATGCAGATAAAAGTTAAAGCTTGATTAAAATTATTATTTTTTGAAATTTCAGACGAGTTCTGCAGCTTTGCAGCTTTTATTAACAAACCGCCACTGGTTTATACCAAGTAAATCGCAAGAAAATATATATTCTCGAAAATTAGCAGTGGACGCAACCGTAAATTTTCAGGCAAAGAGTTTCTTCACATTTGACTATAAGTAATGCAGGCAGACGAAACTGTGTATAGTGTATACCAGCCATGGCATCCCTATCTGCTACTTGGGAAGGCGTCTGATAGGTAGCTCACCTCCCGTATATGTATATAATAAAATTATTACAAATTAGTATTATAAAGTTCTGTAGAATGATGTTTTTATATCTTAAGTTTGTATTTTGTACCGATCAATTTCAAGTTTTATTTACGTTGTTTATTATGTTACGTTTTTTTTTTAATTTCAAATTTTCGCAAACAGTTTTTTACGTGATTTCGAGACCTCTAAACATTCTGCGTCTGAAGCCAGATTACTTTAAGTAATTTAATTTCAGAACGCAAAGAGATATTTACGGGTTTTCATGCCACAATATTAAAAATTGTTCGAGTTTCTTTATGAGAAAAGTGTATCGAGGAAAAGTTTCAGTAAAACGGTATAAAGCTTCTGTTTTGTTGGCTACTTACTACTTTATTTTGCACTGTCGATTTGCTACCTTGCGGTAGCAAATATAAGATTTCAAATTCTAAAAGCAGAATAAACACTGAGAAAATGGTAATATTAGACCGATAGATTGTGAAAAGCTGTAGTGAGAATTTGGTGCAGGTAATCGTTGATATTTTTAGAGTAAAGGTAATTATTTTACTTGAATGCAGCAGCTGATTCGTCCATCGAAGAATAAAAATGTGATTTAGTTCTAAATAGTGATGCTGCGAGACGAGACGAATGAGAGTTTTCTCTCATATTGTATGAGAAAAATATGTATTGTCATCTCGTTATTTAATAGACCACACCCCAAAAGCGATTCCTAATTTGAAAACTGATGATATGATTTTAAAATTAAGATCATTATATTAAATTTTATAGGCAAGTAATTTTTGACTACCTAGCACCCAAAAATCAGAAACCACACATGATAGTACTTTCCTATTTGAGAATCACTTTACCTATTTGCTTTTTAAATTAATACATTGAGGTGCCTAAATAACGATTTGGGGCATCCTGTCATGAAAGTACATAGTATAACAAAATTTTATGAATTAAGAAGGGACTCATCATTTATCTTTATATCCAAATATGAATTTTTAAAACATTTTGATGAGTAATTGACCATTGCTTATTGACCGAAATTCATATGGTATTGTTGTTTTATTAGTTTAAAATAAAATCAAAATAACAGCACCAAAAGGCTAGACCGTATTATCCTCCTATAGAAATAACGAAAGAAACTTGTTTCGAGCGGGCCAGGCGACGTCACTGCAGCAAGGCTCGCTGGCGCTAAACTGGCAGAAATAAATCGCACCTACCTAAAATCTAAAAAGTACAATACAAAACTGGCAATAAAAACTAATGTCTCAATCCTAAAAATTTTAAAAATTCTTTTATGCAAGAATTCTTATATTTGTATTTAAAACATTTCACAGTTATATGTAGGGAAATACGGCGACCAAATAATCATTTAAATACTACAAAAAATTCATATCTTTCAAATCTTTTTGTTGTCCTTTTTCATTATTTTTGTTACGAATATTTGCATTATTACCTCTTAGGATAAGCCCAACAAACCACAACTTCGAAATTTGGCCGTTGCCACGCTGTTAACGTTGAACGTATGATGGGCATATTGAAAATAAAAAGATATTCACAAAATACTTTTGCAGAGGGTCTTTTTTGGGTTTAATGCTGCTATTTTCTATTACTTTCATCAATATATTAATTCATTATTCGTTTTGCCAAATTTTGACAGTTGAGGAACGAACATGGTACTGTCTGATAACGATATAGAAAACTAAAGGGTATCTTCACACACCTCGAAAACCTACGAAGCCATCGCTAAATTCTGAAACAAAAATGCATGGTGTTTAAACGGAATAATGTATGTGAAAGTTCGCGATGTTGTGTATCGAGTGTATAATACCGAGGATTTAAACAAACTCAAGAACTAAAATTATATGTATTCACACATTTTTCTGTTTGCATTGGTTTTTTAAAAATTTTATTATTATTATCATACGATTATGGAATTGTGGCATACAATTTTATCAAATAGTAAGTACAACATGTCTTAATAACTAGCCTAATTGTCATTTTACTTTCTTTTCTTTTTATTTAACTACCAATTTTGTGCTTATGTTTTTTTTTTGGTATTTCTTTCATGATTTTATAACTTTCCCTTCCCTTTTGGTTGAAATATGTTTTTTGACATAATAATATATTTTTTATTGGCCTAATATGATAACTAATGCATTTGGCATCCATTTCGTTTTCTTTACAACGCTTTACTTAGAAAATATATTTTATTCTGTTTTGTTTTTTTTTTATTTTCGGAACTTCTCAAGGCAATGAAAATGTAGACATAAATAAACTTTACAAGATTATTATTTGCTGATCTGTAATTAGTATTTTTTGTTATTATATTAAAATAGTTATGTGTATTTATATATAATATTGGTACTACTATTATATAACGGTTTGCATAGCTGCGGCTGTTTTCTTTTTTTTCTTTGTATTTTCGCGTTAAAAATAAGTTAAGACATTCTCTTTTAGAATACACTTGCATCTTTTACTTCTTATCTAATACTTCCTATTTCTACTTTTTCTTCTTTCTATTCTTTCTTTTTCTGTTTGTGTCTTTATATTTCTTTGTCGATTATGTTGCATTGTGCCCATTTAATCGTAAGGTCACTCACAAATAATTTCGATTTATTTAGAGATCATCTAATGAAATTTAAGTATTCAATTATGGGTATATCTGAGAGTTGGCAGACTGTGGATGTTCCGAGCTTCTAAGTCAACTAGACTATCAACTACTTCTTCTACGTTGATTGACCTAATATGTTGTAATGCGGGGAATGTGCAGGATGTTGGGACGAGGGGTGTAGGCGTGTCTGATCATTTGCTTGTTTATATTTCGTTAAATTTTATAGATACTGAACACTCTGTTAATCAAAATAAGTATAAGGCTTTACGTAGCATTGATCTGGTGGAGTTTTAGAATGACTTGGGGGGTGCCGCTTGGGGTAATATTTATCAGATGAAGAGTATTGATGAAAAGGTTTCGTTTCTCACGGACACAATTCTGAGTCTTTTCGATAGGCACGCTCTGGTTAGAATGAGCAAGAGCAGAGTATGACTATACAGTTCTTGGATAACAGAAAATATAAAACAGATGAAAAAACTTAGAAATGAGGCATTAAACCGCTTTCTGCATACAAAGCTCCGTGGTCATTGGAATTATTACAGATTTGAAATCTTACAATATCTGCTATAAGATCTAAAAAAAGGCATACCTAAACCAGAAATTTTCAACCTGTAGCCCTGCAGAACAGTGGAAGGAGTTAAATAAGTTAAATATATTAAACAAAAAGAATAATAATATTATTCCAGACCACTTAAAAGATGTAAATGAAATTATTAATTACTTCACTCAAATATCAAAAAATGTCTAAAAAAGAATTACTAGATTTTTGTGAAAATAATTATCTTTCAAATCAAAGATTTACATTTACTACTGTCTCCAATGATATTGTATCTAACATTATTTTAAATGGTAAATCAAGGGCATTTGGGGTGGATAACCTAAATACTACATTAGTTATTCCATAATCTGAAATAAAAAATCCCTCTGAATTTGATGATCTGCGGTCGATATCGATACTTCCAACCCTTTCAAAGATCCCTGAAAGAGTCATTGTATTCCAGATCGCAACTTATCTTTCAAATCATAATATTTGGCTTGTCGAAATATTAGTTTATTATCAAAAGATTCGGGGAAAATTTCAAATATTCTTTCATCATTCAATCTAATTTACTACAGCAAACTTTAACACGTTACTTTATTACCGTGAATTATCGACATTCACTTCTTTAAACCTTTGTAATTATTTTGAGGTTATGTTATTGTATACATATATTTGTTACATATATTGTGACATATTTAGTTATATGTATTCCTCTATATATATATTTCAATAATTATATTAAACAGGAAAAACATAATTTTATTTTACCGATTACAAATTGAAAGATTTACATATTCGGATATTTTAATATAAGTAAATTTAGCTGGAAAACCGTGTGCATGCAAGGTCAGACAAGGTTTCCGGGAATACTCAAACATCAGGTGGAATCGCTCTCGGTTGGGAAAAGGGGCAGTATTTTAGGACGCATCGGGAATGTAATTTGTTCAAAGTTACTTTCTGACACTAACTTATGGTGACCACAGGGTGGGTAATAACTTTCGATTCATGTCTCAGGTAATGTTATTCGTCACTTTACTCAAGTTGTATGAAATGTTTTAAGAAAACTGAAATCGACACAATCGAAGCTGTGTGCATTACCTTGTTTTTCGGCTATTCACTTTAAATTTGCACGACCTAAGTCCTGGTTTTTACTGTTTAAATTTTATTGTTTCGTCATTGGGTCGAAGTCAGGTCAAGAAGAAGGAACATGGCTACTTTAATTCTCTGTATTGATTGACTCCCGCCCTTTCCTTGTTAGGAAAATGGGGGACGAGGTACGTCCTCCTAGCGACCAGACATATAATCTAACATCATTATTGTCTTCTTTCGAAATGCAGACATTCTCCTAGTGCTAGCTCCTGAGGCTAGATGACGCAATCCCGTGCATTCCATACTATTTAGTAATATAAAAACAATCTTTTCGTCTTTTTATTGCTTGTCAATCAACATTTATATATATATATTTGATACAATTACACTTTTTTTTATAAATTAAAAATACATGCTTGAGCAAGCTCAGAAGAAACTAGAAATTTTCGTCAAAAAATTAAGAACCATATGGAGATGACCTGACCTAACCTGACATTTTGGTAAAAATCTGATATGGCAAAATGGCGGCCTAGTGAAATGTTAAAAAAATTATTACTAAGAAACTACTTATCCAATGTATCTCTAATTTTGCACAAAAATCAAGTATTATGTAGGAATCAACTGGAAAAATATTGGTAAGAATCCAAGATGGCGTAACAAAATGGCGGCTTAGTAAAATAATTAAAAATTCAGGCTACTTAATGGACTACTTTCAAATTGTGTGCCATAAATAATTCTGGTGTACAGATGAACTAGTAAAACTGTGGTACTAATTCAAGATGACGGAACAAAATGACGGCTAAATATAATATTTGTAGTTGTGAAAAAATTATCTTCCCAGGTTTTACATATGTTTACGTTTTAGCGTCTCTAGATACCAAAAAATATGTTTTATCAATTCCCTTGGTCCGTCTGTCGATTAGTCTGTCTGTCAGTCCACGGCATAGCTTAAAAGTTACTTATCAGTGTGACTTCAAATTTTGGCCAAAAGTTAAGGATCATATAGGGATCACCTGGTAATATTTTGGTAAAAATCCAATATGCCGGAATAAGGTGGCCGCCTAGTAAATCGTTAAAAAAATTATTACTGAAAAACTAATTATCCAATTTACTTCAAATTTTGCAAAGAACATCAAATATGACATAGGAATGAACTGGTAACATTTTGGTATGAATATAAGACAGCAAAACAAAATGGCGACTTTTCAAAATATTTAAAAAATCAGCCTGAATATACTACTTAATAGATTAATTTCAATTTTTGTACAAACCGTAAGTGGAATATAGAGAATATAGATATAAACTGGTAAAGTTGTGGTGCGAGATAGTGGAGCAAAACGGCGGCTAATTAACTTAAAAAAATCTTATTTAATTGACTTGAAAATTTAAATATGATATAGGGATAAAGTGGTACGAATTGAAGACGACGTAACAATATGGCGGTGTGTGTTATTATAAAAACTACTTATTGGTTTTTTTTTAATTATGCCCAAAAATCAAGTGTGGCATAGGTAGAAACTGGTAAAATATTGGTAGGAATCCAATATGATCTAACAAATAAAATTGTTTTAAAAGCCAGCATATATGTGTTACTAAATGACTATGTACTGAACTAAATTGGGTCACATTTGGGGGCACTATTCCTAATAAAAGGAAAGGTTCATAACGAAGGAAGTTCCGGGTAAAGGAAATTTACCGATTTTTTATTGTTTTATTATGGCTTTAACGATGATTTTGTCTACGTGCCTGGGTTAACCTACCGCTAATAGGACAAATCCACTTAAGAATATAGGATTTATAAAAAATAATCTTTCTTCCGAGTCGAGATTCGAACACAAATACCTTACGATGTTGGACAAAAACCTTACCACGTTCACTACGAGGCCTCACACTAGAAGTAAACAAACACGTTTATCGTTTATATCGAGTTCAGCCATTGGTATTATGGAAGATGGGGGCTAATTCGTAATGCATATATGAACAAAGCGACGTTGAATTAGAATTATTCTTATAATAGATTTGTTAACGTACAGTAGTCGTGTTATATTGTAATGAGTAATAAAGTTAGTGTTGTTTCTAGAAGGAGTGTTAGTTAATAAGAAAACTTGTAGCAATATTTTAGCACTACTTTTATAAAGTCAAATTACACTGAAAGCAACTAATTTAAATCCAGAGTACAAAGCTGTAGTTTACGAGTTTCCTCAGTAAAGAATAAAAGTTTTCTAAAGTGAAATGGTCCATAGAAGTTTTCTAGAGATCTCTTTTTGCATTAATTTTAGCTAGAACATTCTTTGCTCGTAAAAAACTACTGCATTTTTCTACTTTGACATATTGTGTTCAAACTACCTAGAAAACTTATGAAACTTTGCGGGCGCTTCGTGGTCAGCTTATTTTCTATTTGAAGGAATTATTTTAGGTTACACTTATATAACCTTAGAGCAAAATGTGCTGAAAAAAAAATCATGGTAGAATACAAGAAATTTTCCAGCAATGGCATATGGCAGATTTTTGTGTATTGAATAACCACAATTGAACAAATTCATGTGTATTGCATATTTATCTGAAATCTAATTAGTCCAGGAGTTCTCGGCAAGTTAATGAGAAAAAAAGTAATGTCAACATATATATATATATATATATATATATATATATATATATATATATATATATATATATAGTGTATTGGCCAAGGCTTGAATTAGTGCTGGATGGTGGTGTGATTCAGCATTCAAATACCTGTCAGTATGTGATTTTCTATAAACAGTGTATTTAATGTGTCTATTTTCCCGTTTTGTAAGCCAAACGTCTAAAAATGGGAGTTTGTTGTTTTCCCTTAACTTTAGTGTAAATTGTATTTTAGGATGGATTGAATTTACGTGAGATAGAAAGTTGTCAAGTTCTGCATTATCGTGTTGCCATATGATAGCTATGTCATCCACGTAACGTAGCCAAATTTTGAGCTTCAGATTTGCTTTCTCTAGAGCTTATTTCTCGAAGAATATCATAAATAAATTGGCCACCACTGGTGATAGTGAAGATCCCATTGGAGCTACGTCTATTTGATTGTACATTTGCCAGTTAAATGAGAAATAAGTATTTTTAAGACAATGCTCAGACAGTTGTATTATATGGGCCGAAAAATCCTCGTTCATAGCAATCTTGTCCAGTTCTTCATTGATAGGAATGCTAGTATACAACGATTTAACATCTATCCTTGCTATGATCTCGTCTTTTTCAAGAATGACGTCTCGCATAATTTGGATAAAATGCTCTGAACTTTCTACATATAAGTCAGCTTTTTCTACAGTCGGTTGCATACTATCAGCAAGGTATTTTTCTAGTTTTTGTAAAGGCGAATTAACAGCACTAACAATAGGTCTGATGGGCACTCCTGGTTTGTATATTTTTGGTAAACCGTAGAGTTTAGGGCATCTGCTAGACTTTTCTCGTGGTATGATTTTTTGTTGTATTTCTATGTCTATTGGTGAAGTTTTTATCTTATTTTTTGTTGTTTTTTCCAGGTACGTCGTCGGGTCGCTTGAGACAGGCTTATAAGAATATATTTATATATATATATATATATATATATATATATATATATATATATATATATATATATATATAAATATACATAAATATATAAGTATAAATTTTTTTAAGGTAAATCCAATTTTTTCGATAAGTATATATATATAATAATGCAGTATTAGATTGACATTTTGATGCGCCAAAAATTAGCATGCAAAACCATACTAGAGTCATCAACATTTCTGGTTACCAATATCCCAAATCTTCGCCGGGCTTGATACTCTATTACTACATAAATATATATATATATATATATATATATATATATATATATATATATATATATGTATATATATAAATATATATATTTATATACATATATAATATATATATATATATATATATATATATATATATATATATATATATATATATATATATATATATATATATATATATATATATATATATATATATATATATATATATATATATATATATATATATATATATATATATATATATATATATATATATATATATATATATATATATATATATATATATATATATATATATATATATATATATATATATATATATATATATATATATATATATATATATATATATATATATTATATATATATATATATATATATGGTAGTAGAGTATCAAGTCCGGTGAAGATTTGGGATATTCTCTTAGTAACCACAAATGTTGGTGACTCTAGGTGGTTTTGCGTGTTAATTTTTGGCGCATAAAAATGTCAATCTAATACTGCATTATTATATGTATACTTATCGAAAAAATAGGATTTACATCAAAAAATTGTTGCAAATGTCAGTAAATAAATATGCATTGTATGAAAATGAACACAATAGTGTAAAAAAAGACCAAAAAAATCATAAATTTTATTTTTTTTTAAATAACGTGTTACTGACGCTTTGCTATATATATATATATATATATATATATATATATATATATATATATATATATATATATATATATATATATATATATATATATATATATATGCATATATATATATATATATATATATATATATATATATATATACATATACATATATATATATATGCATATATATATATATATATATATATATATATATATATATATACACAGATAAAAAGGATATCTTAAGCTAAAGTAAAACGTGTTTCAGCCAAGGCCGCCATGTCTTTGGATATGGCCAAATGAATATTATCTTAACAAAAATCAACCATATCCTTGGCTTTATTCTATTAATATTTCCCAATTATAAGAATATATGACCCAATTCTAAGAGAATCAAAGGATTCATTATCTTGTTCTAAGATACCTACGAGAAAATATTAATTATCTCAAGGTAATCATTTCTTTGGCCCAAGAATCTAAATCTTGACTCGGGCATGATCTTTTTAAATGAAGCTACTAATCTCAAAGACATGTTCTTGATATAAATAAATAAATGTTCTCGCGATAAATGAATAGTCTTGAGGTAAAGTAATTTTACAGAGATATTTACTTTCATTTAAGATTTTTAAATTCTTACTTCAAATAAAACTATCTTCTGTAAAGAAATATTTTCTTAGCTCAAGAATATGCGTTCTTTGACCTAAATCCATTAATTATTATATATCTTACCTTAAAATCACATCTTAAATTTGAATTTAAATTATTAAAAAAAATAATACCCCATGTTTACAAAATATAACTTAGGTAGTCTTGTGTTTCTATTTAGTATAATAGGACTATTTTTCACCTCTCAGCTATCTATAATCTTTTATAAGCTTTTAGTTAAATGTGTTGAATAGAATTTGAGCAAAAAGTTAGAAGTTTGTTCTTTCACGTACTCCAAAAATTAGGTATATTTGGTAAATTCTGGGTATATTTTTTTTTTAATAAAAAAACTCAACAGGCTGTTGAAAATCTGTTATTATTTAAAGGTAGCTTTGATTGCTTAAAAGATCACTGAAAAAAAAAGATGACCCCTTTAATAAAGGGTTCTTGTTGTTTCATGTATTCGATAATGGCGCAGTTAAGGTTTAGAAAAAAAAACAATATATGGAAAATAAATATATATTAATCAGTCACATTTAACGAAAAAATCTCCTAGACCAAGAATAACATCAAAGCAAGACTAAACACTAATTTTTATCAACAAAAACAGATACTCTGGTAAGACATAGGAAACAAACTTATATATTAAATAGACAATACAAAAATTGGTCTAAATCAGTCACAAAAAGAAAAAATATTCTAGACCAATAATAACATCAAAGCAAGAATATAAACAATGCTTTTGAATCAATCAAACCAGATATTCTGGTAACATACATATGAAACAGACTTATAATATATTAATAACTTAAATCAGTCTCAAAAATAAAATATATAATCTTAGAACATACTAAACAACGATATTTTATCAACAAAAACATAAATCTTGTAAGGGCGGTTGATTCATCATAGAAAAGGATTTTATGAAAAAAGAATTTTATTTTGAAAACAAGTAGGTATCTTATATAAAAAAAATTAAACAAAATGGTTTATTCATTCATACTTGGCACTACTACCAAGGCAAACTTTTCCTCTGGTACCCTTTTCAAAAAGTATTTAAGCATACAAGAAGTATCCATACATAATTGTTTCCAATTTATTTACGCTTTTCAAGAAAATCAACTCCCATGAAAAAATTATAAACTTGTACTTAACTTAGTTATTAATTCAAACTTAAGAATATTTTCACAACCAGAAAATGTTAATATATTATACCTATAATACCTATACATTGTATATAGGTATAGGTACTACTTAATAACTGAAATAAAGCAGGACCCATTACCGGTAAAATGTATATTATGAACTTGTTTAGAATATGTCATGTCATCAAGTGATTTAATAAGTAACGAATTTTTAAAATTTGATACAGTGCATTTATTAGTTTTAATTTGAAAAGCTTGGACGTGTTCAGAAAATCCAACAGTTTCAAAAGGCAGTAATAAAAAATAAATTTTTCCCTCATTTGTAAACATATGTACTTTATTTCAGCAAATTGTGTCTCACAAATTTGTATAGGAAAACCTTTCTTATATATAATGTTATTGATATTTATCCAAGACACTCCAACTACTTTTTGTGATAATTTGAATATTGTTAAAATATTTTCAGGAATTTCGTATCGGGGACCAAATTCAATTTTTTTTTCAAATCCTTTTTTACACAAGAATCGGTTTGATAATCTTAGTTGCTGTTTAAGTGATAAAGTAAGCAGTAAGTTTTTTCGGCATGTAACTGAATTAGCGGTTTGTTTTAGTAGTCTGTGGAATGCTTCGTACCTCATACACCAGTAAAACCTGGGCGGCCCAATATTTCTTATAACCATAGGATAATGTAGTAGAAAATGGTACTTTGGTTTTAAATTTTCTTGAAACAAATCCATATACATGCTGTGATGTTCTCTTATCAACAATTGAAGATTAAATCATCGAGCCGTTTGAAGTTAAATTTACCACCCTGTATACGCTCTAAAATTTTCACAATTTTATGAACTTTTTAAAAAATTACACAACCATTAGGCAAAGGGTACCTAGTCTAGATGTCAAATTTTAATATTGACAAAAATAATGAATTTTTGTAGAAATCGTGAAAAAATGGTTATTTTTAGAAAATTTTGTGGTCAGAATACCATTTGTTTAATATTTGTTCAATTTTTAGGTGATACATAATTTTTACTGTTTGAATGGTATACCAATTATTTTTATCTAGAACTACGTATTTAGAAAATATTTTTTCCTTTAGTTTTTTTTTAAATATGACAAAACAGCACTATAAAATTTATTGAAGTGACCGAAACATATCAACTGAGTAATTGAATGAAGTCTTTAGATGCACCATTAGGTATTTGATAATTGGTGCAGGATTAATTTTTTATAAAATTTTAGGGTGTCTTGTATATATCTTTGTCTAATACTGTAGATAACTTACCAGTTCTGGCGCTAGGGGACCCTTTAGAATCGGCCATTTATCCAGGAATGTCTCAATTGTATCCACGGATTCCAATTTACGAATTTTGTATGATTTTTTCCAGTGATGCAAGACCTCTGAGGTTGGTTCAACGTTTTTCTTTAGCCATACATGACTGTCTCTAGCTTCATCTGATATGGTTTCTGAAACAAACAAAAAAACATTATTGTCTCAACGGCCCAACCAAAAAAGCTATTAATGATATACCGATGTCAGAGCAAAACATTATTTTACTTATGACTATTAGTTTACCTTTTTCATTTAGTTTTTCTGTGTCATCAGGATTATTAAAGGATTCTTCCTTGGTTTGGTTTTCTTTTTTTAGATTACTGATAATCCATAGCAAGTTTCTTTGTTTATCAGCTAATTTACCCCGTGACCTCTCGGATATATTTCTTAAGGATTTGCTTTTTGGAATAGGGGCAATAAAATAGGTAGAAGATTTTTCATTGGGAATGGAATCTTCAATTTTCTTCGCCAAAATATTCAGGTCTTCTTTTGATTAACGTTTGTATTTGTTAATCAAATGTTTAATTAAAAGTTCTGAAAGCCTATCCCTGTCAAGGTTTGAAAGTGCAGAGTGCTTGTTTGATTTGAACAAAATTGCTTGTCCAACAATATCTGACTTCAAAAACTCAATAAGATCAAATTCTAACAAAGCAGAGTATGAATTTTCTTCTTCTGAACTCACAATTGACAAACTGGAGCCTGTAACATAACCTGATGAAGTCGCCAGAGTTAGTGTGGTATCTGTTGCTGTCGCATCAGATGGCACATTATTTTCTGCATTTTCTTCAAAGGCATCTTGATGATTGTTTATAATTATTATCGGTATTCTGCCATTATGACCATCTTGTACAATAGTTTGCTCTCCAGTTGCCTCGATTGCCGTGGATCCTTGGTATTGTAAAATAGTCTGCTCACCAATTGCCTCAATTGCCTCGGTTTCTTCTATTTTTTTCTTTTTTGGAGCTGGCTCATACTAAAAAATAATTACGTGTATTTATAGCAAAAATAAAAAATTTAACCTAATTTCAAATCAGTAAAACAATTACAAATAAATAACTGTTTAAATTTGTTTAAAATGTTAGAGTAAGTAAAGGTTTAAATATATAAATGGTGCACCTGAACTCGATTTTCTAAATACATTTTTCACCCCCCCCCCCAGGTGTTATTATTAAAATCTGCATTCCCAAAAACCCATAAAAAGACATATTACTCGATTTTTTAAAAACATTCTTACCCTTTGCCCTTACCCCTCATTTTCCACAAAAATATCAAACAGGGGTTGTAATTCAAATCTGCATAAGTACCCAAGAACCCATGAAAATACGTATTACTCAATTATAAATAAATAATTAATTGTTATTTTTACCAATTAACCCCTCATTTCACCCCCTTCCCCTCTACCCATTTTACTGGTATAACAATCCGAACTATTATCATGTACCAAATTTCAAGTGAAATATTATTTTCTACTAAACCCTCAAACCCTCATAATTGAAATCTATCCCAAAAACCTATAAAAAGACATATTACTCGATTTTTTAAATACATGTTTTTTTATATAGGTTTTAATTTTTACCCCATTCCCTATTTGCCTTCACTACTTATTTTCCACTAAAACATCAAACAGGTATTAAAATTGGAATCTGCACGCCCAGAAACCCATACAAAAATACATACTTAATTGATTTTTTAAATACATTTTAATTTTCACCCCCTCCCCCTTTTACCCTTACTTCCTTATTTAATATCTATACTCACCTCTATATTGACAGCATTATTTATACGTTTAATTGATCGCTTGAGTTTAATTTTGTCCCCAATTCGGCTTTCTGTTAAAATATCTAATTCCGGTTCAGATAAGTAAGAAAGAATTTCTAAATCCGTAATGTTCTGTTCTGGAACAAAAAATACGTTAACATATATTCAATTCTAAAGGAGAAAAACATGAGCAAGCACTTTTTGACAATATTAAAATAAGTAAATCTGTATTGAGATGTCTAATCAACAATCAAAAGAATTTTCCTCGAAATTATCTTATGTTGAGGATATTCACTTTATCCCAAGATGTATAAAAATATAACGAGAGAATTATCTTATTTGAGGTACATCAACTTTCGTTCAAGAATTTAATCTTACAATGAAATAATATCTCTTTTGCTAAGATTATAGTTCTTTTTAGGAAGATCAGTACTAACTATAGAGGAATGCAAATATCCGCCATTTTAATCGGTGTGCAGCAACACCATTCTACAAAAAAGTTAAAAGTATCAAGCTTAAAAACTAATAATAAAAACACCCCTACATTGACATGAAAATAGCTATAAAGTCAAGCAAATATTTGCAGTAACACGGTATTATATGCCTATGAATATAACCATAACCTTATTTTGTATAATAATTATACCGGCAAAATTAATAAAAATATATGCAGACATACCTTGAAACTTAGGCCACAAGTGTTCTAAATTGAACTGGTTAAGAAATGTAAGAACTTCACTTACTTTAGTAGTTTCACTCATGACGATATCCATGAAAAACTTGCTAAATCATGTAGGTATGAGTTTTTTCAACAGCGGCACTACAAACCGATAGCGACTACTGGGACCACTGACCACGAATGACAAAACCTCGAAACCACGATCGATATGTTCGGAACCGACCGGGAACAACGTGGACACGCTGACCGCGAAGCGCATGTGGGTTTGGGATAAGGACGTACTCTTTCAGCAAGAATCGATAAACAAAAAATCTATTTCCTAAAGACGGTTGCCTCAGAACAAGGACTTTATTCGTCAAGATAATTAGGGAATATTGCGAAGAACGTAAAATCTCTTTTGACAAGAACAGATGAGTTTTAACTAAATATATGTCCTTAATTGAAGATAATCAACCACCAAGATAATATATTATCTTATAATAAGAAGTCATTTTTATCTGTGTATATATATATATATATATATATATATATATATATATACATATATATATATATATATATATATATATATATATATATATATATATATATATACACATATATATGCATATATATATATATATATATATATATATATATATATATATATATATATATATATATATATATATATATACATATATATAGTTGTAGTATATGTCTTTTTAGCGGATAGAATCAAACAAAAACATTATTAAGACTGATAAACTGTCGAAGAAATATGACAATCTACTAAAGAAGTCAAGTCAATCACAAATCTGGTCATTAGACGCCGATAGGGTGGTTCACAATATATCGTGTTACAAATCTCTGAAAATGAAAAATCTAATATTACTACATAAATATATTATATATATATATATATATATATATATATATATATATATATATATATATATATATATATATATATTATATACATATATATATATATATATATATATATATATATATATATATATATATATATATATATATATATATATATATATATATATATATATATATATATATATATATATATATATATATATATATATATATATATATATATATATATATATATATATATATATATATATATATATATATATATATATATATATATATATATATATATATATATATATATATATAAATATATATATGGTAGTAGAGTATCAAGTCCGGTGAAGATTTGGGATATTCTCTTAGTAACCACAAATGTTGGTGACTCTAGGTGGTTTTGCGTGTTAATTTTTGGCGCATAAAAATGTCAATCTAATACTGCATTATTATATGTATACTTATCGAAAAAATAGGATTTACATCAAAAAATTGTTGCAAATGTCAGTAAATAAATATGCATTGTATGAAAATGAACACAATAGTGTAAAAAAAGACCAAAAAAATCATAAATTTTATTTTTTTTTAAATAACGTGTTACTGACGCTTTGCTATATATATATATATATATATATATATATATATATATATATATATTATATATATATATATATATATATATATATATATATATATATATATATATATATATATATATATATATATATATATACATATACATATATATATATGCATATATATATATATATATATATATATATATATATATATATATATATATATATATATATATATATACATATATATATATATATATATATATATATATATATATATATATATAATATATATAATATATATATATATATATATATATATATATACATATATATAGTTGTAGTATATGTCTTTTTAGCGGACAGAATCAAACAAAAACATTATTAAGACTGATAAACTGTCGAAGAAATATGACAATCTACTAAAGAAGTCAAGTCAATCACAAATCTGGTCATTAGACGCCGATAGGGTGGTTCACAATATATCGTGTTACAAATCTCTGAAAATGAAAAATCTGTACTAAGTAGGGGTTTTAATTTTGCAGTAACACCTAAGGAAATCCCTAAAGAAGAAATTATAGCTGAAGTTGAAGCTACCCTTGACTCCTCTGAAAAAACGGAAGTAGAGGAAATTCGACAGGAAGTGGCAAAAATGCTAAGATCAAGCAAGCCACCTGAACCAAATCTAAATACTTCTGAAGAGAGGGCCTTACCAACCTTCGCAAAAATAAAGACATCACAATCCTTCTAGCAGACAAGGGAAATGCAACTGTAATTATGAATACCCCAGACTACATGCAAAAAATACAGGACATCCTACAAAACAATTCTTATAAGCCTGTCTCAAGCGACCCGACGACGTACCTAGAAAAAACAACAAAAAATAAGATAAAAAGTTCACCAATAGACATAGAAAGAAACAAAACAAAAAATCATACCACGAGAAAAGTCCGGCAGATGCCTTAAATTCAACGGTTTACCAAAAATACACAAACCAGGGGTGCCCATCAGACCTATTGTTAGTGCTGTTAATTCGCCTTTACAAAGACTAGAAAAATACCTTGCTAATAGTATGCAACTGACTGTAGAAAAAGCTGACTTATAGTAAAAAGTTCAGAGCATTTTACCCAAATTATACGAGACGTCATTTTTGAAAAAGACGACATCATAGCAAGGCTGTTAAATCGTTGTATCCTAGCATTCCCATCAATGAAGAACTGGATAAGATTGCTATGAACGAGGATTTTTCGGCCCATATAATACAACTGTCGGAGCTTTGTCTTAAAAATACTTGTCTTACCCTATATATATATATATATATATATATATATATATATATATATATATATATATATATATATATATATATATATATATATATATATATATATATATATATATATATATATATATATATATATATATATATATATATATATATATATATATATATATATATATATATATATATATATATATATATATATATATATATATATATATATATATATATATATATATATATATATATATATATATATATATATATATATATATATATATATATATATATATATATATATATATATATATATATATATATATATATATATGTGTATGTATGTACATATATATGCATTCTAAGAGAAATCCCTTTAGATTTATATTTTTATAATCTCTTTATTACTCCTCTTATAATTTCATAGTTTTATTGAATACGTATATTCATTTATTAGTATATTTGGATTGTCCGAGCTATAATATTAAAATATGCTATTATAATATAAAATACAAATAGGTATTTTTACCAAATACTTTACATTATGGATAAATATTTATTATATTATTTTTTCCATCACAATTAATATATTAGATGGACCTTGACCTAATATTTGTACGGAAGTGGCGTCGCGCTTTACTTTCTTAATGAATGTTCTTTTCGATAATTAAAAACATTCATTCAGTTAATTGATCAGGAGTTTAGAAATCTGTGAACTATAAAGTAGGAAGGGAAGGGGGCAAAAGGGACGAGTGCTTTACCACCAGAGATAATAACCAAAAGCAAAATTTTTTAAACGAGAAACAATTTTATTTTATTGTATGCTATTTTTCTTATTTACTGGCAACGGGTTTTGTAACCTAAACGCATATGGGAAAGTTGATTTGAGGATTGTGCGTCTCACAGCGCACTGTTAATTTGTGGAACATAAATAAATAAGTTTAGGGTCTACAGTCTATTGAGTCACTTTATGTTAAAAAATAGTAGCACTATGTGTATGTACATTTTAATTTTGTATTTAGAAGAGAAGTGTGGATGACATTTAATAGAAATACTTACTTTTTGTTACTCAAAACTAATGTTTTTTCTGACACCTTTTTATTTAATTTCAGCTAATAAAGTTAGTTTTAAAATGTGTTTTACTTATATTTACATTTAGGCTTCACCTATATTTTTTGATCATGCTTTTGAATTAGTAATTTTTAGTTTTTGGTTAACAGGATTTATGTTAGGTTACTTAATAAATTTTAAACATTTAAATTTTTGCAGGTACCTTAACTATACGATTTATTGTTATTAATCTTATTTGGCACTACACTATTTGAAGAGGATATGTTTATATGAAATATCAAATAAAATAAAGTATTAAATATTCTTTGAATAACGTAACTGGGGACATTTTTAATTTCCATCGAATATTATTCCTTAAATATCTTATTATCAAAAACATTCATAAAATATTCTAAATAGTCGGGGAATAGTAATATAATTTTATGGATATCTATTCAATATCCACAGAAAAAAAATCGGTAACTTGGCTTTACTCAATACTTTCTTCGTTATAGAGGGGGTAATTACCCTCCCCCAGACACCCAATATATCTAATATTGAAAAAAAAATTATTTTGCCTCTAATATTTTTAACAATAAATTAATAAGCGGAAAATTTGATAGATATGTAACGTGATAATTTTTCGATGTATGGATAATATTTGACTGATATGGCAACATCTCGCACACGTAAGGCGTTTGGCGGCCTTACCCCCCCTCGCCACTGTCAGAATTTATACACGAAAAATCACGACGCGGGATCGAGAATGATAAATGCTTTTGTTTTGTCTATTGCAGTAAAAAGAAAATTTGTAATTGCATGGTCTCCATTTAATTTTTACAAGGTATGTAATATGTATTAGATATATTATCGTAATTTTGAAAGTATTAATAGTTATTATTTTATTTCCAAATATTTTATCATTACTTTAGTTTCTGAATAAAAATAAAGCTAGGTACGGCTAAATAATAATTCTTTAATTTCCTCACCTTTGTTTAGAATTTGCCTAAACGGGTGTTCGCCCCCTCCGCCTCCCTTTGCCAACCACTACCCTCATCAGACCAGAGTTCTAGAAGCGCACTGGTTATGAATTTTTTCTTTTATGAGAGGAGTAATTTACAAATGGGTGAAGACATTTACTTGGAATTTCCCTTTTAATGAATCCTTCCATGTACAGGTTGGCCAAATAAGCGTGCAAGGTACTGTATCTCGGAAACTACTCTATGTAGAGATTTGCGGTAAAAAAATGTATAACAAAAGTGGTCGAAAATCTCTACAATGAGTAGTTTACGCTTATTGAGCCATCCTGTACATATTATTAAATAACTATATGCTTCACTTTCTTGATAAAAGGATAATAAATGAAATTTGATTTAAAAACATTGCGATGAATAAAGCGAAAAATCCAGTAAAACACATCGTATTTTTGTCAATGGTCCCTATTATTTATCTCTAAGAAAAATATATAATGTTTACATAGACTTGGAAAATCTAAAAGCTTACCAAGACAATTTTAGAACTCATTTTATTTCCCTAAATTCCTTTAAAATAATATATAAATATATATATATATATATATATATATATATATATATATATATAAATATCAAGTACTTTCTTGGGATGAGGTTCGTGGATTGAACAAAGAAACTTTAATTGACGTTTCGCCTGTCCATTTCAGGCTTTTTCAAAATATTTAATTCTGCACATCTAAAAATTAAATACAAAAAGTGTATATATGTAAGTTAATAAATAAAAACAATTAGGTATAACGGCACGCACTAAAATTATTAAAACATTTATTTAAAATAGTACAGTACATACCTTGAGAAAGATGTTCTTTTACCTTGCTTGGCAGTGTGGAGGTAAGTGATACACTGGTTAACAAGAATATACAAGAAGATTGCTAATCAGAAAAATAGACGAATATTTCTATTGAGATGCAAAAGTACAAATATTTTTCCAAAATTTTTAAATTTACATACCACACATATATGTTTTACAAGTAAGTACCTTGAGAGCAAATTTTTCGATGTCATTAATAATACTAAATTAAAAATACTAAATCTCCTAATTACAGAAACAACAAAATCTATTAATAACCTTAGTCAAAGTTTACAAAATGGCAAAAATAAAATAAAAAATATTCTACCACACAAAACTGTGGATACATTCCTAATACTTGAACAACAAAAAGCAGAAACTATTTTCAAACGAATCAAACAAAAAAATAATAATAAATTTAATAATTTATATAAAACTATACAAACCAACAACGATAAAATCGATACCAATAACTGGCTAGAAAACATCTCAGATACGCATATCCCAAACGAAATTGCAGAAACACTAGCCCTAGGTGAAAAATTTTCTCTACCTGTTAGTGAAGAATACAATTTACCAACAATAGATTACATTGCTTCTATCGAGTCAGCTATTTACAATAAACCATCTGAACAAAAAGATAGTATCCGGTCAGAGATTGTTAATGTCATTACCAACCATAAAATTAAAATAAGACACAAAAAAATACAGCAAAACAAAACTCAAAAAAAACTATCAAAGCAAGCAAAAAAATGTAAATATTTTTTAAAAACAAATCCACAGATAACAGTCTTAAAGCCAGACAAAAGTAACAAGACTGTAATAATGAATACCATTGATTACAACAACAAAATTAATGCACTTCTTGATGACAAAAACACATATAAAAAAATGAGATTTGATTCGACGAAATCTCTTCAATCCAAAAATAACTCGTTCATAGAAAAACTGTTAAAACGTAATCACATATCCGAAAAAGAAGCCAAATCATTAAAAATACATAATTCTGTTCCACCAAAATTCTATGGAATGCCTAAACTTCACAAACCCGACATTCCTATGAGACCCATTGTTTCCTATATTCAGTCACCATTCTACAAACTTTCAAGTTTTTTATCAAATTGCTTATCAAAAATTACAGGCAGAAATGATTATTACATTAAAGATTCGTTTGAATTTAAAAAGTTTATAGACAACCTTAAAATACCAAATAATTTCCAACTCATCTCTCTAGACGTAATATCCTTATATACAAACATTCCGACTAAACTTTTAAAACAAATCATTAAAGAAAAATGGAATCAGATAAAGAATCACACAACACTCACTTGCACAGAATTCATAGAAGGGATAGATCTCATTCTTTCGAACAACTATTTCCAATACAAAGATGATTACTACCAACAACTTGACGGATGTGCAATGGGTTCACCCATCTCTTCCACCGCAGCCCAAATAGTAATGGAATATCTAGAAGAAACAGTGTTACAAAAAGCCAATGTACCAATATTATTTTTTAAAAGGTACGTGGATGATTGTTTATTAGCCATACCAAAAAATAAAACAACGGAAATTATCTCCCTCTTTAACAATTTTCATCCAAAATTGCAGTTTACTTCCGAAATAGAAAATGATGGTGCTATAAACTTTTTGGATTTAACATTAATAAGAGACCACAAAACAAATGGCATTAAAACTAAGTGGTACACCAAAAAAACCTGGTCCTCCCGCTACCTTAATTATAATTCCAGTCACCCAAAATGTCAAAAAAACTCCGTGATGATAGGATTAGTTGACCGTGCACTAACACTAACATCACCTATATACCGAGTTGACATTCTAAATAAAGTTAAAAATACTCTCTTAAAAAATCATTTCCCATTAAAAGCCATCGAACGAATTATAAAGCGAAGAACCCAAAAATTATACAATGCCACAAAACATATTGTAAATAATCATGACAACAATAAAACAACTACATACATATCTTTACCATACACTGAAGGTCTTTCTGAAAAGATTAAACACATTCTCGGTAAACACGACATAACCGTATGCCACAAATCTAACAATACCCTTAAATCTTTATATACACCACTAAAAAGTCAGACACCAATTAAAAAACAATCAAACGTAGTTTACAGCATTCCCTGCCTAAACTGCCCCAAAAAATATATAGGCATGACCACACAATACCTATCAAATAGACTAAATGGGCATAAATATACAAAAAATGCTTCCACAGCACTACATAAACATGAAAGAGACATGAAACATGAATTTGATTTTTCGAGTACAACGGTCTTATCAAAAGAACAACATTACCATAAACTGACATTCAAAGAAATGGTCGAGATAAAAAAAGAAAAAAATACAGTAAACGATCGGAAAGACATTCACAATCTCAGCCAAATATATCACAATCTAATTTAATTCAATTGTTATAAACTATTTTCCATCAATCATAAATACATAGTGTATACTGTCAGACTCACACAAATACTTTTAAAACAACCCGTATCCACAAATAGTTCTACATTGTTAATATAATCAAAAAAACTAAAGGATATATATAAAAAAAAAAACAATAGAATTCTTTAACCAGTGTATCACTTACCTCCACACTGCCAAGCAAGGTAAAAGAACATCTTTCTCAAGGTATGTACTGTACTATTTTAAATAAATGTTTTAATAATTTTAGTGCGTGCCGTTATACCTAATTGTTTTTATTTATTAACTTACATATATACACTTTTTGTATTTAATTTTTAGATGTGCAGAATTAAATATTTTGAAAAAGCCTGAAATGGACAGGCGAAACGTCAATTAAAGTTTCTTTGTTCAATCCACGAACCTCATCCCAAGAAAGTACTTGATATTTATAAATTGTAAGGTTCAAGAAGAGAAATATAAAAATATATATATATATATATATATATATATATATATATATATATATCGGTCTGATAAAATGTTTAAACATGCGGTAAAATTACATTTATTCGAACTTCATTTTTATAGAGTAAAATAATATAGGACATAATTTATTTCTTATAGACTATTAATATTTGTGTACAATTAATACCAAATGATTACGCATATATAGATTGTTGATTTTTCTCATATAATAACGTTCTTTTTAATAATTAATATGACTGATTCGCTATGTATTGTTTCACAATTATAACCGCTACCTGATAATATGAATAATTCATTTGGATCAAGAAAGTAAATATCTATTTAAAATTATACCATTAAAAAAGATATTCATTTTAAAATATTTTTTATCATTTTTATTGTTTATGGCAATAGCTAAATTATTACATATTCCGAATATCCTCATATTTTATTACTAAAATTTGAGAACACTTTTTATTATTCTCATAAACAAAATAAAAAGGAGAGAGCTATAAAAAGTAGCTTATCGTTTATTGAGTAAATTTTTTTACGGCAACTTAAGTGTTTAGGACACGCAACGCATATAAGAGCAATAAAAGAGTATCAAACCTGACAAAACGGCCATATTCAGCTATAATATGCTATATAGAAATTTGCAAAGTAAATATTTTTTTTAAATGCCGTAAAAGATAGAAATTTGTGTTCATATTCCAGGCATCTAGAATAAATACTCTGCCCTTTTCAAACCATTCGAGTATGACAAAAAAGAACGAACCATATATATATATATATATATATATATATATATATATATATATATATTATTTTTTTTTTTTGTTGCGTTTTCTTAAACCATGTTTAATATTTTTTTGTTAAAAATTCTTGCATACTGGTTTATTTTCTTAAAAGAATTATTTATTTCCTTAACGTTTCGCGCTTCATAGAGAGCTTTTTCAAAAGAATATTATTGGCCTACACAAAATACAAAACAATGAAACATCGATTGACACACTAAAAACTATTACAATAAAATGTTAGGACGTAACAATTTTTAAAATTCCTGTTTGAATTTTTTTTGTTTTTGGCTGAAAGCGAATTATTTAGATTTACAATGTTTACATTATTTATATTGCTGTAAAATCAAGTTGATATTACAGAAATTATATTTATGATGGTGTAGTATAGAGTATATAGGCATTTTATTATATGTAAAATACTAAATTAAAAAATTAAAATATCAAACCGTGGTAAATCTGACTCAGTTTCTTGACATCTTGTTTATCATTTATCGAATGTCTTTCTTTTTTGATATGAAACACCTCCTTATTGATTAATTGTTGATAGTTAGTATCTTTATTCAAAATTCGTGTGTGAGAAAAATTAAACTCGTGATTTTCTGATTTTTCATGTCTATGAAGGGCATTGGACGCATTTTTTGTGTACTTGTAGCCTTTTATTTTGTTCTCTAGGTATTGTATGGTCATGCCAATGTATTTCACGGGACAATTCATACATGGTACCGGATATATAAGGTTTGATTAATTTTTTACTGGTATTTTACTTTTGAGAGGTGTGAATAGGGAGCCTAATAAATTATTGGATTTGTGACAAACAATTATGTTGTGTTTGGCTAGAGCGTATTTAATTTTTTCAGACAGTTTATTTATATATGGTAAAAAGGTAACTTTAATTGAAAATAATTTCCCACTTAAATTAATCAACAGAATTATCAAACAAAGGACATACCTATATTACAATAAATTAAACAAAGAGAATAATCCAACAAAAAATAAAACTGAAAATAAATCTTATATATCATTACCATATATAAATGAACTGTTTGAAAAAATTAAATACGCCCTAGTCAAACACAACATAATTGTTTGTCACAAATCCAATAATTGATTAGGCTCCCTATTCCCACCTCTCAAAAGTAAAATTCCAGTAAAAAAACAATCAAACTTAATATATGCGGTACCATGTATGAATTGTCCCATGAAATACATTGGCATGACCACACAATACCTAGAGAACAGAATAAACGGCCACAAGTACACAAAAAATGCGTCCACTGCCCTTCATAAACACGAAAAATCAGAAAATTAGGAGTTAAATTTTTCTGACACACGAATTTTGAATAAAGATACTATCAAAAACTAATCATTAAGGAGATGTTTCATATAAAAAAAAACATTCCGTAAATGTTAAACAAGATGTCAAGAAACTAAGTCAGATTTACCACGGTTTGATATTTTAATTTTTTAATTTAGTATTTTACATATAATAAAATGCCTCTATATCACACCATCATAAATATAATTTCTATAATATCAACTTGATTTTACACCAATATAAATAAAGTAAACATTGTTAATCTAAATAATTCGGTTTCAGCCAAAAACAAAAAAAAACATATCGGAAGTATTTATTTAGTTTCCACAAGTCACAACTGAAACATTATTGCTATTATAATGCAGTGAGTTGGTTTTATTTCCAAAGTGCGTATACCAATGTATTTTAACATGATTTTAACATTAATCTCAAACTGGAGTTTTAAAAACTGTAACGTTCTATTTTAACATTTTATTGTAATAGTTTTTAGTGTGTCAATCGATGTTTTACAGTTTTGTGTTTATTGTAGGCCAATAATATCCTTTTGAAAAAGCTCTCTATGAAGCGCGAAACGTTAAGGAAATAAATAATTCTTTTAAGAAAATAAACCAGTACCCAAGAATTTTTAACAAAAAAAAAAAATATATATATGTATATATATATATATATATATATATATATATATATATCTTCTTCTGAGGGTTAAGTTTTTCTAAATCTTCACTATTTAATTCCATACATTAAAATTTTATTTTTCCTTTTTAGTTCAGACGTTTGGTTCGTTCCTTTTTGTGATACTTGAATGTTTTGAAAAAGGCTTTTGATTTCATAAATAAGTTCTATCTAACCCGTGGTCACCCAACAGAGGCCCAAAATACTTTGACAACTAAAACAAACCTGAACACCAAGTTCGATCTTTTACGGCTTTTAAAAGAAACATTTACTTAGCAAATTTGTATATAGTATATTATAGCTAATATCGATCATATTCTGTCAGGTTTGATACTTTTTTATTGCTCTTATATGCGTTGCTTGTCCTAAACACTTAAGTTGCAGTAAAAGAATTTACTCAATAAAAAGAATAATAAAAACTGTTTCCAAATTTTAGTAATAAAATATGAGTACATCCGGAATATGTAATAATTTAGCTATTACTATAAACAATAAAAATGAAGAAACATTATTACACATTAAAATTAATTTCTTTTGTTTTTTTTTTCAATGATATAATTTTAAATAAATATTTACTTTCTTGATCCAAATGAATTATTTATCAGATGGCGGTTATAATTGCGAAGCAATACAAAGCGAATCAGTTATATTCATTATTTAAAAAAATGTTATTATATGAGAAAAATAAACAATCTATATATGCATAATCATTAGGTATTTACCAGATTTGGTAATATATTTTAAAAAAAGACAATAATATAATTCACATAAAAGACTGTTTGTGTATTTCAATCACTACAAAAATAAACTTTAAGTAATTTTTTCTGGGTTGTTGGAGTGGAATAAAGCATTTAGATGAACAACTTTTTCCGGTTTTTGTAATAATCGTTTTTCTTTCTGTTTCATTTTTTTTCTTTTTTATTAGAAGTAGCTTAGTTTCACAATAATATGATATTAGATTAATTTAATGAAGTATGTTGGCGACGGAGGTATTCCACGGCATTGAGCAGGTAGAGTATTTATCAAGTAAACATAATTTAAACATTGTCCATTTAAATATAAGAAATTTACAAAAAAAAATTGAATATTAATATACCTAAACAAATTAATTTAAACTATATTAGTATTATAATATTGTCAGAAACTTTAAAGTGGATGATATAAATTATTTTAAAATTGAAGGCTTTACATCATTTCTTAATAACTCCTTTAATAACAGGAGCGATATGGGGTGATAAAATATGTCAATAATAAAATTCCCGTGCAAAGTAAACTTTATAAACTCAGGGAAACAAATTTGCTAAGGTGTTGCTTAGAGATATCTAGTAACATTTTTAGCATAACAGCGTGCTATAGATCACCGGCAACTAATATTGATAATAATTCTTGGAGGATATCGATAAATATTTTGATAATTTAATTCTTCGTGACACGGACATTTCGATAACAATGTTAACAAATACCTGAATATTTTAGCACAAAATGGTTTCTTTTCATGCATAAATAAACTAAAGCGAGAAAATGCAATATCTTCTACTACAATCGAACGCTTATTTCCTTAAACTAAAAATTTTCAAGATAAAATAAGAACTCTAAAGACATGTGTTATAAAAACTTGTTTAACAGGCCATAATACAATTGGCTTATGCATGCAAAACTTAGAAATACGCGATGAAATAATAAAAGTGCAAATTAAAAAAAAAGTAGATTACAAAAAACTGACCGATCTATTGAAAGAGGAATTGTGGCAGAATGTCTATAATAACGACTGTGTAGAAAAAGCATACCAGGTATTTATAAAGGGAATAAATTTATTTATAAATAAATGTACATATTCAAACACCCAAAATAGAATGAGAAAACCGTGGACAACAGAAGGACTTATAAATTCAATTAGATACCGAGATCAGTTAAAAAATCAACTAAATAAAAATTACTCTCTAGCTTTATTAAATAAATATAAAAAATACCGAAACTCACTGAGTAGGATTATAAAATTGACCAAAACACATTCTATAAAAATATAATATCAGATGCAAAGAATGATTATAAACCAATTTGGGGAATAGTGAATGAAATAACCGATACTAAAAAAATAACAAATCAAAACACTTCTGCATTTTTGAGGACAATACCTACTTTTATAAACAAACAGATATTGCGGATATGTTTAATAACTTTTTTATAAACATCGGAACACAAATTCAACAAAATATTGACCAAAATTCAAATACCGAAAAAAATATTTGTCCGATCTTTAACAAAGTACATAAAAATTCAATATTTTTAAATCCTATTGAGCGGAATGAGCTTATCGAACACTAAAAAAGTACTCTTCTCCTGGGGAAGATAGGATCACGGTTGATTATTCTTCGCTGTTGTCCTACATGATTATTACGTAATGTAGTATGCATTGATTCATACGGCCAGCACAAAGTACAAAGAAAAAAACAAATGACTCACTCTACTTGCTTATCCATCTTACGTGTCGCTTCATTGCATTCTTTTGTGCGGGCCGGCAAGCAGTAAATTTTATTTTCGTGTGCTAACTATTTCTTAAAACTCTTTAAAATGCCAAAAGTGATTAGAAAGAGGATCTTATCGTCCTCCGAAAGTGAAAGTGAAGGACATTCGGTTTTGGATTCACGCCGTAAAACCAAAAGGGTTAAGAAAAATGAAAAATACGACGAGATATTAGCCAAATTGCGAGAGATGGAACGGACTATTCAAAATAAAATAAGTTCAGATTCTTCTGACACTTCGGACAAGGGTAAGTCCTAAAAAATATACATAGATAGTTAAATTAATAGCTTTTTTGTACAAAAATAAGTAATCGAATTATTTCTTACTTATTTGCGATGTCTGATAAGCACTAATTGACGAATGTCTTAATGCTAATATTTACCTTAGGGTTTAAACTTAGTATATATTACGGTAATCGACGATTGTCTTACTGTAATGTTTTTTCTTTTGTTTTTTACAGTATTATCCCAAACTTATAAGCACTAATTGACGAATGTCTTAATGCTAATATTTGCCATTAGGGTTTAAACTTTTAAACTTAGTATACTTTACGGTAATTGACTATTGTCTTACTGTAATGTTTTTTCTTCTGTTTTTTTTTACAGAGGATCGACAACCAATAATGGTCGCAAATAATAGTGATATCCCTACGCTACAGACAGTAGACCAAGAAATTTTTGAAATATTAGGGACAAACCCGACACTTAAAAAAAATGTGGGGGGGACCGTCCATGAGGAAGTTTCCGTACGCTGGAGTAATTATGTCACAAAAGGGGTTGATAAGAGTAAAACAGAGGAACTTATTAAGAAATACCCTACACCTGACAACTGCAAAGAACTTACCCCTCCGATTTTAAACAATGAAATTGAAATTTGTTTAACAAGAGAGTCTAAGAAACAGGATTACTTTTTAATCCAAATGCAAAACCAAATAGCAAGTGTTTTATCGGGCTTAGGACATATAATTTCAGACTTAATACAGGACAAAAACCACATTGACCCCCAAAAAATACATACAACAACTTTCCACACAGATACCAATACAAACAGAGGAAGACATATGTCCCTCGACGTTAATATCAGATGCCATCGGAAACCTTAGTAATCAGGTAAACAAATGGATTAAAATAACTAAAAATACAGTAATTTTGAACTGGGTTAGAGGTATATCAATACCATTTCATAGCAAGCCTTTGCAGAAATTTCGATGTAAGGTCCAAATAAATAAACATGAAATACATAAATATAGAAAAGCAATTGCTGAATTGGTTGAAATGGGGGCTGTCTCAAAATGTAATTCTAAAAAGGGTGAATTTTTGTCATCTTTCTTTCTTACTCAAAAACAAAATGGTAAATACCGATTTATTTTAAATTTAAAAAATCTAAACAAGTTTATTACAGCACCCCATTTCAAGTTAGAAGATTACAGAACAGTTTTAAAATTAATTACAGACGGTTGCTTTTTCTCTAGAATTGACTTAAAAGATGCCTATTTCTCATTAGCTATAACAAAAAAATCTAGAAAATATTTACGTTTTTCCTTTGAAAATCAAACGTATGAATTTAATTGTTTGCCATTTGGGTTAAACTTAGGACCATATATTTTTACTAAAATAACCAGACCAATTTTAAAACATTTAAGAGAAAGAGATATAATTTGCTCGGCATATTTAGACGATTTTTTAGTTATTGCAAAAAATCAATTAGAATGTAGCCACAACACGAAAAAAGTTTACACACTTTTATCAAAATTAGGATTTAGTTTAAATTGGGACAAAACTGAAATTTTTCCTAAGCAAGAAATTACGTACTTGGGTTTTACAATAAATAGTGTTAATATGACTATTAGTTTGCCCGAGGTAAGAAAAGAAACAGTTCTAAAAAAGCTGAAAGTATTTCAAAATAAAAAAAATTGTAAAATCAGAGAATTTGCGGGATTGGTTGGTACATTAGTAGCAACCAAACCAGCTTTAAAATATGGGTGGCTGCATCTCAAAAATTTAGAACGAGCAAAATATATCGCTCTCTCTCTTAACAATAATGACTACAGTGCGAAAATGATTATCCCGAATTACTTACAAATAGAATTTAAGTGGTGGTTAGATAATATTCCAAACAGCAAAGAATCTATTAAAAATAAATTATATAACATTGAAATTTATTCTGATGCCTCCAATACAGGCTGGGGTGCAAAATTTGGGCGGTATAAGACGCATGGATTCTGGAACGAGAACGAAAAACGATTTCATATTAATTATTTAGAGCTTTTGGCTGCATTTAATGCCTTAAAATCTTTTGCAAAAAATATTCGCAATGAAAATATTTTATTGAGAATCGATAACACCACAGCTATTGCGACTGTAAATAAAATGGGCAGTGTTCAGTTCAAAAATCTTAACGAAATATCTCATAACATGTGGCAATGGTGCGAATCCAGAAATATTTTTATTCATGCAGCGTATATAAGTTCTTCTAATAATAACATAGCGGATGCAGAGTCGCGAATAAAAAACGTTTCCACTGAATACGAATTAAATAACTTAGTTTTTCAGCAGATAACAATCCAATTTGGTACACCAAAAATCGATCTTTTTGCTAGCTATCAAAATAAAAAATGTAATGTATTTATATCTTGGCATCCTGATCCAGAATCCATGTGTGTTGATGCTTTCACGATAAATTGGAAAAAATATTTTTTTTATGCATTTCCGCCATTTCCACTTATAGGGAGAGTATTACAAAAAATTGTCCAGGAAAAGGCAATGGGTATCTTAATTGTTCCAGACTGGCCAAGCCAATTCTGGTACCCCCTATTTAAAAAATTATTGATTGATGAACCATTAAAATTCCCATTTTTTAACGGTCTCCTCTTGTCACCTTTCAGATTACCAGTGACGGACACAATGCAAATGACTACCCTGGTAGCCGGGAAGCTATACGGGGGTCATTTACTAGACTAGGAGTTCCGACCTCCGTTATTCCAACCTTATTAGCATCGTTGTCCGATAGCTCATTAAAACAGTACAATAACTGTTTAAGAAAATGGTGGGATTATTGCGGAAGAAATGACCACAATCCGTATGAATATAACCTTAACTTAATATTAGAATATTTTTCAGAGATTCAGAATTCGGGAATATCATTCTCTTCACTAAATACTCATAGGGCTGCACTGTCGTTAGTCTTTTCTCCTGATGAAAAAGATCAAAGAATAATAAAACGTTTTTTTAAAGGGGCATTTAATCTTAAGCCCCCTCAACCCAAATATGCTGCCACATGGGATCCAAACCTCGTATTGCAATATTTAGAGACATTATTTCCCTTAGAAAATTTATCACTACAATTAATTACTTATAAACTGGTTACTCTACTGGCTTTAACTTTGGCACATAGGATCCAAACAATATCTAAAATAAGTTTAGAAAATATAAAAGAGAGTGAGAACGTTTTGGAAATACGCATTCCAGACAAAATTAAAACATCTGGCTATAAAAGACTACAGCCCTTATTAGTTTTCCCGATATTTTTAGATCGCCCTAGTCTATGTGTGGCAAAAACTTTAACGTACTATATTAAAAAAACATTACCATTAAGACCTCATAAAGAAAATAAATTATTTATAACATGGAAGAAACCTCATCACGCAGCTAGTGCACAAACTTTAAGTAGATGGGTAAAAAATGTTTTACAGAAGAGTGGAGTAGATACTGAAAAATTTGCCACACATAGCACTAGACATGCCAGTACATCTGCAGCTCTCCGAGCAGGGGTTAATATAGAGGTCATACGCAATGCAGCTGGCTGGTCACAGCGGTCTGACACATTTATAAAATTTTATAATAGACCAGTTACGTCCTCTCCAGGTGAATTTGCTAGGTCTATTATAGAACAAAGTTTAACGAAAAGTTAAATAGAAATTAGTGATTATTTGTATATTGTATATATGTGTTAACAATTGTATATTCCTATATGTAGATTAGTAGATTATATATACATGTATGTAAAAAAAAAAAAAAAAATCTTATATTAGAATGAGTAGTTATTACAAATCGTTTAAATTAAATCTTTATAGATTAGGTTAACTTTACAGTTATAGTTATTTATTAATAATAGTACATTTTTCAGAATATTTTGTTTTCTATCAGATGATACGTAATATAAGTCGTTTAAGTTAATTAGATCGATTTTTTCTTTGAACATCTACATTACGTAATAATCATGTAGGACAACAGCGAAGAATAATTAATAGATTGATCGACTTACCTGTAAGAATGATCGATCGTAATTATTCGAGCTGTTGTTCGGAATGATTATTACAACCCTCCCTACCCTTTTTTACTCCCTACGATCTAATTAACAAGACGAATGCAATGAAGCGACACGTAAGATGGATAAGCAAGTAGGGTGAGTCATTTGTTTTTTTCTTTGTACTTTGTGCTGGCCGTATGAATCAATGCATACTACATTACGTAATAATCATTCCGGACAACAGCTCGAATAATTACGATCGATCATCCTTACAGGTAAGTCGATCAATCTATTAATTTTATATAGCATTTGCAAGTCTTTCTCATACAATCTTTGCTCTATTTATATAATTTATGCCTTAAATCATTTAATATACCAGGGGCTTGGAAAACGTCAATAGTCACACCAGTTTTTAAAACAGATAATCAAACACTACTAACAAATTATCGACCTATCTCAGTAATTAATAACTTTGCTAAGCTCTTTGAAAAATGCCCTAAGCATAAACTATTATATACTAAACAATTCGGTTTGCGAAGTAACAAATCAACAGAATGCAGTTTTTGAGTTAATAAGCGGTATATTTGATCACAATAAAAATAGACAAAAGACTTTGGTGCTGTTTTTGGATCTCACTAAAGCCTTTGACACGGTAGCACACAATAAACTTTTTAGATTAGAAGAAATAGGTATACGTGGTGGTCCTCTGCTTCTTATAAAGAATTACTTAACGGACAGAAAACAAACAGTAAAAATAAACAATAATTTTAGTGAGAGTGCCATAATTTCTACAGGCAACAGTCTTGGGACCCATACTCTTCCTCGTTTATATTAATAAGATCAGAAGTTTTTTGGAAAACTACAGGGTTGGTCATATGCAGACGATACGGCACTATTATTCTCAGCCGAGCTTTGGGATGAGACATACAGACAGGCAGAAATTGGTCTAGGGATTGTTTACGGGTGCCAGTAAATTAAGCCTAAATATTAGAAAAACTTACTTTATGACCTTTTCACCAACAAAAGTAGATCAACCTGTAACTGAATTTTTAAAAGTCCATTCACTACCATGCGATCAAAGAAATGTAAACTGCAACTGTCTTAAAATAAACAAGACATCTAAAATTAAATATCTAGGTGTTATTGTTGATAACCATTTAAAATGGAATGAACACACAAATTATTTAACTACAAAAATTAGAAAAATGTTTTATAAATTCTTTTAGCTTAGGCATATCCTAAGCAAAAATCTTATTTTAATACTGTATAACTCATTGGTTGAATCCCTGTTAAGATACTGCTTTATTATTTGGAGAATAACTCACACCTAAAAATTTTAGCAACCTGTCAAAATAGTGTTTTAAAAATAATTTTACGTAAGCGTCGAAGATATTTGACTTTTATTTTTCATATAGTGCGGGACACGAAAGAAAACCGGGCGGAGTCAATTGGTTTAGGAAGGTTGGCCAAGAAATCTCTTTAAACCGGTGGTGTCCCGTCGTTCTTTAAACAATATGCCACTCCTTTTTGACTATACGCACTTCAGATAATTAAAAAATGTAACTATGCTTAATGAACCTTTATCTATATTGGTCTGCTTTCTTTCGTGTACCGCACTTCTATATCTCTTTTGTGTTGCAAAAACGGCGAACTTTCGAATTTTAAAATGATTTAATTTTGATTTTTCTTGGTCGATTTACCTATAAATATATTTTTTCTTGAGTTCTGTCATTAACGGTTCCCGGGCTGCTGCCTACGTCCACTATTATTGAACCACCTGGTATAGTGATACACGATTTACAAGTCCAAATTTTACAAGGGCCGCCAGCATCAGATCCAGTGAACGAGATTTATCAAAATTTTAATTTATGCAATTCGACTTTGGGCTACTCGGGTATGCCAAAAGTGGCCGTCTGTCTCCGTTTGTCATATTACTTTATACAGGGGCCGTCATTGTGAAGTACTATACAGGGCGTTTCCTAATTGCGTGATGATGTTAAAGAGAGTGTTTTTATGTCCTAAAAGTTTTAACTTTTGAGATACAGTATGGTAAAGTTTAAAAAGAAAACATTTTTTTTCATCCCTATTCTGATGCTATTGTAGATAACTGCATGAAATTTGATACACGTCTTCTATGCATTAAGGAGCATACGGATTTACCCAGGTTAATTACATATGCACGTCACTGGTAGAAATTTCAAAAATTGATTGTTAATAAAAAATGCCCTTTTATGCATAAAAGACGTGTATCAAATTTCACAAAGTTATTTATCTATAATAGCATCAGAATTAAGATTTAAAAAAAATGTTTTTTTAAAACCCTGTATCTCCAAAGTTAAGACTTTTAGGTTTATATTGAACTTTTTTCTTAAAAAGGTCCAAGAATCACACCCCTTTAACATTAGCACGCAATTATGAAACGCCCTGTATGGTACTTCACAATGACGCCCCCTACTATAACTACATTGATGTGTTAATTTTGGAAAAATATGAGTTCTGTAGTTTTTCAAATATTAATTGCAATATTAGATACGACAGTATTGTACAGAAAATTAATTATTTTGAAGTAGTTTATTGACAGCTACTTTATGAACAATTTTACAAAATATATGAAAAAAAAACTAAGTCATTTTTGAGCTTGACGGCTGTGATTCTAATGGTTCGATTCCTTCTAAATCGGTGTCTTCCTCTGAAAATGATGAGGTTTTGTCGTCACTACTTGAAGATCCTAGTGTGATAACTAAATCATCAACAACCGTTTCATTTTTGCCATCTACTTCCCAGTATTTATCTTCAATAGAACGAACATGTTTAACATACTATTTTCAATTTTTAGAAAGTGAGAATGATAAGACGCATTATCCATTACCATGACTGATTTGGGAAGAATGTTGGGTAGAAGCTTCTCGAGCAACCACTTTTCAAAACTATCTCTATTCATCTGTCAATGGTAGTTTCCAGTTGTTAGTCCCAAGCGAAAAAATAAAGCAGCACCTGGAACAAATCCGGCTTCTGAACCAGCATGAACTATGATAAAGCGACTACTAGAGCGGATTCCCTGAACAACACCTGTAACAGTTTCACTTTGCCAGCATTTGTTCACTGTCATATCATTATCTACCCAGATTTCGTCTAGATACACAATATTGCGTCCTTCTTGCCCGTATTGCCTTACAATTGATAGATATTTCACCCGCCAGTGAAAAATATTTGGTCTCTCAATGAGCAATTTTCGTTTATTTTGGCACTTGCGCCAAATAAAACCATTTGATCGTTAAAGCCGATTTAAGGTTTTATACCCGTACGGAAAATCTATTTTGTTCTTTACAACACGAAGTAGGGGTTTGCAGGTCGGAACCTTCTTCAAGTTTATATAAAAATCCTCTATTGTTCCTCGAATAACTTGAAAATTACTAGATTGATCGACTTACCTGTAACGAAGATCGATCTTAATTATCCGAGCTGTTGTCCGAAATGATTATTACACCAGGTAATAGCATTATTCGTCCGGGTCAGCACAAAAAATTTAAAGATAAGAAAACAGTCGGTCACAATATGCCTCGTCTCAGTTCCTACGTTCATTGCATTATTTGCGGTTAATTAGGTCGCGGGGATTGGGGGGGTTGGGTTTGTAATAATCATTTCGGACAACAGCTCGGATAATTAAGATCGATCTTCGTTACAGGTAAGTCGATCAATCTAGTAATTATCCTTCGCTGTTGTCCTTCATGATTATTACACCAGGTAGACCTTCAAAGACGAAATTAAGCGACCTAATTGGCAGGTAATGAACAATAATATACAATAATAATACAGAGAAAACATACTAAATGTAACAACCAAATACAATTTCATCAATAATAATTTAAGTACAATTTATAAACTATGTAAATAGGTAAATAAGATGTACCTACGTAATAAGTCCAAACTAACAAATAACAAAAAAAAAACATATAGCATTATAATATGGAACAAAAATCAATAATTCGACACATAGGGTATTCGTTAATAAATGTGTTATTATAATAAAGAATACTAAAAGTCATGGAATCAATCCAATACTAGTACCTAGTTCTTAACCGGTTGATTGATAATTGACCTAGCGAATGACCCAGCAGGGGAGGTTATAGGCCTATTATAAAATTTTTCGAATGTGTTTGACTTTGGTGTCCAACCCGCTGCAGTTCGAATTGTCTCTATGTTTACTCCTGCTCGTAAGGCTGCCGATGTACTTGCATGCCTTGTGCTATGCGAGGAAAACCTTGTGGTATCAATGCCACTGTTGGCTAAAACAGTTTTTACCCATCTACTTAGGGTTTGAGAACTAGCTGCGCGATAAGGTTTTTTATGTGTTATAAACAATCTATTTTCCTGTTTCGGCCTTAATTTTACAGTTTCCTGAATATAAAAAAACAAATGTTTTTGCCACGCAAAGAGCAGGTTTGTCCGGAAAAAAAGGAAATACTAGTAGGGGCTGCAGTTTTTTATAACCCGATGTTTTAATTTTCTCAGGTATCCGAATTTCTATGATATCTTCAGACGATTTGATATTTTCCAGGCAAATTTTGGAAAGTGTTTGTATCCTATGGGCAGTGGCAAGAGATAGCAATGTTACTAATTTAAAACTGAGGTGTTCTAAGGATAGTTTTTCTAGGGGAAATAGGTTTTCGAGATATGCCAAGACGACACTTGGATCCCACGTAGCGGAGTATCTGGGTTGAGGGGGGTTTAAATTGTATGCGCCTTTAAAAAACCTCTTAATAATAGGTTGATCATCCTCAACCGGTGGAAAAATTAAAGAGAGTGCGGCCCTGTGAGTGTTTAGTGTAGAAAATGAGGTTCTGGAATTTTTAATCTCTAAGAAATATTCTAATATTTTATTATTGTTATATTCAAATGGATTATGACTATTTTTATAACAGAAATTCCACCATTTTTTAAAACAGTTATTGTACTGTTTGATGGTACTTTGCGATAATGAGGCTATTAACGTTGGGATCACGGCCGTAGAAGTTCCTCTTCTTATAAACGCCCCCCGTATAACCTCCCCGCTACCAGGGTAATGTTCTGAGTATGTTCTAGGGTCGATCTGAAAAGAGATAAAATAATGCCGTCAAAATACGGAAATTTTAGAGGTTCACAAGTTAATAGTTCTTTGAATCTAGGGTACCAAAATTGACTAGGCCAATCTGGCACCACTAAAATTCCTAATGCCTTGTCCTGTACAATTTTATTTAATACTTTCCCAATTATGGAGAATGGGGGGAAGGCGTAAAAATAGTAACATCCCCAGTTGACCGTAAAGGCGTCCACGCATACGGATTCTGGATCAGGCTTCCATGAAATAAAGATTTTACATTTTGCGTTCTGGTAGGAGGCAAACAAATCTATATTAGGGGAGTTCCAAATTTGTTTATGATGTCATGGAAAACAGAATCATTTAATTCATATTTTGTATTCGGTTTAGTTACGACGCGAGATTCTGAGTCTGCTATAAAATTTCCTTGGGAGCTTATGTATGTAGCCCGAATAAAAATATTCTTTGATTCACACCAACGCCATATTTCTCGAGAAATAGTGTTTAATTTTTCAAAACGGACGCTGCCCATTTTATTTAAAGTGGCGATGGCGGTGACGTTATCAATTCTTAATAAAATATTTTCATTGTGGAGATATTTCGCAAATGTTTTTAACCCATTAAAAGCGGCTAAAAGTTCTAAATAGTTTATATGTTCTTCTTTTTCTTTTGCGTTCCAGAATCCGTGTGTCTTGACACCGTTACTGTGCGCGCCCCAACCTGTATTAGATGCGTCTGTAAATATTTCTATTTTAAAAGGCTTTGCGCGAAGTGATGTTTTCGCTAATGGAATGTTTTTAATCCACCATAATAGATCGTTTTATAAATATTTCGGAAGAATCATTTTTGCGCCATAATTATTTTTATGTAAATGAAGAGCTGCGCATTTTTCACGCTCAAAATTTTTTAAATAAAGCCAACCGTATTTTACCGCTGGTTTTGTAGCGACTAATGTGCCTAATAATTTGGCAAACTCTCTAATATGGCATGATTCTGCATTCAAAAAGAGGTCTAAGGTTTTTAATACTCTATGTTTCTTATCGGTTGGTAGAGAAAGAGTCATGTCTGCACTGTTTATGGTAAAGCCCAAATATGTTATTTCACGGCTGGGTATTAAATTACATTTTGAATAATTTATATTGAAACCTAAAGCTAAAAGTAAATCCCCAACAATCTTGGTGTTTTTTAAACATTCAGAATACGTTTTCGCTATTATGAGAAAATCATCTAAATATGCGGAGCAGTGTATATTCCTTTCGCGGAAATATTTTAACAGTGGTCTTATTATTTTAGTAAAGATATACGGTGCTATATTTAGGCCAAACGGTAAACAAGTAAACTGATATGTTTGGTTCTCAAAATTAAACCGTAGATACTTTCGATGTTTATTTTTAATCGATAAGGAAAAATATGCATCCTTTAAGTCAATACTGCAAAAAAAGCATGAATCTGACACTAAAGATAACACCGTTCGATAGTCCTCTATTTTAAAATGAGGGGCTTCTATAAAAGTATTCAAGTTCTTGAGGTTGAAAATAAATCTGTTTTTCCCATTTGATTTTTGTGTAAGAAAAAATGAGGATAAAAATTGTTTTTTGCTGGGTATGCATTTTTCTATGGAACCGATATTAAGTAGTTCTTTTATAGCTTGTTCAATTTTATTTTTGTTACTATTATTGAAATGTACTACCTTGGGTGGAAAAATTTGTACAGGCTTGGCCTTAAAAGGTATTGAAATACCCTGCACCCAATTTAAAACTCGATTATTTTGAGTTATTTTCCTCCAATTATTTACCTTGTCTCTCGTGGATCCAGCACGTGTGGAATTTACCTCCTTGGCGTGTATGTTCTCTTCTGGGAATATTGAGGGCGTCTCGGATAATTCGCATAGTCTGTTGGAGTCGTTTTCTTTCTGAATGGATTCGTCGGGCGCTGGTAGTTTAAATAACTGGTATTCGGCCTGGCTTTATACGTTGTTTGCAAACCTGAAGGTCCCGGTTGTGATTGGTGCAAAGTAAAGGAGTTCTTGTTCCAAAGTTTTTTATTAAGCTTTAATTCATTTCCAATCTTTGCTACTGAATTCTTCGCTTGGATGGACTCTTGAAGTTTTTCACCGAATAGATATTCATCGACTGGGCATTCACTGACTACCCTTCTTTTTTCTTCACGAAGGTGCGGCTTTATCAAAAAACGCCTATGCATAGATACTTGATGTAAAGTATCACATAGTATTTGTCCGCTATCTGAGAGCACTGTGAACACTGTTTGCGTATCAGTTGGTTCCTTTCTAACGATGCTCGACATCAACCCCCCAAGCCCTGATAAGGCAGCTGATATTTGACTGTGTAACTGTATAAGAAATTGGTCCTGTTTTTTAGTCTCCCTGGTAAGACAGACGTCGATTTCGTCATTTAACCTGGGTGGCTTGATTAACTTACAGTTTTCGGGGGTGGGGTGTTTATTAAGTAGGTCCTGTACTAGGTCTTTTCCTATACCTTGTGTGGCAAAAGATTGCCAACGAACGGCCACTTCTTGGTGGGCGTCTGCAACAGTAATTTTAGTGTTGCTCGGATCTTTGCCTAAGAGGTCCAAAAAATTAACATCTACATTTTCTGGCTGATTATCTGACCTTACGACGGCCTCATCTTCTGGAAAGACAGAAAGAGAACTATTACTCTATAGAAGTTAAAGGATAGAGAGTAAATATATATTGTTTTATTGGATTCCGAAAAACGTAATTTAATTTGAAGAGTAAAGCCACACAGTAAGACACACGTCTATTACTGGAGCTTGTATTCAATGAAAACCAATAACACAGTGAGACATTCGTCAATCACTGTTTTAATTATCTAACACAGTAAGACACAAATCGATCACCGTGGTTTTGTAAAATGCGTCAGCATTCCCCTATCAACACGACAATATGTGAGTCAGCCAACAAAAAAAACGTTTATTTACCTTGTTCACCTTCCGAAGATCTGCAATCTCGAATAGTCGCCTCGATTTTGCGCAATTGTGTTAACAAATGATCATATTTACTTTGTTTCTTCCTAATATGCCTGGAGGTACTTGGTTGATTAACATCCTCCCCCTCTGATTCACTCGAAGAAATAACTCTAACTCTTTTAAGCACTTTGGGCATTTTTTCGAAATTCACTCGCGAATAAAACAAAAATTCGTACACACTTTACGCGTTAATATGCTGCTTCACCGGCACAAAATAATGCAATGAACGTAGGAACTGAGACGAGGCATATTGTGACCGACTGTTTTCTTATCTTTAAATTTTTTGTGCTGACCCGGACGAATAATGCTACTACCTGGTGTAATAATCATGAAGGACAACAGCGAAGGATAATCACCATCATCAATTTTATCTTTGTATGATAATCGGGGTCTTTTTTTACACTACTTTCCGAAACACCAGTGAGAAATGCAGCGCGTTCTGTTCGAATTTGAACTGGAATAGTCAAACTAGAATTTTCAGCTTCTCTAGTACAGGCCTCTATAACGCTCGCAATAACTTCACGTGCATCGCTTCGAATTGTTTTTCCTCTTTTGCTTGCCATCCTTACTTCGAAATAATAATTCGAATTCAACGCAACGCATTTATATAGAAATGAAAACAAATGCTCGAAATGTATAGGCGCCGCTGGAAATAACTTGAACCTTCTAACGGCAAGTGCATGGAGACTCTAGGCACATCCCAATTACAAGTGGACCAGTACGAAATTTACTAAATCCTTTCCGTACCGCTTAGCTGGCGCACTTTATAGGTGAAGCAGCAAACTATTACAACAAATAAAATAACATAAAATTTATTTGCGTACACAAATTTTACTTTTCCGCTTGCTTAAGACGATGAACCTTTATTTTAAGGGCCGCCCGGTTTTCTTTGGTGTCCCGCACTATAACTGAATAATATTCTCAGTATTCGTAATATTTACACCTTATCATGTCTTACAAATTATATTAATAAAATAAAATGCGTATTTTCAATGAACTCTCATATTTATCTAACACAAACCAATGTTAATGAAAATTTTATTGCGCCTATCTCTCATAATTATTTTTGCTCTAGGTTTATTACGTACCTTGCCCCCAGAATGTTTAATATGTTGCACAATCACAAAAAAAAATTAGAAAATAGCAAAAATTTTAAAAAACGCCTAAAGATTTTTATTCTACAAAATAAAGACTATTTCGTACCAGTGTTGGTAAATTAACTCGTTGCTCCTTTATCTGCCCTGAACGATGGGATCCCTCTGTCTACAGCGCCTGCCCTTCATTATGCCATTTGTCATTTACCATATAAAGTATCTCTTTTAGGGAGCTATCTGGGCACGCAAATTATTTTATAATATAGGCCTGATTACTCCCTTTAAGTTAGATATTCATTAATTATTTAGTTATTTATAGTTACAATATAACCATGCATTCTTGAGTAAGAAAAACTAAGAATAATGTAAAAGATATGAAATAAATTATGTTTATGTTTATGTCATGTTTGAGTTTAATAATTGTATACAAATCTTAGTAGTCTATAAAAAATAAATTATGTTCTATATTATTTTACTCCATAAAAAGGAAGTTCCAATAAGAATGTAATATTACCGAATATTTAAAAATTTTATTAGAACGCTATTTTGCTTTGCAGTATAGGATTCGCATTAAGAACTATTCTATATTTGTTTAACTCTTAATTTTTGTGCAAAATTTCATGTTAATTGGCTTGTGTGTTTCTTTCATACTGAATTATTCATTAGACTGCCATTTTGAATTGTGAAGTCCATTCTATAAGAAGTATGGTTTGGCGAGACTACAAGACTAATCTTGGTCTTGTCTTGGTCTCAGCTGTCTTGATCTTGGTATCAAGACCAAGACCTGTAAATCAATATCAAGACTTGACTTGAATCTCAAAATCAAGATCTAGACTGCGTGTCAAGACTTTTGTCTTGATCTTGGTCTTGAAACTAAAAAAATGAGGGATATTAAAAAAAGTTCATCTATTTTTACCTGAACAACCACAAGAACTTTCAAAGCAGCGGCAGTGGCCGAGTGGCATCGAGGTGAAAAACAAAGTCGGTCTTTTTGGTGATGCGTCGAAGAGAGATACGCAGGCGCGTTGTAGCTACCTCTCGTTAAAATTGTTTGATATTTTCTGCTCGTACTTTATTTTTTGTTTATTCAAGTAAAAGAAAGAACCTTTTTACTAGTAGCTTTCTCATGGCCGGTTTTATATATCCCTGAAAGCAAATCACGGGCCCTAGTGTCTTGAAGGTACAAACAGAATGTTTCAAATTCGACCCCCACCATCTCGGGAACTATAGGAGATACGAGGATAGTTATACTAGGGCAAAGTTGTGCATTTATGTGTTTAACAATATGCCGTTTAAAAGCTTTTAAAATCCCGTGTAGTTCCGGAGATATCCGAGAAAAACCGAAAATTGAAGATTTCGATTTTATTTTTTTCTGGCACTATTTGATTTGAAAAATCTTTTTATTGCCATTTTCCAGCTACACAACGGTGTTTTTAGATTTGTCATCCATTTCTCATGGGCGTTATATTGCCTTTTCATTGATGTATCGCACTTGCCTTTTCAAGTTGTTTCAAGTACTTTTCATAAGAGCTCCATGAGAGAAAGAGAGATGGAAATATCATTAAGTTATATCTTTATAATGAAAAATCTAAGTACATGTTTGAAATACACATGTGATACATCATTAAAAAAGTAAGTAAGGGACCATTTAAAAATGTAATAAAACAATATGACGCCCATAAGAAAAAACAAAGTTGATGATGGTGGCAACGATGGTCGGCAAACCTGAAAGAGCTATTGTGTAGCTTGAAAAACTAACGCCAAAAAAAAACGGAAATTTTCGATTTTTCTCGAATATCGCCGGAACTACTCGGGATTTTAAAAGTTTCTAAGAGGCCTATTGTTAGGACATAAAAGCACAACTTTGCCCTGATTTAGCTATCCTCTATCTTCTATAGTTTCCGATATCCCAATGGTAGGGGTCGAATTTGAAACACTCCGAAAATAATATTTTAAACTAATACTTATAAGAAAAAATAAAAAGTGAAAAAAAACGCAAATCTTATATTCTTTAAAAAATGAATACAATGTTTTCGTAGCTCTCAGGCCTAGAACTGAAATTAGAAATCGCCATTGTCAGTAAAAGTATCCGGGACAAGAATTATTCATCAAAAGTTTAATATCATAATGGTAAATTCGTGCCATTTAACTTAAAATACATAGTGTTACAAATATTTGACATTATTATTATAATGCTTTCCCATTTGCTTTTGGGGACGGTAGGTACCCGTATTAAAAATCATATAAGAAATATTTATAAATAATAAATATAGTTTCGTATATTTATCCTAGAAATATACTTGCGAGAACCACTGTTGCTTGGGTAGTCGAGCTGGTCAGGTAACTAAGTATATTCTTTAAGCATTAATAATGAAACTACTGACCCACAAGACCAAGAACGTATTTATTTTTCAAGACCAAGACCAAGATTAGGCAGGTCTTGTCTTGGTCTTGCGAAGTCCTAATAAGAAGTTTTTAATGATGATTTTTTTTTACATTTTGAGAGGCCGCTATTCCATTCCGCCATATTGGATTTTTACCAATTTTACTCTCTTATGACCCTTGATTTCTGACCAAAATTTTAAATCTATGGAATAAGTAGGTTTTGAGCTATGCCGCGTACTGGTAGATCGACAGACAGGCCGGCAGACTGACGGAAATAAAAGTACGTGTTGTTCAGGGTCCAGGGACCCAAACAGGCAACGTGATTTTTTCACGATTGCAATACTCCCGTCTTACGAAGGAAGTAAAAAAATCCTATTTTCACATTCATATAATATTCTTGAGTATGTTCAAAGAATATTTATTATTCTAGAGTGATATAAGGTATAGTAATATCTATAGAATATATATTACCATCTAGGTGTCGACTTCCAGACGAATTTTGAATAAAATAATAGTAGAATAGAAATGTAACAAAAACTTTTCGGTAATTACGCATCCTCTTATAGACCATGCACCAATCATGGCAGCAGGGTAACATTCTTTATATCTTGTGTGTCATAGAGTAAAAAAAATAAAAGTTGCTTTTTTTATTAAAAGCGAAAATGAAGAAAAAAAATTGATGTCTGGAGATGTCAATTTTGAAAGAGATCCAAAATTTATTTATGTAAAATAAATCCGAAACATTGGATTTAAAACCCATACTAATATATGTTCTTGAACCCGTCTTTAATTATTACACTATTATAATCCTCAATAATATATAGGTTAATAATTACGAAATTGTAGTGGCGGATTCATGGTTTAAAACTATTTTTTGGGTTTTTCGCCTTAGAAAATTGGAAAAAAATAAAAAAATAAAATATAATTACCCTATAAATTGAATAGATAGTCTTAAGTTCTGGGTCCACTATAAAGGTACCCGAGGAACGACACCAAAAAATGTTTATTTTCTGGACGTTTCGAGGGAAAGTCTACCCCCGTCTTCAGCAAACCTACAAATAAAATTCTAAAAGCAGAATATATCTTATGTTTCGTATCAGAAATATAACCAGAAGGGCTAAACTCTGACAAAATGTCAATGAATATATAGGTTATCTTATTAAAAATAAAAAAGTTTATACCAGCTCTGGAAAAACATATACTTTATATAAAAAATAGGAAATTTCTTTCAACTGAAACTTCCTTGGTTATAAATCTTAATATTGAAAAATGCCGAATTTAGTATCGCACATAGTCACTTAATAACACAATATATACCTATATTGCCATTTTGTTCCACCATATTAGATTCGTACCTTTATTTTACCAGTACCTTCCTATGTCACACTTGGTTTTTAGGCATATTTTAAGATAAATCGAATAAGTAATTTTTATACATTTTTTTAAGACCGCTGTTTTGATCTGTCAATTTTTGGGCCCAATTTGAAGTTAATGAGTAAAAAGATTTATTTACGTTGATTTTTTAAGCATTTTTTTCTGCCGTTTTTTTTGTTTCGCCAACTTGTATTCGTACCATAATGTTAATGGTTTATCTGTATATCACACTTAATGTTTGCACACAGTTTGAAATTAGCAGTTTTTCAGGCTGATTTTCTAACTATTTTATTAACCCACCATCTTGGATTCGTACCATAATGTTACCAGTTTATTTATATATAACACTTGATTTTTGTGCAAAATTTGAGATGAAGTCGTTAATTAGTTATTTAGTAATATTTTTTAACGTCTCCCGAGATTGCCATTTTATTCCGCCATGTTAAATTTTTACCAAAATCTTAATAGATCATCTCCATATAATTTTTAATTATTAACCAAAATTTGGGGTTAATCGGTTTAGTGTTTTTTAGTTATGCCGCGAACTGACGGATAGACAATTGTGAAACATGTTTCTTTGGCATCTAGGATCCAGGGACTCTTGGAAGATGATTTTTTCACGATTACAAACACTTGATTTGGCTACCATTTTATTTCGCCGTCTTGTTCAGCCATCTTGAATTTGTAGTTTGTACCACAATCTTTTTTAAATAATTAATTGATTAAGCCGCCATTTTCTTTGGCCGTCCTGGACTCGTACTAAAATGTTACTAGTTGATTTTTATGTAACACCTCATCTTTACGTAAATTTCAGATAAATTGTATAATTTAGTAATAATAACATTTCACTATGCCGCCATTTTGTTCCACCATATTGGATTTTTACCAAAATATTACCACCTCATGCCCATCTGGTCCGTAATTTTTAATAAAAAAAGTCAATCGGAAAAGTAGTTTTTTGGCTATGCCGCGAACAGACCGACAGACGGAATTGAGTTTTTTTTTAGGGACCCTAAACGCGAAGATGTGTAAAAACCTGGAAGGGTGATTTTTCACGGTTACAATACTTCCCTCTTACGATAGAAAAAAAGCCTTCAGCTTTTAAGATAAACAGTTTTAGATTTTCACATGAGATAGGGCATCTGATCATGGGCTCCCTGTACATTTAAGATTTATGGCTAGATACTAGAGTTCCTTCTCTTACCAGAATTATTTCAGCTCTCTAAATTTGCGACCTGTTTGATAAACAATTCTAATCAATTATAAATATAAAACTTCAACTATAATTTTAATATACTATTTTCACGTATTTTAATCAGTCCTAATTACGCAGTAACCATACTTTTGTTTAAACTAAAACACCTGTGTTTAATATATTAATGAACATATTATTATATTTACTCACATTTGTATTATAAATTCGCAAAATCAACGCTATTGAAAACCGTAATGGTTAATAAATACATAACTAAATATCTTATTTTTTATATAATTATGTTTTTGTTTTGTATTATGCATTCGAAAATGAAATAATGGATTAAAAACTATTTATAATTATCGTAGAGAAAAAAGTGTAATGCGGATTGTCAGGTAGTTTTTAACACAATAGTTTTGATGTCGGTTTTTGTTTTATTGAAGTTTGTGAAAACCGCCGAAAAGAAAAATATTTGCTAGTTATTAGAAAATCCTCCCTCATTTAAAAAATAAGTTAATGTGGGGTTTAAGTGCCCTAAGCCGGTAATTAAGGACAGCTTCTGGAACAGATCTAATTTACACCTTAAATAATAATAAGAACTAATTATTTATTCATTATACCTATTTTTTTGTTAAAGAGATATTATGAACACTAGGATTACCTTTTTACTTCCCTCGTAAAAAGGTTTCAGTGTCCCTAGATACCGAAAAACATGTTTTCTTAATTCCGTCGGTCTGTCTGTCTGTCTGTCGGTAAATCTGTTCGCGGCATAGCTAAAAAACTAATTGCCCGATTGGTTTCAAATTATAGTCAAAAATTCAGGATGCTGGAATAAAATGGCGGCTTAATAAAATTATTAAAAATTCAGCTCGAAAGACTGCTTAATTGATTTTAAATTGTATGTCAAAACTTGTGTTATAGAAATGAGCTAGTAAAATGGGGATATTCATTCATGATGGCGGAACAAAATTTCGGCCAAATAAAATCTTTGTAATGTAAAAAAAATCACCTAGATGCCAAGGAATATGTTTTATCAATTGATTCCAAATTTTAGTCAAAAATAAAGGGTCATATGGGGATGAGCTGTTAATATTTTGAAAAAATCCAATATGGCGAAACTAAATGGTCGCCATGCGAAATGTTAAAAAAAGTATTACTAAAAAACTATGTAGGAAACAACTTGTGAAATTTTGGTACGAATCCAAGATGGTGGAACAAAATGGCGGCTTAATCAAACTATTAAAAGTTCAACCTGAAAAACTGCTTAGTAGATTGATTTCAAATTGGTTGTCATAAATAATTGTTGTATAGAAATGATCTAGTAAAATTGCGGTATTGATTCAAGATGGCGCAACAAAATGGCGGCCAAATAAATTGTTTTTAATCGTAAAAAAATTTACCTTCTCAGATTTTACAAAGCCTTACGTTTTAGCGTTCCTAGATGCCAAAAAAAACATATTTTATCAATCCGTCGCTCTGTCTGTTTGTGTATCAGTTGGTGGCATAGCTTAAAAACTACTTACCAGTAAAGTTTAGTAAACATTAAGGGTCATATGGGGATGACCTGATAACATTCTAGTTAAAATCAAGTATGCCCGAACAGGATGCAAGCATAGTGAAACGTTAAAGAATTATTGCTTAAAGACTAATTATCCAATTTACTTCAAATTTTGCATAGAAATCAAGTATTATATATGAATGAACTGGTAATATTTTAGTTTGAATCTAAGAGATCAAAAACAAAATCATGGCCTAATAAAAAATTTAAAAAGTCAGCCTAAAAAAATACTAAAATATTTCAAAATGTGATATATTGAAAAGAATTGTGCGAATTCAAGTTGATGAAAATGACTGCCAAATGAAATAAAAAAAAATTAACAAACAAAAAATCTTATTCAGTTGAGTTTGAATTTTGCAGAAATCTCAAATGTGATATAAGGATAAACTAATTACACCCAACAATCAAGTGTGGCATATGTAGAAACTGCTAAAATATTGGTAGGAAAATCCAATATGGTGGAACAAAATGGCGCCTAATAAAAATATTTGAGAAGATAGTATATATATGAGCAGCAACCACGAAAAAGTGGACAAATCCACTTTTACTAATTTTGCATTAAATGATATTCTTTGCTATGATCCTAAATTTAAATAAAATTTTAAATTTTATCTTTTAAAAAAATAGACAAAAATATAAGATACTACTCTTAGAATTTGAAGATTTTTGGTAAAATGTTACAAGAGTTTTTGCGATATTTCATATGTTTTCATGTTAGCTTTTGCTTGAATGATATGGATTTGTACTGTTTTGCTTGACGCATTTTTTGGATTTGTTCTGTTTTGACCGGCAAATATTAAAAAAACTATTTTAAGCAGAAACATTTTTTTATTTAACGAACTAAACAGAAGTTAACTTAAAACACTCTTTCATGAAAAACAGTACGTTAAAGTTACTATATAAATTGTAACACAACACGTTCTTGAATTGGGATCGGTATATTGGATAACTCGTGAAACGACATATTGCTCGATTTTTTATTAAAATTTAACTTTTCATCCCCCTTGTTTCCACTCTCACCCCTTATTTTCCACTAAAATATCAAATAGATTACATAACGAAGATGTGTATACCTGAAAACATACAAAACGACGTATTATTACGATTATGTTTAGGAAAATATGCCATTTTCACCAATTAACCTCCAGTTTACCCCTTCCCCTAAACCGATTTTGCCCAAAAACAATCTGAAACAAGAAACGAACAACTTGGCGACAATGCCGAACTCACTCATTGAATCAGGTATAAAATGATAAACATACCCTTTTTCTTTAAACATTACCTTCCAATTCGTTTATCGTTTAAGCTCCCTTTGAGTAGGCTTTCGTGGCCTCTTTCGAGACCCACTATTATCATCAACTACTGCGATAGTTTCATCCATCATAAACAATAAACAAAGAATACAGTAACTAAAGAAATTTCGATATAAAAATAATGCCAACTGTAAACACACTCCAAATAATACCAGCGGAAGTAAAGCAACGATGTTGGTAACGGTCATTGGTGGCTAGAAGTATTAGAGTTTTCTTGGCTAAAATCGTATTAAGAACTCTGCAATAAGGGTTAGTTGTCATATCCCATACGGGATTGCGGGCCATACACAAAATAGTAATTTTTATTTCTAGTTCTGAAGTATTACAGAATTTGTTTACTTTTGCATGATTTATGGCATTGTGTTCATATCTACTGGATGGATTTGTTGCATTTTGTCAAACTTACACTGGAATTTATAAGGATTATTAATTCATGGATTTGTTACTCTTTGGTTGAAATGATGGATTTCAGCATATACTTTTACAAGAATTTGTTTATTTTCGGCTGAATTTTTGGATGGGATCTTAGAGAGACGACCGATTTCTACCAGATGAAATGCCTAACTCATTTTTCGGCAAAAGTGGATTTGTTCACTTTTGCGTGGTTGCTCCTCATATGTGTTACCAAATGTCTATGTGCTGAACTAAATTAAGTCCCACTATACTATTCCTAATAAAAGGAAAGATTCATAATGAGGAAAGGTCCAGGTAAAAAAATAGCAGGAGAAAATTTTGAAGCCATTTTGTGAAAACGTGGGTAGTCATGAATATTAGAGAAAAATGCTTATTTTTACTAATACTCCTGCATAATAAATAATTTTGAGTATGAGTTTACTAGTTGGTACCTAAACCACAATTAGTTATGGCACACAATATGAAATCAGACTATTAAGTAGTTTTTCAGGCTGAATTTTAAAATATTTTATTAGTCTGCCATCTTGGATTTATACCAAAACTTTACTAAAGTGCGGGACACGAAAGAAAACCGAGCGGAGTCAATCGTTTTAGGAAGGTCGGCCAAGAAATCTCTTTAAACCAGTGGTGTCCCGTCGGTCTTTAAATAATATGCCACTCCTTTTTGACTATAAGCACTTCAGATAATTTAAAAATGTAACTATGCTTAATCAACCTTTATCTATATTTGTCTGTTTTCTTTCGTGTACCGCAATTTTATATCTCTTTTGTGTTGCAAAAACGGCAAACTTTCGAATTTTAAAATGATTTAGTTATGATTTTTCTTGATCGATTTACCTATAAATATATTTTTTCTTGACTTCTGTCATTAACGGTTCCCGGGCTACTGCCTGCGTCCACTATTATTGGACCACCCAGTATAGTGATACATGATTTACAAGTCCAGATTTTACAAGGGCAGCTAGCATCAGATCAAGTGAACGAGATTTATCAAAATTTTAATTTGTGCAATTCGACTTTGGGCTACTCGGGTATGCTAAAAGTGGCCGTCTGTCTCCGTTTGTCATATTACTCTATACAGGGGCCGTCATTGTGAACTACTATACAGGGCGTTTCCTAATTGCGTGCTGATGTTAAAGGGGCGTTTTTATGTCCAAAAAGTCTTAACTTTTGAGATACAGGATGGTAAAGTTTAAAAAGAAAACTTTTTTTTTCATCCCGATTCTGATGCTATTGTAGACAACTGCATGAAATTTGATACACATACCCAGATTCAATGTCAAAAATTGATTGTTAATAAAAAATGCCCTTTTATGCATAAAAGACGTGTATCAAATTTCACACAGTTATTTATCTATAATAGCATCAGAATTAGGATTTAAAAAAATGTTTTTTTAAAACCCTGTATTTCCAAAGTTAAGACACTTAGGTTCATATTAAACTATCTTGTTAAAAGGGTCCAAGAATCACCCCCCTTTAACATTAGCAAGCAATTACGAAACGCCCTGTATAGTACTTCACAATGACGCCCACTGTACAAAGTAATATGATAGACGGAGACAAACGGTCACTTTTGGCATACCCGAATAGCCCAAAGTCGAACTGCATAAGTTAAAATTTTGATAAATCTTGTTCACTGGAATCAGTGCTGGCTTCCCTACTATAACTACATTGATGTGTTAATTTTGGAAAAATATGAGTTCTGTAGTTTTTCAAATATTAATTGCAATACTAGATATTTTTTGACACCCGGTATTGAACAGAAAATTAATTATTTTGAAGCAGTTTATTGACAACTACTTTATAAACAATTTTACAAAATATATGAAAAAAAACTAAGCCATTTTTGAGGTTGACGGCTGTGATTCTAATGGTTCGATTCGTCCTAAATCGTTATCTTCCTCTGAAAATGATGAGGTTTCGTCGTCACTACTTGTAGATCCCAGTGTGATAATTAAATAATCAATAACCGTTTCAATTTTGCCATCTACTTCCCAGTATTTATCTTCAATAGAACGAACATGTTTAAAATACGATTTCCAATTTTCAGCCGATATTGAGTCAATCGCTTCTAATGTTATTTTATTTAAATCTTTAATCGAGGTCGCACATGCATGGAGGCAGTCTTGAAGGTGTATGACCGAGGTTACGTAAAAGACCGTCAATTTTATACTTTTTTTCTCTAGGCTTGCTGGCTGATATTACTACATATAATTGATATTTTCTCCATGTTGGATCACATACAAGATTGTTCGATTTAAGCCACGATATCATATGAGGTTTTGTAGAGTATTTAGTTGGCACTTTATGTTCAACGTGAGAATGATAAGACGCATTATCCATTACCACGACTGATTTGGGAGGAATGTTAGGTAGAAGCTTCTCGAGCAACCACTTTTCAAAATTATCTCTATTCATCTGTCCATGATAGTCTCCAATTGTTAGTCGCGAGCGAAAAACTAAAGCAGCACCTGGAACAAATCCGGCTTCTGAACCAGCATGAACTATAATAAAGCGACTACTAGAGCGGATTCCCTGAACAACCCCTGTAACACTTTCACTTTGCCAGCATTGGTTCACTGTCATATCATTATCTACCCAGGTTTCATCTAGATCCACAATATTGCGTCCTTTTTGCCTGTATTGCCTTACAGTTGATAGATATTTCACCCGCCAAAATATTTGGTCTCTTAATGAGCAATTTTCGTTTATTTTGGCACTTGCGCCAAACAAAACCATTTGATCGTAAAAGCCGATTTAAGGTTTTATACCCGTACGGAAAATCTATTTTGTTCTTTACAGCACGAAGTAGGGGTTTGCAGGTCGGAACCTTCTTCAAGTTTATATAAAAATCCTCTATTGATCGTCGAATTACTTCAAAAAATCACCATCATCAGTTTTATCTTTGTATGATAATCGGGATTTTTTTATTTTCTATTTTAAAGGTGAAGCAGAACATGAGCGACCATTATATTCTTTTTGAATTTTTCTTATACTACTTTCCGAAACACCAGTGTAAAATGCAGCGCGTTCTGTTCGATTTTGAATTGGAATAGTCAAACTATTATTTTCAGCTTCTCTAGTACTGGCCTCTATAACGCTCGCAATAACCTCACGTGCACTGCTTCGAATTGTTTTTCCTGTTTTGCTCGCCATCGTTACTTCGAAATAATAATTCAAATTCAATGCAACGCATTTATATAGAAATGAAAACAAATACTCGAAATGTATAGGCGCCACTGGAAATAGCTAGAACATTCTAGCGGCAAGTGCATGGAGACTCTAGGCACATCCCAATTACAAGTGGACCAGTGCGAAATTTACTAAATCCTCGATTAATTTTCCGTAACGCTTAGCTGGCGCACTTTATAGCTGAAGCGGCAAAATATTACAACAAATAAAATAACATAAAATTTATTTGCGTACACTAATTTTACTTTTACTTTTCCGCTTGCTTAAGACAATGAACCTTTATTTTAAGGACCGCCCGGTTTTCTTTCGTGTCCCGCACTTTAGTTGACTTCAACATAATACTTGATGTTTGTGCAAACATTGAGTTAAATTTTTTTTAACATTTCACTAGGCCGACATTTTTTTTAGCCATATTGTATTTTTACTAAATATTACCAGAGCATCCTCATATGACCCTTAATTTTTGATCAAAATTTGAAATCAATCAAGTACTTTTTAAGTTATGCTGCAAACTGATAGACAGACAGACAGACCGACGGAAATGAGAAAACATATTTTTTGGCATCTAGAGACGCTAAAATGTGAAGATATGAAAAACCTGAGATGATTTTTTTCACGATTACAAACATTTTAATTGGCCGCCATTTTATTTGGCTATCTCAAATTATTAGTATCACAATTTCACTAGTTGATCCCTATAACACAATTAGTTATGGCACATAATTTGAAATCAGTCCATTAAGCAGTTTTTTTGGTTGAATTTTTAAATATTATATTAAGTCGCCATTTTGGATTCGTATCAAAATGTTACCAGTTAATTCCAACATAATTCTGTAAGTTTGTGCAAAATTTTAGAAAAATTGGATAAGGAATTTTTTTAATAGTTTTTTTAACATTTCACTAGTTCACCATTTTGTTTCGCCATATTGGATGTTTACCAAAATGTTACCAAGTCCCCATATGACCCTTAATTTTTGACCAAAATTTGAAGTCAATCCGGTAAGTAATTTTTTAGCTATGCCGCCAAAAGACAGACAGACAGACCGATGGAATTCAGAAAACGTTTTTTCGGCATCTCGAAATCCTGAAATGTGAGGATCTGAAAAAATCTCGGATGGTGATTTCTTTACGATTACAATACCTTCCTTTTACAAGGGAAGTAAAAACATCAGCTCCTACCTTTAATTATCTATTCTCGATGACACGTGAGAGTATTTAATCATATGATTCGTGCGCGCCAACGCTGTGGGTACATAGCGAATACAATAAGCTGCAACGACACCACGGCAAATGACATCCCATGTGACCCCATTGTAAGATTGTGTCGCACATTTCCAGCGACAAGCATATTTTAGTTCGTGTTCTATGCTGCTTGGTTTAAGCCGTGTTGCAAAATTTCGAACTGTGGTCGATAATTATTGGTTTTGTGATAGTTTTCCGATCGAGTTAAGTGTGATAAGCTAGTTATGTGTGTGACAATACGAACACCGTAAACTATCTTGTGCCTTTGCCAGATATAAGAATAGAGCAAGGTTGAAAGCAGGTTTTTTTCCGAGTCGGTTTTTAAAAAAGACTTCCTGCATGAATCATCTCGCGGCCATAATCCTTTGCTGTGCTCGATAAGGTAAATATCTTATCTCCATTATGCTCTGCATACAGAGAAAATATTGTTATACTTATATAAAAATGAAGTCTAGAAAAAATTATAGCTCAAACTTATGATTGTGCAAGTGTTATGAGCGGTTCTAACAGACGCGTTAGAGCACAAATTAAACGAAAATATCACAATGCTTATTTTATACATTGTTATGACCTTCAATTAAATCTTATTCAGAAAGCGGCAAAATTTTACGTACGCCGGATTTTAAAAACATGTCGGGCATAATACCACCTTTTTTAAAATTCATCTCATCCTTTTGATGTTTTGCAGGAAATCATAAATAAAGATTTGCAAATGCAGGTCTTGTTGAGAGGAAGTATTCCGGATTTTGCGAATTTTTCATATTTTAAATGAAAACCTCTGTCTTATACTACAGATTAAAAACATTAAATTTGCATATGAAGCACTTTTGAATCAGAAAGAAAAACTGGTCAGATTCTCTACAGTCATAAAAACATTACAATGCAAAAACTCGATAATATAGCATTTGAAACAAAAGCATCTTTACAGTGTTGCCAAATATCCTTACATTTCTTGACTTCTGATATATATATATATATATATATATATATATATATATATATATATATATATATATATATATATATATATATATATATATATATATATATATATATATATATATATATATATATATATATATATATATATATATATATATATATATATATATATATATATATATATATATATATATATATATATTAAAGAGAAGGGTAGTCTTGACCGACTAGTTGAACAACAAGGAACCTAATTATTGGGGTATCGGTCCTAATTTAGGGCTAGATTTAAATTGCTTTTAAGCTACGCCAAGCTTTCGGTAATGATTATTACCTTCTTCAGGGCTGCAATATGAGAAGAAATTGGTTTTTTATCTCTGTATGCACATTAATTAGAAATTGAGGATTTTTAGAAAAAAAAAGTAGAAAATTGTACTCACTGCTTTGCAATTAGTATAGATAACTTCTTGCGAAAAACTAACACACTTTGACCTTAACATTAAAATTAGATTTTACATACTGGCAGGAATTCCTGTTCTCCATATATTTTTATATTGAAATACGAAGCAACTAAATTTCTTATGTAGGTTTTTTTTGACATGTAAAGAATGTTATAGTACGTTCTGTCAGGATGATTGAAACACAGATCTAGGATTTAGCTATGTAATCACATCGATATACATCCAGATACAAAGAAAAATCAGTAGCTGAGAAATATCTTAATCAAACCAGAACAAGTATGAATTAAACGTCGAATTTATGCCTACGACAAACTACTCGAATTGAAGAGACTGACTATAGAAAGTTATATGGATATAATACGTACAAATACTTATAAAAGGAAAATTCTGTGTTATTTAAACTATTATTGTTGTTCGTATAATTGTTCAGATTAAGTAAATTTGAATAAATAGAACTAAGGTCTTCGATATCAGCTCTCTTATTTAACGAATTAGGATTCAGAAATATTTCCACCATTTCCAGAAACAGTCTCTTGTTATAATTAGTTTCCTTACATAATATTTGGGTATCATTAAAGTTGCATAAGTGCCCTGATTGATTTGTGTGTTCTGAAAGTGCACAAGTATTTTTCATTAATCTACAGTCGCTTTTATGCGAAGTTATTCTGTCTTTTAGGACCCTAGAGGTTTGGCCTATGTAAATACCCTCACACTCTGAACAAGGAATACTGTATACAATGTTTGATGTTTTTTGTATTTCATCCCTATCTTTTAATTTTGTAAAAGTGTTGCCTACTATTTTATTATGTTTAAAGGCGATTTTAATTGATGGATCATACTTGAACAACTTAGTTATTTTTGTTGAAATTTCTTTTATGTAAGGTAACGAAAAATAGTACCTCGGTCTATTTTGAGAATCGAAGGCACTGATTTTGGGACTTATTCCATCATTTCTCTCTCCAGGGTTGATTATTGGAGCTGTGTTATATAATAGTTTTTTTAATAACTTTTGTGGATATAAATTCTTAAGGAGAATATCATACAATCTTTTTAAGTTGTTTCTAAGTAGACTAGGGTGAGAAATCCTTTCAATACGTGTTTTTAGAGCCAATACTAGATTGATCTTTATTTTTTTGGGGTGGTTGGAATGGAAAATAAGATATCTACCAAAACTGGTAGGTTTTATGTACCAGTCTAGTAAAATCTGGTTGTTGTCATTCCTAATTAGTTTGGTGTCCAAAAACGGAACACTATTGTCAGTTTCCCTTTCTACTGTAAACTGAATGTATTGGTTATAGCTATTAAACACTTGTAAGACCTCTTCTACCCCTTCTCCAGGTACAGAAGTGATTAAATCATCCACGTATTTTTTTAAAAACGGTAGTTGAAAAGACAGTTTAGGAATGCATTCATCCAACAAATCATCCATTACGTATTGAGAAATGATGGGAGAAAGAGTGGCCCCCATGGGGGTGCCTAAAATTTGTTTATAATACTTTTGATTAAACATGCAATATGTACTGTCAAAAATAAATTTTAATTTTTTAAGAGCCATGATGAGCTTATTGTAACTAGGGCAGATAAAGGAAATGTCACTGTTATTATGTCTAAACTAACATATATAGCAGCTCACCAGGGATCCCACATCAACTAATCAACAAAAAGCTAACAGACTAGTAAAAAAACTTAAAGATTAAGGGCAATTGAGTGATGAAATTTCTAAAAGTCTCACAATTTGCGATCAGACTTCCCCAAAATTTTATGGGCTTCCCAAAATTCACAAACAGAATTATCTTTGAGACCAATAATTTCTTCATTTAATGCTCCAAATAGCAAATTAGCACAATTTCTCACAGATATTTTAACTACTGCATACAATAAAAACAACGAATACTATATCACAGATTCATTTCAATTTTCAGAATTAATAAACGAAAAACAAATTCCACATAATTATGTCCTAATAAGCCTAGATGTCATTTCTCTTTAGTAATTTTCCCTATACATTAGCAAAAAATAGCATAACAAAAAATTGGGAGTCTATAAGCCAATACACAGATCCCAACTTGAACAACTTTTTAGAAATATTAAAATTTATTTTTGACAGTACATATTGCATGTTTAATCAAAAGTATTATAAACAAATTTTAGGCACCCCCATGGGGGCCACTCTTTCTCCCATCATTTCTCAATACGTAATGGATGATTTGTTGGATGAATGCATTCCTAAACTGTCTTTTCAACTACCGTTTTTAAAAAAATACGTGGATGATTTAATCACTTCTGTACCTGGAGAAGGGGTAGAAGAGGACTTACAAGTGTTTAATAGCTATAACCAATACATTCAGTTTACAGTAGAAAGGGAAACTGACAATAGTGTTCCGTTTTTGGACACCAAACTAATTAGGAATGACAACAACCAGATTTTACTAGACTGGTACATAAAACCTACCAGTTCTGGTAGATATCTTAATTTCCATTCCAACCACCCCAAAAAAATAAAGATCAATCTAGTATTGGCTCTAAAAACACGTAATGAAAGGATTTCTCACCCTAGTCTACTTAGAAACAACTTAAAAAGATTGTATGATATTCTCCTCAAGAATTCATATCCACAAAAGTTATTAAAAAAACTATTATATAACACAGCTCCAATAATCAACCCTGGAGAGAGAAATGATGGAATAAGTCCCAACATCAGTGCCTTCGATTCTCAAAATAGACCGAGGTACTATTTTTCGTTACCTTACATAAAAGAAATTTCAACAAAAATAACTAAGTTGTTCAAGTATGATCCATCAATTAAAATCGCCTTTAAACATAATAAAATAGTAGGCAACACTTTTACAAAATTAAAAGATAGGGATGAAATACAAAAAACACCAAACATTGTATACAATATTCCTTGTTCAGAGTGTGAGGGTATTTACATAGGCCAAACCTCTAGGGTCCTAAAAGACAGAATAACTTCGCATAAAAGCGACTGTAGATTAATGAAAAATACTTGTGCACTTTCAGAACACACAAATCAATCAGGGCACTTATTCAACTTTAATGATACCCAAATATTATGTAAGGAAACTAATTATAACAAGAGACTGTTTCTGGAAATGGTGGAAATATTTCTGAATCCTAATTCGTTAAATAAGAGAGCTGATATCGAAGACCTTAGTTCTATTTATTCAAATTTACTTAATCTGAACAATTATACGAACAACAATAATAGTTTAAATAACACAGAATTTTCCTTTTAAAAAATATAAGTATTTGTACGTATTATATCCATATACCTTTCTATAGTCAGTCTCTTCAATTCGAGTAGTTTGTCGTAGGCATAAATTCGACGTTTAATTCATACTTGTTCTGGTTTGATTAAGATATTTCTCAGCTACTGATTTTTCTTTGTATCTGGATGTATATCGATGTGATTACATAGCTAAATCCTAGATCTGTGTTTCAATCATCCTGACAGAACGTACTATAACATTCTTTACATGTCAAAAAAAACCTACATAAGAAGTTTACTTGCTTCGTATTTCAATATAAAAATATATGGAGAACAGGAATTCCTGCCAGTATGTAAAATCTAATTTTAATGTTAAGGTCAAAGTGTGTTTGTTTTTCGCAAGAAGTTATCTATACTAATTGCAAAGCAGTGAGTACAATTTTCTACTTTTTTTTCCTAAAAATCCTCAATTTCTAATTAATGTGCATACAGAGATAAAAAACAAATTTCTTCTCATATTGCAGCCCTGAAGAAGTAATAATCATTACCGAAAGCTTGGCGTAGCTTAAAAGCAATTTAAATCTAGCCCTAAATTAGGACCGATACCCCAATAATTAGGTTACTTGTTATATATATATATATATATATATATATATATTTATATTTATATATATTTATATATATATATGTGTATATATATATATATATATATATATATATATATATATATATATATATATATATATATATATATATATATATATATATATATATATGTTTATTAGCATCATCAGGAGCAACTACACAAATTATAAAGAATAGGTCCAATTAGAATTATAATTTAACATTAAAAAGACAATCAAAAAAATAAAATTTCTCTAGATATACACCGTCAATACATATTTAAAACTACTTACAAGATGATAGAGTCTATAATTTTAAAATTTTAACATTTTTACGTTAAAGCGGTTCAAATATTGTGGCGTTTTTAATGATAACATCCATGTCCCAGGAATTGCAAAAAAAGAGAACAAAAACATATTAGCTACACAAGCCTTATCTAGATGTTAATACATTGTACGAGGTGAACTACTCTACGGTATGCATTTAAAAGGTATTGTTACATAAAATTGAAAAGATTGCTATATATTTTATTTTAAATATGTATTGACTGTGTATATGTAGACAAATTCTATTCTTTTGATTGTTATTTTAATGTTAAATTATAATTCTAATTGGACCTGTTCTTTGAAATTTTTGTAGTTGCTCCTGATGAAGCTAATAAACGAAATATTGAGCACTTACCATAAAAAGAGTTTTTTCTTTTTTTTTCACGGACCGCTAGACCCGAAGTAAAACCTCCTTATAATTTCTGTACGGTCGAAAATACTTAACTTATATATATATATATATATATATATATATATATATATATATATATATATATATTTAAGTTATAGTTAGTTTAAGTTAAGTAAATTAATACACTGTGTATTAATTTTAGCGCTAGTTGTACTCGTCTTTCAACTAATTGACTATACTGATGAAGACCTTAAGTCAGAAACACGTGTCTATAGTTGGCCAAATTTCATTGTTTTAGCGGTCTTCCCAAAAAAATCCCTTTTCTCCTATATATATATATATATATATATATATATATATATATATATATATATATATAGGAGAAAAGGGATTTTTTTGGGAAGACCGCTAAAACAATGAAATTTGGCCAACTATAGACACGTGTTTCTGACTTAAGGTCAGTAGGACTGATGAGGACTAGATTCTGATCGAAACGTCTGTTTATGTAATATATATATTATATAAACAGACGTTTCGATCAGAATCTAGTCTTCATCAGTCCTACTGTCCTAGAAAAGTTTATTGCTGTTAAATTTTTTATAGATGTTTAAAATATTTATTTACTTCGACTCACCTGAGATCACTCCTTAAATATCCGATCAATTTCATTGAAGAATAGACAACGTGTATACAGGTCAAAACAAAGACGGGCACAATATTTATTATATAGACGGAAACAGTGCTCACGTGTATACCCAACCGGTCGAGTCTGATATTATTCTTATTTCTATCTTTAAATATTGATAACGATAACGTATAATGAGAATGATACTTATATTAGTTTTGATTTTAGTAGGTGGAAGATTAATTAATAACTTTGTAATAAATTTTGCTTTAAATTTTTTATGTCAGATTTATCATTTATAGAATCTGTATTTTTTTAATGTATGACATTTCTATAAATTCCTTCTTTCGTTTGGGTTTGGCCATCGTATTTTGTTAGGGCTGTTTTATTGTTTTTGTCATATTTGTGGCCATTTATGCGATTTTGGAGGTATTGTGTTATTTGTTCAATGTAGGGTCAATGTGGGTAATTGGAAACGAAATTTTAAAATTCGCGGTTTTGGCTGATAAATAAATAAAGATTTTAAATAGAAGAATTGTTTCTAGTGCAAAATGCATACCATATTTGTGAGGTGAGACTTTAAACAACATATTTTTATATGAATTACTAATATATTAGTTGTTTTTTCCTTAATATGGCTCTTCTCTTCTCTTTTACCCCATGATTTTAAAGAAAAAACTGGATTTCGGGGGTAATTGGGTACATACAAGTAACTTCTCATGCAATTGAAATAATGGACTTATTATAGGAATAAGTGGAAACTCGAGATATTTGTTGACTCAAATATAACATTCTGTCGAAAATACGCGCTTTGTTTCCAGTTACCCCCAGCTTGGCCAGGTAATTTTATAGAAGTAGATACACATTTTATTAGAAAAAAAGCAAAATTTTAAGAAAACTAAACATCAATAAATTTGTTATAAACCGAAATCTAAATGGAAACATATCCTTACATATATTTATAATATATTTTGTTCCTAATAATGAGACTTAATTGTAATTAAACATACTAAGCATTCTCAAAAATGTCAAGAGCTTTCGAAAACTTAAATATCTGTAAGACATAATAATTCTCTTCCCTCCTTTAAAGGCAACTACCGCAAATATTCCTTTTTTTAACTTGGTCATTTTCACAGGCTCCAGTTCTCCTATTCCTTCATCCCATGGAATATCGTCAGTGTCTGCATATGAAAGTGTTCCTTCGCTCAAATCTGAACTTTATAATTCTGAATTTTGCCTTTTTCTTTTATGTTGCATGACCTTTTGACTTTCTTTATTAATATCTGGTAATTTTCTAACTAGTATTTTTTTCCTTTCCCCTTGATTTTTTTTATTCCTTTCCTTCTCTTTTTGTTTCATTCGGTTTAGAACATCTTCTGTCATTAGGACCTCTCCGTATGCTAATTGTTTTAAGCGTGGTATAACTTTTTTTACGGTGGGCTCAGAGGCAGATGTTCCAGATGCCACGATGTCTAATTTTATTTTAGGAGATATTCCAGGCGACGTTTTAAATATATTCATGAGTTCTTGCTTCTTAGGACTGATTATAGTATGGCACACGGTTCTGAAACAGGGACGCAAGGGAGAGGTGAGGAAAAATCTAGCCTATTTCCTCTCTATGCATAGGCGTGCCTAAATACTAAGATATATAATAATAAGAAAAAATATCCCAATATTTGTCTAGATAATGCATAACATTTTAAAATAGTTTTTAATTTTTTAAGAATATAGGTTTATATACTCAGATAAAGCAAAAAACGTAATCAACTAATAATGGACTCACTTTTAATAAGTAATCGTTAAGAAATCGTCCTTCCAAGTTTTTACAGATCTTTATATTTTAGGGTCCTCCTCGATGCCAAAAAACATGTTTTCTCAGTTCCATCGATCTGTCGGTCGGTCAGTCTGTTCAAAGCATAACGAAAAACGTTATCCGATTGACTTTAAATTTTGGTCAAAAATTTAATAGATAGATAGATAGGTAGATAAGTGTTTATTTATATTCCAAAATATAACAAATAGGTATACAAAAAAAACCCAGTGGATGTGGAACAATGTCAGCAAGTAGTATTACAATTACTAAATAGCGGCATAAATAAAATACCTTGCTTTTTTTCCTGCATCTTAGAATCTATCATCATATCACAACTACCTAGAATCATGAGTTAACTACCTATGTAGCAGCATTGAAAATAATTTTGGATTAAGAGAAAAAAAACAAAAACAAACATAACAGTAAGATAAAAATACTAAGTTTCACATTTGTACTTATAGTTTCTACAATTACAGATTAAAATGCATATATTTACAGATTAAAATACTTACATGTCTAGTATGGGAACAATAATAAGTCATAGTGGGAGAAAAATTCATTATATTATTTCATTTTTGTTAGAAGCAAAGTATTCTGTAAAAGGCTTTTTTACATAAGAATTTTCTTAATACATTTTTTAATTGAGAATTCAACATTTTTTTGTAAATATGTGAAGTTGCATTTATCAGGAAGAAGGTACTGATAGAGAAACTTAATGTATGGCATTGGAGATATACGTACATCCATGACAAAAGGAAATATCGCCAAGAAGGTCGCAATATTGTTTATATTGGTGAAGCCACTGACAGAGTGAAAATGTTTTTTCTGATGGAATATTGGTGCCTCTCATTAAAGTTATTAAAAAGATCTCCATTATTTGAAACAAACACAGTCCAAGAAAACTAGTAAAAGTTAAAATATTATTTTCAATAAATACTTTTCTACAACTATCCTACAGTCTTCATTTAAAAATAGAACGAAGACACCTTTTTTGCAAAACTGAGATTCTAACAACATCAACTGAATTTACGCAAAAGATAAGGCCATATCTGATACTTGATTGAATAAAGTCTTGATAGGCAGATAGAGCAGCATCCTGACCAACCCTCTCAGCCACAATTTTTAAGACATAACAGAAACTTTTAAGGCACACCCTCAATGTGAACCCTCCAGTCCAGTCTTCTGTCTATTTCAACTCCCACAAAAAAAGATATGTTTTCCTTTGATATTAACTGTTCATAATTGTACAAAATATTGGAATCATTATTTACTCCATTTTCTTAAAAGTCTTTCAGTTAAGGGTCATATGGGGATGAACTGGCAATATTTTGCCAAGAAATACAATATGGCGGAACAAAATGGCGGCCTAATGAAATGTGTAAAAAGCTACTACTAAAAAACTACTTATCCAATTTATCTGAAATGTGGCAAAAAAATCGACTATTACGTTGAAATGAACTGGTAAAATTTACGTATGATACTAGGATGGCCTAATGAAGTATTTAAAAATCAGCATAAATGATTTGAAATGTTTTGCAAGAGTTAAGTGTAATAGAAAGCTAAAGGGGTAGAATTGTAGTACGAATTCAAGATGGTGGAATACAATGGCGGCCTAGTAAAATGGAAACATCCAGGTATGAATCCAAGATGGTAGCAGAACATGACAGCTTAATAAAATATTTAAAAAAACTTAAATTAAGCCCAAAAAAGCTGAAGTAATAATGTTAATAAAAATATTTGAAAATACAGTGTATATTGGTTACTAAATGAATATAGGCGAAACTAAATTGGGTCACACTTATAAAAGGAATCATAACCAGAAGGTACTGATAGATATATATATATATATATATATATATATATATATATATATATATATATATATAGCCATATATATTGTTTGTAGTATTGTTGAATTGTTTGTAATATTAAGTTTTGTTTTACATAAACTGATAGAAAACTATTTACAAAAAATATTTTTCTCTATCTAAAAAACCAAAAGAGGCGCAATAAATTTATTTGCATTTTTATTAAGTACCGTTCATTGTTTTTTTTTTTGTTCAATGTTGAAAAATCCATATGTAAGTTACAGTGTTAATTTTAATAATGTACAAAAAAACTAAAAAAAAATTAGGTCCGAACCTAGGTACCTCTAGTACTGTGCAAAATTTCATTAAAATACACTAGTGCCTGAGGTATTTAGTTTTAAAGTTTTTGGAGGTTTTGAAAAATCACCCTGTATATCCGTTAAAGATAAATTTAGATTTTTTTATTTTCAAATATGAAAGGCCTTTGGTCTATTCTAACCATTTCACTATGTCCATTTCTTCGTGAAACACCCTGTATATGTACAGTTTTTTCAAACAATTTTGTCATTTTGCCGCCATTTTGTTCCATCATATATAATTTCTCAAAATATTTTACGAGTTTTTACCTAAACCAGTAAATAGGATACATTTTTTTATTCTGATTTTTTAAGACCGACATTATGTTCTGTTGTGTTGATTAGGTTTTTAATATTTTTGAAAACAATTATTTAGCTGCCATTTTGTTTCCCCATCTTGGATTCGTACGACAAATTTACCAGTTTATTTCTACATCACATTTATTGTTTGCGCAAAATTTGAAATTGATCCAGTAAATAGTTCTTACAGGCTGATTTTTTAATTATTTTATTGGACCGCTATTTTGTTTTGCTATCTTGGATTCATACCAAAATGTTACCAGTTCATTTCTATGTAACATTTTTTTTATGCAAAATATTGGAAATAAGTTTTTTAGTAATACTTCCCAACTATCACCAGGTCATTCCCATATAACCCTAAATTGTTTTTCAAAATTTGAAATTAATTGGGTAAGTTGTCTTGTAGCTATTTCGCGAACCGACAGATAGACAGACAGTTTAACAGAAAAGAAAATATATATGTTTTAATATCTAGGAAAGACAAAAAAAATAAAACCTGGGAGGGCGTTTTTTTGACGATTGCTAATATTTTATTTAGCAGCCATTTTCTTCCACTATCTTGAAATCCTGCCACAATTTTACCATTTTATCTATGGCTATATGTTAATTAAATATCGTACACCACTGACTCACAGAACTCCGCCCGGCAGTGCAATTCTCCGATTTCAGACCCTGGCTCGTTCACAATTCAATCCAAGGCATCTTTTATCTTCGTCTTTCCCATGCATTAAAAAAATAATTTGAACGGACTACATAACTCGAATAATTTTTTATCCGGATTCCTTTCACGCGTTCAGACTTATGTGCCAAAATTTTTTTTAACATTTTGTTGTGCGATATTGGATTTTTACCAAAATATTACCATGTCAACTTCATGTGACCTTTGATTTTTGGCTGAAATTTGAAGTCAATTGTAGTTTTTTAGTTATGCCGCGAACAAACCGACAGGCAGACCGATGTAATTGAAAAGGGTAATTTTTTTCACGATTACAATTTGTACTTCCCTTTTTCGAGGGAAGTAACAAACTAAAACATCGTTCAATTCAAAAATATGATTTACAAAAACACATTTAAAATTTTATAAACCCTTATGTCCAGAGCTTTCTTTTATATTTCGACACGTAGTTGCAGCTTTAACTATGGGATATAAAACCGCTTTAAACACAAAAGTTGCCTCATAAAAATATCAAAAATTTCTAAAAAGTACATAACTTATTTTTTTAAATGACACACCCTGTTTATTATTATTTCAGTAAATGGGTCTCCTCTTACCTATTTTAAATATACCAGGTTTGACACTTTTAGCTTTTAGGTTTTTTATATTCTATTGTTAAAGTTGTAACTAGTAAATATAAATGAAAACCCGGTACACTTTTCCTTGGCCAGCCTGAATATATCTAATCAGGGAAAAAATAAGACTACTTGATTCCTGAAAATACACAAAAATCAAAGTTGAAACGCCGCGCGCCGCCTTTGATAAAACCGCTCCGTTGCTCACTGAAAGAATATGAACGTTCAATCCAAATGCAATATCCTATAGTTTTTTGTCTTAAAGACATTTTCATTTTTTAAATTAAAATTTGTTTTATTAGGCCATAAATTGTGCCAAAGTGCCGTCGTATTTTTTATATTTTACAGCTTAAACTTATTGTATACAGCACACCGCTAAGAATGGCCTTGATATGTGGTAATATTTTATGAAAAAGTTTTAACTAAAACACAAATTCTGGATGTTCCAGTATCCCCCTTAGACCAGAAACTTCATTTGGAGTAACCTCGGCGTTCTTCAGTCTCTTAGAGCACCTCTATAAGTTTCTCGCAATTCAGGTGTACAAAATTTACTGTGCGAATATTATAATTCCATCTAGGGATTACCATTCGGCTCTTGTAGAGATTAGGTATTTTTAATTTTTTCACTTTTTTTGGATTAAATGTAGAGTTTTTCTCGAAATAAACACATTTCAGCAAAAAAAATGCAGATGAAACACTTTTTTGCAAAAAAAGCTTAAGAAATAGTTATAACCTTCTAAAGCACTGTATGGTTATACTTAAAGTCTACTGTTACTTTAATTATGTTAAAATTGCATGCAGAATAAACAATTAGAGTATTTTATTCCATAATATACTGTTTTTACGTTAATTTTTTAAAGAACTGATGTTAAAAATCTATTAACAAGATATGTTGATGTTATCCAACTAATAAGTTCTCAAAGGGAAAATTAACTGACATTTGACATTTCATGGTTAATGGGCTATTTCCTCGAATTCAAGAAGCAATGTTACTAAGCGTAATTTCATTTTGTCAGCGTAGAATTCATTATTATTTATTAGGTTTGTTAATAATATTTCGTCTTTGAATTAATAAACAAAATCTTTATAGCAAGCCAGGCTAATACACTAGGTAAATCGGTGATTACAGCAGGTTAGGCGTCGAAGACATCATCGTTAAAAACAAAAACGGTACAGTGGAGGCACTAGGTGAAACGGTACTGGTTTAGGTGCTGAAGGCATCAGCATTAAAACCATAACATAAAAGTAAGTACAGCTCAATCACTGGCAAGAGTGAGCCAGTAAGTAAATCGATATATATTATATAAATATATACATATATATATATATATATATATATATATTTATTTATATATATATATATATATATATATATATATATATATATATATATATATATATATATTATATATATATATATATATATATATATATATATATATATGTATGTATATATATATATATATATATATATATATATATATATATATATATATATATATATATATATATATATATATATATATACAGGGTGTTCCTTAATGACATGCTTATATTTAATGGGATGATTCATGGACCGATTTTATAAAAACTTCCTATGAACGTATGTCCTAAACTTTTGAGATACAGAGTGGCAAAATGGTCGAAAAAAACTTTTTTTTTTTAAATAACCCTGAAGCTATTGTAGATATCTTTATGAAATTGGATACACGTCTTCTAAACATCAAGAGGCATTTTTTGATGTACACATATTTTTTTTATTTTTACCAGTGGCATCCATACGGGTTTTGCATTGAATATTTTTTGGAGTAAAAATGGTACGCCACTGATTTTTCTTAAAACAACAATTATTTTTATAAACTTCGTTTATTTCTAAGCAATTTTGATTTCTTGATTTTCTTTCGTCCAACGCATGGTTTTCGGTTAAAAAATCAAAGCCATTTTACTTGAGGCTCAAATGGCTAAAAAGTTGATGCGGTGACTGTTGGGTGGAAATTGTTTTTTTAAAATATTAAGTTCGTTTAACTTCAATTGTTAATTAATTCAGAAATAAGTAAGCGATTTTATTTTAGGAAAAAATAAAACAAAAACTTTCGAGAGCCAATAATTATCACATGTTCCCGAAAAACGAGTTTTATTTTATAGTAAAAAAATGGTTTTAAACACCAACATCTTACTTAAGTCAGCAGTTATTACTTGGACGTTGACTTCTGTAAAAACGTAATTTATTGCAAGATAACTAGAGTTTATGTGTTCGACAATTATAATAGCCATTTGAGCCTGAAGTAAAATGGCTTTGATTTTTGAAAACCATGCGTCGGACGAAGGAAAATCGAGAAATCAAAATTGCTTAAAAATAAATGAAGATTTTAAAAAAAATTTTTATTTTAAGAAAAATCAGTGGCGTGCTTTTTTTTTCTTTAAAAATACTAATTACAAGATTCGTATGGACGCCACTGATCCAAATAGAAAAAATATTTTTACGTCAAAAATACCTCTTGATGCTTAGAAGACGTGAATCAAATTTCATAAAAATATCTACAATAGCTTCAAGATTATTTAAAAAAAAAGTTTTTTTTTCGAAAAGTGTACCACCCTGTATCTCAAAAGTTAAGACGTTTAGGACATACGTTCATAGGAAGTTTTTTTCTTAAAATAGGTCCATAAATCATCCCCTTAAATATTAGCATGTCGTTAAGGAACACCCTTTATTGATGAATTTTCAAAAATAATAAAACACGTGTTATTTTATTTCTTTTGAAGAATATATTTACAAAGTGTCACCTTCGTAACTTTTTTCTTCATATACATGTTCGTCCCTTTACGGATGGATTTTTGTAAAATCCCTCCTTATTGCACTCCTATAGAGTACTCAAGAAAAATTTCTGTAAAGTTTCCTGTTGGTAGACGGAATGAGACTCGTTGTTATTAACAATAATTCTATTAAGAACACTGATATGAATAATGTACAGTCCAAGGGCTGGACCGACAAGGTCCACCCTTGCCCTTACTACCACTTTGGTTAAAAGCTAGCGTATATCTCCATATGGGTGAATGCGTGATGTAGGACACCGTTACCAAGAGCGCGATGCAGCGTCAGCGTGCTCATTCTGCTTTTATTATGAATATGAAGTAACTTTAATGCCAACAACTAATACAGGGTGTCACTACACTACACCTTCCCCCTTTTGAAAGAATGATTATACTTGTTGAATCATTCTTACAACAACCTAACACAAAAGTAACCAAAAAAAAATCGTTATAACTAATCAGCTTTTGACAAAACTTATACAATTAACATACTATTTAAAATGTGACAGGTAATGGCTTTCACTATGCGCACTTGTGAAGGACACTACTGTGTAATGAGTTAATTGATGCTTCAATGAATGGTTTGTTTTTTTTTTATTGTTAATATTATATGAGTGTTTCTTGTATAGTTTTGTCAACCAATAAAATATAATAAAATAAATATAAATAAGCAATATAATAATATATAATATAATAATCTATGAATAATAAAATAAAACCAATACGCAATATAGTATATAATAAAATTCCAAGTTAAGTATAGTCAATAATTATACCCAAACACCTACAATAAGCCAAACAATAATTACAAAGTTTATATATATGCATATAGTCGGGTGTGCGCAAAAAGGTAATATAAAATGTAAGTTTTATTATTCAAAATTCATTATGTACCTATTATAAGTTACACATTAAGTGATTAAATTCGACAATTCGAATATTATTGTATTATTGACAAGGAATACAGTGTATATAATTTTTAAAGTCATATCCGAATAGATGCAGTTATTATGTATATTTTGTTCAGGCTCAAATTATTATGTAATATTAGCTTGTAATTACAAAAACAAATTATTACTAGATTGAGATCATTAGATGCTCATTTTTATTGTGTCGTAGGTAGCTTAATCAAAAAAAACAAATATTGTCGTTACTTTTACTGATTATAACTAACTTTTTTTTTTTTTTTTATTATTATTATTAATATTTTTATTATTATTATTATTATTATTATTATTATTATTATTATTATTATTATTATTATTATTATTATTATTATTATTATTATTATTAGCGCATTTGTAATTCCTTTCTTCAAAGATTTTAAAATCTCTACTACTTATCTTATACTTTACTTACTTTGTCCGTTATTCACTTTATATATTATATTTTCGTATTTTTGCATGCATTTCATTAATATATTTACATTATAGTTTTTTCCAGTTCCCTCGGCGACGTACCTAAGTCAGACGCTGATCGGGATTTCTGGCTTATATATATATATATTTTTTTTTTTTTTTTACAGTCCACTTTAACAGTATCTATTAATACTTTTGACGTCTTGAATTCAATGCTTCGTACGATTTAAAACTAGATTTTTGATATGTATATAAGAAAACCGTTATTAGACTGCGGGTACCCTATTGTGCAATAAGCACTACTTTCATCATTTCTCGTATTATTTTTAGGCACATGCACTCCCTTTCATCAGCCTACATACCTAGCTTAGGTAATGGCGCTAACGCCCAGCTTACCATTAATGAGTGGGAAAGTGCTCCTATTTCTTTTCTTTTTACTTTCTATGCAGACCAGCTAATATCTATACGCGTTTAGAAATTTTATACATTTTCGGGTGATCAGACCAATCCTGTATAATTTCTAACAATTTAAGTATGATATTAACTGTTGCACATTCCATTTTATATACTCATACATTCTTTAACCATTCTCATCTATTTTGCCATTCCTAACAACAAACTTTTGCTCATCAGCCATTCATTAAGGCCAAGCAATATTTCCTCGAAAAAAAATCTAACAATAATGATCAAGTTTTGTTTTATCAGCGCTAATTTTTTTTTGTTAATATTTAGGTAAATACGGCTTAATTTCACAACTTTCTTAAGTAGAAGTAACTTTACACATATACGCTGAGCTACTGTCTAAGTTCTTAGAATTTTAATAAAATAAGCTTTTCGTTGCGTAAGCGTTAATAATTTTCCCTTTTGGTTTATTAATGAATTTACTTATTTATGTCACAGAATTATGGTAAAATTCGACTTCAAATTTTTAATGCTCTAATAATTATTGAATGTATTAGAAATATAATTGAATATGTTTTGTATCTGAATTTTGTGCTAGCCACCTAACGTTTAGCCAGCATAAGCTGCATAATCTGCTCTTATTTATTTTTGTAACCCTATTTAGTTATCTCGGGGTTGTCAAGTATTTTTTTTTTTTTTTGGGGTTTCTAAAAATTTTCTTTAAAAAATATTTCAATTTAATACGAAAATATCGTTTAGAAAAAATCCACTTGAAATTAAAAGAAAGAAAATCTGGGGGATTTTTTTTTTCATAAATATGGCGAATTTGTGGAATTATTCAGCTGTGCCTGGGGATATTCAGCGAGGCAACATGGCAACGTTGAGACATCTAAATACTTTGGTAGACGTTGCTCGATTTTGATTAAATAACACATACAATGACGTAACCAAGGGGGCTTTTCTTTGACGATGTGTATGTAATTAATTACTATATTTATAATACCTATTTATTATTAATATACTTATTATTTATTAATATTAAATTATTTATTAACATTATTATTTATTATTATTATTTTATATACTTCAAAATCAGGATAGCAGATACGCCAAGGGGTTTACTAGCATACGGTCAGATTAGCAAGTTCTCTAGTATGGATATGTTGCCGAAGGAGCAACTGAATGATGTGTGAATTATATTTCTTGCAGCTCAATAATCATGAATTTCATAAATATGACCCAATGCATATGCTGCATATTATTTAATGTATCTTCTGATATTAATTACCAATAATTTCAGATATATAAAAGTAAATCTTATTTATTCTGTACATTTTACCAGAACATTTACGTCATGTTAAGCGTTAGTGTACTTTTATAATCAATAATTATTATAAATTATATTTATTTAACATCCAATATAAGAATAGATTAACACATTAAATAACCTTGTTAATTGCTGGAATGCAATTAGTTGACAAAATCCACCATCAAAATCACCATATCAGCAGAAAATCTAGGACTGTGTTTGTTGCAACAAGTGTATTTGTAGGCTATGAACCTAATGAGCTCAAGTTTTAATACATAATGAAAAATTTATAAAATTATTAAACTTTCTTGGAAGTTCAAGCATCTAATTTAGCTTTTATTACTATGCAATATTAGTCTTAAAACATTTTATATTTTAACCATTATAAATTAGTAAAAATAATCAACTCGCTAGTCTTTATTTAGCACAATTTCTTCCTTAAAATATATAGAGAACGAAAAATCAACCAAGAATTAGTTATTAAGCTGACGAAATTACAAAAATAAGACGGGGTCGTCGATATTTGATTTATGAAGTGAAAAGGCTTATTTTACCAATGACGTTTTGAATTAAATTTCAATTATCGTAGTTACAAACAAGTGTAATACATATTTAACCTATGAAAACTGACCATTCTTAGTTTGGGTTAGTTATGAATTAAAAGCCCATTTGTCAGTCTATGTGACAACCAAAAATATTTCGTTTTAGTAAGTCATGGTTAAGTAATCGTATCGAAAGTTTAAGCGAGACTCCTGTTCAATCAACCATTTATTATACATTAAAACATGTATTTTTAGTCATTCTTAGATTTCATATTTATATTGATTTTGAACCAATATAAGTCTAAATCAAAATGAAGCAATAATATGACAACTGCAAAGCTAAAGAAAATTTTAGGTAGTTACTTATTTAGAAATTTACTTATTTTGAAGTGGCCAAAAACTTATTTTTCATTTACATTGAGCAATAAATTAAATAATAACTACTTAGTTTAGTAAGACGTGACAACGCATTGTTTTGGAATGCAATAATTGTTTTAGTAGGTAACAAAAACAAAATAAGTAGGTTAGCCTGACTTTGCTTAGTTATTCACATTTTAAATATTACTTTGTTTGCTTATTATTCGCAATTCATCTGATTGATATGTAAAATATCATTTTCTTAGACAAAAGATGTTTAATAAAATAGCGTAATCAATGATAATTACACCAGCGTTATCCATCTACAGCACTAGCCGTTTTCGCATAACTCTACGAACTTTAAAAAATCATATAGGATAATCAGCATCTAATGTCCAATATGTCTGTTTTATTTATTTATTTATATAAAATATTTTAATATTATTAATTGTCAGATAGCAAGATTAAGATAAACATTATAATTATTAATTAGCACTTGCTTCTAGTTCGTGAATTAAACTTCTTAGGTTTGGTAATACTCATTATTTTTAAAATAAAATATACCTCCTATTAAATATATATACGTTAATATTCGTATTTTTATGCAATATTACACCCTAATCTAAAATTTAACACTACTTAATAAAAAGATTTAAACACGCCCTTATGTTCCAGATGACCATTGAGAATTAATTATTAATTATTCTAGTACCTTATGCCCACACTCGATTTTGCGACTTTTAGTTCCTTATCATATATTTACATACTTTAAAACTCTACAAATTCCAGTAACTTCTACATTTCCATTTCCATATTATATAATTTCTTTTTTGTATCTTGCACCTAAAAAAAAAGCTAAAAAATAAAAACTCGTTCTGGTCCATATTATGGTGGTCTTCATCATTCAGTTCTTAATTTATCAAATTTGGCCTTGTTATCTAGTGAAGTGCTCTTTGGCCTTCTTTCGCCCATATATACAGTAATATTTCAGCAGGCTGGATCTTTTAAGGCACTTACGGCAGGTTGTCCTTACGGATCGTTTAAGGCAGGGTCGCCATGTAAAGTTTCCTGTTGGTAGACGGAATGAGACTCGTTGTTATTAACAATAATTCTATTAAGAACACTGATATGAATAATGTACAGTCCAAGGGCTGGACCGACAAGGTCCACCCTTGCCCTTACTACCACTTTGGTTAAAAGCTAGCGTATATCTCCATATGGGTGAATGCGTGATGTAGGACACCGTTACCAAGAGCGCGATGCAGCGTCAGCGTGCTCATTCTGCTTTTATTATGAATATGAAGTAACTTTAATGCCAACAACTAATACAGGGTGTCACTACACTACATTTCTTTCAAATTTCAAACCTCTAGGTCCACGGGTTTAAGATGTGCGTCTTCTGTCAGTCCAAAATTAAAATTTCTCCATACAAACTTTGCCTTTCCAGTTCAACTCCTTATAAGACAGATTTTCAAAAGTAATGAAACACATTCTATTTTATTTCTTTTAAAGGCTATATTTACAAAGGAAATCATCGTAATTTAAAAAAAATGTTTTTCTTCATACAAACTACGACACCTTTTCTCTCTTTACTGTACGATGGAATTTGTAAAATCCCTCTTGGTATCATTTTAGGAGGTGCTTTGTCTGTCAGTCAGTCGCGGTACTGTGGTATAGCTTTTAATTTTAGTAAGGTCACAATTTCGTGACCTAATTTAAGTTATCTGAATGCTGCACTATTGCAATAATTGGTTTTAGTTAAAAACAAAAAAATAACCTTTTTATAGAATGTCATTTGTAAAATCCAAACTTCTCTAAGTGGTTACCGTAGGCTCTTGGAAAGTGCATCGGCAATATTCTATTCACATCGCTGTGAGCACTTTTAAACTTTGTGTTTGCTATGGAAAGTTTTCTGCAGTTCGAATCCTGTTTTCTATTATATTAAAATGCCTCGGGCAAGTTTACAGTCTCTTTTATTACTGAGAACTAATTAAACTATAGCTTTTCCGGCCTTTCAGCCTGTCATTTCCTATCGAATAACTCTCGAAAACTATTAGTAACAATAAAGGTAGAGGCCGGCTCTAGGCAATTGGTTCTTTTATGGAAGTGTCAAAGAGCGCCGGATATAATAAGCTTTGTCAAACGCAAATAATAATTATAACTTGCTTAATTTTGTTAAATTCACTTTACAAACATTTGCATCCGTAGTATAATCTCAATAACTTATTTCTAATTCGAGAAAAAACACATAAATAATTACTTAACGCGAAAATATGCACCGCCATTTTGTTCCAGTTTATCCCTTTATCACATTTAATTTTTCTGCAAAATAAGACAAATAACTAAGAAGCAATTTTACGTTAACGCAACTTTACCAGTTTGTCTCTATATCACACTTAATGTTTGTACAAGATTTAAAATTTATCTAATAAGTAGTTTTTCAGGTTATTTTCTTAAATATTTTATTAAGCCGCCATTTTGTTTTGAAGTCTTGGATTCGTACCAAAATGTTATCTGTTCATTTTTTTATAACAATTGATTTTAGTGGATAATCTGATGTTAATGGTTAACTGTTTTTTGAGTAATATTTTTTTTAACATTTCACTATACTAGATTTTTACCAAAGTACTACCAGGTCATCCCCATATGATCCTTAATGTTTGACTAAAATTTGAAATTAATCGTATAAGTAGTTTTTAAGCTATGTCGTGATCTGATAGATAGCCAGACCGATAAACGGAACTGATTACATGATTACAAATATTTTATTCCATGCCATGCCATTTTGTTCCGTCATCTTAGACTCGTATCATAATTTTACCAATTCATATCTATACAAAATCAGAGATCAATCTATTAATTAGTTTTTTGTCAAGCTGAGTGTGTACAATATAGTCATTGCAATGAAAAACAGGGTAATTATATATACAGGGTGGTCCTTTTAAAGTGTTACAAAGCGATATTGAAAAAACGGCTGATTGAAAATAAATGAAATTTTTAGGGATGCAGTTGGTCGTTGGGGGACACTTTTTGACGGAGTAGGTAATGTTTTAACCCTTTCCACTGTTTAGGGGTGGGGGGTAACTTTTAAATGTTAAATGGAAAGGTGCTGTTTTTTTCTAGATTCGTAATCTCCAGAAAAAACTACGTTATAATCAATGAATAATTTAATGTTAGTGTCAATGTCACTACGCTAAATTCAACATAATTAAAAAGAAAATCAACAGAAGAAAAAACTGATATTAGGTACATGATTTTATTTTATCAGATGTTCAAAATGACGGCCATTTTGTTCTAAACATTTATAAACTCTCTTTCGAAAAGAATTCCGCACTCTGAATAACATATCTGGGGTGATTTCATGAACTGCACACCAAGTATTTATCGACCAAGAGTGTTGATTAGCGACTGTTCACATCCAGTGTGGATTTTCTTCAGCCCAATAATGCATATTGTGACGATTCACTTGACCATGGTTAGTGAATGTTGCTTCGTCAGAAAATATTATGTTTTCCAGTGAGTTGTTTTCATTGATCCATAGTCGAAACCACCGACAAAATTGCACCCGTCCTGTCCATACAACTTGATGTAAGGTAATATGGTAAGGATGAAATTTAAAATTGTGCAAAATTCTGAGAACGGATGTTTTACAGATCCCGGCGTCTTTGGATAGTTCTCGGGAACCAATATGAGGGTTGAGAGCTACTGTTCCCAAAACTCCTACCGCCATGTCGTCGTTCGTTTTGGTTTTCCTCCTGCTGCGTTTTCTGGATGAGAGTTGGCCGGTCTGGCGACTCCTAGTCTCTAATCGTTTGAACGCCATGTGAGATTTTGGTGGTAAGTGGGGAAATCCAAAACCGCCCAAAGTTCAGAAGCATTGCGATAGTTTTTTTCTACATTCTCCGAGAATTAATAACATGTCAACTTGGCAGTCGAATTCATTCATTTTAAGGATAGGTAGTTAAAATCTCAACTAAGATTATTAAATACGAACAGAAATAACACAGCTAAATAATAAACGAACAGAACTTAAAAAAAAACAATAAACAAACACAATGAACACTTATTTTAACAAGACGCTTAAACAAAAGACATTAAACTCGAAGATAATTTAAACATTTTAATTTAAAATTACTGGCAATATCATAACATGTCAAGTCGTTCGTTGTCATGATAACTGCAATAGTGGCGACTGGTGAATCATCGCTGCAGTGCCGCAGAGCTTTCAAAAAAATCAGGAAAAAAATAATTAACTACATCTAATCTACTCAATCTAACCAAAATACCGTATTTTTTTACCCAGTTGACATGGTAATTCTCGGAAGATGTAGAAAAAACAACGACAATGCTACAACAATACCTATTATAATAAAATCATGTACCTAATAACAGTTTTTTCTTCTGTTGAATTTCTTTTTAATTTTTGACATTAAATTATTCATTGATTATAACGCAGTTTTTTCTGGAGATTACGAATCTGGAAAGAAAACTGCACCTTTCCATTTAACTTTAAAAGTTACCCCCCACCCCTAAAAAGTGGTGACTGCTCCAACTACAGTCGAAGACATGAGAGAAAGGATTACGCGTGCAGTTCGTGAAATCACCCCGGATATGTTATTGAGAGTGCGGAATTCTTTTCGAAAGAGAGTTGATAAATGTTTAGAACAAAATGGCCGTCATTTTGAACATCTGATAAAATAAAATCACGTACCTAATATCAGTTTTTTCTTCTGTTGATTTTCTTTTTAATTTTGTTGAATTTAGCGTAGTCACATTGACATTGACATTAAATTATTCATTGATTATAATGTAGTTTTTTTTGGAAATTACGAATCTGGAAAAAAAACTGCACCTTTCCATTTAACATTTAAAAGTTACCCCCCACCCCTAAACAGTGGAAAGGGTTAAAACATTACTTACTCCGTCAAAAAATGTCTCCCAACGACCAATTGCATCCCTAGAAATTTTATTTATTTTCAATCAGCCGTTTTCTCAATATGGCTTTGTAACACTTTAAAAGGACCACCCTATATATATATATATATATATATATATATATATATATATATATATATATTAATTAGTAATGACATTTATTTACAACCTAACCTAAAAAGCTATTTCATATATTTGCGAACAATGGTTATCCGTCGGGTTAACAACACAAAACCTTTGTGATGGTCCAACAGAAGATAGTAAAGAACATAAAACAATCTTACCAATTCAGTTATTATTCCAATTTTCAAACCATTTTTCTAACATAAAAATAGCCAAATATAACCCATTACAAAAGTTCTCGCTATTTTCAAAAGTTAAAGAAAAATGTCCATCTATATATAAAACCGATTCTATTTATCAAGTACTTTGCTTGGGTTATGATGGTTGTTATACTGGTCAAACGTTGCAATGGTTAAAGCAACCAGTTACTCAATATAAAAGTGATTACCATATTGTCAAAAACTAATGTGCTTTGGTGGTGCATCACTTAAAAACGGGGCATAAGTTTGATGTTAATAATGTTAAGATACTAAAACAACATGATAATTTTTTTTCTTTCATTGTTGAAAACGCACAGTATCGTTTAGTATTTGTTTCGAATTGTTGAGATAGTTTTGTCCTGAATGTGCAAAATGTTGCTTTTATTGTTTTTGATTTTGAGTATTTTGACTAACTATTAAATTGTAAGTATATTTTAATGTGCAATAAAACTGTATATTTTCACTTTCCTAGACATGTTAACTAAGACAAATTTTAACTTTTGTAGTTGCGTCCTGAGGAAGTCAATAAACGTTGACGAAATATTGAGAACTAAAATAAATAGAGTTTGAATAGTCCCAGACCGCTTACCCCAAACGTCTGACGTAATTTATAATTAGCACGGTCGAGAAAATTGCATTATATATATATATATATATATATATATATATATATATATATATATATATATATATATATATATATATATATATATATATATATACTAGCGGGTACCCGCTACTTCGTTCGCGTATATGACTATATTGAAACGGATATAAAGAGGTACTTAAATCGCCTCATTTGAGTACCTCTTTATAAACCACGTTTGTTGTTGCATTCTCTGGCTGTAAAATAGCCAAGCTACTACGCGAACTTACTCTAGGGCATGCGACATAGAATTGACCATGGGAAAAACAATCGTAGATCAAGTCTATTCCAGCTCTACTTAAGGTTACCCTTGAGCTTTGTTAATTGTCATGGAGAAACAAAGCTTTGATGGAAACTGTATACGTTTAAACTGAAAAGGATAGCCTGATAGAATAATAGGGATACGTGGTATGAAAACTGTTTCACCTAGACCAGGGCTAGAAATAATAGTAGACTGTATTACATTGTTTTGTAATGTTTTACTGGTGCCCCCACTTTTAAAGATAACTCATGAGGAGGGATTCCTGAAGGGTTTAGAAAGTGTAGGAAGCCAACAGGATAATTAACCGCATTTCTTGGTCTATAACTACATCTACTGATTAGTATGTCAATTGTTGAGCAGTAATTTTTTTTGAGTAAAGCTATTTGTTTAGATTTATTTCATCTACTGTGCTATTTTTTGGAGTTAATATAGTTCGTTCTTTAAACCAAGAAGCAGTTTTATTTTGACAACTTTCGAGTCAACTATCACTCTCACTCTCACTCTTGTTTTTTCACTCTCTTGAAAACTGAGTTTCACTCTCTTGGAAACTGAGTTTCGAAGAATCCCTTCTTATCGAACCTCTGCTCTCTATAAGCTGTTTGCACAAGCTCAGCTTTCTAGGGCAAACGGTTTTTTCAAAAACCCTGTATGAATTTATAAAAAATCTTAAAATATCTAATAAAATAAAATAAAAAGCATATGTTCAAGTGTTTTTTGGAATAACTAATTGTTTTTTAAATAAAAAATATAATTTTAAAGAGGTAGTATCAGCCCCTTGGACATCCAGTCTCGGTTTAAAAAAGAATAAAATTTTAAGCATATTATGTTCAAGCGTTTTTCGAATAACTAACGGTTTTTTAAATAAAATATATTATAATATTAAAGGGATGGTGTTACCCCTTTGAACACATTGTATGAATTTTTTAAAAATCCTAAAATATTCAAATAATAAATTAAAAAACATGTGTTCAAGAGTTTTTTCGACAAACTTACCGGTTTTTAAATAAAAAATATTGTATTATTTAAGTAGTGGTTGCACCTCTCTGAACACCCTGTATGAATTTTTAAGAAATCTTAAAATATGTAAAAAAAAATAAATTAAAAAACACGTGTTCAAGCGTTTTTCCGAAAAACTGATACTTTTTTAAATAAAAAACATTGTAATAATTAAGGGGTTGTCTCACCCCCTTGGCATTTGAGTTTTGAAAAATCCTTTCTTATCAAACCTCTACACCCTTAAATCAACCTGTATGCCAAAATTCAGTCTTTTATCTCAAGCGGTTTGAGCTGGAGGGAACGTGATGAGTGAGCCAGTAACTAAGTGTTTCATATATTAATATACATTATATATATATATATATATATATATATATATATATATATATATATATATATATATATTATCGATAATACTAATCATCAATATCATTATTGTGCAAAACTATGTTCCTAAAATAAATGCTAGATTCGTATATTTATAGACTATTGCTAATACTCTTATAGTTAATATATAATTTAGGTCCCCCTTTCATTTTTTCAACTAGATAAAAAATTTAAATTTGGTCCTTAATGACAGTCTAATTGCCCTTTATTGGTGTAAAATGTAATGGGAAAAAAAGACTTCAAAATAGAGGGACATCAAAATTACTCAGTTCAAAAGTAGCGGCAATTGGTATATGTGAAATTTTAAAAGTATACATGTCCTTGGGTGTTAAATGTTGTACTTTTCTATTAACAGCTTACAGGGTGTTCTAGTTAAAAACAAAATTCAAACGTTTTCCTTCATAAAGCACAGAATATCTACGTGAGAGGCATACTTAGTCTTTAGGCTTATAAGAACATTTCAATTAAGAATCGCATGACGAATAAAATGTTTGAGTTGTGTAGGTTTTCAATAATTTTTACTTTTCTTCTTTTTATGTTTTGTCACATTTACAAATGAGCACCATTTTGAACTTGAAAAAGACCTTTTAGATGATGTAATACTTTATCCCTTTAAATTTGATTTTTTCCTTAAATTGACGCCTAGCAGTTATTTAAATTTTAGGAACAAAGTTTTGCGCAATAATCCATTCTTATTTTAAAGTTTTACTGTATTGTAATTGAAAAATTAGATATTCCATAAAAAATAAAAACTGTTTATCAAACTTGTATTATGACATATTATTACTAGAATTATATCAAAATTTGAGGTATTGTTATGAAAAACCGGGTGAATATCACATATAAACAGTAATCCCCTGGTCGGTCTGGAATTTCATGAGACACCCTTATTTTATTTTCATATGTTTTATTAAAGCTGCATTTAATGATAATATGTAATATTTGGATTGATATTTAAAAATGTGTCAATTTTACTGGCTATTTAAATATTGCAATTACAGATTTCAATTTTCAGATATCGCAATACGTTACAGAATGATTGTAATTTGTATTATGTCCTGTAATGTCAGCTATTTACAAAAAACTTGGTTGTAATTCTGGCATATCACAAATGCATCAAAACTATTTGTCCTAGCGTAACAGTGCTTTTAATAAAAAATAGAATTTCTGTCTTTTAGGTGCAGTCGAATATTAACTTAAACAAAAATGAATAAATTGGTACCTTATCTTCCTATCAAAAATATTCTTAGAGACTTATATTAAAAGCGTAATAAATATTTCAAAAAATCGGTAAATTTCTTTTACCCGGAATTGTAACTTAATTTAGTGAAGTGTGACCCAATTTCGTTCCGCACATGGTCATTTATTAACACATTATACATATCGTCAGTGATGTGACAATACCTCCTATCCACCTAAATTTCAGAAAATAAGTTATTATGCTCAAACGATATTGACGATCATAGCGCATATTTTTCAATATCGCCTAACTCGCTAAAAATCCAAAAACATGAAGTATATTCGAAAAACAATACCTCCTCTCTGGTATTGACCGCGCGGCACAACTTATACCGTCGATTTTCAGTGTTTGCAAAGAGAGCACTGTATAGTGTGTATTTTCAACCGTTATTTGCCAAAAATATTAACAAAATTGCCTTTTTATTTATATATGGCCTTATTCCTAGTGTAGTGCAGTATTTTTTAAGAAACTGACAGTATTTCAGTGGATAACAAATAAAAAACTGTTAAGGAATGTTTTAGGTTAGGTTTAAGCGAGGGGGTACTCACTGCAATTTATTTGGGACGAAAGATTGCCTCCCTAGAAAATCTTCCCCAAATCTCCTCGGATTGCCTCGGATCTCCCCGAATATCCTTAAATCTTCTCGGATCTGTCCGAAATCTTTTCGGATCTCCCCGAATTTCCTTGGATCTCCCCATAATGTCCTCGAATTGCCCCGGATCACCCCGAATTTCCTTGAATCTCCACAAATATCTTTGGATTGCCCAGGATCACCTCGGATCTCTCTGGGTCTCTTGGGATCGACCTGGCTCTCCTATGATATCCCCACATCATATTTGTATCAACCGTGTTCACAAGGTTAGGAAATAAATTATATTAAACTTAAGGTAATTATTACTTTTTAAAAGCTTTTATTTAACTTATATTGTATGTTAATTAGAATGTATGTATGTTTGGGTTAAATCATGCAAGTAACTTTTGGAGCAGTTTCTGTTATCGAAATTAACTGAGATTTCGTATACATACATAAACCTGATGACACTACAATATTATAGTGTGTAATCGTGAATGTCTTATACAGAGTGCTTAAAATATATTGCTAAAATGTTCAAAATAAAATAAACGTAAAAAAATATTTTTTTGCCACCAACTATTTATTATTTGGAGCGGAAATGTACTATTTCAGTTTAATTTCTGAATGTTGGCGAATTCGACTGGTCAAAAACTGCAAACTAATTTCACTTCTGTATTTTGCCGTTAAGAGAACATGAAAATAAATAGAAATACACTTAGTGGGCACTTTTTGACCAGTCAAATCCACTTAAAGATTAGTTTTTGATATTTTAACCTGTTCAAATAAAAATTACAATACTTTTCGGCTAACTTAATATATAGACCGATCGGAATAACACTTAGAGGTAAAAAAAAGAAACTGTCACCTAAACTTTTATAAGTCCAAATGGTAAAGTGGCTTTTAATAAACGTAAAAAAAAATAATTGTAACCGGCGAAAATTGACGTCCTATAAGAAAATATTCTATACAAAAGTTGTAGATAATGCAAACATCTTGAACTTGTGTAGAGATCATTTCTTAACATAACGTCAAGATTTTCGAGAAAAATGCAAAAGTTCGTTTAATTTTTTTTTTCTTCAACAGTTTTTCAAACATTTTTATTGCAACGCCATTAACATGTTATTTGGCCGCCATTTTGTTCCGCTATCTTGAATTCGTAACACAACTGTACCAGCTTATATCTATATCACACTTAATGTTTTTTTAAATATTTGATTAGGCCGCCATTTTGTTTTGCTATTTTATACTCATACCAAAATGTTACCAGTTCATTCTTATGTAACACAATAATTGCAAAATTTGAGGTAAATTAGATAATTAGTATTTTTAGTAATACTTTTTTAACGTTTCATTAGGCCGCCATCTTGTTGCGGCATATTGGATTTTTACCAAAATATTACCATATCATCTCCATATGAGCCTCAATTTTTGACTAAAATTCGAAGTTCATCTGATGAGTAGTCCTTAAACTATTTGGCGAATTGACAGACAGACAAACAAAGCGACAGGTGGACCGACGGAATTGATAAAACATATTTTTTGGCATCTAGGGACGCTAAACCGCGAAGATTTGTAAAATCTGCTGGAGTGATTTTAAAGATTACAAAAAAGTTTTTTGTCCGCCACCTTGAATTAATACCACAGTTTTACTAGTTCATCTCTATACTACCATTGTTATGAAACTACAATTTGAAATCATTTCATTAAGTAGTTTTTTCAAGCTGAATGTTTAAATATTTTATTAAACCGTCATTTTGTATTCGTGCCGAAATTTTAGCAGTTGGTTCCTACATAAAATTTGATTTTTGTGCAAATTGAATAATTAGCTTTTTAAATAATAATTTTTCTGACGCTTCATTAGGCCGCCATCTTCCTCCGGCGTATTGGATTTTTATCAAAATATTACTAGGTCATTGCCATATAAGCCTTAATTTTTGACTGAAATTTGAAGTTAACCTGATGAGTAGTTTTTAAGCTATGCCGCGGATTGATCGACATACAGACAAACTGGCAGACGGACCTTATTAAACATATTTTTTGGCGTCTATGGACGCTAAAACACTAAGATATGTAAAACCTGAGAGAATCATTTTTCCAGATTACACAATTTTATTTGGCCTTCATTTTGTTCCGCCATCTTGAATTAATACCACAGTTTTACTAGTTCATCTCTGTACTACAATTAGTTATGGCACACAATTTGAAATCAATTATTTAAGTAGTTTTTTCAGGCTGAATGTTTAAATATTTTATTAAACAGCCATTTTGTTCCGCCATCTAGGATTTGTATCCAAATTTTACCAGTTGATTCCTACATAATACTTAAAATTTGAAGTAAATCTGATGATTAGTTTTTAAGCTATGCCGAGAAATTACAGACAGACAGACAAACTGACGGACTTGATAAAACATACTTTTTGACATATAGGAAAGCTAAAACGCGAAATATGTTAAACCTGAGACGGTGATATTTTTCAGATTACAAAAATTTTATTTGGCCGCCATTTTGTTCCGCCATCTAGAATTAGTACCACACTTCTGTATACTATAATTAGTTATGGTGCACAGTTGGAAATCAGATCATTCAGTAATAATAATTAATTTTTGTGCAAAATTTTGCCAGGTGATCCCCATATAACCCTTAATGTTTGAACAAAATTTGAAGTCAATGGGGTAAGTAGTTTTTTTACTTATGCCGCGAACAGCCAGACCGACAGACAGACAGGCAGGGCGACGGAATCGCGAAAAAACACGTTTTTCGTCATCTAGGGACCCTGAAACGTAAAGATCTGAAAAAATCTCGGAAGTTGATTTTTTTACGATTGCAATACTTCCCTTTTATGAGGGAAGTAAAAACGAAAAAAAAAATTGAACGAACTTTTGCATTTTTCTTGGAAATTTGAAAAGTGATTTCTGCAAAAGTTATAAATTTTTGCATAATTTACAACTTTTCTATAGAATATTTTTAATTTTTGCTGGAAATTGCAAAAATACCATTTTTCAAACTCCTACGTCAACCCTCCACCATCTCTAAGGCTGCAGTTAATTTTTATTAAAAGCCACTTGTACTTATAAAAAATCCAGATAACCATTTCTTGCTGTAGGTATAAGATAGTTGGTTTAATAATTAAAAATACGGTAATATTAATATTGAAAAAGGTCTTTATTTTAAATAGTACAGATATTTTGAGTATATAGTAACAATAAAAATATTTTGTTGATTTCTTAAATTTTATTCTTGTTAAATTGATGTATAAAAAATTAACTTACCGATCTCAAATGTTCAGTTGATTATATAGGGTCAGTTAAGAATAGAAAAATTAGGTTTTTCTATTCTTAAAAATAAAACTTCAACTTTTTTAACATGGAATAACCGAGACATTAGAATTATCTCAAACTTGAAAATTATTTTTTAGATACCTGGTTAAACAAAAAGCTTATGCTACCCTGTAATTATTTATGCATTTTTCTATAGATTTCCTTGCAGGATCTCCTCAGATTTCCTCTGCACCTCCCTGGATATCCCCGAAATCTCCCTAGATATCCCCCGAATCTGCCCGTATCTCCTTGGATATCCTCCGAATATCCCCGTATCCCCTCCGATATCCTCTGAATATCTTTGTATCTCCTCAGATATCCTCCGAATATTCTCGGATATCCTCCGAATCTCCTCGGATATCACCGAATCTCCTCGGATATCCTCCGTATCTCCTCGGATCTCCCTCAGATCTCCTTCCCTTGGGACAAAAAATATCCTCAGTGAGTACCCCCTCGGATTTAAGTAAATAATTTTAATTCTGCCATTCCCTCATCAAATTCTTGTATCGCTAAAACTGCTTCACTTCAACTGAAATTTGTTATGTTGACTCCAGCTCTCTCTAGGGTTCTATTTGCCAGCCAAAACAAGATACTGGAGATTTAGATTCTAGTTAGTACACATTGTGAAGATTATCACGAAGAGAGAAGAGAGAGTTCAACAACCTTTTAATGGAAATATGGAAGAAGTTCGTAAAAGTAAGAAAGAAAAAGAAAACCGAACGGAGTCAAAGAAGTTCAAAAACGAATATTTGCGGGAAAAAGGAATGCAGTATCTAGGCTACAGTAGAGTAAAAGACAAAAAAGCAGAACATGATACAATAAGGTCAAATTTGTGTAAGAAGTCTTCCAAAGGGAACTGTGCCTATATTTCGGAAGAGAAAAAGAAAGAGATTTTCGAACAATCTTGGTCATCGTTGAGTTGACACCAAAAAAAAAGGGCGACATTAAATGTAATATTTCATATTATGGAAAGAAGCTTTCAATATACGTTACCTAATAGTCTAGACAAAAATACCCGTATGTAGTGGGTTTTTTATCGACGGCCTTCGTCCGTTTACTGTTCATAATTGGGGAAAAAAATAATAATTGCATGAAAGAGGAGACAAAGCAAAAAAATGAAAAAAGGAAAGATAAAATTGTATCAAAAAATTTAACGAACAAAAAGTATTTTTAAATGTATAACCTTCTTACTACGTAAGGAAAAATACGAGTAAGCTTTATCTATAAGATGAAAGACGTCAAGAAAATGGAATAGTGCAAAAAAAATCAGTGTGATCTCTGTATTCAGCACCAACGACAAAAAATGTGTGAGGAACAATAGAGTTTTCACATTAAGAAGAAAAAAAGGCGCGTGAAGGAAAAGAACAAGATGTAAAACTGGCTAGAGAGAAGAAACATATTTCACAATGGATTTGCAAGCTGTCGAAGAGGCTCCATATCTAAGTGCCATCTAAATTTATTTTAAAACAAAATTATCATGTCACAACTTCAACATCTATGATGTTCAAACTCATAAGGTGACGTATTATTGATTTACAGAAATAGATACTAATTTAAATACATGCAATTTTGTTTCTTGTCTTTGGGCTACATTGAAAAGAACTATTTTCCCCAGAATCCGCCGATTTTCATTTACAGCGACGGATGTACCTTCCAAAATAGAAATGCAATCATTGCCAATGTCCTTAATTTTTCAATTATAAATACCATTCCAATAATACAATAGTTTTTAGAAAAGGACATTCGCAAATGGAGGTTGATTCGGTTTACAGCTGTATAGAGTATAAGCTTAAAAAACATAAAATATACCTACCTAGCGACTATTTGGTGGCGACGGAAGAAAGTCGATAACAACCAGAGCGGTACGAGGCAATAACATTTGAATACGAGTTTTCCAAGTATTATTCAAAACACGAACATTTTCGATATAAATCTATAAGGCCGGGCACAAAAAGGACCGATCCGACAGTCACTGATATTGTGGCCATTAAGTACCCAGATGCCATTTCAAAAGGATCTTAAGGGAAACTGGGAATTTCTTCCAATCCTCAAACTCATACCGTACCAATACATTACATTAAAGTTCTATTTTCATAAAATCCTCTCAAATTTGATAACTCCTATTTGAAACTTTTTACGTGCTAATACCTCCTATCTTAATTTTTTTTGTAAGAATAGAAAATAAGTAAAAACGACTAAGTTCTTAAAGAGTCTATAGTTGTTCTTGTATCGTTTTGTAAAAAAAAACAAAAATAGAAAGTCTAGATAGTTTTTATCACCTGGTGAAAAATTAACCTCTAAGCAGATAGAAGGTATTGTTACATCACTGGCGTCTTTAAAAAAATTTATCGGGCGCCATTTTGTTCCAAATTATTGGATTCGTACCAATATTTTACCAGTTTTTTCAATAAATAGAATAAGTAGTTTTTACAGTGATTTTTTTAGAACGTCATCTTTTTACGTCATGCTGCATTCGTATAAGTTTATTGCTATATCACATAGTCAATTGAATAAGAACATTTTTCACGTTGATTTTTTAAACAATCTATTTGGCCGCCATTTGGAATTCGTAGCATAATTTTAGTAGTTTATCCCTGCCACACTTAACGCTTGCACAAAATTAATCTAATAAGTAGTTTGATTCGTACTAAAATGTTACCAATTTATTTCTATGTAACACTTGATTTTTTGATCTATACTCTACGAGATCTGAACACTGAATGACATCGGAGAGATTAAATCGGGGTTTTCTATGTTAAGATCGTTTTCCACATGTTATTTAGACCGAAAACTGTTTTTCTTATTGGAATATTTTGTATTTTTGAAAATTTCAATAGATTCCCTAATTTTTCGTTTATAAAATGCTGGAACCGATGCTAGAACCTGGTTTCCTTTACATTTATAACATGGCCAGTGGTATGCTGGTGTTTAGCTACAGCAGATTGAAGAATTTTCTTTTAAATACATCGTTCATATTCCTTAAGTCTATTTGATATTGAGCGTCATGTTTCTCCCATATACACTTCTCTACAGGAGCAAGGAATTTTATATACTCCTTCTGTTTGAAAAGGACCGCCGAGGTAATCGTCTTATTTTGTCTGTAGTGCAATGTATGTAGGGAACAACAACACTACCTAACGGTGACTCTTTATCATTGGATTATTATATCTTTTAATTGGACGCCTAGTATCTTCAGTGCATTCAGTATCTTCAGTGCATCAGCCATTTCATCTGAGAGCTTCGGTCAGTTTCGATGTTTACGATATTAGAGAATCTCGATCAGAAATCGAAATGGCTCTAAATACTAGTAATAACCAATTTCCTTTGTGCTGGATGGTGGGGGGAATTTGCATTTTAGTATCTATTTATGCGTCCGTTTTCTATACACAGAATGTCCAATTTTCCTTCCTTTGAATCCATACATCTAGAAAGGGAATCGTTCCATTAGGTTCAATTTTCAGAAATATAAGGAGATTATCTTGTCCATGAGGGCAAACAACAAAAGTATCATCTACATATCTGAACCAGTCTTTTGGTTTCAGTGGAGCGGATGTTAGAACAATATCTTCAAACGCTTCCATAAAGACATTCGCTACCACAGGTGATAGAGGAGATCTCATAGCTGCCCCTGAATTTTGTTCATAAAAAGTTCTTTGAAAAATGAAAAAGGTCGATTAACTTCTTATCAAAATTATTATGACCTAGTTGACAGGAACATTTGTGTATAGTGATTCTACATGAAACTGACCAAAATATCTTCGGGATCCAACTACATTGCATTAAGTTTTTCCACGAAATGTAAAGAATTTTTTGTAAAAGAATCTGTTTTTCCAGTGAATTGATTAAGGAAATTTGAAAGATATTAACCTAGTTTGTATCTAGGCGTCTCTACTGCACTGAGGATCGGTCGAAGTGGTACATTGTTCTTGTGTATCTTGGGAAGGACATAGAACCTAGGAAACTTGGAGCTGCTCTGTCTGCATAGCCTTATAGGTGTTGCTGTCCAAAAGTTGAGTTATCTTTTCTACGTATTCCGTTCTGTCCATGACGACTGCAGCATTGCCTTTATCTGCTGAAAAGACTCTTGTCATCTTCATTTAAAGTCTTCATGGCTGTTTTTTTTCGGCTGCGGAGAGATTCGACTTCGGTGGTTTTGAGTTTTTAATGATCTTCTCTGCCTCATATCTGACTTCATCACCTTGCTTTACTGGTAATCTTCTGATTTCTCATCCAACGAAGGATACTGTCTTCTACGAGAATGCTCCTTGGTGCTATAGCGAAATTCTGGCCTTTGGAAAGGTCGGGCTGTTCCGCTTCGGTTAATGACTTAGATGACAAGTTGATAACTGTATTCTGCGGAGGTTTCACTGGATTTTTTTCTATTCAGGAGTGCTTAAAACTGCTTTTTTGCGTAAGTGTAACTTGTTGATGAATTTTTTCTGCCTGCGGATTGGTGATGTCCAAAATTGTTAATATGGTTCATTCAAGTCTAAAACCTAATTTCAGGTGAATTTCTATTAGTTTACGGCTATTTGTATCTAAATCATGACGTATTGCCTTAATCCTTTCTCTAACTAATGCATTGCTGGCACGCTTATAAATATTCTTAGCAGTTGTAAGTAACATGATGTCTCGCCTGTAGTGATTTCGGTACTACATCCTCATCTCGGCATCTAAGGAGAAAGGCCAACTGGCAGAGTAACTTCTTCTTGCTGTTCCGGAGATCGCCAAAAGTTTTGGCATCCTTCTTGGTTTCCTCCCTATAGAGGTTAACTAACATAGAACGGAAGCTTTCACGGCTTTGGTCAATTAAGAAATAATTGTGCTTGGGATTAAACCGTGTCAAATTGGAATTCCTATCCGACGTTTTGCCTTCGATGGCGTGAGGCATCTTCAGGGATTTTAATCTACGAGGTTTGAACTATGAATGAGCTCGGAGAGATTAAGGCGGGCTTTTATACCCGATATCGAGTTCTCCGTGTGATGTAGACCGTAACCCGTATCTCTATTGAAATGTTTTGTATGTGTTCGTGCTCATTCAGTGTTCAGATCCCGTGGAGTAAAGATCCCTGAAGATGTCTCGTGCAATCGAAGTTAGGAAAATATGTTTTTGTTATCTAAGAGACCTAAAATGTGGAGGTTTGTAAAAACCTGGAAGTGTTTTTTTAGGATTACAGTGCTTCCTTTTTACGATGGAAGTAATAAAAAAAATCATAAAATACGGAAAACGCTCAATTCAAACTTTAAGAAACTAGCCGAAGGATTATGGATCAGGATGTCGAGAGTTACCACATATATCAACTTTTAGAAATGTGCTGGGTCCATTTAACAATAGATATAATTTGTTAATTTTACATGGATTTGTTACTCTCATCAAGTGTTATAAATCCTACAGCAAAAACTATAAAACAGCTGAACAAAACTGCAAAAATGTTGCAGCTGAAAATGGCAAAAAGAGAAAAACAAATGAAGAATATGCGCGCCGACAGCGTCACAAAACGGCGTCGAAGACGTCGCTCCAGTTCACCGATAACTCCGTGGCACGTCTGACCTAGGCGTCGTTCTCTGAGAGGCGGTTTTGCGATTTTATCGTAAATATATATCCCGCGTTCGCGTTATTCCGATTGTGGTGTTGAGGTTGTGACTTTGGACGGAATTAGATTGTTAAAACACACTTTTAGACGTGGTGGTGAGTGAATTTAGGATTATTTATAAACTGATTCTGGTATTGCAAACGAACTTTGCTGGTAAGTAGTACAAATATAAATAGGGTGACCAAGCAACTTTAACTCACAACAAGACATCTTTTAAAAATTCCGGATACCATAATATTTGTACAGGTTGTCCAGTTTTCGTCGACATTATTATGTATGTGCCTTACTAGTAAATACAGAGTGGCGCACCGAAATCAGTCCAGTATGACGACTTTGTATGTGAAGTATTAAAAAACGCTAGGACCCGTTCACTTTTATTTTCAGGGGGACATGTTTGGACATTAATTTCATCGCTGTAAGTGCGACCCCTTAGCGGGGGTGGGTTCTACCGTATGTTTTTCAAATGGCAAATGGTAGGTTGTGATACTTCATTTTAAAAGGTATTAAATTCTCTTCAATATGCAGAGGAATGGCATTTCAAATATTTTAATAAATATCGGATGAGAATATTTACAAATGTATTTGTGTGCAAAAGTACCTGTTTACAAAATAAGAAATAATGGTCCAAATACCTTATATTAGTTGCTAGTGATATTTTATTATTGCTCTGCGATTTTTTTCTGTAGTTATAAAGATTGGAGAGGGAGTGGAAATTATTTCATTGTATTTTAAAAATAATGAATGTGCAAGATTAATTGCAACTTTGTTTAATGCCAGATATGCCGATAAACATATTTATCACGGCTCCGTTCTCGAATTAGTGGCAAAATTTTAGAAAACTGGTTTTTGTGTTAAATAAAAAAGGAATATACAAGATGTGAGAAATGAAGTAGTAGAAGTAACTGTTATAGATCAAGTTGCTTTTGAGTTCTACATTAAGTACCACAAAAATATGCGAAGTAATTGGAGTGGTACAAAGAATCTGTATTAAACTGAAATTCTCCAAGAACTGACTGAAGATGGCAATGTGAAATAATGAGCGACCAAACTATTAATAATCCAAACTTTGGATACTTTTGCTTCGTATCTTAGCAGGTATATATTTTTTTTCTAAACAGATTTGAAAGTAAGCAGATCATATCATGGATCATTTGTTATACGCCAGATCAAAATGTACAACAAAGAAAATTAAAATTGACGAAATAAACTTTTTAGGAAGTATTGCAACAAATCCTGCGAGCTCATGCAGAACAACTGAAGCTAAAACAGGAATTAAAAAATCTCGTATTCAAACTCGCAAAAACTGAGAAGTCATTATTTTAAACCTTTTAAGTAAAAATTTGTCCAGCCTTTGCACTCTACAAATCGCTCGGCGTAGAGACTTCTGTCATTGCTACACATCGAAAACTGACATTCACATATATTTTGCTAATATGGATGGACGAGACCCACATTACCAATGCGGAATAATAGCAGATTCTGATCTAAAGAAAACCTACATTAAATATTTCCCAGGAATCAACAAGGCACATTTAAATTTATTGTGTCTTGTTTCATATTATTAACAACTATATACCATTTATCAAGGTAACTCAAATATCAACAATTTGAAGTTTTAAAAATAACCTTTCTCGATATTCTGGCCCACTGTCTCGTTAAAACGGTTTGTCCTTCCAGGCGGAGGAGCTCCTAGCCACAATTCATAAGTAATTAATAAGTCTAATCTTAGATCATAATTTTTCTGATCAATAAATAGGGAATAATGGGCTAATAAGATGACCACTAGGGCACCAGATTTATCGTATTTAGTTTTTTTGTCTGGATATTTAGAAAACCAAATTAATAATTTTTATTACGATGAACATGAAAATCTGCTTAATGTGACACTAAGGGCGTTCCAAAAATCTACAGCAATACCCCGTCATAATACTATATAGCTTAAAAAGAATGCGTGTCATATTTGAGTCAAAATTAGACATCGATGGGGAGGCGGACAAGGGCAGCACTAAGGTCACTGAGGCCCATTGTGCTATCCCCCAAGTAGACGTGTCAGACCAGGAGCCCACTCCAAAGAAAAAGACCCTTTCAGGTCGAGCACGTCCCCCAAGCTCGGGTTCCGCATAGGTGTCACCCAAGCAAAACAGGCGTTGACTAAAGCATCACATCGATAGACCAGATGCTCGGTAGTTTCCTCTACAGCACAAAACCTGTAGTATGGGTCGTTTCCCAATCCAATTTTATGCAGGTATTTTACCAACCAGTGTCCAGTTAGGTCTAAGTTTAGTTTTAGAAGTCTATCAGTCTCAAAATGGCTAAAAGGGCCTGACATGAAGACCTTAGACTGTCTGAGCCAGCTGATCATTACCCCCAATGCCCTGATGGCCAGGCACCCAAATGAGGCTAACCCTATTGGACTCTCACAGCCCTTTTAGAGCTCTCCTGCATTTAAGTGTTAGCAGCAAGTTGACCCAAGATCATTAACCGCGGCTTGACTATCACAGCATATATAGATCTACTTACGGTGATATGCTCTGGAAAGGTTTTCCTGTACGCAGTCCAAGATTGGTGTAATCTCAGCCTGATATACAGTCGCATACCATCTAAGAGCAAGACTAATTCTCGCCCCAGATCTCCATTAGAGGGTTATCTGTAAACTAGATAAGGCCCTCCGGTTTGAGGAAAGGCGGGAGGGATCCGTCCACTGTTCTCTGTCAGGAATAATTACCTCTTAGAGACTATTGAGACCGGGAAAGGCATATTTCCTAGCTAGGAGAGGGTGATCGGTTTCAGACCAGACTCCGTATGCCCAAAATTCCAATCTCTGTCTATCCAACGACCCCAGTCTTTTTAGCGAGGTAAAATGGTGACCAGTTCGACAGCAGTCCGGCGGTGACTTGCGTTGGTCCGATTTCAGACGATAATAATGTTATATAAGCATCCCCGCCTTTGGTTAATAGTTTGATGGGTAACAGCCCTAAGAAGACTGTGCTCCGTCTAGAGACTGGAGCCACTAAAAAGGCAAGCAACCACGGCTAAATGTAAATCTCAGCTCGTCTTGTTATGTACGAACGTAAAAGAAAACAGTTTGCTTAGGAATGATTGGTAGTATTTCGTTTTATATTAGAATATTATATTTAATGCATATTTGACGAGTTAATAGTTTAAAATAAACAATTTATATTTGGATTTTGTAATTGAAATATTAAGTAATATTCTTTTGTAATTGTAAGATTATGAAATAAAATTACACTGTGGAATCCTGACTTTTGTTGTAAGCAATAATTTAAATATATTTTTATTTCACATTACAACCAACGTCATAACAATTATACTATGATCCATGTCTGGAACATGTAATGCAATGCCGCAGGCGCAATAATTAATTTTAGTCAACCGATGATCACGATTTCTGTTTTTAGAACTCATCAGGCGATAATAGAAGAGCGAGCCCCGTGTAGGGCAAAGGCACACAATGGGATTATAAAAGCAACACAAATGGAATTACAAAAACAATACACCGGTTTTAAAAAGGTTTAGAACGTGAACACCAAAACATCTATAGTAGATATTCTGTATTGTGTAATGGGGGAGGGAGGGAACTTAGACCTCATCAATCTCGTTGTAGATTTTCCCTGGAAAGTTTTCTCAATCTAGCACATTTTTGGCAACAGTATAGCCTACTTTTAGCAACAGTATCCTTGGGTAAAGAGGTTGTCTCAAAAGTTTACCTATTAATAATATCCTTGTTTTCTGAAATGGGACATTCCGCAAAAAACTTTGTTAACAGGTAAGAGCGCATACATTATAAATATATCAGGTTTAATACAAGTTCGCAACAGAGAAAATTGAGAAAAATGCTGCCATAAGAGTCAGTTTATTTACATTAACTCCATATTTAGGTAAAAGTGCTCTGTCTTAGCACATTGCTTCTTGAGGCAGGAAGTCCATTTTATCGATTGTATTTAAAGATAAAGTTGTCATACCTGATGTATTTATAATCATCAAGTAGAAACCCACTGAATGAAACGATGTTATAGACGGTATCCCATTTTTACACTGTAAACACAAAAATATTGTTGCTAAAGGTAGATATTTTTTGTCTTAAGGCTTAACTGTAACTTTAAAGCAAATTAGAGGACCCTGTTTTTGAGATACCCTGTTAATTATTTTTACATATCGCAATAAATAACATTTCATCCCCTACAACGTAGAGAAATCATTTTTCTCCTAGCCAACAGTTGCAAGGCCCCAAAAAGTGTTTCTGCGCTTGTTTCAAATATGCGAATTCATTATTGGTCTTATTACAGTAACTCAATATTATCATTTGACTTTGGACTCAGCGATTGGATGGAAATAGCAGTTTGCGCTTACGCAGTTCCAGAAAGGGACCCTGACAGCAAGCATCAGTTTTAAAAGATATAGGGCTATCTATATATTTGGTTTATATGTAATGTAATATAAAATATATCAACTATATGTAATGACTGGGTGAAGTTTTGCGTCGACTTCAAAATATCTATATTTAAGAGATAAATAAAATATTATTTGTTCTTTTCAGCGATTTTTTTAGGTCGGTTCCATTTTTTTAAAATTTTATTTACTTTAATATTGTGCCTTAAAATTTGGTTTATGAAAGGTAATTAATCAAAAAAGTAATTTGGGCACTCGTTAAGGAACATCTCAGGATCTAGGAAGGGGGAATCTATTTGCAAGTTGTTTTGGTTGGTAAGATATTAATATTTTCTGTTTTTAAAGGTAGAGCGTAGACTTTAATATAACATATGGCTTAGCAAGATCATTATTTAATAAAAATAGAGTATCAGCAAGCAAAAAATAAGTTTTCTATATTAACAACTGGAGAAAAATACTACTATTTTGAACCCAAATATTTTGAAAATCAAATGAGCCAAACATACCATATATGCTATTTTTAAAAATATCTTTTGATGCTCTGAATATCCATAAATATACATGATGTTTTATTTTAATAAATACAACTTTTGTTTTCGCTGTTTTTCGGAAACATCCTGTATAATCCGTCTACATACCGCAATAAATAATACCTCTGCCCCTACAATTCAGTAAAAAAATCTGCTTTCTATCTTTAAAATTAAGATAATTGAGAGGATGGTCAAAATTCAGTCAAACCACTGATTACTCGGGGGTGGTTTGACCAATTTGGGTGAATTTTTTGGTAAGTATTCAGGGTAGTGTGTGGCCCGTAGGAAGCATATTAAAAAAAAATAACACTGGCGCCGTTTTAAATTTCCGCAATTTTTTTAGATTGCTTTAACATTTTTGTAAAATATTTTTTTATAATGTTTTTGATTTACTTTAATAGCTTGCTTTAAAATTTGGTTTATGGAGTGTAATTATTCAAAAAAGTAACTTGGACACCCGTTGAGGAACATGATCTAGGAAGGGAGAAACTATTTTCAAAAATATTTCTTGTGTCAGTAAGTGAAGTGTTAAGAAGAAAAAATGGGTAATGTAACAATAGTTTTACATGATTTTCAGGGTATCTAGAGTCACAAAACGCTATCTAACTAACCATTTTAGTTTTTGACAACTTGTATTGCGGATTTTCTGTGGATATGTACAGATGGCGCTTATAAATAATTCACTCGAAGCAGTATATATTTATATAAATTGTGTTAATTTAAGAAACGTACATGTCCGAAAGTATTTGCGTTACCTCATATTTATGCTTTCCTGCATATCTTACCAGTTACAAAATCTATTGTCTTTAACCCTTTGCACTATGTATCCTAAATATCGACTGTAATGTTAAAAAAAAGGTTAACTCTGGCTAGTTGCTATGGATTTCTAATTAACTAAAGTACATGCATGTGGGTTATTAGGCATACATTGAAGGGCGTTGATTAAAATGACTGTTGACCTGACATTTAGTTTGACCTAATTACATGCATGTCTGAGGTGGTAGGGAACAGTTTGAGTAGGTTTGAATCAACATTTCACAAACTCCCTAAAAGGGTGCTTTATTTTCGATCAATATTTGAGCATTATTTATTTACGTTTTTGATTATATGAGAAATCTGAAATGATAAAATGACAAGAATGAGATGCTTAAAGTTATTGTTATTATAAAATGGGTACACCCGTTTATTACCAATTTTATTAATGCTTCCATTGATTTTATGGAATATTGGCTGCTTTATTTGTAGTGTGTAAGGTGCAAGGTCTACTTAAGAGTATTTTAGCAATTGTCCCTCGAATTGTTCTTTTCATTGGGGTACGGGAGTGTACCGTTATCAATATTTATGGAAAAAATGTACGTATTTTTTTAGATTAAGTAATCGAATGTAGAAATGTGTGGTGTTCTTGTGTGTTTTGTCGTATCTTGTTGTGTTTTCGATACAAAAAAACCGTTTCCCTGCACGTTCCTAGACAACATAAAAATTATCAAAAATTTATTAGGTTAAAACTAAGCTAAATTTGGACGTCTCTGGATATTAAGTAAAAAACCGAGAGGGAAACCGCTAGCGAAAATTTATACACCAAAATACATAATTGCTTTGGAATACACGTAAAATACATGAAATAAATAAAATACATGGAATACGTAGAATACATGGAAAACATGATGGAATACACAGAATACATGAAATACATTGGATTACATGAAATACCCAGGAATACAGAAAATATAAAAAATACATTGTTTGCTATCGGCATAAATATGTTATATTTTCACTTTGTTTAAAGCAGCTCCTCTTAAAATAATTGTAAATCATGTATTTTTTTTTTTTAATTTGGCTGCCATACGAACATCTATTAAATAAAACACAAAGTCTTGGTATCAGTCAAACAAATATTTTAAAAAACTAAGGTGACACGTGGTTCGCTCTTGCGAGGATCATCGGACAGTTAAGTGATGCCAAATTAAAAGAAGGCATTTTTATTGGGCCACAAATCAGAAAATTGCTGGACGATGTCAATTTTACGGAAAAGCTTACCAGGCCCGAACTCAGAGCCTGGAGTTCTTTTGTTAATGTAGTAAGAGGATATGGATGAAAACTATAAACAATTAGCCAATGAACTCTTAGATGCCTATAAAGCGCTTGGTGCCAGAATGTCATTAAAAATTCACTTCCTTCATTCTCATCTGACATTTTTTCCTAAAAATTTAGGAGCTGTTAGTGACGAGCAGGGTGAAAGGTTTCACCAAGATATCAGAACAATGGAAATTCGGTACCAAGGACGATGGGATCCAGCCATGATGGGTGACTACTGTTGGTTTTTGAAGAGAGAAGATAGGACACCTCATAAACGGAAAAAATAAAGTTTAATTAGTGTTTTAAGTTAATATTTTTCTCGCTTGCTTTTCTCTTAGATGTATGGTATGTTTAATAGGTGAAAACTGTAAACATAGTCAATAAACAGGGTTAAGAATTTAAATTTGTCAACATGTCGAACATGTAAGTAGCTTACGTTTATATTGATCCTTAAGAATTTATATCGGTTCACGTTTTTCGGCAGAGTCATTGAATAATCAAGAGCAAAATGCTTATATAGTAACAAAATATTTTAATTAAATTACATTATTTTGTACTTGTACTTGTACTATAATTGATTTTTTAGTTTTTAGTCTTAAAATATCTTTAACATATTACTGGTAATGTACTGGACTCGTCAAAACAAACCAAATGAAGCTCACACGCGAGGTGTAGACTATCTGGTACCATGGGTACCATTTGGCACCATCGGGTTGATTAGATCGGCTCGACGGTACCAAAGTATATACTAGACTGGTCAAAACAAACCAGAGAGGCCAAAGTTGAGAGATTTACTAGCTGATACGAGCGGAATTATTTGGTGCCATGGAACTGATCAGATCCACCCGGCGATGGTACCAAATTATTGTATGCCGAATTACATACACTTACAAAATTTCAAATCGATACGACAATCAAAAGTAGATTAAAATCGACTTCCTAGATTTGTTTACGTACATATATAATTAGTCAAATTCAAGTGAAGCTAATAAAACCCTATTAAAAAAATGTGAATCTACAAAACATAAAAATTTTGAATTTCCATTTTTCCTCCAGTTTTGACTTGTATTTACCGGATCATTAAATTAGTTAGTTATTTGCCCAGATCCACACATACGCTGAAGAAGAAGAAATATTTTGTATACACACCAAATTTCGACTAAAGAAAAGTTGAAAAATATACAAAGAAATAAATAAAAATTGGGGTTTTTCACAATTTTTTCCATTATCACATTGTTTTGTCAACATATCACATTTCCGTTAAGAAAGAGTTGAAAAATAAATAAACAAATTAAAAATTGGGAACTTCCGCAGGAAAATTTATAGAAGAAAAAAATGTGATTACACTTCGGATTACATCACATTTCGGCCCTTCCCTCTATAACTACGTCAATGATTTTCTCAAACTGAGGCTTATATGCAAAAAAATAAAATGTATTTTATATACGTTGCCATTTTCTAAAAATATTTAGGAACATATTTAATCGTTTCTGAAATAAAAATACTTTCGCTTTTTAAAAGATGTTTCACCCCATAAGAACCAGAAGAACTTATGTAGTCGACATATTTATATATACAAAAAAACGAAAAATTGTGGCGTCTTCCACCTCTCCATCTTTATGCAAAAAAAATGTTTTTACTGCATAAAAATAAACTTATTAAAAGAAAAATATAATTTTGTATAAAAATTTGGCATGTTTTATCGTTTTTTTTAAAGCTAAAAGTTATGGAAATCAAAAATATTTTTATTTTCAAGGGCTATTTTATCCTCCTAGGCCTACTCTGTTTAATGAAAAAATGAAAAAGGATTTTATATACAATAGATATGTAACGTGTTCAATTAATAGGACTAATAAATTTCAAATAAAAACATATTTTCCTTTTTTGGAAGTTGTTTCACATCCCTAGGGCAATCCTGTATAGGGAAAAATATAATTACATGCAAAAAATAAAATAAAATTGAGGTGTTTCGCCTTTTTTTTGGAAATATTTTATTAGCATTCACAATGTATAAACATTTTACTGGATAAACAAATTTAGCTTGTTTCACCGTTTACAATAGAACTTTTACAGATTTTTTATTTATAAGGGGCTGTTTCATCTCCCCTTGAGAAAACGAAATATTATATAAATAAAAAAAATTAATTTAACGTATTTCACCGTTCTTAATATCTAAAAAAAACTATCTACCCCAATGTCCTACATTTTTTTGATGTCAGACAAAACATTTACCCCAGTTCGCATATTCAAATGTTTTTTAGGGAAAAGTATCAGAGCCTCCAATTAATTACATAAACTAGAAATTTAGACCGGTACAGAACCTTTATAACTTATTTCCTTATAAATGAATATATTAGGAAACAAATAGATACTTAGCAAAGCATTAGTATTATGAACATATGTACTTAAATATGAGACAATAAGGAGTTTAACCTACCTTTACTTTGGCAACTGGATTGCTAATAAAATTACTTAAAATAAGAAAACTGGCAACATCACGAGATATAGAAGCCAACTGCGTATTTCATTTGCATTTGAGTACGCCTCGTGCCGTGCTCGAAATACGATTTTAATGCTAAAACAAGGCTGTAATGCTGGGACAAAGTCTGAAACTATTGAGCCAATTCTTGACGGCGGTTTGATGAGTGTTTTTATTACCATCATTACATATTGGAATACACTAGAATACATTAGATTAAATGGAATACATTGTATTACATGGAATACATTGGAATACACTGGAATACATTGAAATACACAGGTCCAATACACCAAAATACATCAGCAGTTTCCCCCTCGTAGAAAACTCAAAAAAAAACGCAAGATACAATTTTTAATATGAAGTACATATGTCATTAAAATGACATTAAAAATATCCTACAACAATTAATAAATTCATTTCAAATTCGCAGACAACTATATTCCTTAAATCATCTGTACTATTTACGAAAGATTTACATTGTCTCTATAGAAAAAAAATCTAGGCTATTTAAGTCAGGTGTCCAAGTCCTTCTGGGTAATGGCTTAAGAATTTCATTTTCGACAATTATTTTACTATTAAACTGGGTACAAATAAAGTTTTTTTGTACTTTTAACGACCCAAACAGTTTGATAACGCAGATACTTTTTATAATGTAGAGGAACATCATTAAAATTGTTCTTATATTTTCTCGAAAACGAAGCATGTTATAAAAAAGGAAATAACGTTTAAATTCAGTTTTGTTTTTTTTATAAATACATCAATTGTTACCCTACCGGTCGCCAACGGAATAGATAATTTTATTTTTTTTTCGTTTAACTAAGCCTTTATATCTACAAACCAGCCTGCGTTTTTTTAAATCGGCGAAACTGATTTTAAAATATTAAACATGATTTTCTTTTAACTTTGACTTGACTTTGACTGTATCAACTTGGGACCCACGATTAAAATATAAACTTTTAGTCATAAAACTGACCTTCTTCAGTACACATATATTTATGCTATCTTCATTTTCAAGGTGTTGTGCCAACTATCACATTATCTATAATATTTTACTGTGTGTGTGTTTTATGGCTCTGGTGTACAGGGTGTCCGGATTTGGTTGCAAAAGCAGGGAATCTTGCTTATTTTTAAAGATAGAACCTTGCGGTTTTCACGAACCTGAGCTAATTTTTTGTGAAACTCATGAAGCCGTAAACAAAATTTTCATAGCCTTCTTCGTTTATGAGATACAGGGCGAAATAGAAAATTTTGCATTTTGGGACCCCCCTCGTATCTCGATTATCCTTTAACTTAACGCAAAGGGAAAAATTGCTGTTTATGCAGTTTTTTACGCTGGATCCAGTGGCGTAGTCATATTTTTCATTTGAGTTGTTATTTTTTAGATATGACCCAAAGTTATGTTTTTTTAAATGGGACACCCTGTATATTTGTCCAGAATTTGATTTGTCCTTTTAAAAGCTTCTCAAAAATATATAATAGTACGGATCTATTTTAATAAACAACAACAAAAATCCTAATTTTTATAATTATCATCCCAAATTTTGCAGTAGGCCATGCAAAACGATGCCGTTTTCTTTTGTTTTCTTGGAAGCAAATGACATTTCCCAATTTTGTACGCGTATATAAAATATAGCGCTAGTTTTTGGTATTTATTTATTGTGTAAAAATATATTTGTATTATTATGGAAGAAAACCAAACTTTCGAACATTATGAAAAGTACGATATGTTAGCTTGTTTTATATTAAGTAATGAAAATGTTGAAACGGCTTCTGAGATGTATTTTTACAGGTAAATAGTTAATTTTTAGGTATGTTGAAATACTATTGCTTAATTTTTATTTAGATATCCAGAAAGGAGGCAACCTAATATATCCACTTTTTATCGGATAAAAAAGAATTTACTTAATCACGGATCATTTATCAAACCTCGTACGAAAACATATAATAAAGAAAATCGGCTGAGGAAATTACGATTTTGGCTAATGCAGAAGCTTACCCTACAAACTCTTGTAGGGCCAGTGAAAAGAGCATAGGGATTCCAAAAACTAGAGTTCAAGAAATTCTAAAAAAGCACAAATACCACCCATACAAATTTAGGCTCGTGCAGCACTTACAGCCAGGGGATGCAGAGCGTCGGGTAGTCTTCTGCAATTGGTTTCGAGAAAGATGCGATATGGTTAGAGATTTTGAAAGGAAGGTTATATGGTCAGACGAAGCACATTTCAGTAATTCTGGTATACTCAGTAGGCACAATAGTAGATTCTGGTCCCAGGAAAATCAACACCAAATATTTCCCAGAAGACAGCAGGGCAGGTTTGGTCTAAATGTGTCCTGCTTCATATTAGGAACACATATAAAATTTTATATATTTGAGGGAAATCTAACAGCAAATCGCTATATAGAAATTTTAGAGGCAGCTATACCTGAATTACTTGACGATGTTCCTCTAGCGCAAGTTAACGAAATTTATTTTCAACAGGACGGTGCTCCTGCACACAATTCTGGAATGACGAGATTAATTCTGGACAATAATTTTACCAATCAATGGATCGGAACAAATGGACCTATAAGATGGCCCCCTAGGTCCCCAGATTTGTCGATTTTAGATTTCTTTCTATGGGGATATCTGGAAAATAGAATTTACAAAGACCACTATGATAATGTCCAAGATTTAGGAAATGCAATAAGAGAAAATTTTCGCTATTTACAAAATCATCCTGTTATTTTGCTTAATTCCCTAAAACGAATACGAAAATTGTGCGAAGCATGCATAGAACAAAATGGAAATCAGTTTGAACAGTTCTTTTTATTTCCTTGGTTACTGTAGTTCTTATACGACAGTTGATTTTTGCTGAAAGGCTTGTTACATAATAATTTATTACTGTTTTGTTCTTGTGTTACATAAATCTAGGTAGGTGGTACTTTTTTGGTGCGAAATTATCAATAGATATTTTGATAAATAGATTTAATTACATATTTATTTTGATTTATTGTTAGGATGTAGATATTGTTAACGACTTTAAATAAAAGGCACCATTGTTTTCCATGGCCTACTGCAAAATTTGGGATCATAATTATAAAAATTAGGATTTTTGTTGTTGTTTATTAAAATAGACCCATACTATTATATATGTTAGAGAAGCTTTTATAATGACAAATCAATTTTTGGACAAATATACAGGGTGTCCCATTTAAAAAAACACAACTTTGGGTCATATCTAAAAAATAACAACTCAAATGAAAAATATGACTACGCCACTGGATCCAGCGTAAAAAACTGCATAAGCAGCAATTTTTTCCTTTGCGTTAAGTTAAAGGATAACCGAGATACGAGGGGGGTCCCAAAATGCAAAATTTTCTATTTCGCCCTGCATCTCATAAACGAAGAAGGCTATGAAAATTTTGTTTACGGCTTCATGAGTTTCACACAAAAATTAGCTCAGGTTCGTGAAAACCGCAAGGTTCTATCTTGAAAAATAAGCGAGATACCCTGCTTTTGCAACCAAATCCGGACACCCTGTACACCAAATAGCCAGCATCTCTTTTTATGCGTATAAACTGCCAGGTATTTACTCGGTTCTCTTACTCCCATTATTTGATACTATTCCATACATAATATTACCTTCAGCTAGATCTTAATTAAACCCATAAAGTTAGTTTTTTTTTAATATTTTATATATTCAAGAATGTTTGTTTTTTATTTCAATTTTATTTTGTATTTTATTTTACTTTTTTTATGATTCTCTTTTGTTTATCTTCTTTTCATATTTTCTTTTTTTAAACATACTCATTCTAATATAATAGTTAAGCAACGGTTCAGCTACAATTTCAATTTTGCTTGATTTATATATTGATATTAATTAGGACAGTTAAATTATTTAAATTAAAAGAAAATTGTACGAGAGTTGATACATTTTTTAAAAAATTTCTCTTGGAGATTTTGATTTAGGGCAGTTTAAATTTATATGTTCTGAGTCTCCGCTTTCACCACCTTTACAGTTTTTCTGATTTTGAAAGCCAATTTTTTTCTCATGTTAGGAATGTAAAGCATGAAGGCTTCTGATGCGTGAAATAGTTTTAACAAAGTTCTTATTTGATTTTTTCTGGAACCATGTCCTTTTACATACATTTGGAAAGTTATTTTTATTCTTTATTATTATTATTTTATTATATTATTATGTCTGTCATTGAATATTGCACCTGCCAATTATTCATCATTCTCATTTTTGCCAGATTGGCAGCATGTGTATGGAGTAATTGAAAGTTTTAAGACGAGCAGTTGACAGTGGCATCTTTGGCTGCTTGGTCTAGAAGCTCATTTTCAGGAATACCTTTGGCCTACCCAGACAAAATAAACATGCTTGTTAATGTCTTTTAGCTTTATTCGCCCGTTTATTATTGCGGTAATTAGATAATTAGCAGGTAGAACAACCAGACAACTAGACAATGTTGAAAATGCACTTTGACTATCCGAAAATATTACAAACTTATTTTTTTCAGTAAAATTAATACAATATTTAACTGATTCAAGAATAGCCCAGGGTAATTTGTGTTATAAAAGGCGCAACCTGTCTGTCGATTTAAAACTGATCCATCTCTAAAAATTTGTTCATAACTTGCCGAAATTGTATTTTGTACTATGTCTTAAAATTATATTGTTTTTCTCCATACTGTCCTAAACAAAAACGGTGAGGGTTTTCAAAAGTTGAATATTCCAATTGAAAGTATTACGTATTACTATAGGGTAAAGTCGGGTATATCGTACCGGGTTTATTAAAACCAACATAAAATACTTGATAATAAGATATTTATCAAAATAACAATATTTTTGGATACTTTAGGCATTTATCTATCAATAAACGGCAGCAAAAATGTATGGTTTTGATATATTTCTCAGTTAATTGCAAAAAAAAAATGCGGAATCGGTACGATTTACCCAACTGGTCGTCAATATCGTACCTCTTGGTAGGTATATCGTACCAGACATAAAAGTAAATGTCGGCTAAATTGGACCATTAACAAATTTGGGAAAAATAAGGCAAAACAACAACTTTGTTACAAAATTTTATTACAAATTAAAATTAACAAGAGCAAAAAACACAATAATAATTTAATTTTGATTTTATTGTGACGCATTTTTCATGAAACCACTTTTTACAAAGCAAACACTGAATCATATTTTCCACTGAAAATTCTTCACAAATTTCACAATACCACTCTTGTTCGTTAACTTCTATTTGAATCACAGGCTGTGAAGAAGATGATGCGGATGTACTCGGGATAGAATCAAGATCGGACTGTGATTTTTTCTTTAATGTAGTAGATTTAGAGTACACAGGTTGTGAAGATGATAATGCTGATGTGCTTGGAATAGAAACGAGATCGGACTTTAATTTTTTCTTTGAAGCAGATGTTTTAGAGAACACTTGGCGTTTTACAGCTTTTACTTTTTGGACCTTTGGTGTATGTTTGTCTTTCACCGCTTCTAAATACTCTTTATGCGGTGTACTTGTTAAAACTACAGCCCGCTGGGAATCCTCTTCTTTCGTTTAACTATTTGGGGAGTCATTTTGGGTATAGGACAGAGATCTTCAATAGAAACTTCCATTTGAGTCTCATTTTGAGTGGTGCAAATTAGGTTATCGCTAAGGGACTCTTCTTGGGGCATATCATTTAAAGTTTCAACGTTAGGATCATGTTGCACTTCCTCTCTATTTAAGTTTTCAGATACAGATGAAGTTTCTAATTCGTCTATGTTATTGTTCAAAATTTCTGCTGCGGCAAATTGATGTTCTTTAAAAACATGGCGATCAATAGGCCAAATTCCACTTCCCCGAAATCCTCCAATAGCATTTTCTATAGTAGCTGCTCTTCCATAAGCTTCAGCTATTATCTGGGATATTTGAAATTGAGTTACTACTAACCCTGGATTTGTGCGAAGCCACTTTACTACTGCTTGGTCATAGTAGGCCTGCAAAGGCTTAAAAAACGCCACATCTAAGGGCTGAAGTCTATGTGTTGTATGGCCGGGCAACTGAAGAAGTATAACACCATGGGTTCTCGCAAGTTCCAGGGCTTCCAAATTTCGGGAGTGGGTGGTATGCCCATCCAATAAAAGCTAAACTTTTTTTTTGTACTGGGTCTAACAAACTCAATAAAAAATTTTAGCCATTTAACAAATATCTCAGAATTGATATATCCAGTATCAGAAATTTCAATAATACTACCAGGTGGAGCCCCAACTTTTAATTCATCGCAATGCCTTTTTCGTTTAAAAATTATCATAGGCGGTACATAGACTCCAGCAGCGCTAACACAACAGACTGCTGTTGTGTTAGTACCCCGTTCTCCACTAGCCAGAATTCCTATTTGGTTTTTCCCTTTTTGGGCCAATATTTTTCTATTTTTCTTTTGTACAGTAGAGTAACCAGATTCATCTACATTAAAAATTTGTGTAGCTTCTAATTTGTGTTCATCGCAAATTTTTTCTAGGATGTCAAAAAACTCGTAAACACGTTCTTTGTTAAATCCTTTGGCTCGAGCCATTGATGTGGACTCTGGTTGCCGTAAACTAAGTTGAGGGTGTCGCTTTAAAAACGCATAGTACCAATCTTTGCCGGCCATCTGTTTTTGTTGATTAAACTGGTTTTTAATACCATTTTTTGTAGCTATTTGAAACGCTAACTTTCGTACATCGGTTATGTTTATTCCAAAAAGACACTCTTCTAATTTTAATATGTGAGTAACCAACTGATCTTCAATTTGCTTTGGCAAGACAGTAAGGCGTCCAGCGGATTTAATGGAATTATTTGCTTTGACGTTTTTAGAGTCCAAGTGTCTCTTAAGAGTTGGTTTTGGAATATTAAAATTTCTGGACGCTTCGTTAAAGCCGCATTGGCCACTTCTATAAGCAGCAAGGGCCTTTTCCATGTCTTCTGATGTCCATAATCCATATTTTCTTTTTAAACTCATTCTAAAAAAACACCAGTTACAGCTGTAAAATTATCACTACCATAGTAAAATAAAAATTCAACACAGACATGCAAGGGGTACGATATACCCAACAGTCACAGTGGTAAAATATTTTAACCTAAAAATGTTTGATCTAACTTTAGAATGAATGTAAACATGCAAAATATACATAAACAAGCTATATTTTTTGATAGTTAGGTTCAAAAAATGTAATAATTACCTCAGACTGCAGAAATGCCTTAGATTATGGGCCTTAAAACTACTATTACCTAGGTCCGAAACGAAAAACTGATACTAGACTGTTCTCAATAAGCAGAGACTACTAACAATCGGAAGTGATGAGTTTAGGACATAGCTTGACCATTTCTAAATGTTAAATGTCACAAATTTCCCGCCAGTTTTAAAATATCGAGGTGGTACGATTTAGCCGACGGTACGATATACCCAACTTTACCCTAAGTTTCATCTTTTCTCTAGGTCATCCAAAAACAACTGTGTACTAACAAAGGTAATTATCAGCTATAAAATTTCGTCTCAAGTCTAATGGGGGTTCTATTGTTTCAGCCTCAATTACGGGTATAGAAGTACTGTTAAAAAAAACACGCTATAACATTTTCAAATTTATGTATAATTATTTAGTTTATAGTAACAGTGAGGCAATTACTAAATTTGGCTAGTTATATAGTTACTGATTTTTACACGGTGTTCTAACACCATCCTGTCGTATAACTCTACGAGTTGGATTTTTCCAAATTTACATATCATACACTTTATAAAAGAAAGTTAATAAAATCTTTATTAATAGGGTGTTACTATTGAAAGTGACATAGTTTGAATCTATAATCAGTTTTAGTTCATAAGATACCGGCCTTCTTTATTAATGAAAATAACAGTTTTTTCATTTACAATAAAATATTC